>JALGBA010000427.1:0-747701 GCA_023970755.1 Azemiops feae | reverse complement strand
CATTTAGGAAAATAAAGAAGAAATTCCTGATCATTAGAATCTATTTTTGTACATCAGAATGTATTCCAATGCACCTTTCTTCTAAGTGTACTGACCCATGCATGTGTTAATTTAGCAATGTACCAGACAGAAGTGCATTCTTCTGGTGTATTATACCGCACATAAATTTTGCATGCATTTATATCAGAACAGTGAAGCATAGAAAGCTTAGATATATTAAACGACTTCTTATAAGGTCTTCCTCCAGTGTAAATCAAGACTTAATTAACATTGTTAATCTGTACCAATGTAGTTCTTGTTATTATAATTGAATGTAAGTATAAAACAACTTTTCTTAAAACCATTCAAAGTCACATAAAACAGCTGTAACCTCATCACTTATTTGATCTTCAAACATTTAAAATCCCAGGACCAAGCGTTTACATAAACATTTTATAGATATACACAGTAAACCTATACTGTTTATAGATTATAAAGTATTTGAAACAAACCTCTCAAATTGATATGAAAAACTACCAGCTATTGAAATTCTGGAAGGTCAAGCATCATAAGAACTGTTAGATTTCACTGCATGTTGTCCACATAATCTAGAATTGAATGTTTTAAAGCAGTATCTTATAGAATAAATTCAATACAATGAATGTGTCAAGGTTCTGATAGATGAGACCAAATAAATCAGAACTCTGAGGCTAGAAACTTCCTCAAAGAACATGTTTATTGATTACATAGTATCAGCACGGTCAAAAGTGAAACCAAGCCTGAAATTCCCTCCAAAGAGTCATATTATTATAAAGTTAAACTTCCCACCTCAGCTATGTTTATCAATAGAATAGTTTGGCGGGCTTTCTACCCAACTGCTCCCCCTCCCAATCCAATCGGCAAAAATGACTTTGGTTCCCCTGGGACATTAAATTGATTAGACTAGAAAAATTCCTCCGTATCCTCTCCCATCTTTGTGGCAACCTAGAACGAGCATGATGGCTGCAGCCAGGTTCGTTGTAGAGTTGACAGAATGCAAAAATAATCACTTCTAAAAAATGTTGAATAATTAAATGGACCAGGAACTATATTTGTCAACTTTCCCTTGTCATTTCCAATTATATCTTTTAGTATGGCTTGGCATCAAATGTTAATTGAACATTTCACACAAAACAATAAGCAAAAATGCTAGAGTTTCTGGTGTATTATTTATAAGCACATTTCAATGGCCAACAACTTAATAGCATTAAAAATGTAATAACAGGGTCTGAATCTAATTCCTAGCCTTGCTGTTCTCAGATATCAGGAATTTTAGGACAACTTCAAATCCTGGCTTCAACTCTGTTAAGAGAGTGAAAAACTCAAATTTCCAGATAAAATACTGAGCAACAGTTATCTTCTTCATCCTGGTGAGTTTCCATTTACTGGAAACTAGGAACCAGAAAAAAATTACTTTACTTAGCACTTTTAAAAAATGTGGCTTCTGCCTCCCCCCCAACCCAACCACCATTGCTTCCAAAAACCTACATATTGAACTGAGTCTAGAGCACAATGAATTACTATTCCCATGTTCAGCACTGAATATGGTTACACAGGCTGGCTATACACTGGCTATATTACATGTTCTTTCCCCAAGTTTTAACATATTTATCATTTTCAAATTAGTAATTCTATTACTTAAGCAACAGATTATGATTTCATGATGGAGCTATAATATATAAGAAAGAAACCATAATTTTGTATCAAAATCTGAAGACAATAGTGGTACCAAGCATTTGTTCAACAGAATCTATTGCTCCAAATTCAGTACAAAGAAACAGTGGCATTTTACAAGACCTATGATATAAATTTAAAATGTACCGAACAAAATTCCCACAATATATATTTATATATCTAAACAAGAAAAAAATGTGATCCTATAATTCAGAATGAAGGCTCAATTGAAAATGTAGGAGTTATCAATCAACAGGAGTATTAAATTTAAAATTCTATTCTAATGGATTTTTTTTTTCTTTAAGGTTCAGGAATGCCTATACTACCATATTCCACAAGCCATCACACTTATTTAGATAAAAATTATAGCTAATCAAAATAAGAAAATGGTATTAAGATAATTCATTACATATAACAACAGGACTAGTACATAATAAGGAAAAGGAAGAAATACAGAAAATTTTAAAAAATGAAATATATGTATGTAATTTTGCTTAGAATGTGTGTGATTTTTCCATGTATATCTATATCCACAAATAAACTCATCTTCCCAAATTATTGTCCTTTAAATGGGTTGCATTCCAATTCCAGTAATTATTCTTAATCAATTCCTATAATCATTCCCACACCTGCAGGATATTGGATGAGGAAGTCTGAATTATATTATCAGTTGAGACTGCACAGACAAAAAAAAAATCAGTTGTATGATTGATGTTGGCCACCCAGAATTGCATGAACAGTGGGGAGCCATACAAATGCTTGTATTAGAATTTGGTTGGTTGGTTTTATTGTAGACCACCCTCATTCAGTCTGAAGTTAGGTGGTGCGTAAATTAAAGAACCTAAAATAGAAGCCATTGTCCTAAAGATTTATTTACTACATTTATATGCTACCCCTCTCAACAATAAGGCAATTTTGGCCTGCTTACAAACAGTAAGCAGATAAATATAAACACAATTAAAATTTTAAAAAACTGTATAAAAATTAGAACCAAGGATATGGATGCCATGGGGATAAGATCTTCTTATCCCATCCACCATACCCAATGGTGAGTGCCCCCCTTGATTTCCCAAGCCAACCAGCAAAACTAGCTTTTAATATCCTTCTGGAAGGCCCAAAGGGTAGGTATGCATGTATCTATGTATCCATTTTAACCTTAGACTTGTGATGTAAGCACACTGCTGAACAGATATTAGATTTATATTATGCAATATAAGGTGCTGAGCGGTGTGAGCAAGAGTGCTTCTCTCCCTCCACCCCAAGCATTTCATGTTTGGATGAGAGATAACAACTGACCCAAAGCCACCTACTAAGCTTTGTGGCCAAGTAATGATTTGAAGATGAGTTTTCACTCCCATTACACCAATGTAGCCCCATATGGAAGAAAATGTCATATGTGAAGCAACTGGCCAGAAACATTATAATTGTTCATACTTCATGACCTTATGTATGCTGTTAGCTAGCTAACTTGGTGTCTTCTAGAAGTCTTGAAATTTAATCTGCTAAACCTCTGGCACCCGTGAGACAAAGATAAAATACCTTTTCATAATATAAGAATATATAATGACAAAGAATTACTCACAGCTTTGGCTTAGCAAGCACAGGTGGTGGTGTTTTTGTGGGTGAAAGCAGACCATCAGGGTGGGATTTGTCAGTTTTGGTGTTGCCATTAATTATCCCATTGATTGCATGGGTAGGATGAATTCCATTGGTTTTCTTCTCCACTGAGGTAAGCTGTAAATCAGAAGATGCTACACTTGAGCTGGGATGACTGATCTTGGAGTGCTCTGAATACTTTGGAGGAAGCTCCACAGAATTAATCTCAAGATGTGAAGGTGGAGGTGGGAAATATTGAAAGTTATCCTCATTCTGTACTCTCATTGACAAATCATGGTTGGAGCTTTTGCAATTGGCTAAAATAGAAAGGAAAAAATAGCGCAGCATCATAGGTAATTATAACACATTATTTGAATTATCCTCACATTTTAGTTCATTGAAAATGAGATCATTACTTTAGTCAATTACATTGAACTGTTATGCCAAGAAAGACAGTCATTTTCAAATTCTCATGAGTATTTGAACTTAAGGATCATAAATATTTATTTACTGCTATTATTCATGTTACAAATGGAAACTGAGTTGAGAACAGTAACTGATGTATGCTCAGTATTGGCTAAATGAATGAATTGTGTGTATCAATCTTATTTGAATTAATCACAGATCTATAATACCACTTTGCATGAAAAATACCAACTTATTCCAAGACTTTTACATGCATTTCTGGCTTATATATAATGCTCACAGGAAAATTACTGGTTTTTTTTTTTTTTTTGGCTTTTGCTTTTAACATGAGTTACTCATTTTTTCCATTTTGCCTCTGCTGCCACCTAGCCTCAGAATCTTAATGTTAAAATTTGATCAAACTTATAATTAACTTCTCCCTCTATATAGTAGAAAACAAAACAAATTAAAGAGGGTGAATAATTATTCAGGAATTTACATCATGCCAAGGTATAAAATATCCACACTGCACATTCCTTACTAGCAGTTATAGAAACCAGCATTTATAGGAATATGTTCTTAACTAGTTATCATAATGAAATATATTGCTGATTACAGTACATGTTGTTTTATGATTAACACATAATTTTTTTATTAATTTCTTCATAATTTAAAAGATATGAACTGAACTAGACTTAAAAGAAAAATCAGAACCATTTTGTGCTAGCTAGAAACCATGGGGGTTTTACTTCAATACGTCTGAATGAGGAAAGGAAATGGTTTCACCTTGAACCATTTTTTGGTATAATTGTACACTCATAATAGCAAAACACTTTAATGCATAACTTAGGTTTTTACTATGTCAATACATTTCTTGCATAATTTTATTTTTGTAGTTTGTAGTCCAATTGAAATAGAGGCCAAATTTCTCCCTTTCTTCCTCTATTTCTAGTAGTTGGATCTACTATTAGTTTATTTTACTGTATTTCCTAATGTCACCTCTAGGTGAGATGGGTAGAATAGAAATCAAATAAACAAGTGAATAGGTTTTAGAGCAGGGGTTCCCAATCTTGGCAACTTTAAGACATGTGGACTTCAACTCCCAGAACTGAGCTCCCAGAATTCCCCAGCCATGCATCTTAAAGTTGTCAAGATTGGAAATCCCTGTTTTACAGCAGGGGTCCCCAACCCCCGGTCCGTGGACTGGTACCGAGCCGCAGCATGCCAGCAACTGGGCCACACAAACAAGAAAAGCCCCATTTGCCGGATGCAGGCAGCACACAAAACGATGCCCCCTCCAGTCTGTGGAAAAACCTCTCTCCACGTAACTGGTCCCTGGTGCCCAAAAGGTTGGGGACCTCTGTTTTAGAGGATTATGTAGAATACTCTTAGATATGTCAACTTTATACTTCTTTTTACCCTGATGTAAAGTAATACATCATCAGTAAAAGATGTAGAAAGATAACATACGATACATTCTAACTGTATCTGGTGCAGCTGGGTCCAAACGTCACCCTGTTTCATTTATATTGTAGACAACACAATCCATCAAAAACTGCTGAATACCTGACAGCACAGTCAGTTTGGCAGTGCTTGTGACTGATCCATAATCATTGCTTGCTGTGCATGCAAAGATCCCTGCATCTTCAGGAAAAGTCTCTGCAATCACCAAAGTACATATCTCCTCTAAAAGGCAATCAGAAGAAAAATGACAATTTTGCATCACGCTTCACATAATTATCTTTGGAATTCATGATATTTAGCTTCAATCTTAGTTCTAGGACAAAAATGATTTGATTTATTGGGAGGCTGCCTTCCTTGATGAGCATCTTAGTCCTCCACTCTTTTAGATGGCTATACATATCTAAAGCAAACACTTTGTTCTTTCCATGTAGAAGCATCCTAAACCACTTATTGGATGTTAAAAGAAATCTAAATCGTGCTTACTTGAAATCTAGTATCATCTATTCAACCCAGAGTTCTCAAGATACAAATGACCAAGCTCATATTCTCCTACTTTGGATACATTATGTGAAGACCTAGCTCCCTAGAGATGGTTCTAATAGTGGGAATGATAGAAGAAAAGAGAAGAAGAGCAACATCAGAAAGACCAGGTGGATCATCGTGGGAAAAATCTATGTGGTCACTAAGAGGTGACAACAACTTTATATCATATAATGCCATCTAACCCAAGAAAATTGACTATAGATACAAAAAGCTATTGATGCGCATGACAAAGCAACTAATAGCTATAGTGCACCATAAAGTTATTTTATTGCAAATATAGCCTTAGTTTAAAATTGGTTTGGAATTGGATGCTGATAAAAAAAATGCAACATATGGAACAACATTTAATTCCCTCTAAATTCAGTTGCCCTTTCCTATGACTGCTTCAGGACTAATTCTTCTCCTTACCTAATGTTGTGTATCAACCTTAATTCAGGGTATTGTTAATAGCGGGCAGTTAGTATGTTTAGTTCAAATCAGCAACTGTCTGTGTATTTAGTTTCGCGCCTGTAATTTAGATGCAAGTGGTTGCTTTAATTTGATTGGCTGCCGCCTAGTGGCGGTCTGTATAAATAAGTGTCAAGCGGCTGCTAAAGCCGCTTCTGTGTGGAATCAATAAACTTGCTGTTACTTTCACTCTCGCGTCTTCAATGCCTCACTGTTCCCAGAACATAATAGTGGCGACGAAGGTGGGATTATGCTGCTAAGGAAAAAAGAGCTGGAGGACTGAGAGCTATAGTCGCTAAGGGGTAAGACCAGGCATCAGCGCCCTGGTAGGAATGACGTTCCCCCCTTCTGCCTGCCAGCAAGCAATGCTGGAGGCATCACAATCCTAAGGGATCCGTCCCTAGGATACCCACAGGAGCCCTTAGCAGCATAAGGCATTGGAATGCAGTAACAGACGGCATGGCCAGAGTTGGAAAGTTGTCAGAATTCGACATCTTGCACCCAGAACAGTGGAGTTCGTATGTCTCCAGGGTCAAAAACTACCTGAGGGCAAATCAAATCAGAGATGATTGACTCAAGGCTGCAACGTTGCTGTGCGTATGTAGTCAAGCCACTTTTGATATAGTGGAGAATCTAGTCGCTCCAGCTACATTAGAGTCAGTCACCTTTGCTGACTTAAAAAGAAGGCTCAAGGAGCACTTTGAGTCAAAGCTGTCCATCATCGTGTGGAGACACGCGTTTGAACAGAGGGAGCAGCAGCCCGGGGAGTCTGCTGCTGAATTCGTGGCTGCCCTGTGACAGGCGTCCAGGCTCTGCGAGTTCCCCGATTTAGAAGATTGGCTCAGGGACCGACTGGTATGTGGCCTGAGAAGCAGGGACCTACAGCAGAAGCTGTTCGCAAAAGAGTCCCTGACATTCCAAGACGCCCTGAAAGAGGTGATGGCAGAAGAAGCCACAGGGGGAGCCATCAAGGTTTTATGTCCCTCAAAGAACTCTCCCAGCCAAACAGCGGTTCACCACGAAGAATCTGAGAGAGCAGAAGATCCTGACGAGGACATTGAGGTTGATAGGGTGCAGAAGCTCCCAGAGAGAAGGCAGTGACTGGCTGACAAGGCAGCCTTATTCTCTAGATATCAGGGCTGCGGAGGACGGCATCAGCGCTCCGAATGCAGGTTTCGTATGGCTGTGTGCCGGGCATGTGGCAAACAGGGCCACATTGCAAGCATCTGTAAAGGTTGACAGAGGGAATCTCCACCTGAAGACTTCCCCAGGAGAGGTAACGTGGCCACAGGGCAAAATAGAGTAGGATATTGCTCCGGAAGGAGAAGCATTCTCGGAACTGGAGCCCATCGCCCCTTAAAAGAAAAGCTTAGACTAAATGTCAAGCTACAAGGAGTTCCATGCACCATGGAACTGGACACTGGGTCAGCTAAATCTATAATGTCTTACAAGACTTTTAATTATGTTTGCAGAAATGGCGGGAAACGAGTCAGGCTCAAGCCGTCCAATTTAATTTTGACAGACTTTCAAAATTCCCGTGTAGCGGTTAAAGGAGAAGCTACGCTTAAAGTGAAATTCAAAGAGTTTGAGGGTCCCCTCAACATCATGGTGGTGGAAGACCAGCACATGAGCCTCATCGGCCTAGACTGGTTTGATGCCCTGGGCATAAGAGTGACAGGCATCAACAGAACCCAAACAGCGGATCTGGCAGCTGTCTGCCAGGAGTTTGCTGACATATTCAGCCCCAATATAGGGAAGTACAAAGGAGCACCAATTGCTCTCCACCTTGATCCAACCGTAACCCCAATCAGGGTAAAGCCTCGTAGAGTGCCTTTTGCCCTTAAGCATAAAATTGATGTAGAGTTAGATAAGCTGGTTCAACAGGGAGTGTTGCAGCCAGTTGACAGCAGTGTGTGGTCACACCGGTGAAGTCCAATGGGGAGATGCGCATCTGCGCTGATTATAAGTGCACTATTAATAAAGCACTGCAACAGCATGCGTATCCAGTACCTGTAGTTAGCCACATCCTGGCATCATTACAGGGGGGTCGCTTGTTTGCAAAGCTAGACCTGGCTCAAGCTTATCAACAGCTGCCAGTAGATGATGCCTCAGCTGAGGCACAAACTATAGTAACCCATAGAGGGGCATTCAAGGTTCGTCGCATGCAGTTTGGGGTCAGTGTAGCCCCAGAGCTCTTTCAGTGTGTGATGGAGCGCACGCTAAAAAACATCCCAGGGGTGCGCCCGTATTTCGACGACGTGCTAATTGCTGGGGACTCAGCAGAAAAATTAGCAGAACGTCTAAGGGCTGTTCTTCAGCACTTCCGCGAAGCGGGGCTGAAGCTAAAAAGGGACAAATGCCAAATTGGAGTGAGCTCAACAGAGTTCCTTGGTTTCAGGATTGATGCTACTGGAATACACCCAGCAGAATCTAAGCTTAAGGCTATTCTGCAGGCTCCCTGACCCAAGTCTAAGGGGGAACTGCAACCATTTTTGGGGCTACTTAATTTCTATCATGCCTTCCTTCCCCACAAGGCAGCATTAGCAGAGCCTCTGCACAGGCTCTTGGATAAAGGGGCACCCTCAAAGTGGACTAGCATCCACGAGAAAAGCTTCACAGCAGTCAAATCACTGCTGTCTTCAGACTCTGTGTTAACACACTTTAATGAAAAGCTGCCTATCAGCATTGCTTGTGATGCTTCATCATATGGGATTGGAGAAGTTTTGAGCCATTTAATGGCTGATGGGAGCCAAGCTCCCATAGCATATTACTCAAGGACACTTTCCCCCGCGGAAAGAAACTATGCCCAAATAGACAAAGAGGCACTAGCCATAGTGGCAGGAATAAAGAAATTCCACGATTTCCTTTATAGTCACCCATTTACGGTCTTTACAGACCACAAGCCACTTCTAGGTCTGTTCATTGCAGACAAACAAACCCCTCAGATCCTGTCTCCAAGGATGCTGAGGTGGTCAATTTTTATGGCAGCCTACAATTACAGGCTTGTCCATAAGCCAGGCAAGGAAATGGGCCACGCTGATGCACTCAGCAGGTTGCCTCTGCCTGAGTCAGAACCAGACCCCGCACCTGCTGCATACATCCTGTCAATTCAGGATCTGCCAGAGTCTCCCCTACACGCAGGGGATGTGGCTGCTGAAACAGCCACAGACAAAACACTCAGCCGTGTTTTGAACTGGGTGCTGAGGGGGTGGCCAGGAACAAGTCCTGGGACAGAATTTCAGAGCTTTTTCAAACGACAAGATGAGCTATCTGCATTCAAGGGATGCATTCTATGGGGTAGCAGGGTAATAGTCCCACACACATTAAGAGCCAGTCTTAGAATCTCTGCATGAGGGTCATCCTGGAATAATCAGGATGAAGGCACTCGCGAGAAGCTACCTGTGGTGGCCAGGGTTGGACAAGGAGATAGAGGCTCAAGTGAATGGATGCCAGGTTTGCCAACAGACCAGACCTGAGATGCCTCAAGCCCCAGTATATCGCTGGGAAACAACACAAAAACCCTGGTCTAGGATTCACATAGACTATGCAGGACCCTTCCAAGGACAGGTGTTCTTCATTGTAGTGGACAGTTTCTCCAAGTGGAGGTAGCACCTGTCCCTACTATGTCTACTGCCAGGACCATCCAGGAACTGCGCAGGATCTTTGCAACACATGGCTTACCTGATGTGATAGTATCTGATAATGGGGCACAATTTACGGCGGCTGACTTCCAGTCCTTCTTGAGGACTAACATGATAAGACATGCTACCTCTGCCCCATTTCACCCGGCCTCGAACGGCCAAGCGGAAAGGATGGTCAGGATGATCAAGGAAGCGCTCAGGAGAATTACCAAAGGCGATTGGCATCACAGGTTGGCAGACTTTCTGCTCTGCCAACATACAACTCCGTGCACGTCAATGGGTCGATGCCCAGCGGAACTGCGATGGGGACGTCGGCTGACTACAAAGCTGGACCATCTCCATCCAGACCGAGCAGCGACTGAGACGGCACAGCCCAAAACCCCGAGGAGCTTGCAAGTCGGCGACCGTGTTTGGGCGAGAAACTACGGTCAAGGGGCACCGTGGGTGGTAGCTGTGGTTGGTAAGGTGTCAGGACCACTTTCTTACAAAGTGGCCCTGGAAGATGGGCATGTTTTGCGCCACCACATTGACCAACTACGTCGGCGGCAGGCTAACCAAACCCTGGCCACCGATCAAGAGGAGAGCTGAGAGTTAACTGACAGCTGCAGCACGTCAGAATTGCCTGGACCTGGAAGGACTTACAGAGACATCCAGGATGACACAACTGTGGCTGAGTTGCCCCCAACTGAAGGGACATTGCCTCCCAAACTGAACTTGCAAGCGGACAGGTCTCCCAATCGTTCTGGAATGGCCCCGATCACGGACAAGCATGCTGGTCTACCCGGTCAGGCCAGCCGAGGTGATGCAAGTCTACCCAGAGCTGGTGGGTCGAGGAGCCCTGATCTACCCAGTCAGCCAAGGGTAGACCAGGAACCTCCTGCGGAGATATGGCAGTCCAAGTGGTCGCGCAAGCCACCTGAATACCTAAAAGACTATGTACATTCCCTGGGTGTGTAATTACCTAGGGGGGAGGAGTGTTGTGTATCAACCTTAATTCAGGGTATTGTTAATAGCGGGCAGTTAGTATGTTTAGTTGAAATCAGCAACTGTCTGTGTATTTAGTTTCGTGCCTGTAATTTAGGCGCGAGTGGTTGCTTTAATTTGATTGGCCACCGCCTAGTGGCGGTCTGTATAAATGTCAAGCGGTTGCTAAAGCCACTTCTGTGTGGAATCAATAAACTTGGTGTTACTTTCACTCTCATGTCTTCAATGCCTCACTGTTCCCGGAACATAATACCTAAGATATTCAAACATTCAGAAGCACTAATGGTTTATAGTATGGTAATTTTACAATATACACCTACACATGTCTGTACATACCCTCCATTATAACCATTCTTAAGCAGCTTATGCCAAATAAGATTAAAATAATGTATTTACTATGTAATCATCCATAAAATTTAAAAATTCTGGTTAAAATAATTCAGTTCAGGTGGGTATCAAGGCTCTTGAGGTAGCACATAAAAGCTTTCCCCCAATAACCAGACGTATAACCTGAAAACTCCTAGTTATTTGGGCGACCTGATATGGTTATTTGCTTACATTCCAAGCTTGTTATTCATTTAAGAAAGGGCTAAAATCTGTACCCCAAATGCAATCTAACACAATCGTTTCTATACTATACCTTTATTTAGAAGCAACGTCAGCCTGAAGTAACCCAGGAGCTATCACTTGGCTTTCCAGCATCATCTGCTACTCTCTGAATATTCTTTTCTAATAATAATAGGTTACATCACGCAGGACTTCTATACTAGTTGCCTACTGACAGAGATCAAAATGAAAGCTATCCCTGCATTTATTACAAGTCTTCCCCATCTTATTACTCTATTAAATTCTATTTAATAGTAAAAATGTCTAGGTTCATACATGATTTGCTTTAAACATAGTTTTTAGTCCAACCTTAATCAGCAGCCAACAATTCCCAATAGTAGGCTTATTACATCTTCCCCATTGTGTTTCACATTGAGAATGCCAGTCTTCGAGACAAGTTTTTAAAACTCAGCCTTAATTGGCTGAGCCGTGTTCATATTGCACATTACGCAAAGTTACTCCCAATTTTTCTCCATGGAAAATAAATCTAATTCTCTGCTAAAATATGCCTGAATGATGTGTTTGTAAACAACTTTGTAGCATCATCTAAAAAGATATATGTGCAAAATGGCTCCAAAGGAAGGGAAACTACTTTTAAAATATGAACACTGCATACTCAAAATAATTTAATGAGAACTATATCATGTCTTCTAATTATCTTGTACTCAAAATCAGTAAGTTAAAAGAGTTAATGTTTCATTTGGAGTTCTTAAAAAGAAAGGCATGATTTACTTCTAAATTGCAATCTAACATCTATAAATATTCCCTCCTAAAATCAGTGACATATTTCTAGCAAAAATTGAGAAACTTGCACAACAATTATGTATCTTCACTGTAGAAACATAATTCTTGGGCAACTTCTGCTTAGTATTAGGTTAGTATGTGTAGCAAAGTAATGTAAGCATGTAAAAAACATCAACTTTCCTGAGTTGGTATAAAAAGAGAAGCCACCTTCTGGTAGGTGATTCAATTATAAGGGATGTAAATTTAGGAAAGGACACAGAGGTTTCAAAAGAGGTCAGGTGTCTTCCAGGTGCTACTGCCAGTAGGGACAAGAAGCGTATTTCTAAAATAATCAAGAATGCCAGCAAGGACTGTGATGTGGAGGCTATTGTACATCTTGGCACTAACGATCTGTCCCAAAAAGATGTACTCTCTGTGCAGAATGATTTCCAGAGCTTGGGGCAGCAGAATAGGCTGTAGGCTTACTTTTTCAGAAGTTTTACCAGTATATAAGGAGCAAAATGGAAAAGGCCAGCGTATAGCACAATTCAATATGTGGCTAAAGGAGTGGTGTAAAGGGGAAGGCTTTGGATATATTAGTCACGATGTCTGTAGCTGGTCCAATGAAAAAATGTCCCCGGCAATCTAAAAATTATAGGGCTATCAGTGCAGGTAACATAGATGTGTGTGTGGACAAGAATATCAACCTTGCTGTCAAGCAAAATCAAGCTTCTAACAGCAAGTGCCACACAAAGTACACTAACCAAATAGGTGGTAAGACAATAGGGGAACTCAGGCACCACACAGGTTACGTAGAAAGTAAATACAGGGTCAGTCATAAAGGACTCAAATGTCTATACACCAACGCACAGAGTATGAACAGCAAACAGGGTGAACTAGAAATTCAGTTTAATGAGGGCAGATATGATATTGTTGCCATTACGGAAACATGGTGGAATGAAACCCACAAATGGAACACACAGCTAGAGGGATTTAAATTATTTAAAAGAAACAGACCAAATAAAAGAGGAGGAGGAGTTGCTCTATATGTAAGAAATAACTACATCTCTACAGAAATAGAGCACAACAATGGTGAAAACTGTCTTTTTGGGTCAATATAAAAGGGGGGGAAATGACATTGCCATAGGTGTATACTACAGGCCACCCAACCAACCAGAGGAAATAGATGAACATTTTGCTAGTCAGCTAACTAAGGTATGTAGGAAGCACATCACAATAGTAATGGGGGACTTTAACTACCCTGACATCAACTGGGAGACAAACTCTGCACCAAGTGGAAGATCAAACAGATTCCTTGCAAACCTAGCAGACAACTTTGTCTCCCAAAAAGTAGAGAAGGGAACTAGGGGATTAGCCATTTTGGATCTAATTCTCACTAACAGAGATGAAATGATAGAAGGTGTTGAAGCCACAGGAACCTTGAGAGGAAGTGATGATGCAATATTGGAATTCAACATTATGGAAGCACAAGCAATAGAACACAGTCAAACTAGAGTCTTGGACTTTAAGAGAGCTAATTTCAATAAACTTAGAGAGGGCTTGGGAAGGATTCCATGGATGAGAATCCTCAAGGGGAAAACAACTCAAGAAGCTTGGGAATTTTTGAAAAGTGAGATAATAAAAGCCCAGTCTAGCACAATACCAACGAAGAAGAAAAATAACAGCTCTCAAAAGAAACCAGCATGGCTGCATAAAGAACTCTCTGATAAATTGAAAGATAAAAAGGACAAGTATAGAAAGTGGAAAGAGGGGCACATAACTAAGGCAGAATATCAGCAAATAGCCCGAGCCTGCAAAGATGAAGTGAGGAAAGCTAAGGCTCAAAATGAACTAAGGCTTGTGACAAAAGTCAAAAATAACAAAAAAAGCTTCTTTCAACATGTAAAAAACAAGAAAAAAATGAAGGAAATGATTGGTCCATTAGTGGGTGAAAGTGGCAAGAAAGTGACAAGCAACAGGGAGAAAGCAGAACTATTTAACTTGTTTTTTGCATCTGTCTTTACACAAAGGGAAAAAACAGACCAACCTACCAAAAATAGTGCCATAAAAAACAGAATAGAAACACAAGTTAAGATAGGCAAGAAAATGGTAAGTGAGCACCTGTGCAGCCTAGATGAGTTCAAATCACCAGGACCAGATGGATTACACCCCAAGGTTCTCAAGGAACTGGCAGATGTGATCTCAGAACCACTGAACTATATTTTTCAAAGATCCTGGAGCACTGGGGAACTACCAGAGGACTGGAAAAGAGCTGATGTAGTTCCCATCTTCAAAAAAGGGAACAAAATGGACCCAGGAATCTACAGACCTATCAGCCTGACCTCAATACCTGGGAAGATTCTGGAAAAGATAATCAAACAACGAATCAGCGAACACCTAGAGGCAAACAAAGTCATTACTAAAAGCCAACATGGGTTTGTCAAAAACAGATCATGCTAGACAAATCTTATTGCATTCTTTGATCAAATGACAAAATTAGTGGATCAGAGGAATGCTGTGGATATAATTTACTTGGACTTCAGTAAGGCATTTGATAAAGTAGATCACAATCTACTACTTGATAAGATAGAAAAATGTGAGTTAGACAGCATCACCACCAGATGGATCCGTAGCTGGCTGACCGGCCGTACTCAGCGTGTGGTCCTCAATGGAACCGCATCTACATGGAGGGAAGTGTGTAGTGGGGTGCCCCAGGGCTCTGTTCTGGGCCCAGTGCTCTTCAACATCTTCATCAACAATTTGGACGAGGGGATAGATGGGGAAATCATCAAATTTGCAGACGACACCAAGCTGACAGGAATAGCCAACACTCCAGAAGACAGGCTTAAGATACAGGAGGATCTGGACAGACTTGAACACTGGGCATTATCTAACAAAATGAAATTCAATGGTGAAAAAAGCAAGGTTCTACATTTAGGCAAGAAAAACCAAATGTACAGGTATAGTATAGGGGGTACCTTGCTCAATAGCAGTAACTGTGAGAGGGACCTCGGAGTCCTAGTGGACAATCACTTAAATATGAGCCAGCAGTGTGCTGCAGCTGCCAAAAAGGCCAACACAGTGCTAGGCTGCATTAACAGAGGGATAGAATCAAGATCACGTGAAGTATTAATACCACTTTACAATGCCTTGGTAAGGCCACACTTGGAATACTGCATCCAGTTTTGGTCACCACGATGTAAAAAAGACGTTGAGACTCTAGAAAGAGTACAGAGAAGAGCAACAAAGATGATTAGGGGACTGGAGGCTAAAGCATATAAGGAACGGTTGCTGGAATTGGGTATGTCTAGTTTAATGAAGAGAAGGACAAGGGGGGACATGATAGCAGTGTTCCAATATCTCAGGGGCTGCCACAAAGAAGAGGGAGTGAAGCTATTTTCCAAGGCACCTGAAAGCAGGACAAGAAGCAATGGATGGAAACTAATGAAGGAGAGGCTTCCGGTTCCAGATCCGCAGCAGACGCAGTCACAAGGAGAGCCTCGTCTCTCCACCGGCTGTTTTTCCCTCCGCCGGTAGACCCTTAATCGGGTCGAAAGTCGCCCTGGAGGGGTGACCACCGTTGAGGAGGCCCTCGTCGATGGGGGAAGGGCGGCAGCTCCTTCCTCGGTCCGAGCCAGCTCCTTAGGGCCGTCGGAGAAAAGATCACCCAGTAAAATGGACGATCACTTCGCTGCGCCAGCCGAAAGCCAGAAGAACAGCTAAGCACAAAGAACCCCCGTGGAGAATCCGGGTGAGACCTTTCCTTCCCCCTCTTTCCCTAATTACTCTCCTGTAAAAAGCTTTTGAATTTGAATTACTTCCCTGCTGTGAGAGAGCAGCGTTTTGGCACTCAGGAAAAACAGCTTTGGGAACTGAAAAAAACAAAACAGCTAATTTTTTATTGACTATTCAACTCTTGGAATACTGAGGGAGCCTGAAAATATTTCTACTTTTGATCATTACTATTATAAGCACGCTATTTACTATCCTGGAGAGGCCTTTCTTTTTTATTTTTTTAATGTGAAAAACAAAAAATCTATTAACTTGGAAAGAAAGACCTTATAGCCTACCGAGGACATCTTGTGATGAAAAGTGTTACTGCAACTGTATATTTTTTTGCTGGAGGATGGCTCTGACCTTCAAAGGATGATAAGGGTAAAGATAACTTGAAACAGCTGGGTGGTGATTTTGTCTACTAGGAATTGGAGGTGAATATTTGTTGACTTTTACTAAATATAGCCTTCACTAAAAGTTTAAAAGATCTTTTCACCACTGAGATGGAGGAATTTTACACACAGCTTGATTATGAACTTATACTGGAAAAAATCTTGGAAGCTACGGAGTACATGAATTCTTATTCTCAAATTTTGACGGATCAAGTTATAGGCCGAAGAACAGTGGACAAGGAGCAGAGTGGCTCCAAAGAGGCCTGTGAGCAATATATACAACCTAAAGAGAAACCATACCTACAACTCAACTATGAACTTATACCGGGAGAAATTGTGGAAACTATGGAACAAATCAACTTTACACAACCCCATATACAATTTATGGAGAAGCTTGATGATCAAAGAATAACTTTAACTGAGATGCCTGAATTGTCAAAACTAATAGAGACTGATACCCAGATACAAGTTACTGAAAATTGTGATAACGTGGATAATCAACTAGTAATTACAACATGAAATAAAATGGCCTACGCCATTCAAAGGCTACTAGAAGATAGGGAAGAGAACTTTGACCAATCTGAAGTGCTGAGAAATACCGTTTTTCAAATATGGTGGTTTGATGATGCAGGAACTTTACTATGGAAACCGGTGTGGCACAGAAAGAAACCTAGAGTTAGATTTAAAAATGTGTTTTAAAATTTCATTCAATGGGTTAAAAAGGCTTTAGAGATTTTGACTGATTCAATAACTAACGGAGTACGTGAATTCTGTAAGAGGATATCCTTTGTAATAATATTTTGTTTCAGATATGATAATTATTTGGAGGGGTAAACTTTACCTACTGGGTTAAAAAGACTTTTTATAGATATAGATTGATTGATAGAATATATATTTAAAATAGATAGAAATGTATCTTTTGGACTGATATTTTTATTTCAAATAAGATAATTATTTTGTAATAGAAGGAGAATAAGAGGGATTGGTGACAAGAGAAGAAATGGTATTAATAAATAAAACATAAGAATGTTATTGTGGGAATAATATATTCATTTCAGATATGATTATTATGTTAGGGAAAAGGAAAATGAAGGATACCCGAAGTGTTAATAATATATTTATTTAAGGCTAATTGGAATATGGTAACTGTAAATTAGTAAAGCCTAAAAACAGGATTTGGATCTTTTTATAACTGAAACGTGATTGATGTTTGATAGGATTGCTTGAATTCTATTTAGAAATGTATTAATTTGAATACGTAATATTATATGAGGGAAATAGAGAGGGAACTTATAATGAATTAATTTGAGCTATATATTTATGATTTTTCTTTTGGATGTTTGATGTACCCATCTCCACGTTGTTTCCTAAGCACTTTGATATAACCTTCCCACCCCTATAAAAATCAAGTAATATATATATTATATTATAACTGTCAGGAAGTTTCTCCTTAGTTCTAGGTTGCTTCTCTCCTTTATATATATATATATATATATATAAAGGATATATATATATATATAAAGGAGAGAAGCAACCTAGAACTAAGGAGAAACTTCCTGACAGTTAGAACAATTAACCAGTGGAACAACCTGCCTCCAGAAGTGGTGAATGCTCCAACACTGGAAGTTTTTAAGAAGAGACTGGACAGCTATTTGTCTGAAATGGTATAGGGTTTCCTGCCTGAGCAGGGGGTTGGACTGGATGACCTCCAAGGTCCCTTCCAACTTTATTATTATTATTATTATTATTATTATTATTATTATTATTATTATTATTATTATTATTATTATTATTATTATTATTATTATTATTATTATTATTATTATTAAATTCAAGAAGCAATTCTTCAAATACATTTGAGAAACAGCTCATTTCTATATAAACTATTTGAAACTGTTTCCATTTCAGAAATAGTGATACATAACCATGTATAGAAGATACTCTGTGTTGGAGATGGCTTGAATATAAAAGAAAAAATTGGTATTGAATTCTCCCACTCTTAACTCCCAATGTCCTTCAGACACTTAATCAGTTTCTGTTGACCTACAGAATAGTCTGAAGAATATGGTAAGGCTTGGTATTACTTGGTATTACACACATTAATTTTAGCTAAATAACAATGAAATACAAAAAAAAAGCAGACTCTGTTCTTCTCTCCCAGTTAGACAGATCTTATAATATAAGCAGTTTCAGACAGGTTATTTTTGTAAAAATCAATGTGATTATGTGGAATACAATTTCATATATCCTGATAAAGCAATACAATTCTTCAGCATTTAGAAAGATAACCTTTATTCACTAACAATAAATCCAAAGGATGCCAGCTAATTAAGGTGCCAGTTATTCAAACAATAGCAACAGATTAGCTATCATTTGTTTTAAAAATTCTACCAACTTTATCTTGAGGGTTCAAGAAACAATGGAGGAGGGAACCTGTTCAAAGAATTCAAAAAAAGTCAACTAAGTAAATGAATCATCAGCACTGTTTCTTTAAAAAAAAAACTTGCATGAGGATGTTCTCAAAGAGGTTTGATAAGATTATTAAGGCTTTGGCAAATTCTCCTACAAAATAATTTAATGGCTAGATGAAACTCTACAAAACTATTCCACTTCCATAATCATTCTATCCCATCCAAGGTCTGTCAAACCTATCTAGTATATGCTTGAGATTTTGATTCTTCCCCTATTTTCCCCCCAATATACTATTTTGCACCCATGAAACTGGTGAAAGACTCATAAGCCTCAGGTCTTATGCGATCTCTCTAAGCTTCTAATAATACTGATTGTCAAAAATTAGTGTACTTTTTATTGCTTTCTTTTTAAAAAAGAAAACACATGAACTCATAGTGCAAGATAAAAAATAGTTTTAAAAGCAAACAACTTTAAAAAACAAGGAAACAAACCAGAATGTACAGGTAGTCCTCAACTTACAACAGTTCATTTAGTGACTATTCAAAGTTACATCACTGAAAAAAGTGACTTATTTTTTACACTTGTGACTGTTGCAGCATCCCCATGGTCATGTGATCAAAATTTAAACAATTGGCAACTGACTCCCATTTATGACGGTTGCAGTATCCCAGGATCATGTGATTATCTTTTGAGAGTTTCTGACAAGCAAAGTCAATAGGTAAATCAGATTCACTTAACAACCCTGTTACTAAGTTAAGAACTGCAATGATTCATTTAACAACTTTGGCAAGAAAGGTTGTAAAATGGAGCAAAACTCACTTAACAAATGTCTCATTTATCAAGATAAATTTTGGGCTCAAAAGTCAAGGACTACCTGTGATAACCCTTGCTCAGTGACCAAAGGTTTACCTAATCTTATCTAGAGCAGGGGTCCACAACCCCTGGTCCATGGACCGGTACCGGGCTGCAGCATGGCAGCAACTGGTCTGCACAAACCAGCAAAGCCCCATCCACGGGATGCAGGCAGCACACAAAAACACGCACTCTCCGGTCTGCGGAAAACCTTTTCTCCACAGAACCTGTCCCTGGTGCCCAAAAGGTTAGGGACCTCTGATCTAGAGCAAAATAATAGGGATAGACCAACTGCTCTGTGCATGGAGCCTCCTTTGGACAATTTGTACACAGAGTGCAATCCATATGCTTTCATCTGCTGTGGGAATGGTTTGGATACTATCTAAAATTCTGGTAGCCTGGACAGAAAAAAGTATTTGGATGCACTATTCCATTTTAGATTAACTGTAAATGTAATTTATCTTTATAATAGATAATAGCTAGGCAAATATGATTTTTTAAACAAAAAAGTGTTTTCCAGGTTGGACATCACCCCTGGCCAGGTAAGAACTTCAAAATGCTTCTCTTTTAGGGAGGCAACTAGTGCTAGATTCTCCCCACCCACCCCCTAAACATATTTCTTTAAATATTGTGGCAGATGTTTAAAGAATCAGACTCTTTTTTCCTAGCAATTTCTTGATGGCAGTAAAGTCAGAGGGTTTTTTTTTTAAACCACTTTTCTGCCATATGGTCATCTAACTCAGACCTCAATAATTTAAAAACTCTGTTTTTCACTATGTCCAAAACTTCTAGATCTGTTCCAGATTCTGAACTAGTGAAACTTGAAGCAGGCACACACATAAGCCTGGATCACAGTATATTTGCACTGAACATGTGGTAAAGCATGTTTTGTAAGGTCCCATCCAACTCTGATCTGTTTTCATGTCTGTGTGTGTGTGAGAGAGATGCTTCAGTGATTTTCCTTTGCATTTTAGTTTGGATTTATCTTCAGTAATGCATTTGAGGGCATTCTTGTCAAACTATGAAGTTTTAAGTATGTGTCTTTTGGACTCCTTGCTACTGCAAAAGTAGTGATTAGTTGCTGCTTAATATGTGTGCTCAATTTGTTTTCCTTTTCCTTGGAGCCAAGGAGGGAAGGGAGAACCAATTTGGTTTCATGGTTACAGCCACAGGCTACAAGGCTGGAGAACTGTGAGTTCAAATCCTGATTTGGCCATGAAGGCCGGCTGAGTGATTTTGGGCTGGTCATTTTTTCTCTTCAGCCTTAGGAGAGAGGCTTTGGCAGGCCACTTCTGTAAGTGTTATGGAAATTTTCTTCTTGTTTTATGCTTTGAGGGCTGTTTATAGTTCTCTGAAAGCAAAAGTTTAGTATAAACTATTTTTTACTCTGCCAGGCTTGGTGGAGCGGGGGAGGGGGAGACAATCGTTTGTCTTTACAGCTATACTGTTGCTTATTTGATGTGCTACCTGCAATAGTGATTTGTATATCATCTTCCTAAGACAAAAACATTCCAGAAATGTTGGCTCACTGCTGGTCAGGGAAACCTGTGTGTGTTACCTTTTAAAATCCTAAATATGTCATTTACAACAAGTTTATGATGTTAGATTTTTGTCCCTTAACATGGCATCTGATAAGGTGGAGGAAAGCAGAAGTTGAACATTACTGTAGTTCCATAGTGGACCTACAAACCAAGGCAAGGAAGATGTGCAAGAGGAGCCCCTAGGGAAAGGGGTGGATGTGTATATAAATGGATCATCTAGTATGAGTGAAGGACAGAGGCATAGTGGATATGGTATTATAGAAGGGACTTGAGTATAGGAAAGTGGGAAATTACCTTCAGATTGGTCAGCTCAGACCTGTGAATTGTATGTGGAACAAGTACTGGAGTCTCTGTCTTCTCTTTGACAGGAACGCTTGGTGGCACAAACAGTTCCTTTGGAATTTCCAGTCCATAAGATTCAGCCGGGACAGTGGGTGTTGATTTGTAAATGGAAGGAGGAACCTTTGCAACTGGATCTGCTGTCCAAATGGCTGAGAAAATGTGGACTCACTATACTTGAACAAAGGTGGTGACTGGACCTAAAAGAGATTGGACAGTCAACCCAGGACAAGGAGTTAAAGCCATGTTTAAAAGGACTTGAATGGTTGATGGACCAGAATCCCTACCTATTTTGAACACTCCTATTAGAATTCCAGGTGACCCAGATGAAGAATAAAGGTGTTGGTGGTGACATATGGGAAAAATAAAAAAGTAGTTTGTTACAAGTAAAACCAATAACTGAGACAGTGCACCACAAAAATGGAAGATTAGACTGGAAAATAAGATCAGCAAGTTGAGATCAGACACAAGCAAGCTAGAACAGATTAAAGAAAAGAAGCTGAAGACAAGAAGACCAAAGAATACCTAACCAAGAAAAACCACTTAGAAACAAGGAAGATCAAGGAAGCACTGGAAACAATAAAGAACAAATAACAGCTATTGCCAAGAAGGTCAGTAGATACAAAGCTTGAATTGCAAATTATAGGCAGAACCTCCAATTTCAATCCAATCAGAACCATTTCTATCAATTGATCAATGGAGAAACTAAAGTGAATCAGTCAGGATTCTTCCTGACAAGGAAGAAACTGCAGTTCTGGGCACAGATATGGGATAAACCATAGAAATACAACAAGGATGCAGCTTGGTTAAAAGAGGCAGCTGCTAATAAAAAAGAAGTTGAAATGAAAGAATTAGGAATAACAGCAGAATTAGTAGAAAAAAGAGCAAGGAAGATGAAGAATTGGTCAGCACCAGATGAAGAGGAACTGCATGGTTTTTGATTGAAACATAACTGGTCTATACCCACTTGTTGCCAAGCAGTTTAACAACATACTACAAGGAGGTGAAATTGAAGAGTGGCTAACATCTGGGAAAACCTACCTGATAATGAAAGATCCAGCAAAGGGGCAGCACCAGGCAACTACAGCCCAATTACCTGCTTACCAACAACTTTCAAATTGCTAACTGGTGTGGTAGCTGATGCAGTCCAACAGCATCTAGTTGAAAACAATCTCTTTCCACCTGAGCAGAAAGGAAACTGCCCCAATAGCAGAGGAACAAAAGATCAACTCCTAATTGACAAAATGATCTTGGAAAACTGCAAGAGAAGGAAAACCAACCTGAATATAGCATGGATTGACTACAAAAAGGTATTCAACTCTCTGCCACATGACTGGATAATCAAGTGCCTAGAAATAACAGGAGTCAGTAGAAATATCAGAAAGTTTGTCCAAAGATTGATGGCACAATGGAAGACACAGTTGCAGATCAATGGTGAGACACTGGAAGAGGTTAATATCAAGAGAGGAATATTCATTATCACCACTACTATTTGTCATTGCACTGTTTCCTCTGTCAACAATACTGAATAACTCAGGCCATGGCTATCAAGCATCAAAAACATTTGCCAGAGTATCCCACCTCCTTTACTTGGGTGATCTGAAGCTGTATGGAAAAACTCAATCTGAAATAGAATCACTGCTCAACACAGTCCGTATATATAGCCAAGATATTGCAATGGAGTTTGGCTTGGACAAATGTGCCACACTATCAAACAAGGAAAAATAGTGAAAACTGAAGGAATCAAGATGCCCCATGAAAATAACATTAAGAGGGATGATTACTACAAATATCTGGGTATCCTTCAAGCTGAAAACATCAAGCATACTGAAGTCAAGAAAAAGATTAGAGGTGAATCCATCAAGAGAGAGAAAAAGATCTTAAAGTCCAAAATCAATGGAGGAAATACCATCAGGGCAACCAAGACCTGGGCAATTCCAGTCATTAGATACACAGCTGGAATAGTGGACTGGACTCAAGCAGAACTAAAAGCAATGAATAGGAAGACCAGAAAAATAATGAAAATGAATCATGCCCTTCATCCTCGCAGTGATATTGACTCTATCTACCAAGGAAAAGAGGTGGGCGTGGAATGTTGCAAGTACATCAGATGGTTGAAGAAGAAAAAATGGCTTTGGAAGAATATCTGAAGGACAATGATGAAGATGCACTGAAGTTAGTACACCAGGAGGACTTACTGACTACTGGAGAGATCAAACTGGCCTACAAGAAAGACCAAATGAAAAACAGAATGGAGGCATGGGAAGACAAATCACTACATGGCCAATACATTAAAAAAAACACCAGGGAAAGCAGATAACAACAAGACCTGGCAATGGCCAAGAGCAGGAAAGTTGAAGAAAGAGACCCAGGGACTAATTCTGGCTACACAAGACCAAACCTTAAGGACAAATGCATACAAAGACAGCATTGAGAAGACAGCAACAGACAGTAAGTGTCGCCTATGCAAAGAAGCTGAAGAAACAGTGGACCACCTGATAAGCTGCTGCAAGAAGATCACCCAGACTGACTACAAGCAGCGGCATGACAACGTAGCAACAATGGTGTATTGGAAGATCTGCAAGAAATATCATTTGCCTGCAAGCAAGATCTGGTGGGACCATAAAATACAAAGTCATAGAAAATTAAAAAGTTAAATTGCTCTGGGACTTTAGAATTCAAACAGACAGACACCTGCCACATACCACCCCAGATTTAACAATTGTTGATAAGAAAGACAAAAAAGTTTGGATAGTGGACGTGGCAATGCCTGGAGACAGCAGAATAGAAGAGAAAGAACTGGAAAAGATAACAAAATACAAAATCTACAAATAGAAATAGAACGACTGTGGCAAAGGGTAGTACCAATAGTAATAGGTGCCTTGGGTGCAATCCCAAAACAACTGGAGCACCACTTGAACACCATTAGCATTAACAAATTCGCCATCAGTCAATGGCAAAAGGCACTTTACTGGGAACAGCTTCCATCCTGTGACGATATCTGTAACCCATCAAACATCCAGATCTGCTTACCCCAGTCCTTGGTAAGGACTTGATAGGTTGACAAAAATGCCAAACCCAGTCTAAACATCTGGCTGACTGTGTGATGATGATGATGATTGAAAAAAAGTCTGCTTCATTGATATTGCAATTGAACAGAAACAGCTAGAAAAAATAACATATTGTGATTTGCAAATTGAAGTTGAGCGACTAAGGAGGAAGAAATCAATGGTTGTACCAATAGTAATAGGAGCCCTTGGAGTCATACCCAAAGGGCTGCCTAGATAAATGGAAATTTTGAACTTATTAGACCTGAATATCCTGACCACCCTACTCGGAACTGCCTATATACTCAGATGCTACCTTAACAGCTCTTAGGTCCTTGGTTAGGACTTGAACTGCTAAATTTTTACCAGTCCCAGACTGTGAATCAAATTAAAGATTAACAACAACAACAACAATATGCTAATTGCGCTGATAGGAACTATAATCTATCTTGAAGATACCAGGCTGCAGATAACTGCCTCAGTCATATGATGAGCATTGAGTTACAATGTACAGAACTATTTGGGCTTATTCATATAAAACAATAAAGCCCCTTTAGTCACAGCTATGAGGGCAATTCAAAAATAAACCTCTGTTTGGTTATCAATGACAGACACTCGCAGATACAGAACTTTTATTATACACATTAGAAAACTACAACATTACATTACTTTTTGACATAATCACCATTCAAATTGAGGCACTTGTCATAACTTCTTACAAGGTTTGAAATTCCTTAGTAGTAGTCGCTTGGCACCAAATCTGAGCTATAGGGGAGTGATCAAAAACATCCTAACGGAACTGCTTCAAAAGTTCTTGGATGCATCTAGCGGTGTACGGGCAAGCATTATTGTGAACCAACACCACACTGGAAGTCAGCATGCCCTGACGCTTGTTATGGATGGCTTGTCTGAGTTTTCATAATGTTTCACAGTAGACTTCTGAACTGATGGTCGAACCACACTCCATGAACTTCACTAGCAGTACTCCTTTGGCATCTTCACATTGGGTGGGATTTTCTATGGCACCACTTCAGGTGTGGTGTTGGTTCACAATAATGCTCGCCTGCACACCACTAGATGCACCCAAGAACTTTTTAAAAAATATATATTTTATTGATTTGTTTTACAATGACAATCTTTAGTGCTTAGTAAACAGCATGTTGTCTGGATTCATATATTTAAAAAACAATAATAATTTCTATAATTCCATAATCAATATATTAATTGTTTGTTTCCTTGATCTTCCCTTCTTCCAATAATATTCTCCTTTATCAGCATTATTCTTAATATTTTCAATGCATACAAAGTTGGATATAGACTTTTTTTTGTATTTGTACAAGTAACAATGACATCCATATATAACATCTTTTTTGATTGACTTATATTTCAGTTGTATTTGTAAAAGTCATCTTATTAAATCACTATACGTCCTGTTTTCAGAATTCTTATTTATACTTAATTTCCCCTCAATATTCAGACCATTTTTATCAGTCATAATTTTCTTAAAATTGATTACTTTAAATATCCAAACTTTTCATTTACTTATACCATCCCAATATTTTCATATTTCATATATTATAAAGATACTATACTACTTATATATCTTATAGCATCCACATATAACATAGATACTTTCAAAACCACTTTATAACAAATGCACTTCTTTTAGAATGGGAAAAAATAAAAGCGAAAATTTATATCAAGATACCTAGATGGCTTTAAACAATGGAGGCATTTGCTTACCCAAATTTAGTTAATTACGACAAAGTTGTGACCTATAAAGATATTTTGGACAATGAAGGGAAATTGAAAGACAGACAAGATTTACAACAAGAAGGTATTGATTTATCATGGTGACTATATTTGCAAATCCAAACGAGATATGAAAAAGATGATAAAATAATGGGATTTTATAAAGAACAGACAGAACTCGACCAGATACTGCTAAAAACAGATGAAAAACTGATTAAGAAACTCTATAAATATCTGTTAAGCTTAAAGATGGAGGAGGAACAAGTAAAAGAAACAATGATAACGTGGGCAAAAAACTTTGCACATAATATAGAATTAGAAAACTGGCAAAGATTATGGGAAAGAAATGCTAAATTAATGAAAGCAGTGGCATATAAAGAAAACTTATATAAAATGTTTTACAGATGGCATTTAACACCAGTGAGATTAGCAAAAATGTTTTAAAATACTTCAAACAAGTGTTGGAAATGCAAACAAAAGCCAGATACTTATTACCATATCTGGTGGACATGCCCTAAAGCTAAAAGATTTTGGTCAAAAATACACTTATGGTTAGAGAAAATGACTAAAAAACAAATAGATTTTAAGCCAGAATTGTTTTTGTTAGGAATAATAGTGTAAGGAACCACTTCAATCCATATCTTAAGAAAGCAGAACTCTTGGAAACAATCTCTTCCAACAGGAACTTTTATTAAGAGAAATTGATAATAGGCATAATAGACAGGATCTGGGGAATTTCCTTATACATCGATGTTTTAAAGTGTCCCTAAGCAAACTCCTCCCCACATTCCTTCCGGCCGATTAAGGCCGGCAATTCTCTAGGTGTTAAACCCAGGAAAGATAACATCAATCTTGCTCCACGATCATTCACCAGCTCTTCAGAGTTTATTTTGATGTCGGAGAAATAAACCAGATTCCGAAGGTCTGTGTCTTTTCACCCCCACCCCTTTTCTAGTTGCCCGGTAAGGAAAAGAAGTTCAGAGGGACATAGCATAAGATTCAAATGGTTCCATTGTAATGGTTAGTAGAGGTGAATAAACAAAAGGTTACTTTGTAGTGAATGGAGGAAGTGAAAGTAATAAAAACCCTCTGCATATCCCCCCTCCCCCTTGGAAGTATGGCAGGATCCAGGAAAGAATAATAATTGGTTTTAGATTAGAGGAGATAGATAGAAAGGAAATATAACTGGATTCTGACAAATAGGAGCAAATTATGAGAAAGACTGTATATATTTAATTTTACATGTACTAACTGCAGCAAGAATTGAATAAGCTCAGTAAGAAAAACTTAGACATAACAATTCTACAAGAAACACACATAAAGACTCAAGATCAGGATCTACTAAATTATTCTAAGTTAGGAATCAAATTTGTATCGCTTTCACAGCAGAAGAAAGGAGGAATTGTGATATATGTTAAAGAAAAAATCCCAGCAAGACAAATCTATCGAGATGAGGAAGGCAGAATACTGATTATTGAAATTTCCCTGAATAAAAGAAAGGTCGCCCTGGTAGGAATTTATGCCCCCAATGAAAAACAAAGACAATTTTATAAGAAATTGCATAAGGTTATTGCTGATATGGAATATGAGAACATTTGTATAATTGGCGATTTTAATGCAATTATAGACAGAGAATTAGATTATAAGAGTGGGGAAGTAAGGAAACGAAGCAGGAGAATACTACCTGGTACTTTTTTTTTTTTTTAAATGGCGGAATAATTAAATATTCAGGATAGTTGGAGGGAGAGAAATCTGAATGAAAAGCAATTTACATACTATTCAGGGCGGCACCAATCATGGTCCAGAATTGATATGGTCTGGACAACGAAAGAATTAAATGCAGATATTGATGATGTAGTAATAGACATTAATACTTGGGCAGACCATAATCCTATTATAATTAAATGGAAAGAACAGAAGATAACAATAAGGAGGTGGACGCTAAAAAAGGCAATCTTAAACCAAATAGAATTTAAGCATAAGATGGAGGAACAAATGCGGATATTCTTCGAGACAAATAAGAAAGAGGAGACTAGCACTCAAAATTTATGGGACACGGCCAAGGCTGTTATGAGAGGAACTGCAATTGCGTACATGGCCAATGAATATAAAAAGAAAAGGCAACATTGGAAAAGCTTAACAGAAGAAAACAAAAAATTAGAATTAGAATTACAAAAAAACCCACAATGTAGAGACCTAAAACAACAGCTAGATTTAAATAAGCACAAATTGAATATTATAGAAAAGGGAGAAATGGCAAAAAAATTAAAAAGTATTAGACAAAATTTTTTTGAACAGGCAAATAAATCCGGGAGATGGTTGGCCTATAGATTGAAAAAACAAAAAGATAAAAGATGGATTAGTAAATTATGTAATCAAGCAGGGGAGATGGTATATCAAAATGAAGAAAAAAAACGGGTGATATATGACTTCTATAACAACCCTTCTAAACAGGATGGAAAGGTTAGTGAGGAAAGAATATCACAATATCTTATGAAAGCGGACTTACCGAAGGTCCCGGAAGAATTTCAAAATATATTAAATAAAGATATAACAGTCCAGGAAATTATAGAAGCAATTAAAAAGCAAAAAAGTAATAAAACACCTGGCCCTGATGGATTACCGTCCGAAATATATAAGAACCTCCAAGAACTTTTGGCCCCAACCTTACTGGGCATATTTAACGATGTATTAAACATAGCAAAAATCCCAAACTCATGGAAAGAAGCAATCATCTCACTAATTCCTAAAGAAAACTCTGACTTGACCTGCATTAAAAACTATAGGCCCATTTCTTTACTGAACACGGATTATAAGATTTTCATGACTATAATGGCAGAAAGATTCAAAAAATATTTAGTTGAATTCATTCACACCGACCAAAATGGCTTTTTGCCTAAAAGACAAATTAGACATAATGTTAGGATTATACTAGACATCTTAGAATAGTATGAATTACATAGCGAAAAACAAATGGCATTGATTTTTGTGGACGCTCAGAAAGCGTTTGATAATGTTAAATGGAATTTTATGTTGACTCAACTTAAACAGATGGATTTTGGGGAAAAAATTATAAACATGTTTAAAACAATCTATTCCAAACAAGAAGCAAAAGTAATTATAAATGGAGAACTAACAAATAGCGTCCAAATACAAAAAGGCACAAGACAAGGTTGCCCACTATCCCCTCTATTATTTATTCTTTCTTTAGAAGCACTCACAAGAATAATTCGAAAAGACAAGCTGATCAAAGGATTAGAAATTAGAAAAGAGACATTTAAATTACAGGCTTATGCAGACGATTTAGTTTTCATTTTGGAAGACCCCTTAGAATCTGGAACAAGATTATTACAGGAGCTGGAAAATTATGGAGATGTCGCGGGGTTGAAGATTAATAAAGAAAAAACTAAAATGTTAGTTAAAAACATGTCCAATTTACAAGAAACTGAGCTAGTAGACAAAATAAATATCCAGACATCTAAAAAAGTAAGGTATTTGGGGATCCAACTGTCGGCAAGATGTACTACACTCAAAAGAGAAAATTATGACAAATTAATAGACCAAATTATAGTAGACTTAGACAGATGGAAAAATTTGCAGCTCTCCTTTATGGGGAGAATAGCGACAATCAAGATGAACATACTTCCCAAACTACTCTTTTTATTCCAATGTGTTCCAATTAAATTAGGTAAGGCTTTTTTTGAAAATTTAAACAGAGTTACATCCAAATTTATCTGGCAAGGTAGAAAACCGAGAATTAAATTAAAACTATTACAGGATGCAAAGGAAAGAGGAGGGCTCGGCCTCCCGGATTGGGAAAAATATTATCAAGCAGCAATATTGGTATGGATAAAGGATTGGATAAACTTAAGGAGCAGAAGACTACTGGCATTAGAAGGCCATGATATGCAAATAGGCTGGCATGCCATAATGTGGGACGGGAAATATAAGGCTCACCAGTATTTCCAGAGCCACCATATTAGACGGGCACTATTAGATGTGTGGATAAAAATTAAAAAAATTAATTATATATAGAGCCCCAATTGGCTATCCATATTAGAGATATTTATGCACCCCAAATTCATAAATTTAGGAAGAGTAACCACATATAAAGATATTTTAGACGAGAATGGAGACCTGAAAACAAGGAAAAGACTATTAGAAGATGGTATAGAGTTGGAATGGTGGGCATACTTACAAATACAGTCGCGATACAGAAAAGACAAAAAAGAACCAGGGATAAAATTAGAGTATACCCAATTAGATAAAATCCTTCTAGGAACAGAAGATCAAATGATGAAAAAGATATATCAATATTTATTAGAACAAGATTTGTTAGAAGAACAGGTAAAAGAAACAATGTTAATCTGGAGCAAAATTTTTGGTTATAATATTGACTTAGATAATTGGCAATCATTATGGGACAGAAATAGGAGGTTAACGCTAGCCACCTCTTATAAAGAAAATCTATACAAGATGTTTTATAGATGGCACCTTCCCCCTACAAGGCTAGCAAAAATAGATTAAAAAATCTCACCGACATGCTGGAAATGTAGAAGGTTTCCAGGGACTTATTATCACATGTGGTGGGAATGTTCAAAAGCGAAAAATTTTTGGCACCAGATAAAAAATTGGCTGGAAGAAATACTGCTACAAAAAATTGATTTAAAACCAGAAATCTTCTTATTAGGGATTATTAATGATAAATTTAGCAAAGCATCTTTCTACTTACTATTGCATATTTTAACGGCAGCAAGATTGGCATATGCCCAAAAATGGAAAAGAAAGGAAGCCCCTACTGAAGAAGAAATAATAAATAAAATTTTGTCCTGCGCTGAAATGGACAGGTTAACTCTAGAGATCAAAAATAAAACTGAAACAGAATATTATGAAATTTGGAAAAATTTGTACGATTGGTTAGAGATAAGGAGGATCGCTGAGATGATTATTGATTATTGATTGATTAGTAGATAATGCCAGGATTTCCTATTAGCATCTATACCAGGACACAACGGAAAGATATGTAAATACAGAAGTTTTTTGCAGAAGTTATATGTACAGCTTGTTATACTCTGTCCTGTTATAGAAGATATTTTAAGTTTCTGTTTTTCTTTCTGTAATAGCAGTGTTATACCCAGGGAGGTTGAATTATGTCCACTTTTGTTTTTAAATGTACATTTAATAAAATCATTTTTTAAAAAAAAAGAATTGTATTTGCCCAATATTGGAAAAATGAAAATTTACCAACAGAAGAAGAACTAATTAAGAAAATGGATAGATTGACTTTAAAGATAAAAGAGAAAGAAGATTCAGTGTATTTTAGAACATGGGATAATTTTTATCAATGGCTAGAAAAATGAGTTAGAGAGAAAGGAACCTGATATGTAACACTGAATATATACTAGTAAGAAGACTACTGAGCAATTAACATATTGTTTGTGATAATTATTATTCATAGTTTTTTTTTAAATACATGAACCCAGACAACATGCTGTTTGCTAAATATTAAGAAAGTTATTTTAAAAAATCCTAATCCTAACCCTAACCCCACCGTAATCCTAATCCTATAAAAATTAATAAAATATATACAAAAATATATATTTGTAAATGTCATCTTGTTAAGTCACTGTTTTAAAAATTCTTATTTAAGCTTAGTTTTCCCTCAGTCTTCAAATCATTTTTCTCGGTCATACTTCTCTCAAAGTTAATTACCTTTAAATGTCCTAACTTTTCATTCACATACATCATCCCAATATTTTTACATTTTATATATTATAAAAAATACTATACTGCTTATGTCTCTTATCCCTCTTACTATAGTTCCTTTATATCCAAAATTATCTATTCAAATAAGTGTTTAATCATGTAGCACTCCATCTGGTAAGTCGAATCAGGTCTCTTGAATCTAACTCTAGCCTTTTTCTTTTGCCAAGTAGCTTTCCAAGTTAGGATATTCTGCTTGCCAGGGGATTCCTGTATTTTGGTAAATATTGTCAGGAGTGAGAAAGACAGGTTGTATAATATGATGCACGCTTTTTGTCTCCCAGACTCTAATGATTCTCCTGGCAGCTCTATAATCCATTTTATTAAATCTTTTTTCTTATCCTCAAGTTTGTTTTGAAGTCCTGACAGATAAGATATCTTTTCTATTTTCATTGTCATGGTGAAATTTTGTAGATTTTTTTCTGTTTGTATTAAGTTGTAGTTCTCTTGATTTGTAGCTTCCCTATTTAAATCACTTTCTTCTAGTTTGTGTTCTGTTATCTGGTTTGTTTGTTTATTCTTTATCTTTGTTTTCTGAGAGTTTTTATTTGTGATTTTAAATTGAAGATGTGCTCATTTATGTTGTCAAAGTGGTTTTTAATCTCATTGTGGTTTGAAACTATTGTCATTTTAATCTGTTGCAGCATTGCATACATTTCCTCTTGGAAAGTATTTGTCTCATCTTGGAGTATTGCTCCTGCAGATCTCTGATGTTCCAGGCTAGGTACTTCAGAAGGGAATATTAGGTGTGGTTTCCTATCACTTTTAGGTAGGTATGCAATATCCATTTTGTCTCCTCCCTCCAGGTAGTCTTTCACCAGTACCATAGTCTCTGTGTTTAGCCTTATCAAACCAGCCAATCTTAAAATTCAAACAACCAAATCTTATATAGTTCTTATCTTTATATATGGTTTTTGTAATCCAATGCATTTCCAATTATCAAGGCATCAGTGAAAGCAGTATAACAATTCTTCTGTTCAGGGGTCTTTAAATTATCAACCAGTCAGAACTGCAGCTAAATGTTTCGCCACCTTAAAGCCTTCCAGTAAATCCCCCCCTAGAAGATTCGCCAAGAATCAAAGGTTTTCTTTCTCTGCAAACAATTCTTGAGCTTAGACAACAGTTAAAAGTTTTTTTTTTGCAGACTTTTTTTTGCAGGCTTATGGGGCCCAGTATGTTTTCTTTCTTTGTTCCCAGCAGTTTTCTATTTGGCTGAGGGTTATTAAAGTTCAAGGGAACAGATTATTCTTTATTTCTGGGCGTCTTGCCAATTTCTGAGTCAGTGTTATACTATTGTTCTATGCTCTAGTTCTCCACTAGATGTCAGTAGTTATTTATTTTCCAACTTTTTCAAACAAACAATTATTTTTCTTTCTTTTTTAAAAAATTTCATCAGGACTCTTTAGGACAGTGGTGGCGAACCTATGGCACGGGTACCAGAGGTGGCACTCGGAGCCCTCTCTGTGGGCACACGTGCTGTTGCCCCAGCCTTGCCTCCCCCTGTGACCCCCTCCTCACCAGCAGCTCCCCTGGAGGAGAGTCGCCCCCGAGCATGGCCCACGCGGAGCAGTGCAGCCAAGGACATGGCAGCCAGGCAGCGTAGACAAGACTCTTGTCTCTGCCCCATCATGCAGAGTTGATGCCGTGGGGCGTGGGCAGAGGGCGTGGCCATGGCACTGCTGGGTTATCTGCGGTGGGCCCTGGAGGCGGTGAGTGGCGCTGCGGGCAAGTGGGGTGGGGATGGAGCGGGGGCGGGGCAGGGGGTGGAGCGGGGGCGGGGCCAGTTTTTGGGCACTCGGTCTCTAAAAGGTTCGCCATCACTGCTTTAGGATATAAAATCTTAACGGTTTTCTTAATTTTCAGATTTATCCAGACTATAGTAATGTTAATTTCATTTCAGTATATTTCTTTCCCCCTTAGAAGTTAATTCACCGCTTCCGTCTATGGAGGGGTGGGGATGTGAACCCCTCCCTTCACTTTCAGAGGATTTCTTGCTTTGGGATCTTTTCCAAGGAATCAGTTACAAAATAGAAGAGAGAAGATCGATACTCTCACCCAGTTCCAAGCACACTGTTCACCATTGTTCTGGTTTGTGCTCTTGAACTTCAGCTGCTAGCAGCTTGGGCTAGACGATGGTGTGCAGCTACCCTTTCTCCTGTTGGGTTAGAGAGCTTCCCCCAGATTGAAAGGATCGACCGCCGTCATTCCGTGATCATCGGGGTGCCCTTCTTTCTTTGTCGCTTCTCCAGGGCAACATCAGACTCATTTAGGATCCCCTGGCAGGGCAAAACCAGCCATGGGGTGCGGAGCCCCACAGTCCCTCGGCCGTGTCGCTGCGAGGTGGAACCAGAAGTCCTAGATGCACTCAAGAACTTTTGAAAAAGTTCCGTTGGGATGTTTTTGATCACCCCCCTCCTATAGCCCAGATTTGATGCTGAGCAACTACTAAGGAATTTCAAACCTTGTAAGCCATTATGACAAGTGCCTCAATTTGAATGGCAATTATGTCAAAAAGTAATGCAATGTTGTAGTTTTCTAATGTGTTCTGTATCTGCAAGTGTCTGTCATTGATAACCAAAAGGAGGTTTATTTCCGAATTCCCCTTGTATATTAGTTGAATTTTAAAAGGGAATTATTCCAAAAACATTAATTCATTTTTCCTGGAAAAAGAAGGAAGCAAGAGATTCTAAACAAGTCAGCTGATATGCAAAAGTCAAGGAATGAGCAAGATACATTTTTTGAAAAAGAAAATAGGGAAAAATAAATTCTGCTGTTTCAGGGATTTATTTAGGGAATTTTCTATTCTTATTCTATTTCCTATCATTCTACCCTCTCTTTTGTTATCTTGAAAATGCTTCTTCAGCTCACTAAGCTATTTTGTACTTCTGAGGTCTTTATCAGGCAACTTATTAATTCTTCAGCCTCACTGATTTGATGAACTTTTCCCCTTCCTAAAGGAAAGAACTAAAAACTGTTGGAGAGATAGACAAAGAACTAGAATCAGATCAGTTGGAGGCAGCCAATGTAATAGGTAACTGAGAAAGGAAAAGAAGAATTATATGAATAGTATTCTAATGCAACTGATGTTGATGCTACAAAAATAGTGCAGAAATATAATTTGTTTTTATGCCATTTATTTCTTAATGTAGATTTTTACATTTTTATATACTTATGGTTTTTATCCAATTGTGTGCCAGGCAGAGTTGCTTTTGGTCAGATAGATAAAGATAAAGGTAGGTAAAGGTAGATAAAGATAGGTAAAGGTTTCCCCTATCCAGTTGTGTCCAACTATAGGGGATGGTGCTCATCTCCATTTCTTAGCTGACAGAGCCAATATTGTCCGCTGATATTTCTGTGATCATGTGGCCAGCATGACTATATGCCGAGCACATGGAACACTGTCAGCTTCCCACTGAAGCGGTATCTACTTATTTACTCGCATGTACATGCTTTCGAACTGCTAGGTGGGCAGGAGCTGGGGGCAAGTTTACCCTGTCATGCAGTGCTCTGAGCTGTTAATTTTCTAGTTGACAAACTCAGCATCTTTAACCACTGAGCCATTACATCCCATAGGTGGCTATACAAATTTGATTAATAATAATAAAATATATATTACGTAAATCTGCTAAATACGCCACAATTCTCTTACTTCTTGTGAGTCATCTCTGCTGATAAGTAGAATTGGTATGATTACTGCATACCTAAACAATACAGCTTCTTTATCTCTACTGTAAGTGCAGAAAATCTGAATTAAACAGTAAGTGAAAATTCCCACTTTGTATGATCACAGCAGCAACAACTTATTTGCACTGATCACATTTCTATTAGCTGCTTCTATTAAGTTTTATTCTGTTACCACATATTTTTATTAAGCCTGATTCACTGAACAAATCAAATTGTCTGAGTATATAACATACTAAGCCAAAATTAAACAACCCATATTATGGCATTATACTTTTAGTAGGGTAAATCTCCTTTCCCAACTTGGTGGCTTTTTTTAAATAGATACAATGCATTCAACTCACATAAGTCATAGATATGCTTATAACATGATGGAAAATGCTGCAGTAAAGGAATCAGTATTAGTGTAGTACTTTTAATAGGTTTTGAAATATACACAGAGGTCTAGGACATTTAGGCACCGACTTTTGGCCGTGCCCAGCCACTTTGCCCCCAGCTACCCACCTCAGACAATTTGCAGCCAGCTGTCCTCCTCCACTGTCCCTCCCCTGGCCATTCTCCATGGCCAATGGGTTCCTGGCCCATTTGCCCAGACACTGTTTGACCCAGGCCTTTGACTGCACAGGACAAATAGCCCCCAGTCAATCAGGTGGCAGGCAGAAAGAATGGTGTTGGGGGGCAGCGTGTGACGGGTGGGGTGATCACAGGGGCTGAAGTGGGCAGCGCACGATACAAGATTTTTTTAAAAAGCATCGTAGCTGTTCCACAAGTTTTTTTTAAAAGAGGCTGCATTTTATGACCAATTGGGTGGCTCCAGAGTAGAGATGGGAAGGCCTGGGAAAAAACAGAAAAATTCGGGGGAAAACAGGTTTTTTTTTTCAAAAACTGTTTTTTTCCAGAAAAATTGAAAAAAAAAAGTCATATGTTCTTTTCCAATGATAAAATAATATATCTATGATATGGTATTCAAACTATATAATATGAAGACCTTAATGAAAGATTTTTGAGACTTTTTATAAACTCTTAAATTATTGCAAGTTTTCTCAGCTGAAGACAAACAAATCCTGGAATACAATTCAAGTAACACTATACTTCTCAATGCAGTTCTCAAACAAGAGAAATATGCATTTGTGCCACTAGGAGGCACTGTAGGGAAAAGGCTCCAGTTTAGTTTGCTTGTGTACCTCAGACCTCCTACAGTTGGTATACCGTAGATAATCTTTCTGTCCTTCTTTCAGGCCTTTAACTGACAGATAAGAGGGTAAATTTGTCTGACAAATTAATTTCTCTTTTGTAACCCTTAAATGATTCCTATTAATGTTCTCCACCATCACAGCATAATGTTTACCTATAGTCTGTTCAGTAAATTGGTTTTTCTTTTTCTCCTCTCAGTAAAATGGTGAGACCAACATCTAGAGTCTGGAAACATTTGCACAGTACAATTTCTGCTGATCCATGGCCGTGGAGTGATTTTGTAGCCCCCCAGTGGCCCGATCCGAGCTCCAGAGGCCTTTTCCAAGCCTTTGGAGCCTGGATCCATGGCCGCGGAGTGATTTTGCAGCTCCCCAGCAGGCCAACCTGGGCTCCGGAGGCCTGGAAAAGGCTGGATCCATGACTGCGGAGCGATTTTGCAGCCCCCCAGCAGCCTGATCCGGGCTCCGGAGGCCTGCAAAAGGCCTCCGGAGTCCAGATCTATGGCTGCGGAGTGATTTTGCAGCGTCCCAGCAGCCCGATCCGGGCTCCGGAGGCCTGGAAAAGGCCTCCGGAGCCCAAATCGGGGCACTGGGGAGCTGCAAAATCGCTCTGTGGCATGGATCCGGGCTCCGGAGGCTTGGAAAAGGCCTCCGGAGCCCAGATTGGCCGTAGGGGGGTGCAAAAATCACTCTGCAGCCATAGATCCGGGTGACAGAGTCCTTTTCCAGGCCTCTGGAACCCAGATCGGGCTGCTGGGGGTCCGCAAAATCGCTCTGCAGGCATACCTGGACTCGCGCTGGCAGCTTAGAAGGAACCGGATGTTCGGTTCAAAAAAAGGTGCTGGAACGCCATTCCGTGCGTTCTATGACAAAAAAAGCCCTGGCTATAAGGATGACAAAACACAGACATTAAAAGATACTTTATGGAATTAAATGATGAGGACTAGAATGAAAATGCAAGTAGCTTTTCCTTCCTTCCTTCCTTCCTTCCTTCCTTCCTTCCTTCCTTCCTTCCTTCCTTCCTTCCTTCCTTCGTTCTAATTCCAGAAACATTCTTTCTGCTGCACCTGGATCATCACAAAGTATTTCTTCACCAGCAGCATCTTCAAGTAAGGAAGTGTTGCAAACCGCTGCCTCACAAAAATATACAATATGTTTGTTTATAGATAAAATGACACCTGAAAATCAGGAGAAAATTGATCACACTCTTGCAAGAGCAATTTATGCTTCTGGGTCAGCATTGTCAATAAGTGAAAATGTATATTGGCAAGAAGCTTTTAAATTATTACAACCGTCATACCATTTGCTAAGCAGAAATTCCTTGAGTTTTTGGAGTCAGAATATCAGTGTGTGATGGAATCTGTACAAGGAAAAATCAGTGAAGCACTATGTCTCGCAGTACTTACAGATGGATGGATAAATGTTAGGGGAGAAAGAATCATCGACTTTGCGATAACAACACCTCAACCAGTCTTTTATAGAAGCATTGAAACTGGAGAGAGCAGCAGAGAAATATGTGCAGTTTTAGAGAAAATTGAGAGTGGTTATATTCATACCAAATCAAGAAACAAACTGACCTGTGAAAGGGTAGAAAAGCTTGTTTCAATCTGTGCAAACCTAACATTTTTAGAAGTCCATGAGAAAAATGACAAAGACGAAGAAGAAATGGAAAATGATAGCAGTAGTTCTGTTTCTTTTTTTTAAAAAGCACCATTCAAAAGGTAAACCTTCTCTGGAGGTTAAATATTGAGGTGGACCTTAATTTTATTTGCTATTGATGCTAAGGGGCAAATCTGATTATTTTTTATGTCCATGGTTTCTTGCTTTTTTTGTTGCTTTGAAGGGAAAGGGGGGTGATTACCTGTTTTATTGCAAGCATAATATTTTATAAACCCTGTATTTCATGCAATTTGTAAAACTAGTTCACACTGAATTTTTTTCAATTTTTCCAAAATCTCTATTTTTTTCTGGGAAAAAATGGTTTTTTTCTCATGGCTTCAAAATTTTCAGAAATTTTACATCTCTACTTCAGAGCCATGGTTCTGACAGGTTGTGCAGAGGGGGGTGGGGCCCGAGTTATAAAAAGAAGGTGTCAGAGGGGGGCAGACAGGTGAGAGTGTGTTGAGGGGCAACCAGGAAGGGAGGGAGGGGAACCTCTAGGGAGCTTCACAGAGATGGCTTGGCTCACAACTCAGCCAGCTTCAACGAAATGAAAGGGGGGAGGAAGAGCAAATCCAGCATGGGGGGGCAAGCAAACAGTGGTGGTAGCTTTGTTCACCTGCAGTGCTCCCCCACGTGCCACTGCTGTTTGCCTCCCCCCCCAATGCCAGAAGCCGCTCTGGGTTTGGTCTTCCTCCCCACTTTCATTTCGTTGGAGCTGGCTGAGTTGCAAGCCAAACCATGTCTGCAAAGCCCCCCAGAGGTGACCCTCCCTCTGTGTTCTGTTTCTTGCATTGGTAGGCATTGAAGAGGCAGGACTCACAAACAGGTACTTCTTTATTCACAGCTAAATAGAACTCAGAACAAAATGGCTCCACCACTTTTTATACATTCAGCCTGGGGCGTTGCCAGCCAATCATTTCAATGTATTTTCCCACTCAATTGCATGCTAGTCATTCCTTGCAGACAGCAAGTCTGACCCAGCAGGCCACGTGGTCTGCTGACTGTTCCGGTGCAGCTCCCTGCACCTGTTCCCAATTAAGCTCAGTACATAACACCCCTCCCCTCTTGGTTCAGGATTAGATACTTGCTATTTTACAATACTACAAGCGTTCCCATACAATGTACAGCATAACAAACAATAATACACCACATTATAGGTCTTCCATTTCAATACATTGTAATAAACAATAATTGACAACATTATAGGTCTTCCTTCACAATGGAACATACATAAAGCATCCCCAATTGCACATAATGCACAGACATTACATTTGCACAGACAAGAACTTTACATAGTCCTGTAAATACTTCGGTGGACCTTTCGCCTGCTCCGATCGCCTCAGAGCTGCTGCAAGCGCCCAATCTGCAAGCTCGCCTGCCAGGCTCGGCAGACCGGGACTTTGGGACCCATTCGATATGGGTGAAACTGGATCGCGCAGGCTGGCCTGTTCCGGTAGACTCGAGCCAAAGTTCCTCGGTGGGGTGGAATTCCCCTGATCGGCGTAAACAGCCGGTTGGGAGCGCTGTCCCATGGCCGCAAGGCCTGAGGTAGGAATGGCTTGGAAAGCCGATTGAGTGCAATGTCCCATGGACGTGGTGCCTGAGTCAGGAGCCGCCTCGTTGGCAAACCCCCTGTTTGGTGATTGCAGTGTTCTGCTGTCACTGAGCAGCTGAGCTTCATGGTCAGGATCGTGGGCTTCCTCCCCCCCGAGAGCAGAGCAAGGAGTGGAAGAGTGGCTAGGCAACCTCCAACGAAGCTGGTCAATGGGCCTTCTCAGCACGCGACCATCCTCCAATGCCACTTCATAGGAAAGTGGCCCGGTAACCTTGCAAACCACAGCTACCACCCACAGTTGGCCTAGACCATAACTGCGAGCCCAAACCGGATCACCCACTTTCAATTGCCTTGGTGCCCGCGGCTGTGACACCTGTGATGCAACCCGGTCTGGGTGTAATCTATCTAACTTGGTGATAAGGCGGCGACCCCATCGGAGCTCGGCTGGGCTCTTGCCCATAGATGTGCACGGAGGTGTGTGGTGGCAGAGGAGAAAATCTGCCAACCCATGATGCCAGTTTCCATGAGTAATCCTTTTTAAGGAGTCTTTAGTTGTGCGAACCATTCGTTCCGCTTGCCCGTTTGAAGCCGGGTGGAACGGTGCCGAAGTAGCATGCCGAAACAAATTTGCCCTTAGAAAGGACTGGAACTCGGACGAAGTAAATTGAGCTCCGTTGTCGGAGACAATTACGTCTGGGAGGCCGTGTGTGGCAAAAATACCTCGAAGCACCCTGATGGTGATGGCGGTCGTTGTAGTGGACACTGGAACGACTTCCAGCCACTTAGAGTGACTGTCCACAACAATGAGGAAGAGCTGCCCCTGAAAGGGGCCAGCGTAGTCGATATGGATCCTCGACCAAGGAGCATGTGTGGTTTCCCGTCTATGGACGGGAGCCTGGGGCATTTCTGGCCTGGACTGCTGGCAAATGTGGCACCCTTGGACCTGGGCTTCGATCTCTTTATCGAGCCCAGGCCACCAAAGGTAGCTGCGCACAAGCACCTTCATCCGGACTCTTCCCGGATGTCCCTCATGCAGAGAAACAAGGACTCTAGTCCTCAGTGAGGTCAGGATTACTACCCTACTTCCCCACAGTATACAACCCTTAAAGGTGGATAACTCATGCTTCCTTTTCCAGAAACTCTGGAAGTCAGTGCCAGGACACGTGTCAGGCCATCCTGTGAGCACGCAGTTCAACACACGTGTTAGCGTGTTGTCGGTAGCTGTTTCTGCAGCTACATCCCCTGCATGGAGGGGCGACTCAGGCAAATCCTGGATAGACAGGATGTGGTTGGCCAGTGCAGGATCAGGCTCTACTTGTTTTAAAGGCAATCTACTAAGGCCGTCTGCGTGGCCCATTTCTTTGCCCGGTTTGTGAACCAGACAATAGTCGTAAGCAGAAAGGAATATTGACCATCTCAACATTCTAGGAGAGATGATTTGAGGTGTCTGCTTGTTCGTTGTGAACAACCCCAGAAGTGGCTTCTGGTCAGTGAAGACCGTAAAATGGCGGCCATACAAGAAGTCGTGAAACTTCTTGATGCCAGCCACGATTGCCAGTGCTTCTCTATCTATTTGCGTGTAATTACGCTCAGCAGTAGATAGAGTCCTTGAGTAATAGGCTACAGGAACTTGTGTTCCATCAGCCCTAAGGTGACTTAAGACAGCCCCTATTCCATAAGGGGATGCGTCACAAGCTATGCTTACTGGCAACTGCTCATTGAAATGAGCTAACACCGCATTAGAGGACACAATGCCTTAACCTCAGCAAAATTCCTCTCGTGGACATTTGTCCACTTCCATGGGGCCTGCTTGTCCAAGAGCCAGTGTAACGGCTCTGCCACTGCGGCCTTGTGGGGGAGGAAGGCATGGTAGAAGTTGAGAAGTCCCAGGAAAGCTTGAAGCTCTCCCTTTGTTTTGGGACTGGGTGCCTGCTGAATTGCTTTAAGCTTTGATTCAGCAGGATGGATGCCTTTGGCATCAATTCTAAAGCCCAAGAATTCTGTGGAAGTGACTCCAATCTTGCACTTTTCTTGTTTGATCTTCAGCCCCGCTTCGCGGAAATGCCGTAAAACAGCCCGAAGCCTGTCTGCCAAGTTTTTGACTGACTCCCCTGCGATGAGGACATCATCGAAATATGGGCAGACCCCTGGAATATTACGGAGCATGCGCTCATCACACTCTGAAATATGCCAGGGGCTACATTCACCCCAAACTGCAGCCTTCGGACCTTGAAGGCTCCCCGGTGAGTCACAATCGTTTGGGCCTCTGCCGTGGCGTCGTCCACCGGCAGCTGCTGATAGGCCTGAGCCAAATCTAGTTTGGCGAAAATACGCCCTCCCTGTAGAGACGCCAGAATATGGCTGACTACAGGCACCAGGTAGGAATGCTGCTGGAGAGCTTCATTTAATGTGCATTTGTAATCAGCACAGATTCTGACTTCTCCGTTGGCCTTAAGTGGCGTGACAATGGGGGTTTCCCGTGGACTGCTGTCCACAGGTTCCAAAATGCCCTGCTGAAGCAATTTATCCAGCTCTGCATTGATCCTTTGCTTGAGAGCAAACGGCACCCAACGAGGCTTAATCCTGATCGGTGCTATTGAGGGATCTAGCCTTAAAGCAATAGGAGGCCCTTTGTATGCCCCTAACTCTGGGCTGAAAACATCAGCAAACTCCTTACAAACCTCTGCAAGGCTTGCTGTTTGCAAACTGTTTAGCCCAGTCACCTGAATGCCTAGTGCATCAAACCAATCGAGTCCAATCAGACTCGTGCGGTTGCCCTCAACCACTACGACGTTCAACGGGCCCTTGAAATCCCTGAATTTCACACTTAGCATGGCCTCCCCCTTGACGCTGACTCAGGAATTCTGGAAATCGGTCAAGAGGAGATTCAACGGCCTGAGCTTAACTTCTCCAGCAAATCTGTCCCAGGGTTTTTTGAGAAATTATGGACAGAGCGGAGCCCGTGTCCAGCTCCATGTCTAAAGGAACCCCCTGCAGTGTGACTTTAAGATGCAGCTTTTTCTTCAATGGCCGGTGGGCACCTGTTCTACACACGCTTCTTCTCATTGTGCAAAAACCCACCCGGTTCTGACTGGGGACCCCAGTACCTTTCCGAGGCAACTCTTCCAATGGACGGTCTTTTGTGCGACCCAAACAAACGGCGGCGATGTGGCCTTGCCTGCCACATGCCCGGCAAGTTGCGGTGTGAAACCGGCAGTCGGCCCACTTGTGGCGGCCTCCGCACCTGATGCATCGAGGAAAGGAAACTGCCTTCTCAGGAAGCCTGTGGGGCCTTCTTTCTTGCGGTTGCTGTAACCAATCGACCTCGCCATCTGACTCGGAGTCTTCAACTCTCTCTGCGTCTCTTGGTGGACGGTTCCAGGGCTTGGAGGGTTCTTCGATAGCTGCAAGGCCTTAACAGCTCCGCCCGCTGCTTCTTCAGCCGTGACCTCCCTCAAAACATCTTGGAAGGAGACGGTTCCTCTGGCGAATATCTTCTGCTGAAGATCGCAGCTTTTCAGAACACAAACGAGCCGGTCTCGTAGCCGCTCTTCCAGGTCCTTAAATTCGCATGGCCTTGCAGTTTGTCTTAATGCAGCGATGAAGTCAGCAGCAGACTCCCCAGGATGCTGGTCCCGCTGTTTGAAAGCATGTCGCCAAGCTATGACCGACAGCTTTGGCTCAAAATGTTGTTTGAGCATTCTTTTCAGTTCTGCGTAAGTGAATGGACTCCAAGGGTGCCGGAGCAACCAGGTTCTCCGTGATATCGGAGGTTTCTTGTCCACAGACGCACAACAGTGTTGCGGCCTTCAGTCCCTCATCCTGAACCTGGTTGACTCTGAGATAATTTTCCACCCTAGCAACGTAGGAGCTCCAACATTCTGGATGCTTGACGTCGAATTCAGAAAGACGACCAATCTTTGCCATGGTGTAATGTTGGTGGTCTATTCAATGCCTCGTGCTGCGCAGGCTTCCGAAGTGGTTCCAGGATGACTCCTAGCAGCACTCTCCTCCAGCGATTCCAGACTGGCAGGCAGAGCAAAGGAGGTTGGAACGCCGTACTTCTCAGTGTCTTCAAGGCTTTCCACGGTGAATCAGCTCTTGACTTTTGCAGCAGCACGATCCCACCTTTGTTGCCAATGTTCTGTTTCTTGCGTTGGTAGGCATTGAAGAGGCAGGACTCACAAACAGGTACTTCTTTATTCACAGCTAAACAGAACTCAGAACAAAATGGCTCCACTCCTTTTTATACATTCAGCCTGGGGCATCGCCAGCCAATCATTTCAATGTATTTTCCCGCTCAATTGCATGCTAGTCATTTCTTGCAGACAGCAAGTCTGACCCAGCAGGCCACGTGGTCTGCTGACTGTTCCAGTGCAGCTCCCTGCACCTGTTCCCAATTAAGCTCAGTACATAACACTTTGTTCCTGGTGACCCCCAACACACTCTCATCTGTCTGCCTCCCTCTGACACCTTCTTTTTATAACTCGGGCCCTGTCCCGCTCTGTATGACCTGTCAGAATCACGGCTCTGGAGCCACCCAACTGGTCGGAAAGTACAGTCCCTTTAAAAAAAAAATTGCAGAGCAGCCATGGCACTTAAAAAAAAAACTTGCATTGCATGCTGCCCACCCCACAGCCCCTGCAATCACCCCACCCATTGCCAATTGCATGCTGCCTCCCAGGCACCATTGCTTCTGCCTGCCACCTGATTGGCTGGGGGCTATTTGTCCCATGCAGCCAAAGCCCTGAGTCAAATGGTGTCTCGGCGAACGAGCAGGGACGAAGGGCGAGGGGCAGAGGGGCAGGACCCATTGGCCATGGAGAATGGCTAGGGAAGGGCCAGCAGAGCAGGAAAGTTGGATGTAAATTGGCTGAAGCGGATGGCTGGGGGTGAGCGGGCGCAGCCAAGGGTCATTGCCTAAACGTCCCATTCTGCTACAGACTGTTTTAAAAGTGTCAAGTTTTGAATATGGTATAAGCATAACAATATATGTATACTTATATGTATGCTGGAGACTAATTTCATGAATTACCCTTAATCAGAAAATGAATGAAACTGTTTTGATTTACACCTACACAGCTAAGGAGGAATTTTGACCAAGGAACACTCTACAATATATGAAATGAGTCTAAAATGATCATCTACCAGCCTCTGGATTTAGTTCCTTTTTGAACCAAATACAGAAGTAGAACATTTCTTTCTCAAGGATCCTACAAGACTGCTAGCCAATTGTATTTATCCTATTCTGCAGTTACCCTCCTTTTTGTTATCTACCTCCACAAGTACCCTGTACTTTAATGACTTCCATTGTAAGCATGTCTCCCTCCTGCAATATGGAATGCTGGTCAACTTGACTTGATCTTTAGACTGGGAAAGAACTGCATGAGAAGACTTTCTCTAGCTTTCCCCAACTTTAAATTTTCCAAAATATATTGATCAGCAACTACAGAATTCTCAGTAAATATTGTGATATTAATATGGCAACATTAATTACAGAAAGAGCTGATTAAACACATTTTGCAATTAATATATAGATTTTGTTTGCTTACAAGCCTTTTCTAAATCCACAGAACTAGAGGAAAGTCAAAGAGTAACAGAGTTTGATAGAAAGATGGAGAACTTTTTTTAAAAAGTGTCTCTGTGTGAATGTTCAAAATCTAAATCCAATGAAATAAAGTATTCTGAAAGCTTTTCATATATAGCAAGTCCCTGATCACTGATCAAAAAAAGAAAGAGATATTGAATATAGTTTTTTTACGTATCTAAATACAATTGTGTTAAAGAAATTCAATATTCTTTGTGGCTGCTTCCAGATAGTTGAGTAATTGCCAAAGCATCAACAGCTTGCAAATGATTTTGCAGATCTCTTTTTCTCCTTCCTTAAAGCAACTTTTCTTTGAAGGAGTCAATCAACATAAAATCAAAATGTCAAAATAACATAGTACTGAACAAGTCATTTGACAAACTATGATGTTGGCCTTAGGTAATTTGACTGGCTATTAATTTTTTCAAACAGTCTGAAGAGATTTGTGTTGTAGGCTGATTTCTGTCTAGACAAAGAAAGGAGTGTAAAACACATTAAACCAACAGAACTTAGTAATGACAAGAAAAATCTGTTTCATAGATTTTCAATTGCCTGAATCTCCAAAGTTTCTTCCCTCCCCCTTCTTCTACTTTTGATTCCATACTGCCTAGCATGTAATCAACTGAGATTTTGGGGAGGTAGGTTACAAATGTTATATATCAGAGATGTATAGATAAAAATTGCCCTGTTTCCTATTTATTACATTAGATTTTTAAAACATACCCTCAATAAAATAAACCTTGGGGCGGAATGGGACAACTCACCAATGCCCACTCATCACCGCCATCTCGCCACAGCCAACTCACTATGGCCAATTCATTGCGGGACATTTCACCATGAAACAACTCACTGTAGGACAAGTCAGAAATTCAATTTAAAATTATTTAAATTTTAATTTTTGTCATTCATATTTCATTTTATCCCTCATTTTGCATCCTTTCTTTAATGATTTTATTTCATCATTTCTTTGATATTAGTGTAACTCTTGACCCATAGCAAGTTGTCACATGGTGAGTTGGCTTTGACAAGTTGTATTGCAGCAAGTTGGCCATGGAAAGTTGGTTGTGGCAAGTTGGTTGTGGCAGGTTGGCCGTAGCAAGTTGCCCACAGCGAGTTGTTCTAGACCCACCTTGGGGAATGGAACAGATAATTCAATAAACTCCATGAACTGTAATATTGCTGTAATATGTATTTTAGTTTTCTGTAATTCTTATAAAGTTATTATTTGAAAGAGTGAGCTCCAGAGTTGTGCCAGTTTAACCCTCACCCCCCCCCCAAGAAACTAATATTTATAAGATCATTTTTTTCTATTTAGACTTATTTTTTGGAAAGAAACATTACACTGATTGAAGTGCTAAATATGAAAATAAATATTCCTTGTCCTGGCAAGAGTTTACAATCTTTACCTACTACCTTTTTGATGTACTGGGAGATTCTGAGGTTTGTAATTCCAACATATCTACAGGCACCAGACAAGTTGCCAGCAACCTCAGGCTTGGCCAGAATTGTAATGCAGGATATTGGGAATAATAGTTCACCAATGAAGGCAAATAGCAGTTCACCATCACCTGGAGTAGCCAATATTATCCTCCCTTACCATAAGGCCAAGATGAGAAGTATAAACTGTAGCATCATAAGAGAGAATGATATAGACATTATTGCAGGCAAATATCTAGAACATTTAATAATTCCACAGTGTACTTCAAAAATGATATATAAAAGAAGAACTTCCTTTCCCATACTGACCATGGCCTTCCAACTCTCAGATGTTTCTAACCTATAGCATACTGAGTTAGGATTTTTTTAAAAAAAAATGCTGTAGCTATACAGGTAATCCTCGACTTATGACCACAATTGAGCCCAGATTTTTTGTTAAGTGAGAATTTGTTAAGTGAGTTTTGCCCCATTTTATTATCTTTCTTGCATAGTTGTTACATGAATCACTGCAGTTGTTAAGCTAGTAACACAGTTGTAAAATGAATCTGGTTTTCCCATTGACTTTGCTTGTCAGAAGGTTGAAAAAAGTAATCATCTGATCTTGGGGCACAGCAACCAGTTGCCAAGCATCTGATTTTTGATCACATAATTGTGGGGTTGCTACAAAGGTCGTAATTGTGAAAAACGGTCATAAGTCACTTTTTTCAGCACCATTGTAACTTTGAACGGTCACTAAATGAACTGTTGTAAGTTGAGGACTATCTGTATTTTATATTTTACCTACTGTAGATAGTTTTAATAACTGGAAAAATTGATATTTTAACCACCAGAATCTTGGTTCTTAAACTGTAGTGATTAAGCAGCTTTTAGCAAACATTTTCCGCAAATGAAAAAAGTTTATTTAGTAAGGCTGTCTGCATTAGGTTTGCTGAGGTTCCAATAATAATAATAATAATAATAATAATAATAATAATAATAATAATAATAATAATAATAATAATAATAATAATAATAATAATAATAATAATAATAATAATAATAATGATGATGATGATGATGATGATGATAAAAAAACCTAAATGACAAGATTGCAAAGTTGGAAGTATATATGAAGAAAAGATTACCTCCATAAGAATTGCCTATTACTAGCCCTGTACAAAATATTTTAACTACAAACAAGAAATTAATACTTTTTAAAACGTGATGCTTACCAGGTTCTGCTGTAGAACGTGGTTCTGTTTATGACATCATCCAAAGCACAGGATAGGGAAGAGAGGCAGGAAGAACAAAGTGCATTAGAAATGTTATTATGCAAAGGTAAAAAGCTTTATAAAATTAGAACTTCAAATTCAGAATACAGTTAAAAACAATAATAATTTCATATTTGTATATTTTTACTGCATGTCTACTTCAATGAGAAAATAATCGGCCACTTACTTTTTTGAAGAATTCGGAAGTCTGGGGAATCATGAATTTCAATCCCTTGACGAAACCAGAGAACATGCAAGGGAGGTGCTCCTCTTACTCTACACTCAAGTACAACTACTTGTCCTTCATTTGCTGTTGAATTTTGAAGTTCCTGAAAGTTTGATATACAAATAAGCTAATGAACATACAGATAGACATGTCTACCAGGAAAAGTAACATTAATATTGGCAAGCTATAACATCAACATTGGGAATTAACAGCAGCTGCTGAAATATTTTACTTGTTTATTATTTATTATGTTATCATTTTTTCAATTCTTTATTTGGATGGTGCAGCTTTCATTTCCAAGTAAACTAGAGCAGCATGCCAGAAATGGGGCCACGGAAACAAGCAAAGCTCCATCCGCACGATACAAGCAGTACATAAAACCACACCCTCTCTGGTTCACGGAAAAAAAATTCTCTCCATGGAACCAGTCCCTGGTGCCCGAAAGATTGGGGGCCGCTGAATTAGAGTCTTAAGGCTAGGTCAACATATATCTCTTCTCTTTCCTTTTGTCTTGAACAGATTTCCCAGCCAGTTGTATCTTAAAGTTGTATCTTAAAGTTGCTGAAGTTGAGAAACCTTGCTCTTGGGCTTTGAAAAGAGGAATACTTTTTCTAAACAAAGAGTCGGTCCCAGTATTGGCATAGAATAAACCTTGTGATGATCAAATTATGTTATGATTAGATGCTTAAAGCTATGGAAATTTCAGCTGCCTGCCTGCCTGCCTGCCTGCCTATCATCACTCATATTTCCTATCTGAATACGAGGAAATGAAACTTTAATGTGCTGAAGCATAATGGGAGGAGGGGGAGGAGCAACAGCTGGTCTTAATGGTGTCTGTTGCTCGCGTTTTAGAAGGCTGCAGTGGAAAATTGGATTAATTTGTCTGAGGGACTTTGGGAGTTCTAACTCTACTGTGACAGGGTTTATGATTCTGACAATGGGGAATGGTCCAACATATTTGGATCCCAGTTTTTTGGAGGGTTGTAAGGTTTTTAGATATTTGGTAGATAGGTAAACCTTCTCCCCTACACTAAAAGATTTTGGCTCAACTCTCTTTTTATCTATTTGCATTTTATCTGCTTGCCTAGCCTCATCCAAGGCTTTTCTGACTACTGGCCAGGTATTCTTTAGTTGTGCAATCCACTCCTTTAACAAAGGGGTTGCAGGGTCCGCTGAAGGGAGTTCAGGCATTGGGTTGAAACTCTGCCCTGTGGCTACTTGGAAAGGAGTGTAGCCCGTGCTGGAATGGACGGCGTTGTTGTAAGCAACTTCTGCGAATGGGAGCAGGTCAGTCCAGTTGTCTTGCTGGTAATTAATAAAGCATCTTAAATATTGTTCCAGTACTGAGTTCAACCGTTCAGTCCCACCATTCGTTTGCGGATGATGACTGGATGACAGTCTCTGGGTGGTTCCTAACAGGCTTAGGAACGCTTTCCAGAACTCCAATGTGAACTGTACTCCTCTATTGGATATGATGCGTTGAGGAGCTCCATGAAGTCGATATATGTGTTGAACAAGCAGTTTTGCGAGTGTCTTTGCATTAGGAATCTTTGCGCAGGGAATAAAATGTACTTGTTGGCAGAATAAGTCTGTCATGACCCAGATGACTGTGTTTCCGCTACTCTCAGGTAATTCCACAATAAAATCCATGGAGATCTCCTTACAAGGTGCTGAATGGGTTGCTACTGGTTGCAGTAATCCTGGTGATTTCCCTTGTAATCTTTTTGCTGAGGCACAAATCGGGCAGCTGGCCACGTAGCTTTCAATGTCCTTTTTTATTGAAGGCCACCAGAATTGCCTTTTAACAAAGTGCAATGTTTTTACAAACCCAAAATGGCCTGCGGACTTTGAGTCATGGCACAGTTGCATGAATGTTAGTCTCTGGCTTTTGGGTATGTACAATATTCCTACCACCCATGGTAGTCCATCAGTGATGGTGCATAGGTTCTTATGGCTTAGGAACCATTCATCGGTTTCTAGTGCCTTTTTGAACTCGATTCCGGCTTGACTTGCTAAAGGCTTTTGGAGTTTGGCTTGTGCTCAGGTAGTGACCTGTGCTGCCAGTTGTTTATCAGGCATAAGTGGCTTTGCTGCATCACTTCGAGTACTGTTGTATTGTGGCATTCGGGACAATGCATCTGCTAGAAAGTTTTTCCCTCCGGGGAGGTGTTTTAACATAAAATGAAATCAGTGGAAATGTTGTGACCACCTCGCTTGTTTGGGAGTTAATTTCCGGGGCGTTTTTAGTGCTTCCAGGTTTTTGTGGTCGGTCCACACCTGGAAAGGAATTTTATTCCCCTCCAGGAAGTGCCGCCAAGTGAGGAGAGCCCATCACACTGCATACACCTCTTTTTCCCAGACCGCCCACCTCTGTTCTGTCTCTGTGAGTTTCCTTGATGTGTATGCATAGGGCTGTAGTGTCCCCTCATTGTTTTCCTGCAAGAGTACAGCCCCCACAGCCACATCGCTGGCATCTTCCTGAATCACAAAGGTTTGTCAATGTCGGGATGCTTTAGCACCGGTTCTACGGAAAAAAGTTTTTTAAGTCTCTCGAATGCGGCTTGGCATTCCACTGTCCATTTTAATGGTTGGCTTGGCTTGGGCTTTCCTTCCCCCCTGGTTTTCAGTAAGTTTGTAATCGGCAGTGCTATTTGGGCAAAAGAGGGAATGTACTGGCAATAAAAGTTGGCAAAACCAAGGAAGCTCTGCAATTGCTTCCTGGTGCGGGGCGGAGCCCATTCTAACATGGCTTGGACTTTTTCGGGGTCCATTCTATGCTATTTGGTGATATGTGATATCCCAGAAAGTCAATCTTATCCTTATGGAATTTGCATTTGGATAGTTTGGCATAAAGCTGAGCCGCCCGCAGCTTGTTTAGGACTGCTCTGACCAGTTTGACATGTTCGTCCATGGTCTCAGTAAATATAAGGATGTCATCTAGGTAAACGAGTACTCCTTTGTACAGGTGCTCCCATAGTACATCATTTATCAACTGCATAAACACTGCAGGTGATCCTTGTAGCCCAAAAGGTAGAACCCGAAATTGGTAACATCCTAAGGGGCAATTGAATGCTATCTTCCATTCATCCTCCTCCTTTATTCTGATTCGGTAGTAAGCTTCCCTTAAGTCCAGTTTTGTGAAAATCTTCCCTTTCGATAGGTGGGACAGCATGTCTTTCATGAGGGGGAGAGGGTACAGATTGCTTTTGCTTATTGCATTTAAAGCTCTATAGTCCATGCAGAGGTGAAGAGTCCCATCTTTTTTCTCTTGGAACAGCATTGGGGCAGCTGTTTTTGGCTTTGCCAGCTGAATAAAACCCCTTTCTAAATTTTTATCTATGAACTTCTGCATTTCCTCCAATTCTTGCAGGCTCATGGAGTACAATCTAGGCTTGGGGAGTTTCACGCCCGGTCGGATTTCTATTGCACAGTCCATGGGCCAGTGAGGCAGCAGTTCATCGGACCTTTCCTCATTGAACACTTCAGCAGGTCTCTATACTTCTTTGGTATTTTGGGTAGCTCCTTTTCTCCCCCTACCGTGGCTTTCTCGGCAGGGGTTTCACCATTTCAGGGCTGGGCTGGTGCCTTGGTTGATTCCCCTTTCGGGAATCTGAATTCTGCTGTTCTCCAGTCCACCCACAGGTTCCACTTGGTCAGTCACATCATGCCCAGAATTATGGGGCATTCCATGCCAGGGGTCACCACAAATGTTATAGTCTCTACGTGGTCCCCTATGGTGAGTTGAACTGGTAGCGTTGCTAGTATTGCGGGCATTCCCCCTGCTATGGACCCATCTAATTGACCGAAAGAGATCAGTTTCTTCAGCTTCCTCATCGGAATTCCTAAGTTCCCCTCTAACGTTGGGCTTATGAGGCAACGGGTGCAGCCAGAGTCAATTAATGCCCTGACTTCTACTTCCTCAGGCATGCCAGGGGCTAACAGTTCTATTGTCCAGGTGAGGGGCGCAATGGGTCCACTTACCAGGGGTTCATTTTCGGAGCTGTCATTAGACGAGTTGGACGTTCCTCCTGGGTTGGTCGGAGTTCCCTTTCCTCGTTAGGCTGAGGTAGGGAACTCGATGACTTCCGTGCCTTTCATGGCCATCTCCTTTGGCTTCGCTGGGGTCTTCCCTGGTTTTCCAGCTGGAGCTCGGTCAGGCTTTCCGGTAGGGGTGCGTGAGCGGCATTCGGCAGCGCAGTGTCCCTCTTTCCTGCATTTGAAACATCCTGAGGTTCTCTTAGTGGCTGATGGTTGCTTTGCTGATTCGCAGGTTGGCTCCGATGGCGACTTCCCCCACAATCTCCCCCCTCGGCATTGTCTCTTGGCCAGGTCGATCTCTGCTTCTTCAGCTAGGACGTACCAGTCTTGCAATCGATGAGGGTCTCCCCGAGGGAGGCAGGCATTGTAGAGGTCATAGTTTAACCCATCCTTGAAATGGCTGAGCAGAATGCCCTCTGGCCAATTCAGCTTGCTGGCCAGGGCCCGGAACTCCTGAGTGTATTCCACCACTGGTCATCTTCCCTGTTTCACCGTCTTTATTCACTCCCATGCTTTCCAGTCAGCTAATGGGTCTTCAAAACGACGCCTGAGGGAAGCCACGAATTGACTGAAATTTAGTAGCTCTGGTGCGTCTGCATCATGGAGGTCTATGACCCAGTCTGCTGCAATGCCATCCAGGGCCGCTTGTACGATGTGGACCCTGGCTCGGTCACTGGGGATGTCGCGGCTGTATTCCTCCATGTAATTTAGCACCTGGGTCAGGAAGAATCCCAGGTGCCGTGGCTCCCCACGGTACTTTACATCTAGCAGTGGGAACTTCTGGATGAATTGGTGCCTCTTCTTCCCTTGTGTCGTTTCCCCTCTCTGTCTGCAGTGGCTGCTCAACGAGGGGTGGCTGCAGCAGCGGCAACAGCTGCGGTTTTGGTGGTACTTCGGAGGGGTCTGGGACCTCGGGTTCAGCTTCCCCTTCATTGGCCCTCTCGGTGGCTTCCAGGCAAATGGTGCCCCGGTATGGTTCAGTTTTCTCTTCCTTCGTGGAGTTGAGTGCTATTTTCATCATGCCGATTGCCTGTTCCAATAATCGGCTGAAGTGCATGGGTCGGTCTTCCTTGTCTTCACTAAAATGGAGGGACCTCTCTATCTCCACCTTCCAGCCTGGCTGATGACTGCCCCATCTGAGCATCACCTTTCTGGCCTTGCTCTCCCAGTCCTTCTTCCCGATGCCCATCGACCACCTGGGCTTGTGGCAGCGTTCTGCGACCACCTCCTCTTCCGAGGAGCTCGAGGATCCGGAGCTGGAGTATTTGCAGGGGCCTGCTTGGCAGGAGGCTTCCCCCCCCCATTGCAGGCTCCTCTCTCTCTATTCCATTATCTGACATGATTTGCCAAGTCCCCTGATAAGGGTCTTCCTTCCAGGCTGACTGTTACTGCAGATCCTGTCTAATGTCAGGGCCCACTTCAAAACCTCATCCTAAGAAAGCAGAACTCATGGAAGCAGTTTCTTCCAAAAGGAACTTTTATTAGGAGAAGCTGATAGCAGGTATAATAGACAGGATCTGAAGATTTCCTGCTCAGATCAATAGGTTAAAAGAGTCCCAAGCAAACCCCACCCCAATAGTTCATCTGGTCAATTCAAATGGGCCAATCCTCAGGTGTTAAGTCCATTGTGGGAAAGGGCTGATAACACCAGTCTGTCTCAGGCTTGTAGAGAGGTTTGTTGGGCCTTCGCACCTTCCCTTCCGAAACAGGAGATAAGCCAGATGGCCGGAGGCACATTCCTTTCTTCCCCCTTTCAAGCTGACATCAAGGGAAGACAGTTCAAAGAGCAAGTATTCAGAGACAGCGAAAGAGTTACATTGTAGTGATAGAGAGAAACAAAGAGGCAGCCCTCAGTGTCTTCCCCCCTCCCTTCCAAGAGTATGGCAGAACCCAGAATAATAGAAGAAATAGAAATAGAAAGAGCCCCCTTAAACAATATGGGTTCTGACACAAGCATTACTTTATAACACAGTATACTTCTAGACAATGCTTTTTGCTATGGAATTGATGTACTTCCTTTATGAAACTTTATAGGAGATCCAAAACAACTGTCATCTACCATATGCAACTGTTGGGCTTTTGAGGGAGATCAGGTCAGGAAACAGAGTTACACTATAGAGTATACTATAAAGTTATAATATATAATAGCAGATTCTTAAAAGTCTCATGAAAATTCTTTCCCTTCCCCATTGCTCTTATACTGAGAGAATTAAGGGAAGGCAATGTTGAAGTTTTTCCACATTCTCTCCGGCCTAAAGCTGATGAATGGTAGCTCAATTCCTTCTTCAAGGCCATCTCTATACTAGTCTACACCAACCTGCATGTGTTTTCCAACACGTTTTCCACCTTTGACTTTATCATTCAAAAAAAAATTATGAAAAAACATATTATCTGTATAGCACCTTATTCAATGGTAGCAATTATTTTGCTTAAGTACTTATGCACTGTATTTTCAAAAACATGCAAAAATGGTAATTTGGAAAATAAAAAGTGAATGGAATAACTTGTAGAAACTTTAAATTTTCTGACTTTGTTTTATTTTTTATTTATTTTTCACATTTTTGAATCATCAATCTCTCTCTGAGAGGAACTATACATGGTGTACAATAAAATGTTAATAAAACAGCATGTAACAATTTAAAATATAGGAGGAGGCAAGGAAGATAAAATACTGTTAAAATTAGTTTAAAAGGTGAAGAGTGGTGGTTATGGAGTGACTTGAATCCTAAAACCTTCACATTTTCACCTCAATCTCTTAAGGTCCAGAAACCATTTTGCAGCCTAATTTAGGGATTTGTGGAATATTTAAGGGTGTGGTTTAGGGTATTTTATCTTCCACCTTTGTTCCAGATCTTAATTTTTTTGGGGGGGAAATGTACCACATATCAAAATTGCACCTAAAAGTGTACCAAATTTTATCATATTCAGTTGCCAAAACTTGAGATGCTAGAAAGCTGCATGCAGTTCAAGACTAGACCATTCCACCTTATAAAGTGCAAGCAGTGGAAGCTAACATTACAGAAAAAAGTATTTCTAAAAAAAATCCCAATATTTCTTTCTATAGTATAAATCACCCTTTTAAATCAGTTGCCTTCCAGAAGTGCCCTAATTCCTAAGTATGCTCCTAGTACCCCATTAGGGAAATTGGCAGACAAAAAAAAATCACTATTTGTTTACCACACTTATAAGCTTTAAATTATCCATAGTCACATGGTTTCAGGATGAAATATTGGTAGAGAAAACAGACCTTTGTAAAAATAGGTGTAGCGTGAATAAGCTTTGATCCATCTAATTTGCAGAGATGTGAAGTAGGACTTTGAACCTGTAAAAAACATCATATGCAGACATTTTTAAAGCGTATCTGCACCGTTAATATTATAAAGTGCAATTCTCAACGAATTTAGCATAAATGTATTAAAATTAGTATTTCAGACTGGACTCATAAAGATATATTTATGTGACTAAGCAATGACACTGAATTATCAGCTGATATATCACTTTCAAAAGTGTTCCTAACTTTTAATACTTTTATAAATATAATAACCAATCCTAATTTATATGCATGTCACAAAAAATATAATTCCATGAAATCTCTGTGGTTCCTGATTTACATGCTCTAAGGCCATTAACAATAATATTAAATGCAACTTTTACAACATTATACACCATAGTTTGGGAAAGTCTGAACAAATACTGAAATCATGATCCCTGGAAAAAGAAAGATGAGAAAGATAAATGTCACACACAGGATCTTATGACAAAGAACAGTTTCTGTATTACTTTAAATAGCTGCATTATATGCTTCTTTGAAGCTCCAGCTACATTAGCACTGATGTCCAGAACAGTTATGCTAGTATGAACAGGTGCTATGTTGTAGTTTTTCTCAACTATGATCTGGAATTGTGAAGGAGGAGCATAGTAGATCTCTGGCTGCTCAAATGTTAAATGAGTCTCTATATGGTGACAAGAACTGAATGTAGTGGCTTAATTTTCTAAAATAGACTTTTGAAAAGAAATACATTTTGAATGTGAGGAAAGCAATGAACATAAAGAACATGGAAAATATGTGCTTGAAGAAGACACCTGCATGTTAAGAAAATGACAATTTAAAAAAGTGATTATTTTAAATTATATGGTCCTCAATCTTTGGGGAAGTCTGTGTATTCATCATATAAATGATCAAGCTCTTCAGGAAATGTCAGGAAATGAGAAGCACTGATTCATGGATATACTTGCAAAAAAACCCATATCTAATTCTATACACCTAATGAATGCATCTATAATAAATTTCCCACAAAAGGCTTAATTTTTAGTTTTGTAAAATCAGTCTATGAATGCAAATACCCAAATGCAAGTACAGGTAGTCCTTGACTTATGACAATCGAGCCCAAAATTTCTGTTGCTAAGTGAAACATTTGTTAAGTGAGTTTTGCCCCATTCTACGACCTTCTTGCCACAGTTGTTAAGTGAATCACTGCAGTTAAGTTAGTAATATGGTTGTTAAATGAATCTGGCTTTGCCATTGACTTTGCTTGTCAGAAGGTCATAAAAAGTGATCACATGACCCCAGGACACTGCAAGTGTCATAAATATGAGTCAGTTGCCAAATATCTGAATTTTGGTCATGTGACCATGGGGATGCTGCAATAGTCGTAAATGTGAAAAATAATGATAATAATAAAGTTGGAAGGGACCTTGGAGGTCATCAAGTCCAACCCCCTATTTAGGCAGGTAGCCCTATACCATTTCAGACAAATGGCTGTCCAGTCTCTTAAAAACTTCCAGTGTTGGAGCATTTACCGCTTCTGGAAGCAGGTTGTTCCATTGGTTAATTGTTCTGTCAGGAAGTTTCTCCTTAGTTCTAGGTGTTGTAACTTTGAACAGTCACTGAACGAACTGTTGTAAGTTGAAGACTACCTGTAGTCTGCCATGTTCCCTTAAAAAATTATTTATACCTTAATGCTATCACATCTGAATCTTGTACAGAAAGGTGAGCAAGGACACTTCATAAAATAAATGCACCAAGAATAGAAGAATCCAAGGCAGAAAAGAAGAAAAGCTCTTATAGTTGCAGGATGTATATCTACATATTATTATTAATTTAATAATAATTTAATTAATTCTCCAGTTCTGTAGAAGATCTGTATGAAGCAATGCCAGAGGCAATCGCTTGGATAGCTGAATTGGACATCCAGTTATGAGGTCACTGCCATACCCCCAGAGACGTTTTACTTATAATTACGTGGACTGTATATTTACTTCTCTTCTGTCATGTTCTCATCATATGCTAAATAATAATAATGTAATAAACATTTAATGTTCTAAGGTAGCACATATATACCTGCTGATTAGGCATAGAGATAGGCTGGATTACTGCTGTAGTAATTCCAGACTTTGGAGCTGACAATCCAATTGTTAAGGAGACAGAAGTGCTTTTTTTCTGAGCCCTGGATAAATGGACAAATCGAAGCACAGAGAGAAAGGTCACTTAGCGTGCACATAAAATGCTTCCCATTTCATGAAATAGAACACTGTAGAGCCTTTTCTAATGACTAATTCAATTGCTATGTTCCACACTAACTTTCCACTTTGTTACTTATTCAGTAGTTATGTGGTAGGGAATAGGTATTAACATACACTAACTTAAATTTAAGTAATCACTGACATCAGGAAACTTTGGAGAACATCCTCAGAGTTCTAACAATTTGTTTTCTCTGAGCACGCACCCAACCTCAATTGTTTATTCTTTCTGCTCTTAGCAATTGGAGGGGAAAAACATATACTTTGAACTCTTATTCTTTAATTAGCTAACATTTTAATATTCAAAATTGCTCCAAGCTGAGCAAATTGATGTAATTATACACATCTTAGAGTAAAGTAATTATACACATCCTAGAGTATTTTTTTTCTTTCAAACTGATTTCTCAAATCTTTAACTTTTTTGTTAATTTTTTTTTTTTTTAAACAGCCATTCCACTTTTGGACTGTTATATTTTTGTTCTAAGTCATATGAAGATTGTGGATGTAGATCTTTTCCTTAGTAAATTTGCTGTCAAAATTTCAAATTAAAGAAGGCATTCTCATCATTGCAGTATCCCATATCTATGCAATCCAATTCAGAAGTAGTGCTCACACTGTTCTAGTGGATAAAAGTGATAACTTTTTGTATGCCAAGCTCCTTAAATCAGCTGAATTACTTAGTATAAGACATTCTGATTAGGGACCTGTTTAGCTACATTTTAGCTACATTTTCCATTGTCTATGTCTTCAATAAGTAGAAAACTGCAACTTAATATGTTTCCAGTGCAGCAATGAAACTCTAACACTAATATTTCCCCATCAAATTCTTTGTATTTTAGGAATTATTTCTGATTTTTACATAAACAACAGTTATATATTACAACAAAGATAATTTTACTGATATGCTTGGAATACATCTTGGGAATGTGAAATAATTAGCCTTCATGAATCTTCAACCACATCAAAGGAAGAAGGAAAAAACCTCTTAAAGTTTTTACTAAACATTTCCAAATGTTTATTATTGGTACTTAATTTCAGAAATAGAAGAACCAAGTATTTAACTGAAACAAATGCATAAAAGTCCACAGAGATGTCTAATTTTCAAGAGGGTATATAACTGTATGAAACCTGTTTAATTACTTAAAAAAACCTCATCTAAAAAGCCCAGCTGATATAGGCTTTTAAAATATAGACTCAGATCAAAATCAACCCTGTAGTCATCCTACAGTCAAAGTTCAATCCAATCCATCAGCAGCACTTGATTGTTGATTAACAGTAGTTAATTCTTGCCCTACATAAAGTGGTTACAGAAGGAAAATGTGAAGCAGAACAGCTTAGCAATTATCCTTTTAGATGGCCATAGAAACATTAAACACAAGACAGTTGGTTTTGTTCTGTAAACTCACTGGGGCATGGCTCCAGATTTTGTTTTGAAATGTTCACTATCAGAATCAGAGGAGCTGGCACCTGCAAAAAGTAGGAAACGGAATCATTAGTGATAACATCAGCTGCATGTTTATAAACAGAATATTTAAGAAAATCTCCATAATTTCAGTATTACTGAAATTTCCATGCACTTTAGTGCTCACCGGTCTTCTCCCATCCAATTATTTTAATTTAAAGATTTTAATATTAAGCCACATGAAAAGAAATTAGCATTCTGCAAAGCTAGAATTTGTGTTTGGTTTTCATAAAACTGTTGAATTTCTTACAAAATCTATCTATTTTCTTGGAAAACAAAAATGATAGTGTCCTTATCTTAGCGCTTTGTATGTTGAGAAGATGACAAATTGGTAACTGACACGGATATGGATGATGGGATGGAACCAGTTTGCCAGAAAATGTTGCTTTGGGTCAGGCCATGTTATGAATGGGAAAGCCTTCATGAGAACTATACTGCTTATAGCACACTTTGAAAATATCAAATCCAACTCGCTGCCACTACAGACATGACTACACCATCATTGTCACAATCATTCCCCAGCAGTTCTTGGACCTCAAAAATAAACAGGGTACCCTCCTATGGAAAACAGGTTGTCTGCCCTGTTTTACAACATTTCAGTTTTTGTTTAAAAAACAGTATTCAAAAGTCTAACTTGTTGAACAAGTATAATTAAGAATAGAAGAACTGCTATATATAGCAGAATTATAACAATTAACATTAGGCTTTTTAATCACTGTAGACACTGACAATTTAGATATCCATATTCAGATTGTAGTCACACAAATTTGTGAAAGCTAAAGCTGTTGTTATAAATATGGTAGTTAGAAGCAGAACGCAATGCACGACATTTTTATTGCCATGTCTTCTTACCTTCAACAAATAATTCTGCTGAAGAAGAACTAGAGCCAAGGGAATTGGAGGCCAGGCAACAGTAGCGCCCTGTGTCGTCTTCAAAAGCTTCTGCTATAATGAGTGTCTGGAATCCTCCACTTTCAGAACAGATCTGAATATCAGGAGAATTTTGTAGTTCTTTACCTTCACAGAACCACCTTTGATCAACATTCAATGCACAATGAGAGACAAAGAAAAGAGTAATTACCAATATTGATAATAAAAGTACTACAAACCAGCAACAGACCTCTACATGAGACTCTACTATTGATCATTAGATACTGGCATTTGAATTGTTACAAAGTTAGAATCATTTGCAGACTTCTCTGGAAACAGATATTTTTATGCATTTAGAGCATTACTTGCTAGTTGGCAGGCATAGTAGTTAGGGCAGGGCTTTTCAACCTTTTCACCCATTGTACCACTTTTAGGATAAGGCAACATCCGAGTACCACCAGTCACCCAGCAAGGTGTCAAAAACTTGACCACCCCCCCAAAAAGGAAAAAAAATGATAAAGTACAGGTAGTCCTCGACTTACAACAATTTGCTTAGTGACAGTTCGAAGTTACAATGGCACTGGAAAAAGTGACTTATGACCATTTTTCACACTTATGACTGTTGCAGCATCCCCAGGGTCATGTGATTTACATTTGGATGCTTGGCAACTGATTCATACTTATGACATTCACAGTGTCCCAGGGTCATGTGATCACCTTTTGCAACTTTTTGACAAGCAAAATCAATGGCGGGGGGTGGGTGGCCAGCTCATCATTCAGGTTGCGGGGTGCCTGTGGGGGGGAATCCGTGGGTCTCTGGTGGAGGGGGGTGGGACTGGGGTGGGTGCCTTCCTTCCCTCCCTCTCTCCCATTGTCCCTTCCTTCCTTCCTTCTTTCCTTCCCTCCCTCTTTGTCCCTTCCTCCTTCCCTCCCTCCCTTCCATTGTCCCTCTCTTCCTCTCATTGTCCTTCCCTCCCTCCCTCCCTCCCTCCATCACTCAGTTTTAATTTCTTCGATGGTGGTTCCTTTGCTGAATCACTTTCCTTTTGCACTGTAATAATTAAGGTGAGCAGTGTTAAGTCCAATATAAAGGAATGACTAAATCTCTTGATACAGGAACAGTTGCAAAAACTGCATGCCAAGATTCTGGTGCAAGAAATCTCAACCTTTGTGTAAGAACTACAACCCACCATAAAAGACACCCCAAAAGTTGTTACTATTGTGAGTGGGCAGGAGGGAAACCAAACTTTTCAATAGGCATGTTACTGTTTATACTCTGAAGGGCAAATATGCTGCTTGCTAAGTGAAGCCCCAGGATCAGCGGGCTATGTGTGTGTGTGTGTGTGTGTGTCTGTGAGAAAGGAAGAGGGAGAATGTATATGAATATGCATATGTATTTGTGCATATATTCATATTTTATAGTGCTATTCCAAGTTCATATTATCCAGATTGCATATTTAAATTTCATCTTGTTGTATATCTGTAGTATGAATAAGCCTTTTAACATATTCTGATCTGATATTATTTTTTAGCCAAAATGTTTGTCTGAAAGTACTTTTTTAACTATCCTGAATTTGTCACTTTAGTTTTGGATATTCTGAGTATTTGAATGCCAATTCTTTTGTTCTGATTAATGACTGCAATAAAGTTAAGATGATGATAATGACAATGCAACTCAGAAGGGTGCAGTAAAGTTGAGAAATATTGAAAAGAATAACACTTTGATTCAACTGATAAAGGAGAGTATTTATAGCTCAGGGTTGACATGAGGGATCCTTGGTGCTCTCTGAGCTTGGTTGTTTTCTTGCAGATGTTTCATTACCCAAATTAGGTAACATCAGCAGTGCTAGTAGAGAATGGGATTTGCTGTTAAGGTTGCCCTGTCAGTATAGGGAGGAGTGATCTTAGAGGTTTTTTTGTTTCTTTGCAACAAAGCTCAGAGAGTGCTAAGGACCCGTGCCTTTGATTCAAATTGGCAGAAATTTGCTATGAAAAGTAAGGTAATTAAAATTGGGGGGGCCAAGGATCTTGATGTTTAACATATTACAACTGACAGGAAGAAATAAGAAACTCTGGAGAAATCAAATAGATCGAGGTTAAGAGAGATTATAACTGCTTGAAAACTGTAGCTAATCAAGGAAATTACAATTAAGCAGATTCAAACAAGGGAGTAGATTGTCCCAAGCAGCAGAGAAACAAACTTCAGAAGACACGGAAAGGCATCAAAAGCTGTTGATAGATAGAAAGCAAGCGGAAAGCAAGCGAGCTGGGCAGGGGCGCGGAATCGCCATTCCTGAGCACACGCCGATTCGCGCCCCTGCCCATCTGGCTCGCTTGCAGGGGTCCTGACCGACCTTCACCAGACAGGAGCAGGGAGGGCATAAAAGAGCCCGGAGGAGGCTGCCCTCACGCCGCTTCTCCTTCGCTGGAGGGGGACAGGCTGTGCTGCCGGTGGCCATGGCGACATGCCAAATCTGTCTGTGCACGCGCAGAGGCAGAGGAGAGCTCTGCCCAGCTGACTTGCTCGCACTTTGCCGGAAAACATGCTGCTTGCTAATTTAGCAGAAGCGCCAGGATCAGCTGATTCGCGCTTCTGCTAAATTAGCAAGCAGCATGTTTTCCGGCAAAGCGCAAGCAAGTGAGCTGGGCAGGAGAGCAGCTACAGCTGAGTCGCGCTTCTGGGCTGCTCTGCAGAAGCACGACTCAGCTGTAGCTGCGTGCCCCGATCCTGGGCTTGCTCGCGCTTCGCCGGAAAACATGCTGCTTGCTAATTTAGCAGAAGCGACAGGATCAGTGCGGGCTACAGCTGATTCGCGCTTCTGCTAAATTAGCAAGCGGAATGTTTTCCGGCAAAGCACGAGCAAGCCCAGGATCAGGGCGCACAGCTACAGCTGAGTCGCGCTTCTGGGCTGCTCTGCAGAAGCGCGACTCATCTGTAGCTGCGCGCCCCGATCCTGGGCTTGCTCGCGCTTCGCCAGAAAACATGCTGCTTGCTAATTTAGCAGAAGCGCCAGGATCAGCGCGGGCTACAGCTGATTCGCGCTTCTGCTAAATTAGCAAGCGGCATGTTTTCCGGCAAAACGCGAGCAAGTGAGCTGGGCAGGAGCGCGGAATCAGCGTTTCTGAGCACAAACCGATTGGCGCCCTTGCCCTCTCGCTCGCTTGCCAGCGGCCACAATCTGCCCGGCCTCCCCTCTGCCTGCTTTGCACAGCTTCTCCTCGGCCCCCCGCGCCTGCCATTAACCCTCCCGCCACCATGCAGGGTAAGGTTGACGCCCCCACCCCTGCCCAGATGCCCTCGCCTCCCCCAAGCATTTTTTTACTCACCTGCTTTCAGCTGCACGCCCTTTCTCCTTTTGCTTCTCTGCCTTCGCCACGTGCTTGTGGGTAAAAAAGAAAAAGTTCCATGAGACTTTCTAACTTCTCGCGAGAAGTTAGAAAGTCTCATGGAACTTTTTTTTTTGGTCTCACAAGCACACGGCGAAGGCAGAGAAGGACAGGAGAAAGGGAGTGCAGCTGAAAGCAGGTGAGTAAAAAAACGCTTGGGGGAGGTGAGGGCATCTGGGCGGGGGACAGGCAATGCATCATGCAGCTCCAGCCGAATCTCCCCTGAAGACTGCGTGAGGCTGCCTGCCAGCCCCAAGGCCACCGCCAATCAGCTGGAGCTGCGCGCTTTGATCCTGGGCTCTCAGTAGGACCCAGGCAATGTGCAGTTCCAGCTGACTTGGCCACAGGCCTCTGCAGCGCTGCTGCCGCTTCACCTCTTCCACTTTTCCACTTTTTTTTAAAAAAAAAATATTCAAAAATATTTTTTTTAATATTTTTTTTACATTTTTGTTTTACATTTTTTTTCAACCCGTCCTACGCGTACCACCAGCCATGTGCTCGCGTACCACTAGTGGTACGCGTACCACCGGTTGAAAAGCCCTGCTCTAGTCTAGGTGATTTCCAGCATAGTTTCCACAATTCTTTGCCACTGGCCTTGCTGGCTGGGAATGAATGGACATTCAAAACATCTTTAAGACATGTTGCTTGCTGCTCCAATAGCCTACAGGCATTCAACGAAACAACTGATGAGAGCTATAAGGCTATGTTTGTAGGAACCCTTTAAGACAAGCCTTTTAGTAAAGAAATAGATTCCTAAATGCATGCATTGAAAATGAAAGTAACCTCTCCATAGATTTTCCCTTCCCGCCCCCAAATGTCACATATTCTTGACATTTGGGACACAAAAGGTAAATAAACTTTCCATGACTAGATACTTTTTAAAAATGTTGGCATATATCATTTTCAGCATTTTCATGTTTTTGCTCGCCATTTTACAACACACCAGATTTATTACTGTAAAAAGTTTAAAGAAAGTTGCAGGAACAGTATCAAAATCGAAACCATAATTTATACAGCCATTCAAATCTGTGGGGCTATAACCTCTGCCTTGGGATGTAATAACTCTGGGTGATATTAATGGTAGCCAAGCATATCTAGAATGCAACAGAGTTTGGTGTATACTAATGAGTCCAATCAAAGAAACAGCCTTGCCATAAAAGAAAATTAGTAAAGTGTCTTTCACAAGAATAAAAAACAGTATTTTTAAATCAGGTTTTAGAGGTGGCAGAGAAATCCATATTTTTTAGAGAATTTCATAGTGGAATACAGGTATCTTCCCTCATCCCAAATTTGTTATATTGAAAAAAAGTTTGATGGCTCCCATTCAATAGCCAATGTTTTTTTTTTATTTCAAAGAGCAAGAATGACTTTCACACAGTAGATTTAGCTATAAAGATGCCCAAATCATAAAGCAGGTTTAGAAACACAGGACTGAAAATTGAGGATTTGGAAAGGATATTTTTTTAAATTTTCCCACAGAAATATGTGTACATTTGGATTTGAAGCATTAATTATGAATGCTACTACATTATTTCTTTAATATAATGATGTGGAAAAAATGAAGAGGTTAGAAAGACTAAAGCTATTACCAAACACATGTATATAAATGTTCTTAACATTTGTTACTATTCTCTTGTTTGGTATGCCTGCAATTTTCTTATTTATGTATTATGTATATATTTATGAAGTACAATCATCTTGTATATTAGAGTTTATTATTTATGTCTGTGTGTGTGTGTGTGTGTGTGTGTGTGCATATAAAAGAAAAACATATACTTTCTTTATATTAATCAAATCTAACCATCACATACATATTCATGTCATACAATATTATACATATTATTTATACTTAAATATTTATAAAGATAAAATCAGAATATATATATTTAAGCTATATTCAAACCAAAAAAGATAAAAGGGTATAAACTTAATGTCAACATCCAGCTTGAATATCCAAATAAAAATCCAGGATCAATTCAATTCTGAAAAGCTTACTGTTTATTGAATACATAGCATGGTAATGGCAAGGTAAAACTAGCTCTGAATTTCTAAAGCATAATTCACAGTATTAAACAATGACTTTCTCAGCTCAACACCCAGGTTTCCACGTAGACCATGTAAACAAGTTCCCTTGTTATAGGAACTATTGGCATTCTTCTTCACACCTGTTGATACGACCTTGAAAAGTTTCCAGACTCTTACAAGCCTCTGTGGAACTGCAGAAGTTTTGTTTGTCCAAATTAAGCCTTCATAGTCAATACCTCCCCCCCTTACTCTAATGACAAGTTGAAACGGAGAGGCAGGTAGCTGCCCATGTTTCACTCTTGACATGCTGCCCCCTTGAAAGAAGAATGGATCTGGAAAGGTAAAACAAATAAACACATATACATATAGACATTGATCAATATCCCATGTACAATCTCCTCCTTCTCTATGGGGTCGGTTAGGGCAGGATTCCCCAACCCCGGGTCCATGGACTAGCACCGGTCCGTGGCATGCCAGAAACCAGTCCACATAAACAAGCAAAGCCCCATCCGCAGGATGCAGGCAGCACGTGAAACCACACCCCCTACAGTCCGTGGAAAAACCTCTCTCCACAGAACCGGTCCCTGGTGCCCAAAAGGTTGGGAGCCTCTAGATTAGGGTATTTGGAATGGAATTTCTTTATTAGCTTAGCTGCCCTAATATTTGTAGCTGCCACTCGTGCATCTGCTAGGAGGTATCCTTTACATTTTACTCAATATTGTAACTTTCCCCTATGATAACTAGAATCTAAAATTTCCTCAATTTCATAATGCCTTTCTACCTTAACTACAATTGGAAGTGGAGGTGATTTTTCAATTGGCCTTATTTTTGATCTTTGTACTGGCTTCAATAAGCTACAATGAAACACTGGGTGTATGGTATGGGAAGAATAAAATACATAGATATTTTCAAAATCATTATGTAAGAAATGCACTTTTCTTAGAATGGGAAAAAATAAAAGCAAAAATTTATATTAAACTACGTGGATGGCTTTCAACAATGAAAGCCTTTTCTTACCCAAATGTGATCAATTACGAAAAAGTTGTGACCTATAAAGATATTCTGGACAATGAAGGGAAATTGAAAGATAGACAAGATTTAGAAGAGCAGGGTATTGATCTATCATGGTGGCCATATTTGCAAATTCAAATGAGATATGAAAAGATGTTAAAACAATAGGATTTTACAAAGAACAGACAGAATTTGACCAGATACTGTTGAAAACAGATGAAAAACTGATTAAAAAACTTTACAAACATTTGTTAAGCTTAAAGATGGAAGAGGAACAAGTAAAAGAAACAATGATAATATGGGCAAAGAACTTTGGATACAATATAGAATTAGAAAATTGGCAAAGCTTATGGGAAAGAAACTCTAAAATAATGAAAGCGGTGACCTATAAAGAAAATGTATAGATGGCATTTAACACCTGTGAGATTAGCAAAAATGTTTAAAAATATGTCTAGTAAGTGTTGGAAATGTAAACAAAAACCAGGTACTTACTATCATATCTGGTGGACATGACCTAAAGCTAAAAGATTTTGGTTAAATATACACATATGGTTAGAGAAAATGATTAAAAAACATATAGACTAAGCCAGAATTGTTTTTGTTAGGCATAATATTAGGAAACTATGAGAAAGAATGTATATACTTAATTTTACATGTATTAACTGCAGCAAGAATAGTATTTGCTCAATATTGGAAAAATGAAAACCTACCAATGGAAGAAGAATTAATTAAGAAAATTTTAGATTGTGCAGAAATGGACTGGTTGACATTGAAGATAAAAGAGAAAGAAGATTCAGTATACTTTAAAACATGGGACAATTTTTATCAATGGCTAGAAAAATGAGTTAGAGAGAAAGGAATGTAATATGTACTATGTAGCACTAAATATGTATTAGTAAGATGAAGACTATCGGGTGAAGAGAAGATTTAAGAAATATATTATTAACTAACATATTATGAAAATATAGAAACTAATTATTATTGTTTTTTAATCACATGAATCCAGACAACATGCTGCTTGCTAAATACTAAAGAATGTTATCTAATATAAAAGAAATACTGGGTGTATCCTTTTAAAATCCCTTGGCAATTTTACTGTAAGGTCACTTGGAAAGGTGTAAATCCAATGCTGCTATGTACTGCATTATTGTATGCCACTTCAGCAAATGGCAACAAATCAGCCCAATTATTTTGTTGATAATTTACATAACATCTTATATATTGTTCTCTCATTGCATTAGCTCTTTCGGCTGCACCATTAGTACTTGAATGAAAACCAGAACTGAGTCCTTGTGATGATCCTATTGATCTAATGAACTCTCTCCAAATTTTTGCTGTGAACTCCACCCCTCTGTCCGATATGATCCTTTTTGGGGCTCCATGCAGCCTGGAAATATGTTGCACAAACATCTTGGCTAACTTCTTAGCTGAATGAAGCTTTGGACAAGCTACAAACTGTGCTTGTTTTGAGAATAAATTAACTACTGTCTATATTATAGTATTCCCAGCACTCTCTAGTAATTCTACTATGAAATTCATAGCTATTTCTTCCCAGAGTCTTTTAGGGTCAGCCACTGATTGTAACAACCCTGGAGTTTTCCCAGGAAACTTCTTCATTGAAGCACAGACTGAGCAACTAGCTACATATTCTTTTATCTTTTTTTCATTTTTGTCCACCAAAATTGTATTTTCCCAAGATGAAGGGTTTTTACAAACCCAAAATGACCAGCTGATTTTACACCATGTGCTCGGCTTAACACTAAGGTCTTTTGGCTATTTGGGACATACACCTTGGTCCCTTTCCATGCCATACCGTGTTTCACCATAAGATAATTTTTATGGTCCTGAAACCAATTATCTTGTTCCAAAGCCTCCTTAAATTTCTGCATCAGGGGATCTAACACTAACCTGGGTGGCTTTCCCCTGCACAGAACCCCTCGAGCTGGCATGGCAAGCTGGCTGGAAAGGATCATAGAGTTCACCACTTCTTCCTTGGTACTTTTCTATTGAGGCATGCATGAAAGGGCATCAGCCAAAAATATTTTCCCTCCTGGTATGTAACAGAAACAAAAATTAAATCAATTAAAATATTGAGCCCACCTGACCTGTTTAGGAGACAATTTCCTTGGGGACTTTAAAGCCTCTAGGTTCTTATGATTCATCCACACTACCCTCTAAGAATTGTCTCCACATTGGAGAGCCCAATGGACAGCAAAAGTGTCAACTCTACAATGAACCTGGCTGAAGCCATGTTGCTCATTCTAGGTTGCCACAAGAATGGGAGGGGGAAGTGGAGGTTTTCTGCAAGTCTAAACAATTCTCTGTCCTGTGGGAACCAAGGTCATTTCTACCAGTTGAATTGGGGGGTTGAGTATTCTGTCAGAAGCCCGCCAAACTATTCTATTGGAAAACGTAGTTAATTGCATAGTACGGGGGTGGGGAGTTTAACTTTATAATATTGTAACTCTTTGGAGGGAATTTCAGGCTTGGTTTCACTTTTGACCATGCCAATACTATTGTTCTGACCCAGCCTTCGTGAGTGCGACTCAATACCTCTTTTCGGTTAACAAGGCATGAGCAAGGCAGGAACTTGTGAGAAAACCCCCCTTTTTATTTTAACAAGGCATTTATGGAATAAACTTCAGATAACAAGTCCTTAGATGTTGAAACAAACAGTAGCAGTCTCTGCTCCCACTTGGCAGAGATAAGTACAAAATCTCTGAGTTCCCAGCAGGAAGGCTCAATTAACAATTCAACCCAAACACAAAGAAAGCCAACAAACCTGGCAAAGAATTGGCAAAGAATCCTGGCAAAAGAAATCTGACAGAGGAACAAGATACCCGAACATGAAACGTTGCCTGTGGCAACTGGCGCCTCCCACACCTCTCCTCTTTATAATCCAGTCAGGGCGTGGCTTCTTAGAGTCTCTTACTTTTCCTGGAGAGCCGCCCCACCACCCTCTGTTGTCCCTGCATGCCTCTCCTCTTTGCGCATACGTGCATCTGGGATGGGAGCACTGTTTCTGTCATGCTGTTCTGGTAGGGGGGTGTTCTGGTTGGCAGAGCAGACAGGCCAGTTGTTCTGGAACCAAGAGGGACCGGTGAAAGACTGGATGTACACTTAGCGAGTGTGGCAATGTCAGGCAATAGGTTACTGGGTTAATGACAGCTTCGATGGGGAAAGGGCCTAGGTACCGGTGATCCAATTTCTTGGCAGGCCGGTCTGATGAAAAGTGCCTGGTTGACAGCCATACCCGATCTCCCACAGCTAACGCAGGCATATCACACTGAGACCGATTAGCGACTTTCTTATAATCCACCTTGGCTTTATCTAGTTGTCATTGCACCAATTGATGGACAGCCTGTAACTTGGCAAGATACTCGTTAGCTGCGGGAACGGGCGAGTCAAGCTGTGTGAGGGGGAAAAGCCGAGGATGATACACAACGTTGGCCAGGAAAGGTGTCATCTGCATGGAAGTGTGCTGCAAGTTGTTGAAAGCAAACTCAGCTACTGCAAGATAGTTTGCCCAATTGTCCTGTTGCTGATTCACGAAGCAGCGCAGATATTGTTCCAGGATTCCAATCACTTTCTCGGTTCCGCCATCCGTTTCTGGATGATGCACCGATGACGGACATATTTGTATGTCTAAGGGCTTCAGCAGCTCTTTCCAGAAGGGGCCGTAAATTGAGCCCCCCTATCCAAAACTATCCTATCAGGTAGGCCGTGCAGCCAGAAGACATGCTGAATGAACATGCAAGTTGTGGCAAAGGATAAATGCACCATCTTGGTCAGCATGTCCACTACCACAAACACTGTCATGAACCCAGAAGACGGGGTCATGTCTGTCAAGAAGTCCATGGACACTATTCCCCAGGGTCTCTGGGGCGTCAGCAAGGGATGGAGCAGACCCGGTGGGGCTCCCGTTGCTGACCTGGCCTGCCAGCACTGTACACAAGACATGACGTAAGCCTGGACATTGTATTATAATTGGGGCCACCAGAATGTGCGGGAGACCAGGTTCAGAGTCTTGAAGAGGCCAAAATGTCCTGCTGCAGGATTGTCATGGCACTGCAAGAGGATGAGTCCATGGAGTGGGCCCCCTGAACATAGAGCCAGTCATGATACCTCAGGAGTCCCTCAGTGAAGGTCCATGTGGAGTCTGGCTCCAACTCCTCCCGTCGTTGATCCACCCATGCATCATGCCATCGTGTCTCCCGTATCTGAGCCCGTAAATCCACTGGCTCTCGAACCACAGAGAAGGACTCTTTGGGCAGAACCATCCAGGGTAGGAGCTTGTCTTCTGTGTGGGAGTATTCTGGTTTCCTCAAGAGAGCATCTGCTCTTTGGTTGCAACTGCTTGGAATGTACATGATGCAGAAATTGAACCTGGCGAAAAATAGAGACCACCAAATCTGCTGTTGGTTCAATTTCTCGGCGGTCTGCAAGCATTAGAGATTGTTGTGGTCCATCCAGACTTCGATTTGATGCTGGGCCCTTCCAAATTATGTCTCCAGGCCTCAAACACCAGCTTAATGGCCAGTAGCTCCTTCTCCCAGATGGTGTAGTTGCGCTCAGCTGGATTACGTTTCCCCGAGTAATACGTGCAAGGGAAGAGGGTACCACCAGGCGTGTGAGCCTGGAGTAACACCGCTCTGACGGCAATGTCAGATGCATCCACCTCCACAACAAACGGATGGTGTGGGTCAGGGTGTTTCAGGATGGGTTCCTGCATAAAGGCTTGCTTCAAGGCCTGGAAAGCTTGTTGCTCCAGAGTGCTCCAGTGAAATGGGTCTTTTTGTGAAGAAGCCAAGTGAGGGGCGTGGCCAGGGAGGCAAAGCTGTGGATGAATGTCCTACAGTAGTTGATGAACCCAAGGAGTCGCTGGACATCCTTAACTCGACATGGGGGTTACCAACTACGCAGGGACTCTGAGAATCGGAGAGGAATATTGCACCCTTGAGTCAGTCACAACTGGACAGGGGAAACCTTTAAACTTTTTTTTACATAATTTTATTAATAGACATGGCAATCTAATTCTACTACAAAATAGTCCTTCCAATTATTCTATTACATAGAGCATACTTGTGTAAGAAAGTGTCAAACAATTTAGATAGAAATAGGCATACTTATACATTTCAGGGGAGAGCTTGAAACTGAAATCCAAAACCCTATCTCTATATAAATCTGACATGGTTAGGAGAACTTGGCGGTCTTAACAGTGTTCATTCAAATACATTTGGCTTATAATTCTTAGCAATGTTGGCTAGAAATTCTGAAAATTACAAACATCTGGAGGGCATCTGGGACAGCTGAGCAAATAAATTAAGTTTCACAGTACCCAATTTTGTTTATGAACCATTATAGATTCATTATATATTTCATATATCAGCTTTGATCCACCCTTCTTCAAACATCAAAGTTACTTATCCGCAAACAGACTGTCTTACGCTTTAGTGATTACATATTGTATGAAATCATTCCATTATTAACTAATGCTAATTATGCAGGTCATTGGCAAGTCCCCAAAATAAGAACCTCTACAAGGAAAATGCCATCTGGCATGTCATCTTTTCTTTGTAAGAGATAATAAAATAGAAATATCCACTCAGACAAAAAATATACAGTGAAATCATGTTTATTTATATTTTAAGGACAGCCCATTGTAGAACATTGCTTTGTCTAATCAATGCACAATAGAGATTATGCATACCAAGTAATTCCCATTGGTACTAGTGAAAAACTATATATGTAAGTCAGGAAATATATATATAATCCTTGAGGCTAGGAAATTATTTTGGCACTACAACGTGCTGTTATTTTCTTGTAATTAAAATCTAATCAATTTTTATTGTATGTCCTATTATATAAAAAAACATATCACCTTTGCACAGAACGACTTTTATTGCTTACTCATGTGATTTAATTTACATTCTGCAAATAAATACACCTTGCAAGTTAGGCTGCCTGTATTTTTTTTTTCTTTCTCTCTCCTTTTCAATAAACGGACTACTCAAACTAAAACTTCTAAGGATGCCAAGAGACTGAATTTTATTAGACCATCTCTGTTGAACTTTAATTATAAGTGAAATAGAAATGCTCTAATATGCTTTTATACATTAAATATCTTATTATTTAAATAAATAAAAAAGAACAGGCTGCAGACGAGGTCAGAAATAGATTTTAAAACGTGATATCTGGAATTTTGCATAAATTACTCTGGTCTGCATACCACTTTTTCAGGTGAAAAGTGAAATGTGAACCTGTTAAATAATTTGTCTAATGCAGCATTATGATATTTTACTAGTCAAAAAATTCATTTGCCCATTCTAATGTAGATACTGTATATACAATAAGTTTCAAATAAATCCTAATTTTTAGAAAATGAATCAGATTATACATTGCATATAAAAAATTATCAAGTGGGCAGAGCAAATATATTTCATGGAAACATGCTGCTGTAAATCTTATTGATAATGAAAAAGGAGTCAGGTGGGATTTTTTTTTAATAATTAGCAGCCAGATATTACAAAGTGAAGCATTTTTTAATTAGTTTTCCTCCTCCATTCTGTAGTATTGTGTAAGGAAAACAAAAATATTTCCTTTTAAGAATTTTTATTGCTTTAATACCTGCTTCTTTTTATACATCAGTTCTATTTTCCGCATTTCCTTCCCAGAGCATTTCCAACATAGATAATTATTTTTGATATTACATACCTTCTTCAATGAAAAACACAAAAAGATACTTATTATAAAAAATAATTGTGCTACTTGTTGTAATGGTAGTTCCTCAAGGCTGTTAATGACAATGAGAGGTTGATCCATCAGTTTTGTTCCTTTTGTCTGAAGAAAGGATACTGGCTTGCATCCAGCATCTAATTACATATGCTTATATCCCATTAAGATATGTGCATAATTTTAGATTTCAGCTTTTATCTGTACATATACATTCTCTTTCTAATCAAAAAGGCTTGCATAACTTTAAAAATATAAGAGGAAGTTTGTAAACCATACACTGCATTATTCTCTTACAATGATTATAATGCCTACCTTATCAAGTTATGACTCCTTTACTCCTTGTTTTCTCATTAGCCGTCCCAGAATTATGCAACCATCAAATTAATGACTGTGTTTCAGTATGCATATCCTGTGCCAGAACAACTGGGGTTGGGGTGGAGATCAAAACATTGGAGGCTGGATGTGTCTGGTCTTGTATATCAGGTGACAGCTTGAAATCTGCTTGGGTGACCAGATTTTGTTCTGCAGTTACTACTCTCTTTATATATATTTTGTAAATGATTCTTTGGGGAAAATTTTGTATTTAATTCTCTTCTCAATGCATAAGTCTGGACAATCAAATTACCCTCAGGTGAGTGGCTTTCCTCTGGACTTTGGAAGAAGTAATAAAATTTCCTGTATGAGCTTGCCAAATGGTAAGGAAGATTTTTCCACATTGTGCACCGATGTCTGCTTCAAAAAAAAAATCACCTTAAGAGCTAGATTATTCAACTGCCAGGTGATAACAGTTTCATACCACCAAACAATCGGAAATACAGTATTTAATGGTGCATGTGATAAAGGTTCAGTGAAGAAGGCTTGAGTTCACAGAAGATTTGCCTCTGGAAAATGCAAATGGTTCAATTTTAAACAGTTATTTTCTATCAAAAACATGGACTATTCCCCCTACAGTTAAGGACCAGAACAGCAGAAGGAGGTTTCTTATTTAGTGACTAATTTCTTATTGCAGTAGAGTCATCTCCAGAAACCAAAATAAAATATTTGTCAGTTTGTTCCATTGGTTGATTGTTCTCACTGTCAGAAAAATTCTCCTTATTTCCGGGTTGAATCTCTCCTTGATCAGTTTCTATCCCTTATTCCTTGTCTGGCCTTCAGGTGCTTTGGAAAATAGTTTGACCCCCCTCCTCTCTGTGACAGCCCCTCAAATATTGGAACACTGCTATCATGTCTCCCCTGGTCCTTCTCTTCACTAGACTAGCCATGCCCAGTTCCTGTAACAGTTCTTCATATGTTTTAGCTTCCAGTCCCCTAATCATTTTTGTTGCTCTTCTCTGCACTTCTTCTAGGGTTTCAACATCTTTTTTATAGTGTGAAGACCAAAATTGGTTGCAGTATTCTAGGTGTGGTCTTACTAAGGCTTTATAGTGTGGTATTAGTACCTCACATGATCTTGATTGAATCCCTCTGTTAATGCAACTTAGGATTGCATTAGCTTTTTTGGCTGCTGCCGCATACTGTTGGCTCATATTTAATTGATTGTCCACTAAGACTCCCAAGATCCTTCTTACAGTTATTGCTATTAAGCCAGGTTTCACCCAATCTATATGTGTAATTTTAGTTTTTCTTGCCTAAGTGTAAGATTTTACTTTTCTCTACATTGAGTTTCATTTGTTAGATAGGGCCCAGTGTTCAAGTCTGTCAAGATCCCTCTGGATTTTGAGCCTATCATCTAGGGCAGGGGTAGGCAACCTTGGCTCTTTTATGACTCGTGGACTTCAACTTTTCAGGAAAGTAGGTAGGATAGAGAAAATCAATATTCTTACCCAGATTTCAAACGTGCTGTTTACAATCAGTTTAAAGTAGAGCTTTTGACTTCCGCTGCTTGCAGCTGGGGCTAGACAATGGAGTTAGCTAGCCTTTCTCCTAGGTCCCTGGGACTACCTTCCTTCATTGCCACCTCTCCGGGGCGGCTTCTGGCCCATTTAGGGTCCCCAAACAGGAAGAAACTCAGCTGGAGGGCTCAGCATCCCGAATCCCTCGACTGCTTTGCTGCTCACAGGAACCGGAAGCCCTGTCTATCCCATATTTTTTTAGCTTACCAAGAAGTAGATTGTGATCTACTTTGTCAAATGCCTTACTGAAATCCAAATATATTATGTCCACAACAATTTGGTAGTCCACTAATTTAGTCACTTTTTCAAAGAATGAAATAAGATTTGTTTGGTATTATCTCTTTTTGACAAACCCATATTGGCTTCTGGTTATAAGTTTGTTTGCTTTTAGATGTTCCCAGATCTATCGCTTCATTATCTTTTCCAGGATCTTTCCAGATATTGATGTCAGGCTGATTGGTCTGTAGTATCCTGGATCTGTCCCCCCCCCTTTTTTTTGAAAATGGGAACGACGTCAGCTCTTTTCCAGTCCTCTGATAGTTCCCTGGTGCTCCAGGATCTTTGAAAGATATGGTTCAGTGGTTCCAAGATCACGTCTGCCAGCTCCTTCAGAATTCTGGGATGTAATACGTCAGGTCCCAGTAATTTGAATTCATCTAGAAGGGACAGGTGTTATCTTGTCATTTTCTTGCTTATTTTAATTTGTATTCCTAGTCTGTCTTTTATGGTTATGTTTCTGGTAGGTTGGGCTGTATTTTCTTTTGGTGTGAAGACAGATGCAAAGAATGAATTAAGCAACTCTGCTTTCTCTCTACTACCTGCTACTTCCTTGCCTTTATCTCCCATTAGTGGAGAAAAAAACATTTTCTTGTTTTTTACAGTATATGTTGAAAGAAACTTTTTTTAAAATTATTTTTGACATTTCTGTTGCAAGTCTTACTTCGTTCTAGCCTTAGCTTTCTTGACTTCATCTTTGCAGGTTTGGGCTATTTGTTGGTATTCTGCCTTAGTTATGTGTCCCTCTTTCCATTTTTTATACTTATCCTTTTTGTCTTTCAGTTTATCAGAGTTCTTGTGTAACGATGCTGGTTTCTTTTTGGATTTCTTATTTTTCTTTTTCAGTGGTATTGAACTGAACTGGGATTTTATAGTAATATTTTTCAGAGTTTCCCAAGCTTCTTGATTTGTTTTCCTCTTTAAGATTTACATTCATGTAATCCTTCCCAAGCTCTCTTTGGAGGTGGATAGTATTATTGAGGATCACTTGAAGTTCTTTGAAAGTACATTCATAATAAAAATCTTTCTGCAATGCAATTTCTTATAAAATCATATGCCTTTTTCCTAGTAATATGTGAATCTATATCAGGGATCTCCAGCCTTTTTATTTTGACGGCCTAGTGAGAGAGGGAGGGCAGGCGCCTTACGAGTACATGCACAAACGTGAATGTGGCCACATGAGTGCATGCACGTACAAACAGGCTGTGAACATGTGCACCACACAAATGGGGCTGCGAGGCTCTCAGCGACGGCGGCGCCTGTGTGAGGCTTGTGGCGCTGCCGCCTCCAGGCTTGCAGCGATGCTACCACCAGCGTGATGCTCGCACCACAGTCCGCAGCAATGCCGCCCCCGGTGCGAGGCTCGTGCTGCCACCCTGGCGCGAGGCTCGTGCCTCCACCCCCGGCATGAGGCTCATGCTGCCACCTGCAGTGATGATGCCCCCAGCGTGAGGTTCACACCGCCACCTGAAGCAATGCCACCCCCAACACGAGGCTCATGCTGCAGCCCTCAGCAATGCTGCCCCCATGTGAGGATCATGTTGCGACCCATATGCCGCTTGTGGTGCTGCTGCCATCCATGCAATACTAGTGCCGCTGCCGCTGCCTGCACAACACTTGCAGCAATGGTGGCACGAGGGGGGGGTGAGCACACGCACACGCACATGCATTGCCCAGCTACTCAAGGGGCCACGGGCCATAGGTTGGGGACCTCTGATCTATATTAAACATTGTGTTCATAATTACACAGATAAGAATTTTCTAGTCATTTGGAAGGTAGCCTCTGTTCTGTTCTTAGGAAGGTAGATATTGAAGAGACTTATGAGTACGAACAAGGTTTATTCATCACACAACAGAAAACAGAACAGAACGAGAAACTGGCTCCGCCCTTTTATACAAGGAGCCCTGGGTGACTGTTAACCAATCATTACATGATTTTCTTCCATGCTAAACAAACATTTCTGGGTCTCCAGACATCCGGTCTCCATAGCAGCCACATGGCCGCTAGCTTCGCCTGGTGCCCGCCCTGCACCTGCTGTCTTAACAACTCAGTACATTACACCCCTCCCCCCTGGGTTGGAAGCATAATGCACCCTAATAATTTTGGCCTCCCTATGGAGGCTCTCCAAATCACTCCCACTAACCTCGGCCTGGCCTGGGACCTCTTAGGACATGGTGATGCCGCCATAGGGCAGGAATTGCACCCTCTAGCAAGGTTGTTCATTTGAGTGTGTTCTTAACACTAGGCTAGCAAGGTTGTTCCTTTGAGCATGTTCTGAACACTAGGCTAGCGCAGACAGAACCCTCACGTAGTCCTGTAGGAATTTCAGCAGGCCTCTGGCCCTTTCCGATCTCCTCGGAGCTGCAGCTGATGCCCGGCCTGCAAGCTTGCCTGCCGGGCTCGGCAGACCGGGGCTTAGGGACCCACGAATTGCGGTCGGGATTGGGGCATGCAGGCTGGCCGGTTGGCCCAGCCCTGCATGCCGGTTTGGGGTGGAATTCCCCGGAGGGGTGGTATTCCCCTGGTTAGCGTTCCACTGTGGGGTGGAATTCCCCTGCTCAGCATAAGTAGCCGGTTGGAAGTCCCTCTGTAGAGTAGAACTTCCCTGGTCAGCGTTAGCCGGCGGATGGGAGCGATGTCCCATAGGTGCAAAACCCGCCATTGGAGAGGCTTGGAAAGCTGCTTGCGAGTAATGTCCCAAAGACGTGGTGCCCGGGTCAGGAGCCGCCTCGCTGTCAACCTGTTCTGGTTGATCGTCTTGATCCGGATCGAGGGCCCCCTCCCCTCCGAGAGCAGAACAAGGAGCGGAAGGGTGGCTCGGCAACCTCCAACAAAGCTGATCAATGTGCCAGCGCAGCACGCGACTGTCTTCCAACTCCACTTCGTAAGAAAGGGGCCCGGTGACGCTACCACCCACAAGTTGCCAGGGCCGTAGTTGCGAGCCCAAACTGGATCGCCAAAGTTCAACCGCCTCGGTACCCATGGCGGTGACACCTGCGACGCAACCCGGTCCGGGTGTAACCGATCAAGCTTGGTGATAAGACGGCGACCCCATTGGAGCTCAGTGGGGCTCTTGCCCGTAGCTGTGCATGGAGTGGTGCGGTGACAGAGGAGAAAGTCAGCCAACCGGTGATGCCAGTTGCCGTGCGTGAGCCTTTTCAATGAATCTTTTGTTGTCCGCACCATGCGTTCCGCTTGGCCATTTGACGCAGGGTGGTAATGGCGCCGACGTAGCGTGGCGAATTAAGTTTGCCCGCAGGAAGGACTGAAACTCCGACGAAGTAAATTGAGCTCCGTTGTCGGAGACAATTATATCAGAGAGGCTGTGAGTAGCAAAAATGCCACGAAGCACCCTGATGGTGATAGTGGAAGTTGCAGCGGACCCTGGAACTACTTCCAGCCACTTAGAGTGACTGTCCACTGCAATGAGGAAGAGCTGCCCCTGAAAGGGACCTGCGTAGTTGAGATGGATCCTCGACCAAGGAGCATGTGTTGTTTCCCACCTATGGATGGGAGCTTGGGGCATTTCTGGCCTAGACTGTTGACAAATGTGGCACCCATGGACCTGGGCTTCGCTCTCTTTATCAAGCCCAGGCAACCAAAGGTAGCTGCGCGCAAGCGCCTTCATGCGGACTATCCCTGGATGTCCCTCATGCAGAGAAACAAGGACTCTAGTCCTCAATGAGGTCGGGATTACTTCCCCTACTGCCCCACAGTATACACCCCTTAAAGGTGGATAGCTGAGACTTTCGCTTCCAAAAACTCTGAAATTCCATGCCAGGACATGTGTCTGATCATCCTGATAACACCCAGTTCAACACGTGTGTTAGCGTGTTGTCGGCAGCTGTCTCTGAAGCTACATCCCCTGCGTGGAGAGGGGACTCTGGCAAATCCTGAATAGACAGGATGTGGTTTGCCGGTGTAGGATCAGGCTCTATTTGCTTTAAGGGCAATCTGCTGAGGCCGTCTGCATGGCCCATCTCTTTGCCCGGCTTGTGAATCAGGCAAAAATCATAAGCAGAGAGAAATATTGACCGTCTCAACATTCTAGGAGAGATGATGTGAGGTGTCTGCTTGTTCGTTGTGAACAACTCCAGAAGTGGCTTGTGGTCTGTAAAGACCGTAAAATGACGACCATGCAAGAAGTCATGGAACTTCTTGATGCCCGCTACGATCGCCAGTGCTTCTCTATCAATTTGCGCGTAGTTGCGCTCAGCGGCAGAAAGGGTCCTGGAATAGTATGCTACAGGGACTTGTGTCCCATCAGCCTTGAGATGGCTTAAGACAGCTCCGATGCCATACGGAGATGTATCGCAAGCTATGCTAACTGGCAATCGCTTGTTGAAATGAGCCAATACTGCATTAGACGACAGTAATGCTTTGACTTCAGCAAAACTTCTCTCGTGGACATTCGTCCACTTCCATGGAGCCTGTTTATCTAAGAGCCGGTGTAACGGCTCTGCCACTGTGGCCTTGTGGGGGAGGAAGGCATGGTAAAAATTAAGGAGTCCAAGGAAGGCTTGAAGCTCTCCCTTCATTTTGGGGCTGGGTGCCTGCTGAATTGCTTTGAGCTTGGACTCAGCAGGGTGGATGCCTTCGGAATCTATGCAAAATCCCAAGAATTCCGTGGAAGTGACTCCGATTTTACACTTTTCTTGCTTTAACTTCAGGCCCGCTTCGCGGAACTGCTGCAAAACGGCCCGGAGCCTGTCAGCCAGGATTTCGACTGATTCCCCTGCGATGAGGACATCATCGAAGTATGGGCATACACCCGGAATATTTTGGAGCGTTCACTCCATGACATTCTGGAAAATGCCAGGGGCTACATTAACCCCGAATTGCAACCTCCGCACCTTAAAGGCTCCCCGGTGGGTTACAATTGTCTGAGCCTCTGCCACGGTGTCGTCCACCGGCAGCTGCTGATAGGCCTGGGCCAAATCTAATTTGGCAAAAATGTGATCTCGAGAGATGCCAGAATATGGCTGACTACTGGCACTGGATAGGAGTGCTGCTGTAAGGCTTTATTCAAGGTGCACTTATAGTCAGTGCAGATTCTGACTTCTCTGTTGGCCTTAAGTGGCGTGACGATGGGGGTTTCCCATGGACTGCTATCCACAGGTTCTAATATGCCTTGCTGCAACAGCTTGTCCAGCTCAGCGTCAATCCTTTGCTTGAGCGCAAAGGGCACCCGGCGAGGTTTAATCCTCTCTGGAGCGATAGAGGGATCTAACCTCAAGGCAATTGGTGGGCCCTTGTATTCCCCTAGCTCTGGGTTAAACACGTCTGAGAACTCTTCACATACTTTCGCTAGGTCGACCATTTGCAGACTGTGAAGTCCGGTCACCTGAATTCCCAGAGCCTCGAACCAATCGAGTCCGATTAGGCTCATGGGGTTCCCATCGACTACAACGATGTCCAAAGGGCCCTTGAATCCCTTGAATTGTACCCCAATCATGGCCTCCCCTTTGACCCCGACTCTGGAGTTCTGAAAATCTGTTAAGACCAGATTCGTCGGCCTGAGCTTAATCTGTTGGCCGCTTTTGCCACAAATCTGCTTAAACGTGCTCTGAGAAATTATGGACAGGGCCGAGCTCGTATCCAGTTCCATTCGCAGGGGGACCCCTTGAAGCCTGACTTCAATGTGCAGTTTCTTTTTTAACGGCTGGTGAGCCCCCGTCCTATAAATACTTCTCCTGCTTGCACAGAATCCCACCCTGTTTTGGCTGGGGACCCCGGTACCTTTCCGAGGCAACTCTTCCTTGGGGGGCTCTTTCCTTCGGCCCAAACAGACTGCGACGATGTGGCCTTGCTTGCCACACACCTGGCAATTGGCTGCGCGGAAATGGCAGTCAACTCGTTTGTGCTGACCCCCACACCCCATGCACCTAGGGGGTCATCGCAACAGATCAACTTCCTGGTCCGATGCTGCATCTCCCTCTGATTCGGTGTCCTCATGGTGGATGATGTGCAAAGGCTGAGGGTTCTTTGAGAGCCGCAAGACCTTCACAGCTCCACCGGCTGCCTCTTCAGCTGTTATCTCTCACAACGCATCTTGGAAAGATACTGTCTCTTTAGCAAAGATCTTCTGCTGCAACTCATCGTATGTCACAGTCTCCAATGGCGCAGGGGACACTAGGTTCTCCGCAATATCGAAAATGGCTTGGCCACAAACATAGAGTAGCGTTGCGGCCTTCAACTCGTCTTCCACAATCCGGTTTACTCTGAAGTAATTCTCAGCCCGGGCGACGTAAGAGCTCCACCTCTCCAGATGAGCGATGTCGAATTCAGCAAGCCGCCCTATTTTTGCCATGATAGGGTCTCTTCTCTACCACGTGCTGCACAATCTGCTGGATGGGTTCCAGGGCAGTTCCTCACAGCACTCTCCCCCAGCGTTTGCGTACTGGAAGGTGAGTGAGCTGAAGTAGGAACGCAGTCCCTGGCCTTCCTTCAAGGTGAGTTGGGCCCTTCGTTGTTGTGGCAGCACTATCCCACCTTCGTTGCCAATTGTTCTGTTCTTAGGAAGGTAGACATTGAAGAGACTTACAAGTACGAACAAGGTTTATTCATCACACAACAGAAAACAGAACAGAACGAGAAACTGGCTCCGCCCTTTTATACAAGGAGCCCTGGGTAACTGTTAATCAATCGTTGCACGATTTTCTCCCGCGCTAAATAAACATTCCCGGGTCTCCAGACATCCGGTCTCCATAGCAGCCACGTGGCCGCTAGCTTCGCCTGGTGCCCGCCCTGCACCTGCTGTCTTAACAACTCAGTACATTACAGCCTCCCAATATGAAAACACTAGGTTCAAAATATAATAAGCTGATAAAAATTAAGGACATTAAATAAAATAGTCAGACTTTCCTGTTAAAAAAAGATAATTTAAAGTGGTAGTTATCCTGAAACCAAAGACAGAATTGTATTTCTGTCCACTATAGATATGAAGATAAACTATAAATTAAAAGGTAGTATCAACCTTAATTGTGTTAATATTGGTACAGTTCATTTTCTCACTGTACCCTTTTGCTTTTCTTTCATATATGAAATGCTGCTTGCTTAAAATCCATATTTTTAATGATTGGTTGTATTAATTATTGTTAGCCACCCAGAGACATGAATATAAGATGGGTGACCCTATACATTTATTAAATAAATTACATCAGATACTTGTTGACTAACTAATCATCATTTGCAATGTTTGGTCATGCTTTACATTGATTCCTATGTAATGAAATGTATTGAATGCAAAGGGCAAATACAGTGGGGCAAAAAAGTATTTAGTCAGCCACCAATTGTGCAAGTTCTCCCACTTAAAAAGATGAGAGAGACCTGTAATTGTCATCATAGGTAGACCTCAACTATGAGAGACAAAATGAGAAAACAAATCCAGACAATCACATTGTCTGATTTGGAAAGAATTTATTTGCAAATTATGGTGGAAAATAAGTATTTGGTCACCTACAAACAAGCAAGATTTCTGGCTCTCACAGACCTGTAACTTCTTCTTTAAGAGGCTCCTCTGTCCTCCACTCATTACCTGTATTAATGGCACCTGTTTGAACTTGTTATCAGTATAAAAGACACCTGTCCACAACCTCAAACAGTCACACTCCAAACTCCACTATGGTGAAGACCAAAGAGCTGTCGAAGGACACCAGAAACAAAATTGTAGACCTGCACCAGGCTGGGAAGACTGAATCTGCAATAGGCAAGCAGCTTGGTGTGAAGAAATCAACTGTGGGAGCAATAATTAGAAAATGGAAGACATACAAGACCACTGATAATCTCCCTCGATCTGGGGCTCCACGCAAGATCTCACCCCGTGGGGTCAAAATGATCACAAGAACGGTGAGCAAAAATCCCAGAACCACACGGGGGGACCTAGTGAATGACCTGCAGAGAGCTGGGACCAACGTAACAAAGGCTACCATCAGTAACACACTACGCCGCCAGGGACTCAGATCCTGCAGTGCCAGACGTGTCCCCCTGCTTAAGCCAGTACATGTCCGGGCCCGTCTGAAGTTTGCTAGAGAGCATTTGGATGATCCAGAAGAGGATTGGGAGAATGTCATATGGTCAGATGAAACCAAAGTAGAACTGTTTGGTAGAAACACAACTCGTCGTGTTTGGAGGAGAGAGAATGCTGAGTTGCATCCAAAGAACACCATACCTACTGTGAAGCATGGGGGTGGCAACATCATGCTTTGGGGCTGTTTCTCTGCAAAGGGACCAGGACGACTGATCCGTGTACAGGAAAGAATGAATGGGGCCATGTATTGTGAGATTTTGAGTGCAAACCTCCTTCCATCAGCAAGGGCATTGAAGATGAAACATGGCTGGGTCTTTCAGCATGACAATGATCCCAAACACACCGCCCGGGCAACGAAGGAGTGGCTTCGTAAGAAGCATTTCAAGGTCCTGGAGTGGCCTAGCCAGTCTCCAGATCTCAACCCCATAGAAAACCTTTGGAGGGAGTTGAAAGTCCGTGTTGCCCAGCGACAGCCCCAAAACATCACTGCTCTAGAGGAGATGTGCATGGAGGAATGGGCCAACATACCAGCAACAGTGTGTGCCAACCTTGTGAAGACTTACAGAAAACGTTTGACCTCTGTCATTGCCAACAAAGGATATATAACAAAGTATTGAGATGAACGTTTGATATTGACCAAATACTTATTTTCCACCATAATTTGCAAATAAATTCTTTCCAAATCAGACAATGTGATTGTCTGGATTTGTTTTCTCATTTTGTCTCTCATAGTTGAGGTCTACCTATGATGACAATTACAGGCCTCTCTCATCTTTTTAAGTGGGAGAACTTGCACAATTGGTGGCTGACTAAATACTTTTTTGCCCCACTGTATGTGCACATTATACACATACTCTTTACTGAGAAATGATACAGAAATATCAAAGCAGCGAGCCATTAGTGTATAAAAATGAGAGCACACTCCCTTTTAGCACTGATGATGTTACCTAGTTTGGTATGAAATGTCTGCAAGAAAACCCCCAAGCTCAGAGAGCACCAAGGACCTTATGATATAGAAGTATTTTAATAGACATAAATATTGTGCAACAGTGCTGACTTACACGAACACTGAATTTAATGAATAGCATCCCACATCTTTCCTCAACTGGGCATGGTTAAAATAAAACCAAGGGAAGATTAGTAAGAAGCAAATCTTTTATCAAGAATGTATTAAGTTAAAACCTTTGGAAAGATTGGGTTACTTCCAACATAAAATGTGAGTATAATAGTTTTTGGCATTGTGATGGTCAGAAGAATATAGAAACATAGGAAGCTGTCTTATACAAAGTCAAACTACAAGCTCATTGCCGAGTATACCCATTGGCAGCAGTTTTTCAGAGAGGCTCATGAGGAGTTTCTGACAATAATACCAGACAAACTGAAAATTAAACTTGAAACCTTTTGCATACAAAGCAACCTTGCCCCCTTCCCCCCCAAACAAAGCAGAACATATGCACAGCATACAAAACATATCAAGCATTTTTAGGGAAAACTGGAAAAGATACTGTGGCATTAAGTTATGGAAAACAGCAATGTGGCAATACTGTATAGGGTTGGTTGATGATCTGACTTGTAATAGATTTATACATTAAAATCTTTATATACAAAAAGCTGCCTTAAGGTCTAGGTTCACACAATATGCTGTGCTATGATTGATTTTAACTAGGATTTACTGCAACAATGGCTTATTTCATATGCAACATGAAGCCATAAATGACAATTTACAAGATACATTAGCTGGGATCATGTAATATTTTATATATTTGCTTTTATTTGTTTTGTTTTCTGATTGTTGTTCACTGCCCCAGGTGAGATGGGTGGCTATATAAATTTTATTAACAAATAAAAACAAATAAAATGCTACTTCATAAAAAGAGGGGTGAAAAGCAGAGGAAGAAGAATTAAAAGAATGCAAAAGGGTTGACTGATGTTTGCAGTTATTCAAATGATGTTTATTGATCTAAATATTACATCCTAGAACAAAATATAGCTTATTATGCTATCAGTCCAAACAGTCTCCTTTTTACAGATTGTATTGTAAGAGACACCTGAATATTTTTACTTCAGTTAAGTTTCTACTTCCCAGGGGTCTCTGTATTGAAATGAATAAAAGAGAAAGTTTACTTTTTATTAAATACACTTAGTTTGCAGTTTTGTCATATTAACTTTACATGAATCAGCTCATGTTCCATTATAGAAAAACTGAGCATGTTTAAAAAATCAGGTTTTTTTTTACTGAGAATATTATGTAAGATATCTTGTGAAGTGCCACTGTCTCTTTTTAAATTAATAAAGAAATAGGTTCAAAATAAAGTAGTTCCATTAATTCCATTATACAAAGATACTAATCTGTTTTTCTGTACCAAATCAAAAGATTATTATGGTCATAGACCAGCATAGCCTTTTCAATATGCACGACCTCAATTCCCCCCCCCCATAATTTATTTACATAGCATATGGCATACAATGTCAGAGAAATCTACAAATGCTAGACACAATGCAGTCCTGACAGCCTAAATTGCTACTTCATTCTGTTCAGCACTTTTGTGCCTCTCCTTGATGCATCACAGGGGGTGAACTAGCTTACACAAGCTAGTTAGTGCTCAGGTTGCTGGCTTTTCCAGGCTCCTCTGCCGTACTCCCCTCACCTTGCCTTATGTTGCATTGCCTCGCATCTGGCCAGGGCCAGTGCCAGCTTCTGCTCTCTGCACACATGAAGGCAACTACGTTTTCCCCACCAAATGGTACTCATTTATCTATTCGTAATATTGCAAGCTTTCAAACTGCTGGGTGGGCAGGAGCTGGCAAGCGAGTGGTGAGAGATCATCCTATCTCAGGAGCCAGGCTCAAACTGCCAGAGTGCAGACCATTTCTGGCTGGCAGTTTCAGTGTCATTACGCCACTGCGCCACCGCATCCCTCATTTCCATAATAAAATGCATTTACAAGCTGATCCAGCTTCTTAATGTACAGTAATAATATAACACTAGCATTAAACAATACACTAAAAATTCATGCTAAATATATTATCCAGTGTAAAAGTATTACATGACCATGAGCCAGCAGTGTGCAGCAGTAACCAAAAAAGCTAATACAATCCTGGGTTGTATAAACAGAGGCATAGAATCAAGATCATGCGAAGTATTAGTACTGCTTTATAAAACCCTAGTAAGACCACACCTGGAATACTGCAGCCAATTTTGGTCACCATATCACAAAAAAGATGTTGAGAGTCTGGAAAAAAATCAAAGAGCAACTAAGATGATCAAAGGCCTGGAGACTAAAACATACGAAGAATGGCTGCAGGACTTGGGCTTGGCTAGTCTGAAGAAAAGAAGAAACAGGGGCGACATGATAGCAGTATTCCAATATTTGAGGGGCTGACACAAAGATGAGGTGGTCACTTTATTCTCTGCCCTTGCAGGTGACATTCGACAGGAATCCAGACTGTCTGGCGCTGTTCCTGAGCCAGGTCATCAGTCATCTGGACCAATACGTCCACTTTTACCCGTCCCAATGGGCTATCGTGGTGGCAGTGACTGTGGTGCTGCAGGGGGAGGCTGCAGAATGGGTGGTGGACCTGCATAGTGACCACGCTAGGGAGTTGGTGGATGCCGGACTCTTTCTGGAAGTGCTACATGACCGTTTTGAAGACATGTCCCGTGTCCGAGTGGAAGGAGAGTTGATGGCGTTGAAGCAACAAGGCTGGTCCGCAGTCAAATATGTACGGGAGTTCCGACAAGTAGCCAGCAGGTTGCGGACCTGGCTGGAATGCTTGCTGATCCACCAGTTCCGGGCGGGTTTGGACCATGACCTGTGCCAAGCTTGCATATACTGTGGTATCCCAAGCAAGCTACACGACTGGTTCCAGGCGGTGGTTGACTTGGATGCAGGTTTGCGTGAGTTCTGTCCCAAGGGGGATGGGGCCTCAAGTCCTTGAAGGCTCATGGAGAAGCCAAGGGGTGAAGGCCGGGTAGCCCCGGTCCCAGTTGTGGGTCCTATCACTGGTACTCCCCACCCTTTACTCCGGTGCTTTAGATGCAATCAGCCGGGACATCGGGTAGCCGAGTGTCCAGTTCCTCTTCCTCAAGTGAAACCAGGGACTCCCAGAAGAGCCAGAACCATGCCCAAAAAAATCCCAGAGAAATCGAGGGCCGTGAACCAGGTGGAGAATCTTACCCTCTGGGGTGGCCCTAAGGAGGATGAGGCAACAACAGCGCCGAGATACCAGTGGGTGGCATACAATAGCGAGGATGACGCAGCGGAGGATCTGATGGTGAGCGAGCCTGTATGTCCCTTTGTCATCCCTATTGCTCTAATGGGGCACAGACAGGTCACCAGGGGGAGTACAGGGCCTTGATTGATTCCGGTTGCACCCGGTGTCTCCTCAGTAGGACCGTGGTCGCTAAGCTGGGGATACGGGTGAGGGAACTAGCCAGTCCCATGAGATTCGAGGTGGACAGTTCCCTGTTGGGAGGGGCCCCTGCAATCCACATAACAGAGCCAGTACAGCTGGAGATGGGGGCCCATTGGGAGGTACTCCGGTTCATAGTGGTACCATCTATGATCGAGGCCGTTATTCTAGGGTTGCTGTGGTTGGATAAGTGGGGCCCCACGATCTGGTGGGAGGGGGGTTACCAGAAGCTGCGGATAGGCATTGGTCCTCAGCCACCACCACCCATGAACAAGCTCAGAAAAGTATGGAGAGCAAGGGGGAGGGGGAGTCTGGAGAGGGGAGAACAGTGTCCAGGCCTCCTTTTCCGTCAGTGTATTCCGACCTTGCTGAGGTCTTCAGCGAACAGGAGTGCGATGTTTTATCCCCCCATCGGCCGACCAATTGTGCAATTGAAATCCTACTGGGCGCTAAACTCCCGAAGCCTAAGATGTATGCGATGATGCCCAGGGAAATGGAGGAATTGTGCAGCTACATTGATAAGAACCTGGCACATGGGTTCATACAACTCGCACGGTCACAGGTCGCAGCTCCAGTCCTATTTAAGGACAAGGATGGGACTCTACGCCTGTGTGTAGATTTCCGCAGCATCAACGGGGTATGTATAGAAAACATGTACCCCCTGCCGCTGATGAAGGACATGTTGGCTCATCTGGCGAAGGGTAGGGTTTTTACCAAATTGGACTTATGGGAGGCATATTATAGGGTTCATGTAAAATGGGGGTATGAATGGAAGACAGATTTTAATTGCCCGTTGGAGAGTTATCAATTTCGGGTGATGCCTTTCGGGTTACAGGGAGCCCACGTGGTGTTCATGCAGCTGATCAATGAGGTGTTGCATGAGCATTGTACCACAGGATTCTCGTGTACCTGGACGACATCCTGATTTACACAACCAACATGGCGGAACAGACTCAACTGGTCCGACAGGTGTTAGACAAACTACTGAAGGTGCACCTATATGTGAAGCTTTCCAAATGCGAGTTTCACCAATCCCGACTGGACTATTTGGGGTACCGTATATTGGGTGCAGGTGTGGAGATGGACCCTGCAAAGGTTAGAGCCGTACTGGAGTGGCAGGCACCACAGACCCGCCATCAGCTGCAGAGTTTTCTAGGGTTTGCGAATTTCTATCGACAGTTTATCCCCTCATTCACGAGAGTGGCTCTGCCTTTGATTAATCTACTCAGGATGAAACACGTGGCATGTAAACCATGCCCCGGTCAGCCACTGGCATGGACGTTAGATTGCCAATGAGCCTTTGAGGACCTGAAGGCCCTCTTCACAAAAGAGCCTGTCCTGAAACACCCCAATCCTAACCAACTGTTCGTTGTCCAGCCTGATGCTAGCGACATAGCGGTTGGGGTGGTTATGCTACAGATGAATGAACAAGGAACACTACAGCCCTGTGCGTACACCTCCCAAAAGCTGACTGAAACTGAGCGGGCTTGGACGATATGGAAGAAGGAGGCCTTTGCTGTTCAGTGGGTGTTATCAACCTGGTGACATTTCTTAGAAGGAGCCAAGGAGCCATTTGAGGTCTGGACAGATCACAAGAACCTAGAGGCCTTACAGACCCCACGGTCTATCATAGGGGATCAATATGAGATTGATGAGGTGTTAGATTCTCGACTCCACCGGGGTCGGTTGCAATACCTGGTACGTTGGAAGGGGTACCCTACTACAGATGCATCGTGGGTGGGGGACAAGGACACAAAAGCCCCTTGTCTGCTTAGACGGTTCCACCAAAGACATCCTCATAAACCAGGGGGAGAGTGGACAGAGGAACCCACTTAACCGATTGCTAATTACATGTCTCTCTTTGCCTTCCAGGTGGAGCCCTGGTAGGGGGAGCCACCTGTCAAGCCCCATGGGCTTGCCACTAACCGGGAGGGGGGAGGGTCACGGGTGCATCCAGAGCGACGGCAGAAGCTGGCAGCAACAACTGGAGGCAGCAGCGGCGACAGCCCTCTCCCCTGTAACTGCTTGTTGATCAGGGGGAAGTGCAGCGATCGTCAAGGAGCCGGCTGGCTGGTGGTTGCAGACTTCCAGGTTTTGCCGGCTCAGCTGTTCAGCGCTCTGCTGAACAGCTGATTGGCACGGAGAAACGGCGGGGACTTTGAAACCAGCCCTCACTTGCTTTGCTGCCTTGCTGCCACAGACCAGAGCCCACGACAGGCTGAAGGCTGATGTCGTGGACCAGAGCCCAAGCCAGGCTGACCGCTGGGGGCAGAGGCCGGCTGCTGTGAGCTGGGCGCTCACAATCATCGTTCCGGATGCTGGTTAGGTGAGTGGGGGCCGGCCTGGGTGGGATCCGTCTATTTAGTGCACTGGGAGGTGGTTGCTCCCAGCGCTGACTTTGTTTGCAATTGCTTTGAGCTCGCACGCCAGAGTGTACCCGAATAAATCTGGTTTCCTATGATCCCAACATCCTGTTTTATGTTGGGCTTAGGTCTGTGGTTGGGACCTCTGACAAATAGTTGCAGTAAAATTTCTTTTGTCACATATGTATAACAGGCATAGATGTTTAGAATAAAAATTGTCTCTATTTTTACATACCTTACTTGCTGTCAGGGCCCACTTCAAAACCTCATCCCAAGAAAGTAGAACTCGTGGAAGCAGTTTCTTCCCAAAGGATCTTTTATTAGGAGAAGTTGATAGCAGGCATACTAGACAGGATCTGAGGATTTCCCGCTCAGATCGATAGGTAAAAGTATCCCAAGCAAAACCCCACCCCATAGTTCATCCAGTCAGTTCAAATGGCCCAATCCCCATGTGTTAGGTTCCTCGTGGGAACAGGGAGATAACATCAGTCCATCTCTGGTTGTAGCTGCGATGTTTAGGCGGCTCTTTACACCTTCTCTGGGAGCGCGGAGATAGAGCAGTTGTCGGAGATTGCATTCCATTCTTCCCCTCCCTTTGCTAGCTGACAGTAAGGGATGGGAAAGTTCACAAGAAATAATGCAGGAAAGCAAAGTGTTACATTATAGCAATAGAGGAAGACAAGGCAATAATCCTCAAGCACTCCCCCCTCCCCCCTAGGAGTATGGAAGAACCCAGGATGAGAGGAGAGTGAGATTCAGGTCAGGATCAAAGAAGAAAAGATAACAATAAGCGGGAGGGGGGAGGGAAGGATTGGGGAACCTATTGATATGGGTTCTGACACTTGCATATAAGATGGATACCTTTTGTCCTGCCTCTGTTAATTCATTTCTGTTAATTCAATTCATTTTCTGCCTCAAGGAAAGCTAGCAAAAAGTCTTCAACATTTCAAGTAACTTAGATATCTCGCCCCTTCCAAATATTTGGATTCAAATTCTACCCTAATATTATTTAATTTGTATTATTTAATCTGTATTATTTTTAATAATAACCCAACACACTTTCCTCCTTCTATTTTCCCTACAACAACCCTGTGAGTATCCCACTGAAATTTAGAAAAACAAAATACAAAATGAAAGGGAGCAAGAAGAAATGCAGGTAATAGCAATAGCACTTAGACTTATATATCGCTCCATAGTGCTTTACAGCACTCTGGGCAGTTTACAATGTCAGCATATTGTGCCTCTAACAATCTGGATCATTATTTTACGGACCTCAGAAGAAGGCTGACTCAACCTCGAACTCATAAGGATTGAACTCCAGACTGTGGGCAGAGTTTACCTGCAACACTGCATTCTAACCACTGTGCCACCAGGCAGTCCTCGACTTGTAATTGATTGTTCAACAACCATTTAGTTACAATGGACTTCCAAAAGATACTTATGACCTGGTTCCAAAGTTATGTGGCTCAGTCTTCCCACCCCCACAATTGTGTGATCTTATTTCAGGTACTTGGCAAACAATCCACATTTATGGCTATTTGCAGCAACCTATGATCACCACTTATGGTGTTTTTGTCAAAAAATAATGTTTACTTTTTGTTTTCAGCAAAAAAAACACCCTACAGTGAACAATGGGCTTATCAACTGTAGTGTTCATTTAATACCCATGGATTACTTAATGACTATGGTAATTAGCTTGACCATCACCACAAAAACGTCATAAAATAGGGTCAGTCATGTGATGACCCACATTACATCCACATGACTTATTACAGTAATTTGTGCTCCATTATGGTTGTATTTCAAGGATTTCCTATATCATCTACTTGAACAACACAAAAATGTTCCCCAGATGCTGTGTTGTGCCTCAAATGCACTTCTGTGCCTGGAGACAGGACTGATAAAAGTCGAAGCAAGAACCTGTAGCTTCCTTAAATATCTGGCTAAAGCTTAATTTCTTTCCACAAGTCCTTGCTCCATTAATCCTCCAAGACAAATTTTCCTCATCATGGATCAAGGCAGTCAAGTCCAACCTTTCCAAACTAGGCTTCTCTCCAGCCTCAACATGCAAATTGGACTACAACCAAGCAAAACAAACCTTGCAACTAATGGTAGAGGACATTGAGAGGTAAGTGGACTTAGGGAGAGCTCCACTGTTTCTGGCTCCAGACTCTGTTAGATATGTTGTTACTCCCGCCAGTTATTTTAGCCAGTTGGAGTTGGCAAACCACCGGAAAGCATTTTTGCTCGCATGGTGCCATGCACTTCCATCGGCTGTCATATACGGCAAGTATAAAAAGATACCATTGACTGAAAGACTCTGTTCCTGTGGCTCAGGAGAGGTGGAGACCATTGGCCACATACTCCTTTGATACTTTTCTATAGAGATATTCGAAAAAACCATATCCTCCCAAAAATCGATAAGTATCCTGGCCGTTCTGACACTACTTATCTCCAGCGGCTGCTTAAGAATGAACAGGTTGTGATTACAGTGTAGGTGGCTAGATTCTGTGCAGCAGCAGTGGGGATTCGTTGGAAACATAAATAAGATAAACATATTTGAAAATATTTTTAGATTTTGTATACTGTGATTTTATAGAGATAGTTGGGTCTAAAGACATTACTTCAAATTCTATTGAATTCTATTACAATAGAATTTGATTATTCTATCCAATTCTATTACAAGCCATTTGGATCTGTTTTCTTTTCTGCTTTTATCAATAAGAAGGAACACGTTTCTGTACCCCCTGTGCAGTAAAATCTGTTTAATAACTTAATAACTTATAGCTTAACTTATAGGAGATTGCAAAAAGTCCAGATGCCATTGTTTATTACATGTCAGTGGAATATATCCAAACTTTAATTGGATTGTATCAACTAGCGATGAGGCATTTTATTTTGCTGGTTAATATTTAATAGGGCTGGCCTCTTGGCTGTAATATAGATGAAGTGGTTGCTAAACAAATGGCTATAAATCAAGGACATTGTACCATCATTTGTTTGGATACATTCATCTTTTTTAATAATACTTTTTAAAATTAATTTTATTATGTGTTCTTATTCATCATTAGATCATGCTCAGTGCATTTTTATATATGTATGTATGTAAGTAGCCTACAATTGGGTATTTTACTGTTTAAAATACAGCTTAAATACAGCTTAAAGCTTAAAACAACTGTCAAGGTTCCAACTGATGATCCCAATGAAGTAAGCACAGCTGAGACTTTCATGTTTCTAATGCAGGCATGTCAAACTCACGACGTCACGTGACGTCGTGCGACATATCGCGACTTTTTCCCCATTGCTGGCAATGGGATGGGTGCAGTTTCGGCATGATGCATCTGGCCTGTGGGCCGGCAGTTTGACATGCCTGCTCTAATGCAAACTTTATTGAGTACACCATTTTGGCACAGATGAATAGAAAAGTAGCTCTGGTTAATTGGTGCCTAAATCAGTATATTAAAGTATAGAATCTCCCTCCCCCCCCATTAGTGCAGGTCATATAAAGTGTCAAACAATTGTTATGAGAGAGTGTTTCAGTTCCAAGTAAACAGTTTTTGGACAACCTTGTTTCTCACGGCTTGGCAGTCCGATGTCTGAAGCCTGCATTTCATTCTTCCCTCCCCTCCCCCCAAGTCTGTATGCAAGCTAAGAAGCAGTAATGGACGCAGCAGTGTAAGTATTCTTAGCAGCTTGACAACAACTTTCTCCATTGCAAATATTTTGCATACTCCTAGTTAGAATTTTCTTTCTGCCAATCTATTCTCTGTTGGGGGTTAAATTTCATAGACCAATCAGAAAACAAATCTGTTGTTAATGACTGGAAGATACCAAGCTTAAATTAAAAACTGTAAATTCTGACAAAATCTGTACTGGATTTTAGAGTGTTTAGACACATTCCACTTGAAAGCTTAATAGCACTTACAAATTAACTGCAGGCAAGATTCACATTGAAGTGATACTTTTTATTAAAGCACTGTAGTTTCCCCATATAATTCTGAAGTTATTCAACTGAAAGCAAATTGCAATCACTCATTTTTTAAATGTATTTATCAATTCAAAATCCATTGGATTATTAGATTAGGCCTTATGGAAAGCAAATAATTATTCTTTAATTAGAAGAAATGCTTCAATGTAACCTCATAAATCCAATCAATTTATGAGGTTAAGCATCATTGGGATTGGATAGAAAATGTCTTTATCTCATATAATATCATTGTAGAAAATTGAAAAAAACTCACTATATTCAGAAGTTTCAAAAAGCTTATTTGAACTTTTGTTCAAATAAACAAGGGAGAACAGTCTCTGCTAATGATAGCATTTATAATTGTGTCATGCTCAGAAGGTAAGCAGGCTGGGGTTGGTTATTATTTGGAAAGGAGACCACCAGAATACTAAAACCAAACTGTGAATTCAAAACCCAATATACAATACTTCCCAGAAGAATGCAATTGTTATTGTTGCCAAAAAACCCAGATGTTTCCATATATTGATACCAGAAGTTGAACTCTAGTTGAAGTTGATCTTTTTTTTTTTAAATGTTTTATTGATTTTTAACAATTACAATCTTTAGTGCTTAGTAAACAACGTGTTGTCTGGGTTCACATATTTAACATTAACTTCTTCAATATAAATCTGTTCAGTACTGCACAATCCAATATTTTTTCCCTGATCCTCCTTTCTTCCCCATATTTTTTCCATTTTCCCCTCATTACACAATTACAATTCTTACTACTGTTGATGCATACAAAGTTAACTATAAACATCCTCATATTTTATTAATGTTATACAAATAACAATAATATCAATTCAAAAATAATATCCTGTTTTATGCTCTTGTTAAAGTTTGATTTCCCATCAATATTTGAAATATCTTTGTCAGTTATGATTTTCTCAATATTAATTATATTTATATAGCTAAGAATTTTATTCATATCAGCCATATTCTTATTTCACATTTCCCATATCAAAAAAAGGGGGAAATGCTATTTTAATTCTAAATCATATTTCATTATAAAAATCTAATTATATCTAAGGGTCATCTATTCTTTTAATCATATTTAAATAGATATTTAATCATATAATGCCCCCTTTAATAGGTCAAATCTTCTGTTTTTTAAGTCTAATTCTTTCTTTCTTTCTTTGCCAAGTAACTTTCCAGGCCAAGGTAATTAAAGAAAGTAAACACAGGGTCAGTCATAAAGGACTCAAATGTCTATATACCAATGCACAGAGTATGAACAGCAAACAGGGTGAACTAGAAATTCAGGTTAATGAGGGCAGATATGATATTGTTGCCATTACGGAAACATGGTGGGATGAAACCCATAAATGGAACACACAGCTAGAGGGATTTAAATTATTTAAAAGAAACAGACCAAATAAAAGAGGAGGTGGAGTTGCACTGTATATAAGAAATAACTACATCTCTACAGAAATAGAGCACAACAATGATGAAAACTGTCTTGAATGCATTTGGGTCAATATAAAAGGGAGGAAAAATGACATTGCCATAGCTGTATACTATAGGCCACCCAACCAAACAGAGGACATAGATGAACTTTTTGCTAGTCAGCTAACTAAGGTATGTAGGAAGCACATCACAATAGTAATGGGGGACTTTAACTACCCTGACATCAACTGGGAGACAAACTCTGCACCAAGTGGAAGATCAAACAGATTCCTGACAAACCTAACAGACAACTTTGTCTCTCAGAAAGTAGAAAAAGGAACTAGGGGATTAGCCATTTTGGATCTAATTCTCACTAACAGAGATGAAATGATAGAAAGTGTTGAAGCCACAGGAACCTTGGGAGGTAGTGATCATGCAATATTGGAATTCAACATTATGGAAGCACAAGCAATAGAACACAGTCAAACTAGAGTCTTGGACTTCAAGAAAGCTAATTTCAATAAACTTAGAGAAGGCTTGGGAAGGATTCCATGGATGAGAATCCTCAAGGGGAAAACAACTCAAGAAGCTTGGGAAATTTTGAAAAGTGAGATAATAAAAGCCCAGTCTAGCACAATACCAACGAAGAAGAAAAATAACAGCTCTCAAAAGAAACCAGCATGGCTGCATAAAGAACTCTCTGATAAATTGAAAGATAAAAAGGACAAGTATAGAAAGTGGAAAGAGGGGCACATAACTAAGGCAGAATATCAGCAAATAGCCCGAGCCTGCAAAGATGAAGTGAGGAAAGCTAAGGCTCATAATGAACTAAGGCTTGCGACCAAAGTCAAAAATAACAAAAAAAGCTTCTTTCAACATGTAAAAAACAAGAAAAAAGGGAAGGAAATGATTGGTCCATTAATGGGTGAAAGTGGCAAGACGGTGACAAGCAATAGGGAGAAAGCAGAACTATTTAACTCATTTTTTGCATCTGTCTTTACACAAAGGGAAAAAACAGACCAACCTATCAAAAATAAAACAGAATAGAAACACAAGTTAAGATAGGCAAGAAAATGGTAAGTGAGCACCTGTCCAGCCTAGACGAGTTCAAATCACCAGGACCAGATGGATTACACCCCAAGGTTCTCAAGGAACTGGCAGATGTGATCTCAGAACCACTGAACTATATTTTTCAAAGATCCTGGAGCACTGGGGAATTACCAGAGGACTGGAAAAGAGCTGATGTAGTTCCCATCTTCAAAAAAGGGGAAAAAATGGATCCAGGAAATTACAGACCTATCAACCTGACCTCAATACCTGGCAAGATTCTGGAAAAGATAATCAAACAACGAATCAGCGAACACCTAGAGGCAAATAAAGTCATTACTAAAAGCCAACATGGGTTTGTCAAAAACAGATCATGCCAGACAAATCTTATTGCATTCTTTGACCAAGTGACAAAATTAGTGGATCAGAGGAATACTGTGGATATAATTTACTTGGACTTCAGTAAGGCATTTGATAAAAGTAGATCACAATCTACTACTTGATAAGATAGAAAAATGTGAGTTAGACAGCATCACCACCAGATGGATCCAGGGTTGGACTCAGATGACCTCCAAGGTCCCTTCCAACTTTATTATTGTTATTGTTATTGTTATTGTTATTGTTATTGTTATTGTTATTGTTATTGTTGTTATTGTTATTATTGTTATTGTTAGTTATTGTTAGTTATTGTTATTGTTATTATTGTTATTCACCCAAGAATTTTCTTTCTATTTTTGTAAAAGTTGCTTGGAGTGAGGAAGACAATTTAGGTAGGGTATTTTGGGGGGAGAATTCCACCCATTTATATTCCTTAAGCAACTCCCACTTTCCTTCTCCCTCAATTTCTCTTTTCATTTTTTGTCTCCCAAGTTGTGACATTTCCCTGACAGCTCTGTATTCCATTTTTTAAAATCTTCTTCCTTATCATCAGGTATATATTGCAGACCTAAGGGGTAAAGCATCTTTTCCATTTTCGTTGTTATGGCTAAGTCTTGCAGTATTTTATAGTTGTATATGATAGTTTATATTTCTCTTCTTTTATCTCTTTTGTCTCTGGGTCAATTTCCTCTGCTTCATCTTCTGATTTCTGGTTTATTTGTTCATACTTTGTAGTCGTTGTCTGGGAATTTTCTAATTGTAGATTTAATTTGAAGATTTGCTCATTTATATTAGCTAAAATGTTTTTAGTCTCATTATGGTTCCTTTTTGTGTTCTGTTTGTTTGATGAATTAGTTGTAGCATAGAGTATATTTCCTTCTGAAAGGTGTTTATTTTTTCTTGAGGCATCATTCCTGGAGATCCTTGGTTAGCCTGAGTGGGGGCTTCAAATGGAGGTGCAAGGTAAATTTTCTTACCACTTTTAGCTGGGTGTAAAACATCCATTTTATTTCTCCCCTCTGTCAAAACTTTTATGTTCTCCAAATACAAGTCTTGTCTTAATAAGAGTAGAACAAAGTTTCATCTAGTTTTCTGGTCTTTATGTGTAGCCTTTATAATCCAATAGGTTCCAGAATATGAGTCCAGTCCTAAAAGCAATATTTTGTAGTGATCCTTTGTCTCAGGCATCCAAGAATTATCGGTCAGGCAAGGTTGTAATCCACAGTGTTCAAAGTGTTCAGAATGTTCAACCACCCTGAAAACAGTTCAAAAATCTCTCCCCACCAGACATAGTCAAAAGTCAATTTTTTCTTTCTCTCCCAATAGTTCTTGAGAATAAAAGTCCAAGCTCAGTAGGTGTTTATAATCCAAGAAGGTCAGGGTGATAAGTATGCCAAAATATTTTCCTTTATTGCCAGCTGTTCTCCATTAAGCTAGGAGTAACCAAGCAGCCAGGAAGCTAGTTGTAGTGCTATACTAAAATCCACCACTAGATGTCATTCAAAATCCATTTTCCACTCTTAAGACAAAGGGTTGATTTCTCATATTTCACCTCAATGTTTTTTTTCCAAAGAGAAAATCTTAACAGTTATCTCAGTTCTCAAATTTATTAAAACTGTAGTTTTATGTTACTTCCACTTCAGTATTATATATTTCTGTCCCCCATAAAAGAAATGAAAATGCCATTTCCGTGCCTCTGGAAGGGTGGGGCTACAGTCCCCTTCCTTCTCATGTTTGGAGGTTATTAGCTTCTTGGAAGCCTTTCCCATGAAATTCAGTTGTAGAATAGTAAAGAAAGGATCAGTATTCTCACCCAGTTCCAAACATGCTGCTACGATCTGCTAATTGGTGCTTTTCTTCTTTGGTTGTCAGTGGCTAATGGCTGGCCACAAGAATGTAGCCAGTCTTTCCCCTGCCGGTTTCTTCATCGCCTCTTTGGGGCAACTTTAGGCCCTTTTAGGGCCCCCAGCAGGGCGAAATCGGGCGCGGAAGGCAGAGCCCTGCCATCCTGTGTCAGTCTCGCTGCGATGCAAACCGGAAATCTGAAGTTGATCTCGATAAGACACATTTTAGAGAGAGAACAAGGTCAATTAGAGGGAATCCCATTTATGCTTCTTTGGCAACATGGAACTCATGGGTACCCACAAACACCCTTGTTCCTGTCAGACAGCCTAGCCTGCCTGTTTTGTTTATAAAATTATAAAACTATAGGCAGGCATGCTGTAATCAGACCTCATACTTTACTTTCAACCAATTCTAGGCTCTACATAGCTTCCTAGACATTTTAGAAAAAAACAGTGGATATACACATTTGAAAGAAAAATACACACAGACAAACACATGTACAGGTAATCCTCAAGTTACGAATGTAATGGAGTCTGCCAATTACATTCGTAACCCAAGGATTCATAGGAGTGAATCACATAACTTGAACATGATCACTCCCTGCTTTCACCCACGCATTCGCTAATCGAATGTGCGGGTTGTTAAGTGCAGGAGGTATCTCAGGGTGGGGAAGGCCATGGGGGGGGGGTAGTGCTTCCGACCACCCAAGGCCTCCCCCAACTCACTAGGGTGTGTCCAATTTTTCAACTTTAAATTTTCAAACATTAGGGGTGCTCAAAAGTTGTGACATGCCTTGGGGATTGTAAAGATATTTTGGTTACTTTAATATAATTTAGGTGTGCTTCGTAAATAACTACATAAATATCATAACTTTTAAACATTTTGTTTTATTTCACAGGTTCATCTGTGTTTCTCTTTTTCGTTAAATGTTATTTTGTCTGAGAGTGTTAATACTGCTGGCCTCGTTTCCTGTGAGTGTGATAACTGATCTGTAATAGCTTCTAAAAAAAAAGAACAAGACTAGGAACATTCACTCACTCATATGAGCAACCTAACTGGGACTGGCAGACTTGTTGCCATCTGAACTCCCAACACTGCAAGATGTTCTCAGATACACCCTACTGTTAAGAGAACAAAGTAGTGATGATGCTAGAAACTAACCAGCAGCCAGTCTTGCAAGAGACATATATCCAAAAGTGCTTGAAAAGTGGGAATGAGGAGTTCTTTTGTGACCCCTGTTGTAAATTCACAAGTGACAATCTTGAACAAGATCCAAGAGAGCTGGAATCAAGCCAATAACATATCTCTTGGTAGAGGAAAGCTAGATGTCAAAGAGACTTTCACTGTGAAACTTGACAAACTGTTAATTTTAAAGGGATCTAGCTGTTGCTTTACGCACCACTTGCAATAGTTTTTCCAAGTGGAGTCATAAATTCTGTTAGTCGTAGGCCTTCTTGAGGCCTGTATTGTTTTGATGACCCCTTGTGAGTAGGCCTCCCCTTCTAGGAGGCTCCATTCAAGTGCCAAGTGGCTAGTTGAAGCCACTGTGGTTCTGGATGTTGTAGGGTCCCCTGACTGAGTGATATTTTGTCGTGTGGGATCCTCCATGGAGGAGAAATGGAAAGACTTACGAGGTCGGCAAACTACGGTCGTCTCGGCCAGTGTGGTGCAATGAGTATCACCTCTGCTTGTTCCTGCAATACCTTCCCGATGGTTGCTTGCATCAGGGGAAGGGGTGGAAATGCTTATAGCAGCCCCTTTGACCAGTGACTCTGTAGAGCATCTGCTCTCTCTGCTCCTGGTGACGGGAAGCGGGAGAAGAACCTCGGGAGCTGGGCATTCTTGGGGCTGGCGAATAGATTCAGCACTGGTTGAGAGCAGGATGCAGGCTCCACTCCGAGTGGTCCACTGTTGCTCTGCTGAGGGAGTCCGCCTGCTGATTTGCTTCTCCTGGTATGTGCTCGGCTTTGATGGACGCTAGTTGTTTTCTGCCCATGCTCCCAGTAATTGAGCCTCGTTCATGAGAGCTTTGGACCATGTGCCCCCCTGTCTGTTGACGTGGGCCTTTGCCGCTATATTGTCCGTGAGAACTAGGATGTGCTGATTCGCCACTGTGTTGTGAAAGTGACGGAGGGCCAGATGTATGGCCCTGAGCTCTAGCCAGTTTATGTTGTATTTTAAGTCTCTGTTTGACCACTGGCCCTGTGCCAGCTGTGTCTTTAGATGTGCTCCCCAACCGAATAGGCTGGCATCCGTGGTGAGGATGACCCTTGGAGGGTCCTTGAACAAGTGTCCCCTTTTTATTGCTGCGGACGACCACCACTGGAGTGATTTCAGAATCCTTGGGGGTACCCTTACCTTCCGGTTGGAGGAGGCGATTCCCTTCTTCTGGAACAGAAGCAGGAACCATTGTAGGTCTCTGGAGTGTAGTCATGCCCATGGCACAATCTCCAGACACGAAATCATCTTTCCCAGTAATTGGGATAGTGTGGCCAGTGTGGTAACGCGCCTCCCTTGGATTTGTTTGACCAAGGCTCAAATGCCGCTTTGGCGTTCTCGAGAGAGGTACACCTCGCATCTTTGGGTGTCTATTATGGCTCCCAGATGGAGAAGACTGGTCACTGGGACTGTCTGACTCTTCTTGAAGTTCACAGAGAACCCGTGCTCCTGAAGCAGCTTTATCGTCAGTGCCACATCTGCCTGAGCCGCTTGGACTGACTGTATTAGAATGTCGTCTAGGTAGCACTGGATGCGCACTGGGATTGCTCGTAGGTGTGCAACAAGTGTTGCCAGTACCTTCGTGAATACTCTGGGAGCTGAAGAAAGTCCAAATGGAAGGGCCCTGTACTGGAAGTGTTGACCAGCGTGATAGAACCTTAGGAACCTTCGGTGTTTTGGAATTATTGGAATGTGCAGGTAGGCCTCTGTCAAGTCTATGAAAGTTAGAAAGTCTCCCTTCCTTATACTTGCCAGTATTGACTTTAAGGTTTGCATTTTGAACCTTTTGTATGACAGATGAGTGTTCAGATTTTTTAAATCTAGAATTGCTCTCTACCCCCCCCCCCCGAGCTCTTTGGAACTATGAACAGGATGGAGTAGAACCCCTTTCCCTGTTCTTCCTTCTGCACCAATTCTATGGCCTGGATGTCCAGGAGGTGCTGCATGGCCTCCTTGTAGAGGCTCCTTTTGATTGGATCCTTGGGTAATTGACAAGGAATGAAGCGGTTCGGGGATTTGGAGGAGAATTCCAGTGAGAGACCGAATCTGATGGTGTTTAAGACCCAGAGGTCTGTGGTGGTGGCTTGCCATCTGTCTGTGAAGAGAGCTAGCCTGCCACCAATGGGGGAGGCCTCCCCGCCGTCATTTGGATTTTCTAAAGGGGCGGGCTCCCACCCCTCGAAAGGGGCGCTTGGACTGGAATTACTGTCTGAACCTGTCCCTGTTACCCGTTCTGTCACCCTCATGGTCTGGTCTGGGGTGATAGGTGCAGGGAAAGGAGGTAGGTCCTGGACCTGCCTCTGCCCAAAAGGCCTGCCTGCGAGGGTATGAGGATACTCTCCCCTTCGTTTTCCTTGATAGGTGGGCCAGGACCTTGCGCTTATCTCTGTTCTCTGTCAGATAAGAGTTAAGGGCCTCGTCAAATAGAAGGCCGCTCTTGTAAGGAGCGGATGCCAATCTCCACTTTGCCTTAATGTCGGCTCGCCACTGTCTGAGCCACAATAATCTGTGACCTGCGGTGGTGGATGCTATCGCCCTGGCCGAAAAGTTTGCTTCGTGCAATGAGGAATCTGCCATGTATTCCGCTGCCGCCACTAACCTTTTGAAATCATGGAGGGTTCTTTCCTCCTCTGGTGCGATTCTTGCCTGCATTTGACGTAGCCAAATCAACGAGGTTCTGGCGAAGAAGGAAGTGGAAATGGCTGCCTTGACTGCATACACTGAAGCCTGGTGAGCCCTGCGAAAGGTGAGTTCCATTTTCTTATCCTCAGACTTGAGGGCCTCCGCCGCATCCCCAGAAACCGTGGATGGAGAAATCATGGTTGTTAGAGGCTCGTCTACTGTCGGGATCTCTACCACTTCTGACAATGCTGGATCAATGTTGAACAGCTTTTTGTCAGTCCCTCCCATGGGAATGAAGGACCCTGGCGTTCCCACGTTATTCTGGATTGACTCAAGAAAGAGACGGGGACAGGGGATAAATTGCTGCGTGTATGTGGGTTGTGATAGTCATATCCTTGCTTGTAGAGGGATCCTCCTGTGGGGTCCTCTTAATCTTAGCTGTGCTGCTGGCCTTGTGGAGGAGAGATTTAAACAGGGATGGGTTGAATAGACCCGTGAATGGAGGGGGATCTGGGGATATGTCGTCATCTTCTGACAGCCCCAGATCCGTTAGTTCGTAGTCCTCGGCAGGAGACTTCCTGCTTCTGGAGGAGCGGGAAAGGGAGACTGATTCCTGGTATACTGAGGTTTCTTCCTGTGAGAGGGAGGAGCGTGCCCTTGACACGACGGACCCAGCTCTGGATCTATGGTGCCTGGAAGAAGCTATGCCTTGTGCAACAGCCTGTGATATCAGGGATTGCAAGCGTTCGTCTGAAGCGCTGTGCCGTTACACCCTGTTGCGCGGGTGTTCCTGCTCTGTCATGTCCCTCGTTTTGAGGGGATCTGTCTGTATCTGTGGTAGCCTCCGGCCCTGGAGGTTCCTGAGTATACTGATGCTGGCCAAAAATTTGTTCCTCCGTGTAAACAGGTGAATCATCTCCTGTTGTATTTTGTTTCCTTTCTGCTCTAGAAAATTCCCTTTCCAAAGCCAGGTGGCGACGCTTGGCCTCCCTTTCCACTGTCTTTGAGGATCTTTTGCCAGCAATTGCTTTGGCCTTGATCCTGCCCGCCGCCTCCTGTTTGGAGGATTTGGGTCTCTTGAGTCCCGGGGGACTGTTGGAAGAGCCCTGTGATGGCTGGGCCTCATTGTTGTCTGCCATTGGCAGGAGAGATATCTCAGCTCAAGACTGAGAGGAATCTCTAAACAAAGCAAGGGAGGCTTGCTGATTTGCCTAAATAGGCCAGAGGCAATCAGATATTGACTGAGGTCAGTGTCTTTGCTAGTGTCCAGTGGTGCAAGCCCCTTGCGCTCTCCCTTGTTTGCCTTGTTGTATGTTGGCAATGGCCCCAACAACCCTTGATTTCCTCCTCTTTTTTTTTTTTTAAAGTAGGCTCCCTAATGGCCCGGTGTGGGCTGGGTGGAAGCGAACCGGGTTTTAATTTGGTGCTGAGCTGTTTGGGGCAGGCGGCTGGAAGGCACTCTCCAGCTCTATTCACCTACCCTGCTCTGGTATTATCCTCAATTCTGGATAAAAATTCACTGGGATGCTTGGAAACTGCCTGCTGTGCTTGTTGTTTCAATCTGGCGCCCCCCAGAGGATAAGCTTTTCTATTTGTCTTTGGAGGCCACGTGCATCCAAAATGGCCACCGGCCCCTTTGTTTAGTCTCCGTAGCCACGTGGAGCCCTAATGTGCTCCGCTGTTCAGCTGAGCTTCGGGGGACTGCGTGAGACCTCAACGGTTCTCCGCCGCTCAGCTGGTGTTTGGGAGAAATGCCGTGGGCGCCTTGCACTCTCTGCAGGTCGGCTGGCCACTAGGATCAGCCGTGCAGCTCCTCTCAGCCCTCCGATAGCTTGGGGGAAGCCGCGGGCACTTTTGCACTCACCGCGGATCAGCTGGGCTGCGGGGGAAGCCGCTCGGACTCCTGCCGGCTCTCCGGACTTCTATCGGCTCTCCGGTAGTGGGAGGGGGGGAAAGAGCCACGGGCGCCACTGCACTCTCCGCGGATCAGCTGGGCGATCAGCTGGCCTTTTAGAGGCTTCGCAGAGCTTCCCGCTTTGCTGCGTCTTTAAGCCTCTATTCTGCCTCCCCCTCCTCTCACTCACTCAAAAAACAAGAAAAATACAAATATTTTCAATACGACCTGATCAGACGATCTGAAAGTGTGTCTAGTTGGGCGAAAGACTAAGTCGAGACTGGGAGGAGGTCCCAGGAGGAGGGGCGTGGCGATTTGGCTGACTTAGTCTACACGGGCAGAAGACGAGCATAACCCATTGGTGGATTCTCCACTCGTCATACTGGAGAAAAAGAAGCTCACATTAACTGTATCTGTCCTATGGAGAGATGCCCTAAGATACCATTGAAGGAACTTGCTTTTGTTAAAGATGAGAGAGACAAGATTGGGTTTTTTGGATCGCACCAGATTGTTTTGCCAGATATGCCCAGATGCAACCCTCGTACATTTTTGAAGGTTACAATATTATGCAGTCACATGATCACCATTTGCAACCTTCTCAACTGGCTTGTGACAAGTAAAGTCAATGGGAAAGGCATCAGGGAAGGTCACAAGTTGTGATCACATCTCCCTTAACCATAAAATCGGCCATAAAACTGCTCAATGACAACTTTCCCAGTCCCTGTTGTGGTTGTAAGTCAAGGACTATCTGTATCTGCCCTTTATTCAGTTTTTCATGTTTATCCAAATGAATGAGTAGAGTTCTAATCTGACAATTAGTTCTTTCAGTATCCTATAATGCAGGATATTTGGTGTTAGAAATCTAGCTTCATTTAAAGCAATTTGAAGCATAGACAGAAAATTGGTACTGCTTCAAACTCAGTTTTCAATACTGTCTCTTCCACTGATGACAATGGCAAACAATTGTCCAACTGGGCGACAGCAAACAAAGCCCAACTGATTTTCCATTCTAAAGACAAGGGAACATTTAAATTGGTAGCATAGAACTGCGAAACCAATCCATTCTTGTGCTTCATCATAGAAGGCCCAAACCTGCAGCCAGTCCCCATAAACAAGAAGATAATGGATAAATTCCTGCACAGCAACACCATCCTATCTTGCTAGAAGTTGGAATCCAAATTGCCCCAATACCCCTAGACCCAGATGGAATTTTCAAAAATTTTGATAAAAGATACAGTGGATTCCACCAAGTAGTTGGCACTATCATAGATTCATGAAGACAATAATTACCTTAGTGAAAAGCCATATACCATGAGGATTTAGAAGACAGTACACCCCAGGTTGGAACAAAGAGACTTAAAGACTCTACCAGACCTTCCTACAGAACAGTGATCCAGAGATCACTGGTGATCACTTACACAGCTTGGATGCAGCTCTTTGTAAAAAGTGGGAACAATACCAAAGAATCACTAAATTTCAGCAACTCCAGCAGGAAAGCTTGAAGCCTATTAAGGAAACTAGGATGAGCTAGACAACCCACATGACCAACACCCTATATAACTCCTGATCAAATACCCTCTTAAGTTGTATCTCTCTCCAAAGCGCCAAGGGTGAAACGACATTCCACTCTCATCAAGAAAGTGCTTTCAGCTTTTCAGTAGTCAGGCTGAATGTTTTCTGAATACTCTTGTCTGTAGGGGGTGACATGATAGCAGTATTCCAGTATTTGAGGGACTGTCACAAAGAAGAGGGGGTCAACTTATTTTCCAAAGTACCAGAGGGCAGGACAACAAACAATGGATGGAAACTAATCAAAGAGAGAAGCAACCTGGAGTTAAGGAGAAACTTCTTAACAGTGAGAACAATTAACCAGTAGAACAGATTGCCTTTAGAAGTTGTAGTTGCTTCATCACTGGAGGTTTTTAAGAAGAGACTGGACAGCCACTTGTCTGAAATGGTATAGGATCTCCTGCTTGAGCAGGCAGCTGGATTAGAAGATCTCAAAGGTCCCTTCCAGCTCTATTCTGAACTGAAATTGAATTGAAATTGAAACTGTCATTGGTAGTCTGAACTATGGTAAAGCACCAGGCTTCAATGGCATTCATCCAGAATTCCTGATAAACTACAGGAGGCACACACAGAATTGGATTGGTAAATTCCTCTCAGATATAGTTTCCAACGACTGCCTCCCATCAGAATTAAAAAAAGCTCAAATAATATCACTTCTAAAATATGGCAAACTACATGACAGAGTTGAAAGCTACCACTCAATTGAGCTCCTGCTACAAACTCCTGGAAAGATTAATTATGAACAGGATAGGTCCCATAATAGATGAACATCTCCCCGGGGAACAAGCTGGCTTCTGACAAGACTGGTGCTGTGTAGACCAGGTGCTAAGCTTAACAGGCTATATTGAAGGAGAATTCCAATGAGGCCTCAAAACCATGGCTGTGTCCATAGACCTACTGCGGCATACGACCCAGTTTGGAAGGATGGGTCATTATACAAACTGTGCCATATTATCCCCTGCAATTAATTAATAACATGCTGAGTGATAGGTCCTTTCAGATAATAATGGGAACGACATAAGTAAAGTAAGAAGATTAAACAACGGCCTCCCAGAAGGCTCTATAATGGCACCTACAATATTCAGCTTATACATATCAGATATGCTGGGACAAGGGGATGCAAATTTGGATACACTGATGATTTAGCAATAGCAGTATCAGAAAAACACATGGAGGTGGCAGACAGCCTCCTGGCCGAAGATCTTAAAATCTTGGGAAAATTCTTTTGACTGGAGGCTCACTCCTATAACCAGCAAAACAGTCACTACATGCTTCCTTCTTAACAATAAACTAGCATATGAAGCCCCACATGTCTACTTAAACAACAACTTACTCCCCTATGATCCCCATCCAAAGTATCTTAGAGTAACATTGGACCTGACTCTCTCCTATATGATACACCTAGAGAAAAGGCTGCAAAAATCAATACTAGGAACAACATACTCCAGAAATGTGGAACTAAATGGGGAGCTTCAGCTTCCCCCTCAGGTCATCAGCACTAGGGTTGGTCTACTCCACAGCAGAATACTGTGCCCCTGTATAACTTAACAGCTGCTATACTAGTTAAGTTAGATGCCAGACTCAACAACACCATGAGGATTATAAGTGGATGTATTAAAACCACTCTGACTTGCTGACTTCCTGTTCTGAGCCATATACTGCCAGCTTTACAAAGGCAAGGAGTACTATAGTGAGAGACTACAGAAAAAATGTGAACATCTCACTCCTACCGGTGCATGCCGACCTTCCTCATTTATCAGCTGGAAAACTCAAATTTAGGAATCCCCCACTAGCACTTGCACAACATCTTCCCAACAACTTTAACATCAATTCCCAGTGTAAAGCCAAATGGGTTGCTGAACATCCAGACATAGGAAGACATATAAAAAAGGCGCCAAGGCTTTGAACTACCATGTCAGCAATGGACAATCCTCAATAGGACTCATACCTCACATGGCAAGAAGGTGAAAGGCAACAGGGAGAAAGCAGAATCACTTAACTCATTTTTTGCATCCATCTTTATACAAAGGGAAAAAACAGTCCAACCTATCAAAAATAGTACCATAAAAAACAGATTAGAAACACATGTTAAAATAGGCAAGAAAATGGTAAGTGAGTACCTGTCCATCCTAGACAAGTTCAAATCACCAGGATGAATTACACCCCAAGGTTCTGAAGGAACTGGCAGACGTGATCTCAGAACCACTGAACGATATCTTTTAAAGATCCTGGAGCACCAGGGAACTATCAGAGGACTGGAAAAGAGTTCCCATCTTCAAAAAAGGGAAAAAATGGACCCAGGAAATTACAGACCTATTAGCCTGACCCCAATACCTGGGAAGAGTCTGGAAAAGATAACCAAGCAATGGATCAGTGAATACCTGGAGGCAAACAAAGTCATAACCAAAAGCCAACATGGGTTTGTTAAAAACAGATTATGCCAGACAAATCTTATTGCATTCTTTGACCAGGTGACAAAATTAGTGGACCTGAGGAATGCTGTGGATATCATTTACTTGACTTCAGTAAAGCATTTGATAAAGTAGACCACAACCTACAACTAGATAAGATAGAAAAATGTGGTTTAGACAGCATCACCACCAGATGGATTTGTAACTGGCTGACCAACCACACTCAACATGTAGTCCTCAATGGAACTGCATCTACATGGAGGGAAGTATGCAGTATAGTATACCAAGGCTCTGTTTTAGGCCCATTGCTCTTCAACATCTTCATCACTGATTTGGATGAGGGGATAGATGGGGAACTCATCAAATTTGCAGACGACACCAAGCTGACAGGAATAGCCAACACTCCAGAAGATAGGCTTAAGATACAGAAGGATCTTGACAGACTTGAACATTGGGCCCTATCTAACAAAATAAAATTCAATGGTGAAAAAAAGTAAGGTTCTACAGTTAGGCCAGAAAAAGTAAATGCACAGGTACAGAATAGGTGGTACCTCGCTCAATGGTAGTAACTGTGAGAGGGATCTTGGAGTCCTGATGGACAATCACTTAAATATGAGCCAGCAGTGTGCTGCAGCTGCCAAAAAAGCCAACACAATTCTAGGCTGCATTAACAGGGGATAGAATTAAGATCACGTAAAGTGTTAATATGACTATATAATGCCTTGGTAAGGCCACACTTGGAATACTGCATCCAGTTTTGGTCACCACGATGTAAAAAAGATGTTGAGACTCTAGGAAGAGTGCAGAGAAAAGCAACAAAAATGATCAGGGGACTGGAGGCTAAGACATATAAAGAACGGTTGCTGGAATTGGGTATATCTAGTTTAATGAAAAGAAGGAGTAGGGGTAACATGATAGCAGTGTTCAAATATCTCAGGGGTTGCTACAAAGAAGAAGGAGTCAAGCTATTCTCCAAAGCAGGGCTTTTCAACCGGTGGTACGTGTTATGTCCTGGGACTGCTGAATGACTCAGCAGGCTCAGGAGGCTGCAGAAGGCCCGGGCAATCCACCTGGTTGCCCGGAACCAGACAGGCTGTCTCCAGCATTGTGCGCATGCGCAAGGCGGGACACTAGCCTTGCGTTGATTGGCTGACGCTGTCCCTTGCAAGGGAGTATAAAAGGCCCTGGCGCAATTTTGTCTTCTGTTCTGTTCGTAATCTCAATAAAGAGTTGTGTTTGTTACTCCTGCCTCGCCTCGATGTCTCTTCTTCGAAAACAGAACATTGGCGACGAGGGTGGGATCTGCTGCAAGCAGAACAACAGGAGAAGCTAGGCTGACTTATCAGAGAAGGCCTGAAGCGCTGGGAAGTTCGGCGTCCGGGGGAAGCGATTGCCTGCCAGTACGAAAACGCTGGAGGTGAGCTCGGCTTCGAGGGACCCCTTCTCATTCCTTGCAGTGAGAGGCATCGAAGAGGCTACAGGCTGTAACGATGTCAAAGCTGGGCCGTCTGTAGGAATTTGACACTTCTCACCCTGAGCACTGGAGTTCTTATGTGGCGCGTGTGGAAAATTACTTGAGAGTAAATAAGATCCAGGAAGACGGCCTTAAAGCTGCTACATTGCTGTGTGTCTGTGGGCAAGAGACTTTTGACATTGCAGAGAATCTTGTAGTCCCAGCACCACTGGAGTCAATTGTATATGCTGACTTAAAGAGGATGCTGCGAGAGCACTTTGAACCCAAGCTCTCAGTAATTGCGTGGAGGCATGCATTTGAGCAGAGGGACCAGAGGCCTGGTGAGTCTGCTGTGGACTTTGTTGCTGCCTTAAGACAAGCAGCTAGACAGTGCGAGTTCAAGGATCTGGAAGAGAGGCTTCGGGATCGCTTGGTTTGCGGACTGCGAAGTCATGAGCTGCAACAGAAACGTTTTGCAAAAGAAGATGTCTCATTCCAAGATGCTTTGAGAGAGATTGCAGCTGAAGAAGCAGCGGGCAGTGCTGTGAAAGCCTTGCGGCTCGCCAGGAACCCTCCGGCGGTGGCCTCAATCCATCAAGATGTCGCTTGAGAGGTATCTGAAGAGGATTCAGAAGAGGAGGTGGACAGGCTTCAGCATGCTGAAGAGAAGAGGCCTCAAGGGCGCAGAGAAAAAGCGGCAACATCCCCTCGGTGTTTCGGTTGTGGAGGTCGCCACAAGCAAAATGATTGCCGGTTTCGCTCCGCTACCTGCTGGGCATGTGGCAGGCAAGGCCACATTGCATCCATCTGTTTGGGTCGCCAGAAGGAACGGTCTGCAGAAGAATTGCCTCTGAAAGGTACCAAGGTCCCCAGCCAACACAGGGTGGGCTTCTGCGCGTCCTGTAGGGGCGTTTTCAAAACCGGAGTTTACAGGCCACTTAAAAAGAAGCTTCACATTGACGTGAAGTTGCAAGGGGTTCCCATGTTGATGGAGTTGGACACAGGGTCCGCTCTATCGATCATTTCCCTTGACACCTTCAATAAGGTCTGCAACAGAAGTGGCCTACGAGTTAAACTCAGGCCTTCAAGTTTAATCCTTACTGACTTCCAGAATTCCAGAGTCAGCATGAAGGGGGAGGCCATGCTCAGGGTGCAGCGTAGGAATTTTGAGGGGCTGTTAGATGTGGTGGTAGTTGGGGGTGATCGTGCGAGCCTTATTGGGCTCGATTGGTTCGAGGCCCTTGGAATTCAAGTGACTGGACTTCACAATCTGCAAACGTCAGGCCTTGCGCAAGTTTGCAAGGAGTTTGCTGATGTGTTCAGTTCAGAGCTTGGCTTATTCAAGGGGCCTCCCATTGCTTTACGTTTAGACCCAGCCATCACACCCATCAGGATCAAGCCCTGAAGGGTGCCCTTTGCCTTAAAAAACAAAATAGATGTAGAGCTGGACAAGCTGATGCAGCAGGGCATTTTAGAGCCTGTGGACTCTAGTCCATGGGAAACACCTATAGTCACGCCACTGAAGGCCAATGGAGAAGTCCGGATTTGTGCGGACTATAAATGTACACTTAATAAGGCATTGCAGCAGCATACCTATCCGGTGCTTGTGGTGAGCCACATTTTGGCCTCCCTCAAGGGGGGGCGGATTTTTGCAAAGCTTGATTTGGCTCAGGCCTATCAACAGTTACCTGTTGATGAGGCAACGGCTGAGGCCCAAACAATTGTGACGCACCGGGGAGCCTTTAAGGTCAAAGGGCTGCAGTTTGGAGTTAATGTAGCCCCTGGCATATTCCAGAATGTGATGGCGCGGTCCGGGGTATTCCGGGGGTCTGTCCCTATTTTGATGATGTCCTCATCGCTGGGGAGTCATCTGTGAACTTAGCTGAAAGGCTGAGGGCTGTCTTGCTGCGTTTCCGCCAAGCAGGGCTGAAGCTGAAGCAAAACAAGTGTAAAATTGGAGTCACCTCCACAGAGTTCTTGGGATTCCGTATTGATGCTGAAGGCATCCATCCTTCGGAATCCAAGCTTCAAGCGATTCAGCAGGCCCCAAGCCCCCAGTCGAAGAGTGAGCTTCAAGCCTTCCTGGGGCTGTTAAATTTTTACCATTCATTCCTTTTCCACAAGGCTGCAGTGGCTGAGCCGTTACACTGGCTCTTGGACAAACAGGCTCCATGAAAATGGATGAAGGTCCATGAAAGGAGTTTCACAGAGGTCAAGGCCTTGCTCTCTTCAAATGCGGTTTTAGCCCATTTTAATGAGCAATTACCTGTGTGCATAGCCTGTGATGCATCCCCTTATGGGGTTGGGGCTGTGCTGAGCCATCTCAAGGCTGATGGGACACAAGTCCAGGACTCTCTCATCTGCAGAGCGTAATTATGCGCAGATTGACAGAGAAGCCTTGGCAATAGTAGCTGGAATAAAGAAATTCCATGATTTCTTGTATGGCTGCCATTTCACGGTTTACACAGACCATAAACCTTTGCTGGGTTTGTTTACAACAACAAAACAAACCCCACACATTATATCTCCTAGAATGCTGAGATGGTCAATTTTCTTGTCAGCATATGACTACACCCTGGTTCACAAACCAGGTAAAGAGATGGGCCATGCAGATGGTCTCAGCTGATTACCTCTACAACAGATAGAGGCAGATCCTGCTCCTGCCCTTCACATTTTCTCCATTCAGGAGTTGCCTGAATCTCCCCTCAATGCTAGGGACGTGGCTGCAGAAACTGCCACTGATCACACGCTCACACGCGTGCTGACATGGGTGTTGTCAGGATGGCCTGACACATGCCCGGGTGCAGAATTCCAAAGTTTCTGGCAAAGGAAGCACGAGCTTTCTACTTTCAAGGGGTGTCTCCTGTGGGGTAGCAGGGTAGTCATCCCGGCCTAATTGAGGACTAGAGTCTTGCTCTCTCTGCATGAGGGACATCCGGGAATAGTCCGGATGAAGGCGCTAGCACGTAGCCACCTCTGGTGGCCTGGGCTTGATAAAGAGATCGAGGCCCAGGTGCATGGGTGCCAAGTGTGTCAACAGTCAAGGCCAGAAATGCCCCAGGCCCCTGTACATAGGTGGGAGGAGACACATACACCATGGTCGAGGGTACACATCGACTACGCTGGGCCCTTTCAGGGGCAATTCTTCCTTCTCCTCATGGACAGCCATTCCAAGTGGCTAGAGGTTGTTCCTGTCTCCTCCACTACTACTGCTAGGACCATCCAGGTGCTGAGAGGAATCTTCGCCTCACATGGTCTTCCAGATGTCCTTTTCTCAGACAACGGACCCCAATTCACCTCTTCTGAGTTACAGGGTTTCCTTCAAGCCAACATGATCCGGCATGCCACATCTGCACCATTTCATCCAGCTTCCAACAGTCAAGCTGAGCGTATGGTGCGTACTATCAAAGATGCTTTAAAGAGAATCACTCATGGAAACTGGCACCACAGGTTAGCTGACTTTCTTCTTTGTCACCGCACCACACCTTGCACTGCCACTGGAAAGAGCCCAGCTGAACTCCGCTGGGGTCGCAGACTCATCACTAAGCTGGACAGGTTGCACCCTGACCGGGTGGCTTCACAGGTGTCACAACCGTGGGCACCTAGGAGACTACAGGTGGGCGATCTGGTCTGGGCAAGGAATAATGGACCTGGACATCTCTGGATGACAGCAGTGGTATGCAAGGTCTCTGGGCCACTGTCATACGAAGTGGCCTTGGATGATGGTCGTGTGATCAGATGTTACATTGACCAACTGCACTGGAGGCTTTCCAGCCACCCTTCCGCTCCTGGCTCTGCTCTGGGGGGGGGAGGACCACAATTACGATTGTGGACCACAGTCTCTCCGTGAAGGTGGACCTTCAAATGTTCCTGCACATGTTCCTGAAGGGGGTTTTGCCAGGGAGGTGGCTCCTGACTCTGGCACAGGCACCGGGTCTATGGGACATAGCTGTCAATCGGCTATTCAGGCCACTCCAGCTGCTGGTCTTGGGCTCAAAGGACAGTGTTCCCAAGAGGGGTCCATTGTGGATTTGGGGAATTCCACCCCACCACTGGACTTGGGGAACTCCACCCCACCAAACCCCCTCTGGTTTGGGTTTAGCGGATCCAGCCAGTCAGCAGTCTGGAGGGTTGCCTGGGTCTTGGGGACATCAAAGTCCTGGTTTGCCTAGCCCAACAGGTGAGGTGGCACGCCAGGCACAAACAATGGCTCCAAGAAGGTCAGAGCGGGTCAAGGGTCCACCCAAGCATCTAAAGGACTATGTGAGGTTCCTGTCAAGTAGTAGGGAGGCCTAATAGTCCTATAGAACTCAATACACACTCAATAGAAGGGTGTTCTGTTGACAGCCTAAAAAACACTATGAGGTATTCTTGTAAATACAAGAAATGGAATGAAGGAGTCTGCCAGTGTGCAGGCATGACTGTGTTTAGAAATAATAACATGATAAGTAAACACATGAATATGTAGGTTGCTCTAAAACAGTAAGTATTCACTTATTGTTTCATCCAAGGGGGGAGGGGTGTTATGTCCTGGGACTGCTGAATGACTCAGCAGGCTCAGGAGGCTGCAGAAGGCCCGGGCAATCCACGTGGTTGCCCGGGACCAGACAGGCTGTCTCCAGTGTTGTGCACATGCACAAGGCGGGAGACTAGCCTTGCGTTGATTGGCTGACACTGTCCCTTGCAAGGGAGTATAAAAGGCCCTGGCGCCATTTTGTCTTCTGTTCTGTTCGTGATCTCAATAAAGAGTTGTGTTTGTTACTCCTGCCTCACCTCGATGTCTCTTCTTCGAAAACAGAACAGTATGCGTACCACTTGTGGTACATTAACGAGTGGCAGGTGGTATGCAGCCCTGCCTAGCCAAGGGTAGTGGGGGAGGGAAAGAGCCAGCGCAGGCAAGGACTTACTGTGAGAGAGTCCTCTGGACCTGCAGAGTGGCTGGGATGAGGTAAAGGCCCCAGGCTCACTTCTGGCTCACCCTCCCCCATGGGAAAGGAGGAGGAGGGGGGCGGAGACATGAGAGGCTACAAAAGGAGGCAGTTTGGGCGGGAGAAGGAGAGAGAAAAAAAGCAGCAGCCTTAGGAGGAGGCGGAGTCAGCTCTAGCTGCACCGAAGGGAAAGAAGTTGAAGGAGGAGGGTGGGGGAGGGGTCGCCCTCCAAGAGGAATGAAAAAAGGCAGCAATGGCTGGAGGTGAGGAGAGAGGGAGGGAGGGAGGGAGATGGAGAGTTGAAGGATTCTTATGTGCTTTTGTGACTTTGAAGTTCTGGGATTTGTGCAATGTGGGCTTTGTGTTCTTAAGGACTGTTTGGCAATTTCTATTTGGCTGATGGCTGATGTCTCCTGTTAGCTTCTATTGCTCTGCTATTGTTAGCTGTAAGTTTTGCTGCAAGGGATTTTGAAGTATTTTTCTCCTGAATGGATTTTGCCTGTGGCATTACTTTACTTATGAATGGAGCCATTTGGGGAGGCTGCCTTAGCCGGCAGCCAATACTTATTACATTTTTTTTCTTCCTTAAATGCCGGCTGCCGGCTCCTTACTTTCCTTTCTAGCCAGTAGCTAATTCTTAAAGGGGAATGTGCCTTTTTAAGCTAGTTCACTCAGCAGTTTGTCTTTTCTGTCTCTGGAGGCTTTTCCTTGTTTGATGAATATATGGAAGAGAGAAAATAGGGGGGGAGGGTTCAAATTCTTCCTTCAGAAGGAGGTGGGCATGAGAAAGAGAGAGGCAGGGAAGGAGGGAAGTCCCGCCTTAGCACTTGGCCACCAGCAGACCTGCCATTGACTTTACTTGTCAAAAGTTTGCAAAAGGGGATCACATGACCCTGGGATACTGTGACCATCATAAATATGAATCAGTTGCCAAGCATCCAAATATAAATCACATGACCCTGGGCATGCTGCAATGGTCATAAGTGTGAAAAATGGTCATAAGTCATTTCAATGCAATTGCAACTTTGAACAGGGTATTTTTTTTTTGGTCATCACGTTTTTGACACCTTGCTAGGTGGTATTCAAATATTGCCATATCCTAAAAGTGGTACAATTGGTGAAAAGGTTGAAAAGCCCTGCTCCAAAGCACCTGAGGATGGGACAAGAAGCAATGGATGGAAACTAATCAAGGAGAGAAGCAATCTAGAATAAGAAGAAATTTCCTGACAGTTAGAACAATTAATCAGTGGAACAACTTGCCTCCAGAAGTTGTGAATGCTCCAACTCTGGAAGTTTTTAAGAAGAGATTGGACAACCATTTGTCTGAAATGGTATAGGGTTTCCTGCCTGAGCAGGGGGTTGGACTAGATGACCTCCAAGGTCTTCTACCAACTCTGTTATTCTATTCCCGTGGTGGCGAACCTATGGCATGCAGAGCCGTCCCTGTGGGCACCCGCGCCATCACCCCAGAGGGAGGCGAGGCCAAGCTGCTCCCCTCCACCTCTCCATGTGCACTGTGCTCTCGCTTTCTTTCTCTCTGCACTGGGAGTCAGGGAGCAGCTGCAAGAGCTGGGTGGATCCGGGCTGGATGGTGGAGGCAGCTGCCAGCGCGAGTCCAGGTATGCCTGCAGAGCGATTTTGCGCCCCCCCCACGGCCTGATTCGGGCGGCAGAGGCCTTTTCCAAGCCTCTGGAGCTTGTATCCATGGCCGCGGGGTGATTTTACGGTGTCCCAGTGGCCCGATCCGGGCTCCGGAGGCCTGGCTCAGGAATTCTGGGAGTTGAATTCCTGGCTTAGGAATTCTGGGAGTTGAATTCCTGGCTTAGGAATTCTGGGAGTTGAATTCCTGGCTTAAGAATTCTGGGAGTTGAACTTCATGAGTCATAAAAGAGCCAAGGTTGCCTACCCCTGGCCTAGACATTGGTATTTGAACATAGATCTTTTTAATATTTATATTTTATTGTGTTTTAATAATCTAGGTGAAATGTTAATATATATTAGTAGTCTATGTTATGATATGCCATAGGCCAGTGATGGCGAACCTTTTAGAGACCGAGTGCCCCAAAACCACCACCCCACCCCTGTCCCTGCTCCGCCATGCCCACTGGACCACCCACCATCTCCACGGCCCACCACAGATCACCCAGCAGTGCTATGGTGGCCATGCCCTCCGTCCGTGCCCTGCAGCATTATCTTGTCCCCACTGCCTGGCTACCATGTCCTTGGCTGCGTAGCATTGCATGGGCCGTGCCCAGGGGCAACTCTCCTCCAGAGGGCTGCTGGTGAGGAGGGGGCCATGGGAGGAGGCGGGGCTGAGGCGACGGTGCGTGTGCCCACAGAGAGGGCTCCGAGTGCCACCTTTGGCACGCGTGCCATAGGTTTGCCACCACTGCCATAGGCTAAATAAATAAATAAACTGGTCTTACAATTTCCTGGGAGACCTCAAACTTGCTGGAGAAGGCTAAGTCAAACAGGAGTTATATACTTCAGCCTTTTTTGCTAGAAATTTGTTGTCTTCATTTGTATACTGATCCATCATTTTTACTCTTTTTTGAACATGACAATGGCTTTGTAACTAAAAGAAATCTTTACAATCATCAAACAACAAAATGCAACATTTATTAAATGTATAACTCTGTCCTTTAAATTCAATCATGTGCTACAGCAAGCTTAAAGCATTCCTTTCTTAGTGAAGCTGCTTTTGGATTTTTAAAGAGACGTTTGTAGGAACTTTAAACTCTATAGAGATGGCTGTTGTTTATTTTAATGAAGCACTGGACATTTGTTTATTTATTCATTTGACTGATAAGGTTGTTTACCTCAAGAATCACAACTTGAGACAATTCACAACAGGAACAAAAAACAAATAGAAATAATAAAAGCAAAAAAATAAAAAGCCTGGGCATTGGTTATCCTTTTCCAACCAAAAAATAGTTGGGATCCAACTTCAATGTATTATCTTAGTTGGGAGAAGAGTCAGCTCTTTACAGGTCTCCAGAAGATTAAAAGGGCTGTCAGATCCCAGGGACTCCACACAGGGTAAGGGCTGTTACAGAAAAGGCACATTTCCTAGGCCCTTAAGGGAAGGGACCGTAACATAATTCACAAAGCAGATATTAACTACAGGTAGTCCCCAACATATGACAATTGAGCTCAAAAATTTTGGTTGCTAAGCAGGCAGTAGTTGAGTTTTGTCCCATTTTATAACTTTTTTGCCACAGTTAAGCAAATCACTGCAGTTATAAAGTGAATCATGCAGTCATTAAGCAAACCTGGCTTTCCACGTTGACTTTTCTTGTCAGAAGTTGGTTGGGAAGGTTATAAATGGTGATCCCTTGATCCAGGACAATGCAAGTGTCATAAATACATGCCAGTTGCCATGTGCCCAAATTTTGATCACATGACCATGGGGATGCTGCAACAGTTGTAAGTGTGAAAACCAGTTATAAGTCACTGTTTTCAGTGCTGTTGTAACTTTGAATGGTCACCAAACAAATGATTGTAAGTGGAGAACTATCTATATCACGGGTTTCAAACTCAATCGAGTCACGTGATATATCGCGACTTTTTTGCCTTTGTGGAGCTGGGTGGGCAAGGTCTGCGCATGATGCATCCGGCCCACGGGCTGCCAGTTTGACACCCCTGATCTACATTATCACAAGGTTATAAATCTTCATCTCTAAGAAAGAATATTTTTTTAAGTATGTCATCGTGCTTTGTTTTTAACTCAGGATGCTTGGCATTTTGAGCAGTATAAATACATTAAATAACACTCTGAAGGCACCAAGTTGGGGAAGCATGCATGAGACATGCACCCACAGAATTAAACTATATTTACATTTATTGTGTGATGTTTGTGTTAAAGGAAATGTAAAACAACGTCCACATAGAAGTAATTTTTCTTGCAGGCTGCTAAGAAAAAACTATCATTTATCTGTGTTATCTCCAGACAGTTTTTCTCCTTCTGACAGATAATTAAGCCGAATGTTTTTGGACAATTTCCTCCTTGTGGGTGGAATGTTTTCCTCTGAAGACACAGTGTGGTAAGCTTATCTACATTTTCAAGTCATTTCACTAATTCATTTGTTGAGATATCAGAGTTCTCCCTCCTATTTGCCTCTGTTGTCCTGCCCAAAAAAAGAAAAGAGGGGCAGACAGACTGAAGTATAAGACTTCTAAGTGGGAATTGCTTCCTAATTTTCTTTGTCATTCTACTTACACATTCCTAGGATATTTCAGCAAAAGCTTGAGTATAGCTTCCAATATCTTTTCTGACATTCTACATCAATATACTGATTGTGGCAATTTACAATGGATTCCTAACACATATGCCCCAACTCATGTGTACAAACTATATTCCTATAATTAGTATCATCACATGGAGTAATTCATACAGTCATTTGCTCACTATTAGGATATGATGAGTAGCAAGTTGGGAAAACAACTGGAAACTAATCTGATGTGGCCTGTATGGTAGCCTTTGTAAGAACTAACCAGTTAATCACAACACAAATGGAATATTATAAATCTTACAGAAAACTATGGAGGGAAGTAAACATGTATCCAGCAGTATGAATCCCACTCTCCAAATCATGTTCACAATACAATTCCTTAACTTACTGCTCTTCAGATGCTGATGTAGATCCAAGAGCATATAGCATTGGAGAAAATTTGTTTAGATATTGGAAGCATTTAAATAAGTAATGTCTGTGTATCAGTTCTCAGTAGCAATTGAGAGAGCTTCCTAATTTGTATAACTGGGAGATGCATTGCTAGTCTTATACCCTGAAGATCTGGGCTACCATGGTCCACGAGGGTCCCCAAAACAATAACAGTAAAAGTAACAGTGAGCTATAATTGGAGCAAAATGTACTGCTATCATGTGTCAGAAAAAGCAGGCTGTGGAAATGCAGCTGGTGTGCAATACATTATTTAAAACAAGAACATTCCTAAATGCTGGAAAAAAACAGCAACTGGATTGACAGAATACCAAGCATTTTTCCTATTCCTATCTTACCAAAATAATTACCAACATATTCTTAAAGATTGATCAATTATTCCTCTTTCCTGGAAAATGCCACCTTTATTTTAATTTTGCAAATCGAGCTACGTCAATCTGGTATTCTTAGGCTGATGGAGTTCCCATCATTCCTAAATAGTTTTGAGAACAAGGGGAAATAGTCCAACACACTGAGAGGCATTTGGTTCAGGAAGCCTAAGTTATTAATACAAAATTAAAATTAATGAGACAACAAAAAGTGTATTGAACACTGAAAACACATTATCATTATTGTTGCTGCTGCTATTATTTAAGTTCAATACGAAGACAAATAATGAAATAGAATACTGAAAAAAATGTTAAGCAGGCACTTCTGAAAAAGGTGGACCATATCATTTAACTTATGCTCTATAGAAGATGCCATTTTTGTTACATTTTTCTACCCAATGAATCCTAATTGTATTTGCTAGTGCCATTAGATTTGAGAAAGACACTTTATATCGTATTCTTTCAGGGTATCTTGTTAACTTTGCAAAACAGGCCCCACAAGGTAAGTTTCCCTGTTACATTTTTCTCATAAGAAAGTACGGGTAAGTCCTCTGCTTCCATGCTGACAGCTTGGAGAATATAAACAGAACCTTGAAGTTGACTCAAAGTTCTGCATTTAACTACAAGACCACTCTTCTTTGCATTATTACATTCTACAGAATTAGATTTAGTATCGTATATGTAAAATTGCTAACATTTTTAACAATATTTAATTGCGGCTACCATCACTTCCTTGCACCCAGCCCAATAAGAAGAATGAAAATCTGAATATATCTCAGGTTTTCTGATCAGACAGTGAATCATAGCCAGTTATATATTTTTAAAAAAACATAGTGTACAGCAGGATAGCCTACTCTTGTTACTGCTAAAAACAAATCTCACAGATATAAATCTGTCCTAATTATGTGGGGATGGGGAAAGAAAAAAATATGGTAGCTGCATGTTTAACTGAAGCATGCAAAAAATCCAAATCTAATAAAAGACTATAACTGTTGATGGAAGAATAAAAGTGATAGATGTGTATGTGAACAGATGTTAATTTTGCTGAATAGCTGAATGGTAAATTTACTTAACATTGGAATTGGGTATAGAGAACTAAAATATTAAGAACATGATGCTTTAATGACAAACATTGAACTATAAAATAACTAAGGGACAAATAAAATAAAAGTTGCTTTTAAAAATGAACAGCTCTGCTTTTAATTAGCAAAAATCATGCATTTTATATATAATAATAATAATAATAATAATAATAATAATAATAATAATAATAATAATAATAATAATAATAATAATAATAATAATAATAATAATAATAATAATAATAATAAAGTTTTGCTAATATATATTAGCAAAAACAACAAAAACTCGAACACCAGAATAAGAATATAAACGAACCTGTTTAATTTACAAAACTACTTAGCTTTTGTCGGCCAAACTGCCGACATCATCAGAGTATAAAACAAAGGATCCGGGAGTTCTCTTATGTAGCCAGCTGCCCCTGCGCCCTGCTCTTCGATCGGGTCATTGGTCCACTCATTTCAACCGGTCGTATTGTTCTTAAAGGACCCGCACCAGTCCTTGTGTGGGAGGCTTCCGGGGCTGCTCTCCCACTCGCAGTCGCTGTTATTCCCCTGGCACGCGTACGAGCGCCCAGAGGTTGGCTATTCAGTCACTCTCGCTTATCCCTCCGCACCCCTCTCGTCATTGGCCGAACCTGTGCGTTCATCATAGAATTGCCTGTGGAGCACGCTTCCGATGCCGTTTTCCCGCTCGCAAGCCTGGTTGCTCCCCTGGCGTGTGTGCAAATGCCCGGGGGTTGGCTGTCCAGTTGCTCTCGCCTTTCACCCCCTCCCCTCTTGTTATCGGCCAAACCCGAGCGTCCGCCCACGGGCTGCCTGTCGGCCATGCTTTTGAAGCCATTCCCCCGCTCGCCAATGCTGTTGCTCCCCTGGTGAGCATGCAAGCGCCCAGGGGGTGGCCGTCCAGTTGCTCATGCTCGTTGTCCTCCACCCCTCTCATCACCGGCCGAACCTGTGCGTCTGTCATGGAAGTGCCTACGGAGCGCGCTTCTGACACTGTTCTCCCGCTCGACAACATTGTTGCTCCCCTGGCGTGCATGCACATGCCCAGGGGTTGGTTGTCCAATTGCTCTCACCTTTCACTCACCTCCCCTCTGGCTGCCAGCTGAACCTTGTTCTTCCCCTGGTGCCCGTGTAAGCGCCCAGGGGGTGGTTGCTCAACTGCGCTTGATCATTGCTCCCCTCCCCTCTCATCACCGGCCGAGTCTGAGTGTCCGTCTTGCCTATAGGGCGCATTGCCAATTCGTTATTTTCTCCGGGGATCGCAATTGTTTCCCCTGCTGCCCCATCATTCTGGTCCTGCAAGGAGCAGGCTGGTTGCCTTCATCGTGATTTACGGCTGTGTCCCTCCCACCCCTTTAACGTCTGGTATGCTGGAAAAAGCTCTATGTGACGGTTGATGGAATTCTCATCTGACAGCCAGGCCTCCTTGAGCAATCAGCCTCCCTTGGTGGCATCCCGGGATATAGGCTCCGCGTTGGCAAGATGAAACACATGGCCGTGGCTGGCCATATGTGCCCACACCTGTGAGCGCTGTTCTTGTCCCCTGATCGCCAACTCATGCTCATGGACCCTGGTCCTGAGCCTCTTAGTAGTTTCCCCAACATAATTGCAGAGGCAATCTTTGCACCTGATCCTGTATATAACCGAAGATCTTTCGTTGTTGGGAAGTGGCTCTTTGGGGTGCATAATCCTGGCCTGGCCTATGGGTGCGGGTCCTTTAAGAACAATACGACCGATTGAAATGAGTGGACCAATGACCCGATCGAAAAGCAGGGCGCAGGGGCAGCCGGCTACATAAGAGAACTCCCAGATCCTTTAATACTCTGACAATGTTGGCAGTTTGGCCAACGAAAGCTAAGTAGTTTTGTAAATTAAACAGTTTCGTTTATATTCTTATCCTGGTGTTTGAGTTTTTGTTGTTTTATATATATAAAATAGTCTTGAAGATGTGAGTCTCAGGTATATATATATTCAAAAAACCAAAAACACAGATCACCGAGACTAAAGAGTTTATTTAAAACTTAGCTTTCGTCAGCATCTGCTGACATCATCAGAGTTCTAGCCAGGATAGAGAGTCACGTTTTTATAGTCTCTGTAATGCCAATTGTTTAGCTAACGAGCATGTTACCGGTCTATTCGGCTCCCGCCCTCCCATGGTTAATTGCTCTATTGTTTCCGTCGTGCTCATTGACAGCTGTTTGAATTTCGGCGCTCTGCTTCTCTCCTCGCGCCCCACCTGTGTGGAGCATGCGTTCTGCCACACGCAGTCATCTCGCTGCTTTTCTGGCGACTCCATATGCGATGCTGTTATCTCAACTGATTGTTCCTTCTTGCTGTCATCAACCCTGTCCATGTTGGTTCTGAGCCTTTTGCTGTCACTCATCGGCACCGTCTGCCTCCTCTTGATCATTCGCTGTGGTCTTGAGTCCGTTGGCGAGGGGTTGCGATCATCTATTAGCCTGGTCATGTCAATGAGGATCTGTGGCTGTTTCCTCCTTATAGTTTTTTTGTTCAGGGATATCTGCCGGTGTAATGTCTGGTAACAAGTCAATATGCTGGTTGATGGAATGCTTGTTGGATAACCATGCCTCTTTTAGCAGACGGCCACCTTTCGTTGCATCATGAGCAATGACCCTGGCCTCCGTGAAGTTAAACGTGTGGTTATGTTCTGCGGTGTGAGCCCACACTTGGGACCGCTGCTCATTGCGTTTCATGGCCAATTCATGTTCATGCAGTCTCGTTCGGAGACGCTTTATGGTCTCACCTACATAATTGCAATCGCAGTTGTTACAGTTGACTCGATAAACCACAGATGACATCTCACTCGCAGGGAGGGGTTCTTTGGGGCGCATTATCCGTGTTCGGAGAGTCTGATTAGGTTTATGCGCCACTCTAATATTATGATCAGATAGTATTTTTTTTTTTTACAAATTGTATTGATTTTCTAATATTACATTCACATATTTGAAATAGTAGTAATTCAATTACATACAAATATCATTAGTACAGATTTCAAGTTACTACTATAAATATTTCCTCTCTTTTTCCCTTCATATATACTGTCTATTTGTAGATTTAAAACAAGTTTTATTCTAGGAATCACATAAAAAATAACTTTCTTACATATATCGATAGTTTTTAGTTTATATAAATTCTAGTTGTTTTAGCATACAATCTTTTAGACAATCAATGACCTAATAAATTTTTCCAGTTTTAATTTCCACTAACATTTAAATTTAACGTTTAATATTTATCATTCCCAAGATTTTTAATATACCTCCAATTCCTCTATCACCATTCCTCACAAGATCTAATGTTCAAAATATACATCTTATCTGTTTAACTTCTCACCCTCTATATCAACAAATTTATAATACAATATAATATCCTTCCTTTCTGCTAGTTTTCAATTTTTTTAAGTAGTAATCATAATTTCTTTTTATTTCAGTATTTAATGCTTCCTCTCTTCCTCTTTGTGTCTGCTATCTCATGCTTAAACTAATAATTTTTGTTACTGACGTTCCATATAGGCCTGCTTATTACTTTCATCAATAAGTTTTTAGCTTATCTACATCCTATTCACCTTTACATAACCTTTATACACAAATCAAAATTCAAATTTAGCTATTAGTATTTATACTGCTAAGTTTTAATGACCAAAAACTTTTCTTATGTTCAACATACACATCTTATCTATTTAAGTATATTCTGTTTTAAATTTCGATAAGATAGTCGAAACTCCATTCTTCTTCAGTCTTATTCTAGCTTTTTTCCTTTGCCAAATCATCTTCCATGTCCTTGTTTTTGGGTCATCAAGCCAATCTTCTTGTAATGTTATATATATTATTTGGTGTTGGCGAATATGTCCAGTCACCATTTCTTTGAGAGGACTTGTAGATCTGGTGTGTCGTCTCTTTATTCTTCCGTATCGACGTGGTTGTTCTGAGTTGTTTAACTTCTCATCCAACTGTTCTTTTTCTGGATCCTCCAGTTCCTTCTGATTTATATAGGAAACCTTTTCCTTTTTCCAAGTTGTCGGTGTCTTTTCTGGATTTTCAAATGTCAATATTTGTTGAATAGTTGATACTTCTGTCATGGTATTTAAATGTTTCATTTTTTTCTATTGTATTTTGTATAGATGATTCTTTAGTTGTGGTCAAAATTTGGGCTTTCATATCTGGGCTGTCTTTTTGTTCCTTCCCATAGCTTCTTAATTTTTCATTGGCTGTGGTGAGAGTTTGAATTATTGTTTTCAACATAGAATTTGTTGATCTTTATCCATAAGGAGATTTTGTTCCTGATCCTCTTCCATATTGGTATTTTAGACTAAAGGCTTTACAATTAGGAAGTTCAAAAGAAAGGAAAAGTTTTTTTTTCTGGGTAAGGAACACAAAGCCTTTCACAGCTGTTGTTTCAAAATTTTCAAGGTTATGTGTCTTATCTATTTCTCTGGGCTGTCAGCCAAGCCCCTGAAAAATAACAATTAAAATACCAAATTTGACCATACGGTGTCACCTCTACATTTTAAAGTCTCCCTTTGAGTCCCAGAGTTATTTTAATCTTTTTCAGCTTTTCTTCTTATTTATAAGGAAAAAAACCCAGATTTTCAACAGAAATAGATAATGAAAGATAAAAAGTAAAAGGTCTTTCAGTCCATAAGCTTTAGGAAATAAAGTTCCAATTGGGATCCAATTATTTTTTCAATGTTTTTTAAAAAAAGCTCCCCTGTATATTCAATCGTCTCTGTTTCTGGAGGGAGGGCTAAAATCCCCCTTCCCTCACCACAGGGGGGAAAGTACTTTAGCAGCTTATGCAGGTAATTAAGTAATTAGGATGTAAGAGAGGCAGACCTCACCCAGTCCTGTCCACGCTGCTTTGAAGTTGCCAGATGGTAATGTGACTTCGGCTGTTAGCAGCCTAGGGACGAGCCATATTTCTATGGCCGGTCCTTTCGTCCACCGGTTTGGAGGGATTGCCAGCTCTAGCGGGAGAGTTGCTGCTTTCCCGTGATCCAGCAAATGCCCCTCCTTGCTGGTCGCCTCTTCGGGGCAACTTTCAGCCCTTTTCAGGGCCCCCCAGCAATGTGAAACTGGACGGGGAAGAGAGAGCAAGTCTCCCAGCCATCCATGGTGGCCGCGTCCTCAGATAGTGTTCTTGCAGCCGTTTCTGATACCCCATGGATATAGGGGAGTGTGGTCCAAGTGGTGGTGAGAGGAGGTCTATCACCTGCGGCACATGGCATCCGTTGCTGGTGATGACGTCGAATGAAGTCAACGGAATAGCCGTTCTGTATGCACACCTGGTACAGGTGTGCGCGTTCCTTGGCTTTTTCACTTGCTGTGCTGCAGTGTGTGTTTACTCTATTAAACAGGGTGTGGGTGCAGCCAATTTTATGGGTGGTAGGATGGTTGCTATTGCTATGAAGTATTCTGTCAGTATGGGTGGTTTTGCGATAGACGCTGGTAACTAATGTGCCATTATGCTCGCGACATATCAGTACATCCAGGAAGAGTAAAAGGTGTTATTCACCTTTTCCTCGGCCATAAATTGGATGTCTGGGTAGATGGCATTCAGCCTTTCCATAAAGGAGGCTTTGTCACGGCACTTGATGACAACAAAGGTGTCATCCACATACCTAGCCCAAAATGTGGGCTTGTAATCCTTCATCGCTATGAGTTCAAACTTTTGCAGTACCGCCTCGGCAATTATTCCTGAGATGGGAGATCCTATCGGCGTGCCCTTGATCTGTTCATATATAGAGCCATTAAATGTAAAGAATGTTTTTAGGCAGAAATTGAGGAGCTGTATGTAATCTTGGGGACTCAGTGAATCAGGTGCTTGTGGTTCCTTTTCCTACAATAGCTCACCCATGACCAATCTGGCTAAATCCTGAGGAATAGATGTAAATAACGATACCACGTCGAATGACACCATGATCTCATCCTCCTCTACCCTCAATGCCTTTAGCTTCTGTAGGAAGTCTCCGGCAGATGTTACAGTGGTAGCGTTGTTTTTGATCAGGTGCTGGAATCGTGTGCTCAGTCACTTTGCCAGCCCAAATGTTGGGGTGCCTCTGAGGCACACTCACCTATATCCATGGGGTATCAGAGACGGCTGCAAGAATACTGAGCATAATGTTAGAGTGGTGCATAAACCTAATCAGACTCTCCGAACACGGATAATGCACCCCAAAGAACCCCTCCCTGTGAGTGAATGTCATCTGTGGTTTATCAAGTCAACTGTAACAACTGCGCATGCAATTATGTAGGTGAGACCACAAAGCATCTCCGAATGAGACTGCATGAACATGAATTGGCCATCAAACGCCATGAGCAGCGGTCCCAAGTGTAGGCTCACACCGCAGAACATAACCACACTTTTAACTTCATGGAGGTCAGGGTCATTGCTCATGATGCAACGAAAGGTGGCCGTCTGCTAAAAGAGGCATGGCTATCCAACAAGCATTCCATCAACCGGCATATTGAATTGTTACCAGCGTATCAAACATTACGCCGGCAGATATCCCTGAACAAAAAAACTGTAAGGAGGAAACAGCCACAGATCCCCATTGACACGACCAGGCTAATAGACAATCGTAACCCCTCCCCAATGGACTCAAGACCACAGCGAATGATCAAGAGGAAGCAGACAGCGCCGATGAGTGACAGCAAAAGGCTCAGAACCAACATGGACAGGGATGATGACAGCAAGAAGGAACAATCAGCTGAGATGACAGCATCGCATACGGAGACGCCAGAAAAACGGCGAGATGACTGCGCACGGCAGAACGCACGCTCCGCACGGGTGGGGCACGAGGAGGGGAGCAGAGCACCAAAATTCAAACAGCTGTCAACGAGCGCAATGGAAACAACAGAGCAATTAACCATGGGAGGGCCGGAGCCTGTTGGTTAATTGAGCCTGCATCCGAGAGCCAGGCCTCCTTGAGCATATATTACAAGTAGTCTTCAAATTATGACCACGACTGAGCCCAAGTTTGCTAAGCGAGACATTTGTTAAGTGAATTTTGCCTCATTCTACAATCTTTCTTGTCGTAGTTAAGTGAATCATTGCAGCTGTTAAGTTAGTAACACAGTTGTTAAGTCAATCTGGCTTCCCCATTGACTTTGCTTGTCAGAAGTTTGCAACCATCATAAATATGAGTCAGTTGCCAAACATCTGAATTTTTTTCACGTGACTGTGGGGATGCTGCAATGGTTATAAGTGTGAAAAATGGTCACGTCACTTTTTTCAGTGCCATTATAACTTTGAATGGTCACTAAATGAACTGTTGTAAGTCAAGGACTACATGTATTAAAGTTATATGCTTCCTTGTTAATGTTATATTCAGCAGTCAAGAGCCAGTTTGGTGTAATGATTAAGGTATCAAACTAAAAACCCGGGAGATCATGAGCTCTAGTTCCATATTATGCATGGGTGACCTTGGGCCAGTCAATTCCTTTCAGCCCTAGAAGGCAGACAATGGCAAACCACTTTGGAAATCATGCCAAGAAAACTGCAGACACTTGTCCAGGCAGTTACTAGGAGACAAGACTGACTTGAAGGCACTTTAGAAAGAGACTGATTCTGCTACCAAAAGAGCACTTATGACCATATAGTATGATTTTCTACAATTGTACCAAGAAAACACTATTATTGTGGATTGCAAACATTTTTTTAAAAAATTGGCACTAAGGGATAGACAGTACAGGATTCTAATCTATTTCACAGTAATTATTGGGGGAAGGATATCACACAAACATATCCTTCTAGAAGACAAAAAGTGGCAGAGTAACTTATTAAGTAGTGACAGCAATGAAAAAAGGTATGCAATAGTTTCTGGAAGAGAATGGTTAGGACTTACAAACTTACACCTTAAATGCTCAGCCCTGCTCTACAACAGTTTTTAAATAAAGATTCATCTGAGAAGACAAGTTATTCACAAAATCAGCCCCAAGATAAAATCCAGATCTAGTATGCTGTTTTCAATATAAATTGTCCCCAGGATAACCTGAGACAGATCTCTGGCTGTCATGGTGGCCACAAACTCCTAAACCATCTCACCCCACCCATCCCAGGAAATTAGGCTGAAATTGCTCAGCACCATCAGCCTGGGAACTCCCCCCCAAAAAAAAAACCAACAACTCTGTGATGAAGTTAAGAGCTCAAGCAGGGAAACTTAGTGACAGTAGCATTGCCAACTTGGGTCTTGAGCTGAACTTTACAAATAAAGCCACACATACAGTTATTTGCAGAACTGCAGCCTTAACACCACCAGAGTCTCAAGGGATAACTGTCACAACAGTTCTCCTGCTGCAGTCTCATGGTTGATGCCAAATCTGAAACCCTCATGAACTCATTTCTGAGAAATGATAACTCACCAATCCAGGTCTCAGTAACACAAATCAGGTCTGTCCTCTCATCTACTATAGATCATGAGATTGTTATAGGCAGACTTGGTGTTTAGCAGCAAGAGCTGACAGTCAGGGACTCTAACAATCAGGAAACAATCTGGAAATATAGAAGTTGGGAATGACCTGAGATAGCCAGGTCGCCTTCCATATAACATGGCAGAACAAAGATATTGCCAGAGTATATTTGTACCATGATTATATACTAATTGACACAACCTAATAGATATAATTTCACTTTTCTCTTGAATTACTATAGTGATATGTGAGAGATTCTCTGAAAATCTTTTCAATCAATTAACTACAATAGTAAACATTGATTGGCTTATACTGCTCTGAAAAAAAATGTTTTCAATTGAAGGTCTTCCTCTGCAGCAATAATTTCCCTTTCTTTACATGCAAGTATCCATCTATTTGAATATGGACTAATAAAAGCATTAACTCATCATCCTTAGATACGCAGTATGCTTCAACAAATGATAAAATACACTTCATTTACTTTTCTTACAGATACAAACTATGTTACTTATAGAAAAAATCTAAACCACTGGGCTTTTAAAATACTTATAATGTAAACATGGAAGTAATTATAATGAATATGTGCAGTGGCTTATCCACTCCAGTTCTCCCTCTATCCTCAAACACAGACTAATAAAATATATTCAAAAGTGACATGCCTATGTTCTTGTCACAGTCTTATAAAACTTAAATTAGAAATGTAGTTCTTACTCTACAGAATATAAACAAAGTTCATCCTTATTTGAGAACTAGAAACAAAAGAAATATATTAATCAAACTTAGGGCAAAGGTTTAGAGGAACCATGATTAATACACATATTTTAAAAGTCACAAGGGTAAAAAAATGAATAAAATTAATAATTCATTCTCCAGTTAAGTTATAAATTTTCCATCTGGACATCCAATAACATTTTATAAATAATGACTCCCAACAATTTTGTGGTGACCATCGTGACTCTAGCATTATAATGGTTATAATCTTCTTGGAAGGTAAGACAAATGTCTCCTACTCTCTGTTCTACAATTGACATATTATACATAGTACATAAAAATATGTAAAGACAGGATAACTAGGGTTCTGCCAAGTTTTATTTTGCATTGATTGGGCAATGCAATTTAATCTCTTAGAAGATAGTTAAAACTGCCGACAAATAGAATCTACAATAGCAGTTCAAAATATAGCCAGAGGCCACTCATCACCTTTCAAGATGAACACAATTATTTAATGGGTTCTCAAACAAGTGTATCAGACCATCAACTCCAATCCTCTTCACATTTTCTTTTCCCATCTCTTTCTATCCTATGCCTGACCAGTGTCAGACTTTCAAGGTAGACCATACAGAAACAGGACTAAATTAGCTAATTCTACATCACTATTACAGAATCTTGTACAAAATACAATTCTCCCCTGCCATTCCTTTTACAGCCCAAAAATACTAGAAAGGGTCTTCCTCCGAGTCTCCTGTTGTATCCATATTCTGCTGCAGTCTTATATCTAAACCTTCATCCCTGACTGTATCTCATTGCCCTATCTCCCAAGGTTGTTTTAACTCCTGAAATGTGTTTGTTATTGAGTTGATAAGGAGAACTATCCTCTCTTTCTTAAAAGCTAAAACAATGGTTTTATATGATGAGCAAAATTAGGGATGAATTTCCAGTAGAAGTTAGCAAAGCCCATAAAATACTGCACGTCTTTCACGTCAGGAAAGGGGTGTGCCTCTACTGAAATAGAACAGATTGTACCTCTTCTGGATCCATCTATGCTTTCTGTTGCAATTCTGTACACCAAATAGTCTAATTGAGGAAGGTCAAATGTACATTTTTCAAGCTTGGCAAAAAGCTTGTTCTCTTATAATTTTTGCAATATATTTTTTTACATGGGTGACATGTAAGAACACATCTTTGGAATAAACCAAGATGTCTTGTCCAGTAAAACTTGTTCCTCTTCAATAACATTTTAAACATAGTCCATCTATAGATGCAGGCAACCTTAATTTCTGGGTCCATTGACCCATATCTTCTGAAAAAAACCTATCCAAGGAATTAAAAACAATGTATTTTAAGCATCCTAGCCAAATATGTATTAAAATATGCCATATCAGAGACATGTGGTCTCAATAAGGAAAAAAAATAACACAAAAAAATAGTATTCTGTAAAATGTCTGTTCCTTATTCCTTAAAATATCATTTCTAGCTAGTTCTGACCACAAAAAGCCATTTGGTGTTTAAGTCTTTTAAACACTGGAATGTGCTTGAATCAACAGTTCCATGCTAGAATGGACTTTTGGGGCAACTTCCACTTCCCCAGAGTTAAGAATACCTTAAAGGTTAAAACTTTGAAGGCAGAAAATGACATCATGGTTCATTTACCCGGAGTGGAAAGAATCTGAACTGTTGTAAAGTCATCACAAGATACCACAAACCACAGCTGTTCAATACTGCTCAGACAGAACAATTTTTTAAATTGAGATACCACAATTATTTGGCAAATACATTGAACGATGTCATTAACCAAAGATGGTTTTATATTCCTAAACCCAGCTATATATAAAACAGTCAAATGATGAACATGGGCCCTAACCACTTCATTAAAAAAAGATGAAATAAACTCTTATTACATAGATGCTTTTTTAAAAAGTTGTGCTCTTCAAATTATGTCCTACATATGTAACATGTATATATACTTTCAAGTAATAATTGATAATGATACTGCCAAACCATTGTGAGCTTCCTTGACAATAACAAGGAAATGTTTGGATCAAAGATGACAAAGTACAGCTGATTTACCCAACAATCCTTGGAGTTTTAGAATTAGTTACAAATCAAAGATACTTCTGTGGCATACCTTCCTAATTTTGCAAAATCTGTTTTTGTCAATGAACATTGATTGTAGTATCATTCCAGGTCAAATGAGCATACTAAATTGTGCCAGGTGGCATATCATTTTCCCCAGACTTCCCCAAACCAGTGCACCACTCTTAAGAGTGGTGGATTACACTTCTTTTCATTCCCAGCCAGCATGATGAAAGGCTAGATTAGCCTGTAAAATTACAACTTGGACCAAAAACCAAAAAAGTCTCAATCTTACAGCCAAGTTGGCTAATGCTTTCTCAAGATTATATGAATAGTTTTAGTCAAAAATTCATCTAAAAGTTTACTTAATATTAGTCCCAATACATGCACACATACTTTTAACATTAACTACTTAACCTTTACTTGTATATAATTAAGCCAAGCATTTAGACAATTTAACTCTACTTAACAAGTGGTTAGTACCTGCTCCCAGATGTGTAAGTCATATTATTGGTAAAGTATGAAATGCAATGTTAATATACTCTGATGTAGGGGGAATCTCTCTAATGGTTCAATGTATACTCAGAGAGAAAACAATGTTTTTTCTATTAATAAGGACATTTTCCAACTATTTACCTTATCTCAGTTTGGTCTCTTTTATCTAGGGTATATGGCAAGAAATGATGATTTTGAGTTCTTACTAAAGTTTCCCTTGAGAGACTATTTTATCATTTAATATATTTCTATATTTTCTTGATTTCAGGAACTCACAACAACTGAAATCTGTTAAGGGGTCCTAGATATCTCATGAGTTCCACAGACAAGGAGGTGCTTGCATGTATCTCACCTTTGTAAATGGTTCAGTTTTACATTTTAGTTGATCACATTTTTCCTATAACTTGTGCCAGAAGGAAGTTTTCTGGTTGAACTGTGTTGAATTTTGCACATTTGTTCATTTTCAATTTATTACACTGTCCAATGATACAATAGCACACATACATTTGAGATCCTGCATGGTGCCAAGGTTATCCAGGTAACGTGTCACATTGGTCCTTTCTAATTCCAAGAAAGCCATTCTGGAATTCTAAGTACATTTATAGCAATTTGTGTCCTAACTTGTAATTAAACATTCATACAATAAGGCTTACAACCTAGAAAAGATACTTTGTGATCATAAACAATTGTCATTAGAACCTGAAGAACAGCAATATATTTCTAGCACCAAACCTACAGCTCTGGATATGAAAATATGCTAAAATAATGTTGAATAGTATACTAGAAGGAGGAGCACAATACCACAAAGCACCATTCCAATTTTAGCTCTGAAGAATCTTTGGTCCTAGTCTTCAGTTCCATCTAAGCAAATTCTCTTTTATAAATAGACTAAACAACAGCAAGCAAGATGAGAGGCTTTTTTAGTATAAAGATGACATAAAGTAACCATTGTACAAAAAAACAAACTGAAACTTTAAGCTCAAGCACATCTGAAAAAAATGTATAATCCTCCTTAGCAAACAGCTAATTAGATTAATGGAATAATTATTCAGCATGCACCTTAACAGAAATCAGAAGACACTTCATTTATTAAGAAAACTTAATATTGATTAAATTTATCGTGAAGAAAACTGTCTTAAAGGAAATTCTTTCACAGATGTAGCTTAATTATTAACCCAGGTCAGCCAACTTTGTTGCTAAAGGTAGCTCCTAATGCTCATTTCATATGACAAGTACATTCTACAAACACACCTCTGCTAGTGATTTTTCCTGCATAATTGAAAGCAGTCTATGAAGAATAGTTTTATTGACTGGGAGACCACGTAAATGACACCAGTTCTATAGTTCCAAGATTTAGTTTCTGCTACACAGCCCCTCATTTTTCCTTTATATTTTATAAGCAGAATGTTAAGACTTAGCAATTTCAAGAAAAAAATCAAGCAGAACTGGAACTCTCCCATAAAAATAAGTGGAAATTTAAAAATGGCACAGTACAGCTAGACTTTTCTTTCTTGGTAGTGCAAGTCTGCAGTCCCTTTAAGCAAATGCCTCACGTGAGTTCTCTACCCCTGCATCTTTAAGCCACCACTTTGCTCAGTCTTTGGATACAATATAACTGCTGGCACTTACCACTGTGATGAGAAAATGACCCCTTGGACCTCTTTCTTCGGCGGCTATCTATCTACAACTCGCTGTCTCTCGGCTATTCGTGTTCCTCTAAATTCAGCCTACTTTGCAGACTGAGGAAGAGGGGAACCACCGACAGCAGAGCAGCTACTTCCACGGAGCAGCAGCAAACGAAAGCAACCGCTCGCCGGCCAACAATCCGGCCCGAGAACAAAGGCTGCTTGCAGCGAGGAAGGCGAGCCGAAGTCCTCTGGCGGACGGTCAGCTTGTCGGTCTCGTTATTGCTCCCCAGGAGCAACGGACGTTTGCGTGTGCGCACTCGTAAAGCAGGCAGAAGCTGAAGGTGGAAAGGCGAGGGTGTGTGTCTAGGCGGAATGTGGAGGTTGTCCAAAAATAACACACCAGAGTAAACCACCCACGCGCTCTGCCTCCCTTTACCCCGTCCTCTCCTCGGCGGTGATGCAGAGGAACGTGCTTTGTCTCTTTCCTTGGGGGCTGCTTTGGGAATTTTCAGGGAAGATCGTGAGGGGGAATAGGAAATGCCACAGATGCTTATCGGGAGGGGGAAAATTCTGCTAACTCCATTCCACCCACCACGGGGCAGGTGCCCCAACCTACAATATTCAAATCGGATTATCAGGGCCCCGAATCTTACAGGAGAAGTTCGGAAAAGGAAGTGTTCAGGGTCAATTAACACTCAATTACCAGGCTTTATCCTGACCCAGGCGTCTACCCGCCTCGCCCCTTCTCCCCAGCGCAGTAGAGTTCGAACGTTTCTTTTGTCACCTGACGGTAATACTCTCCCAGTTGTTACCTTTTCCCGCCGCTTGGGATTTCTTGCAACTGTATTAAATGAATACATATCAGCCTAGGTCTTTTTTCACTTTTTCAATTCCCTCAATGAAGAAAAGTGGCCTTCTTTAATATGCTTTAAAGGCAGGTGGTGCAAAAGATGACATTTGAACAAATGACTGTATAAGGCTGGTTCTGATCATTGTGATCAATGGGTTTTACTCATGCGACTTGACTACCAATCACTTATCTCCGGCTCCCAAGCTAGTTGCATGGGTACAACTGGCTGTACTAAGTTGTATATCAATATAACAGATGTCAGGTCCACCATGCAGGTGTCCTGCCATTCTGTTGGAGGGATGGGGAGGAAGGCTTCTGGCATTCCTTGCATGCTTTCGCTTTTGCTGTAACTGCATGCTAATTAGGAAGAAGGACCTTTTTTTGGAGAAGAAACAGACTTGTCAGGGAGGTTGGGTTTGGGGAGAAAATGAAATAATTGCTTTGCACTTTCTGCGGGACTTTCAGATTCCGCCTGATTTTTCTGCATCCACTATCTCTCAATAAAAGTTCTTTTGGAGTTCCGGTCCTGCGCAGCAGTGCAGCAGTTGAGGAGTTCGGGACTCCATGCCCTCCAGCTGAGTTTCTTCCTGTTAGGGGACCCTAAATGGGCCAGAAGCCATCCCAAAGAGGCGGCAAAGAAGGAAGTAAGTCCTGGGGACCTTGGAGAGACTGCGGTTGACCCAATCGGTCCAGGAGAAGCCTTCCAGAAACCAACAGGAGAAAGGCTAGCCTAACTTCAGAGTCTAGCCCAAGCTGCAAGCAACCGAAGTCAAAAGCACTATTTTAAGCTGATTGTAAACAGCGCATTTGAATCTGGATAAGATTTTGATTTTCTCTATCCTACTTATCAACTTTCCTGAAGGAAAAAAAAAATCCCAAGAAGCAAAAAACCTCCGAAAGTGAAGAAGGGGGATTTTTGCCCCATCCTTTTACTAATGAAAGCGGCGAATTAAACCTCTTATGGAGGACCAAAACATATTGAAATGAAATGACTATAAAACCTAAATTTGGATAAGTTTGAAGTTACTGAATGGTTAAGATTATCATTTTAAAGGCAATTTGTTCATTTTGAAAATTTGAAAAATAAACGAGTGCTGACATCTAGTGGTGGATGAAGACTATGACAGCTATGGCTTTCATGCAGGACTTGGCAAAATCTGGAAAAGTCTACTTGTGACCTTCAAAGCTCTAATAATAGAGAACAGCTCTGACAAAAAAGAAAACAATCTGGGTTGCAGACAAAGTGAGACTTACAAACTTCAGGGAACAAAAAAAAACTTTTGAACTTTCTGGATTACAAGTATTTAACTCTGACCCCAAAGCTATTTGCAGAGAAAATAAAATTTGGATTCTTGGTCATCATGGAAAATCAGAGATTTATAGAAAGAGCCTATCAAGAAAAAATAAATACTTTTCAAGAAGAGACATATGATATGTTGCAACTAATTCAAATAACAATGATTTCAAACCACAAAGAAATCCAAAAGAACTTTGAAAATATAAACCAATTCATCTCCAATTTAACTTTACAACAAAAAAAATCCCAGGAAACAACAACAGAGAAGGAACAGATAAAACAGACAACTGAATACAAATTTGAGGATAGAGACTTAAAGATGGAACCTAACAAAACAAAGAAGTATGATTTAGCCCAAGTGGAAAAACATTTACAAGAAATACTGGATTTGGAAAAGACAACTTATACTTTAATTAGGCACTGAAAACCCCTAGGAAGCTGCTGCCCAAGAAAGTCCAATGGACATACTTTAATCAGTTTGACTTTACTTTGTGCTATCTCCCAGGGGGGAAGAACTTCTTAGCTGACAGTTTATCTCATATGCCTCAATATAATTGCTCTAAACCAAATGTAATTAAGCCATTGATCCCATCTTGCCAGTTGGCCACCCCAGTAACTACCCAAGTGCAAGCAACAGAATGGCAACGAGTAGTCAATAATGTAACTGCAGCACTTAAAGCTGCACTACAGGAAGACAACTGGTTTAAAACCACAAGAATGAATGCTCAGTTCAAGATGGATTAGCTGGAGTGGGAGCTAAGTTATACGTGCCAGAATCCAAAGAATGATAATTCTGGGAAAGAGTCATGACTAAAATTGCTGGATATTTTGGTTTTGTAAAAACTTTGCATCTGGTTAAGAGGCAGTTTTGGTGGCCATCATTAAAAAATGACATTGAAAGCTTTGTAGTGAGTTGTCCCATATGCGCTTCGGCGAATCTTAGATCAGGGGTGTCAAACTGCTGGCCCATAGGCCAGATGCGTCATGCGGAAGCCATGCCCACTCCAGCTCTGGCAAGGGGAAAAAAGTCACGATACGTCACGACACATCATGTGACACGGCGAGTTTGACACCCCTGTCTTAGATGCTACATTAACTATCAAGATAATTGTACCGACCTGCTGCATTTTGCAGAGGTGGCATACAATAATTTGGTTCATGCTAGTACGGGATTTTCTGCAACCACTTTCTCTCAGTAAAAGTTCTTTTGATTCAAGTCAATGGATTTAAGAGTCTTACTTTCCTTAGGGATCAGCTGGGGCAGGTCCTTACACCTTCCCACTGAAGTGGTACCTATTTGTCTATTCACATTTGTGTGCTTTCAAACTGCTTAGGTAGGCAGGAGGTGGGGCAAGTAATAGGAATTCATTCCATCACATGGCACTTGAGTCTTGAATCCAGGCTGTCAGATTTCCAGCTGACAAACTCAGTGTATTTAACTGCTGAATCATCATGTCCCTCAGGTATAATATAATGCTTGGGAAATTGGAAAACATGTGGACGAAGGGTTTAAAATTTATATTAAATTATAATCTAACAGAAAATGTCTATAAAATGATGTTACATTTTACATTGGTATTTAACACTCAATAAATTGTCAAAGATATACAAAGGTATTTCAAATATATGTTGGAAATGTAAATATAAATAAGGAACTTTTTACCATCTTTGGTTTACTTGTGTTAAAGCAAAGGAAAACTTGGGTAAGATTCATATTTTAGTACAGGACATTCTTAAAGTGTTTATAAAAATTAAACCAGAGACTTTTCTTTTAGGCTTAATGGTCAAAGAACTTGAAAAAAACTAGAACTTTGCTGTTATATTGTTGACAGAAGCAAGAGTGCTTTATGCACAAAAATGGAAAGATACTTTAATTCCCACAATGGATAAATGGCTGGAAAAACTGATGGACCTAGTAGAGATGGCCAAATTGACTGCTTTAATTGAAGAAAAGAACACATCCAACTTTGTTTCTATTTGGAAGCCACTTCTGGATTTTGTGCTTGAGATGGGAAAAAAATATGAAAAGTTGACTTTGGGTTTTGCTGATTAGGTAAGTTTGTTATAGAAATGGCTAGTACATATTAAGTGTGTAAAAGTAAAAAGTTAAGGCTGTAATGTTATTTATTCTACTGCACTAAAAGAGTCAGAAGTCAATTCTTTTTTTCTCCTTTTCCCTATACTTTCTTTCCCCCTTTCCCTCCTCCAGTTCCCCACTATTTATACTTTCATTTGTATTTTATATTATGATGAGTTTAATAATTATATATATATATATATATTAAAAAACAACCTATATCTAGCAGAGATCCTGCAGAATAGGTTAACCAAAGGAAATCTTCCCTATAAATTACCTGGTAGAGAGTACTGGCTGTGCTACAGAGATTTCAGTTCATGCTTCAACTAAAATGGGCCTCCTGCATTCATGAATCAAGTTTTATATATAACAAATTCGTATTGGTGTTTATATAGCTGTGAAAGATTTCACTAATTGCTTCTTTCACCAACTTCTGGGATAAATCATCTTTTATTTTAATAATTACTTCTGTTATTTCCAATTTTTTAAATGCCAGTTAGGCAACATTGCAAGAGCAATTGAAATTAAACATAGAATTTTGGTGCAAAAATTCTGGAGGGAAAATGTTTCATAACAGTATCTAAAAAGTGGATTTAAGCTTGTTTTTATATGAACAATAAGAACATATATAATGTCCTGCTGAATCAGTCCCTGTTCTTACAGTCGCCAATCAACTGCACGAGGAAGCTCACTAGTCTCCCAGTACGGAATGGGACAACTTTTTCTCTCACTTTTTTATTCTGATTTTACTTTTTGACAATATCTTTTCTGAGTTTCAAACATCAGACTGAAGGGAAAGGATAGCCAGATTTTAGCCAATGCCTGAATTGATTGCCTGCAGGGAGTATTTAAATTTAGGCATATGTGGTTGCTTCTCCTAGGCTAAAAATTCCACAAATGACCACAGATAATGCCAGATGATTTAGTTAGTGCAAGGAAGCTTTCTGGTTGCCTTAGAAATACTAACACTCAAGGTGCACAGTATCATAACTTCATTTCTTGATTATTTTTTTAAAAAATATTTTATAGTTGGTTGGGATAGATAGTTTTATCTTTACGTTGTCTTAGTGTTCATTTTATCCTTCTTATCTCAAACTTCTATTTTACTTACCCACAAAATTGTATATATTCCTATTTATTACACATAACCATCTGAAATATCCCCAAATAATTTAATAAGTTGGTTGGAAGGTAATAGATTGCTTCCTGAAATATCAACTAATATTGACTAATAATAACTTTTTGCATATTGGCGATTGTGTACATCTGTATATGTAGTGTCTTCCATACTACATACTTGAATAGTATCATGTACCATAAAATAATTCTTGGCATATTGAAAATGTGCATGGTGATAAATTGTTCTTTCATATCAAAGTAATCAAAGTAAGTAATTGGGTGTTTTTAATCAGAAATTAGTAAGGTCCTGAAAATTAGAAGAACTAATATGTTTCTGATTGGTAGTGGATGGGGACAATGCTGTCAGGATTATAAAAGAAATTTGGAGGAATTCAAGGACAAAGGACCACTTTCCAGTATAAATTCTATTAGATTTACATTTCATAAATGTCGTAATATACATGAACATTCCAAACTGTCTTACGAAGCCTGTTACTTTTAAGAAGCTGAAAAGCAACTAACTGTTCATACATTTACATCTTTTAAAAAACCAGATATAATGCCAATTCCATTCTGGGGGGAAATCGATTTCTATTGACCATACTGCCAGAATAAACTTGAATATTCCTTTGTTGTCAACATATATAATGTTTAAATTATTCAAATAAGTATTAGGTTAATACTGGGGAATTTTTTGTAATAACCCAGATTTTGACAACAGTTATATCATAATTTTGTTTTCTTTCTCATAAAGTGGAAACAACATATTTCATCAGCTGCCAATATTGATTTTACTGCTTTAATCTCTCCTAGGGATTTCCAGCTTGACGTGATAGAAGGGCTCCTTAGTTTCAGTGAGAATGATGCCAGTAGCAATGGTTGACAATATAGTCAATATAGACTTGGTGATAAGATCAAAAGAGGAAGGGTGAAGTTTTGAATAAATGCCTGCCCAGCAATCTTAATAAAATAACTTGAGATAAACTTGTTTTGTAAAAAAATATTTTAAGTTGTATCTAGAGGATTACTTCTCTAAAACAAATCCAGTAGAGCTAAGTCTGCAGTATAAAAGCATTGCCTTAGAACAGTCCTTTTCAACCTGATGCTCTTCAGATATATTAGAACTAAAATTTTGTAATTTATAATCCTACCATTTTAGGATTCGTAGTCCCAGCTGTCTTGAGGGTCCTTGAGAAAAATATGCTAGAAAATAAGTTCAGCTGAACATAGACTGACTTACCACTGAACAAACATTTGCAGGCTTGTCTTGTTCACAATGTAAGACATGCCTTTCCCAATTTCAATTAATTTTCATGGCCAACCATGTTTATCAGGTTTCAACTTATATGACATATTACAGGTGCTAGAAAAGATAGATCAAATGCACTTGTCACTGTTTTCAGCTTAATCAGTTCTGTAAAATGCTTTTCAAAACCTTTTGAAATGGATGATTAATTTTTGTGCAGCAGACATTCCTACAAGTAATAGGCTGTCCTAACATAACCATCTATAACAGAAGTCTTCAAATTTGGCCATTTTATGACTTGTGGACTTCAACTCCCAGAATTCCTCAGCCGGTGTGCCTGGTAAGTAGTAAGTGAAAACACATTTAATTTAATAGATACTGGCATTCTCAAGACAGGGATGAATCACACAATTTTCATGCTCTTGCAAAGAAGAATCAAATTCTTTGAAACATTTGCGTGTTGTCTTTACAGGTTTGTATTATACATTGGACAGACATTTCCTTTTAAGATATGTCTTATAAGTTATTTAATCTAACACTATATTTTTCATTGATATCATAAAGTGACAAAATCCAATAAACATTACCGTTCACTCCCTCCTCAAGAAGCCATCAGTAGACCTCCAATATGGGACATTATTTGTCCAGTACCTCAACTCTCTTTTTGGGGGAAGGTGATAGAGAAAATGATTGTGCAACAGCTTCAGAGGCCCTCGGAGGAAGCAAATAATCTGGATTATATTCAGTCAGGATTCAGACCTGGGTGTAGGATGAAAAAAGTGTTGGTCATGCTTTTGGAGGACCTCTAGTGGGGGTAGAATGGGAGTAGTGCATCCATCCTTGCCCTTATGACCTCTTGGTGGCTTTAGATGCCATCAACCATGATATCCTTTTGGATTGACTCAGAGGGCTGATGCTGAGTAGCATGGTATTGTGCTGGTTCACCTCCTTCCTTTGGGATCGATTCCAGTCAGTGATGATTGGGGAGGAGAGGTCCTGCCCTCAATCCCTACTATGTGGACTGTACTGTGCTTTGTTCTCTTTAATATCTGCATGAGGTCACTGGGTGCACTCATGCATCACCACTGGTAAGGTACCATCAATATGCTGATGACAAAATGGCTGTCTGAGGAAGCTTTGCAAATAGCTGAGGAAAGAAGGGAAGCGAAAGGCAAGCGAGAAAGAGAAAGACACACCCAATTGAATGCAGAATTCCAGAGAATAGCTAGAAGAGATAAGAATGCCCTCTTAAATGAACAGTGCAAAGAAATAGAAGAAAACAATAGAATAGGGAGGACCAGAGATCTCTTCAAGAAAATTGGACATATGAAGGGAACATTTCATGCAAAGATGGGCATGATAAAGGACCAAAATGGCAGGGACCTAACAGAGGCAGAAGAGATTAAAAAGAGGTGGCAAAATTACACAGAAGAACTATACAACGAGCTTAGCGTCCCTGATGACCACGATAGGGTGGTCACTGACCTCGAACCAGACATCCTAGAATGTGAAGTGAAATGGGCCTTAGGAAATCTGAGCAACAACAAAGCTAGTGGAGGTGACAGTATTCCAGCTGAGCTATTCAAAATCTTAAAAGACGATGCAGTAAAAGTGCTACACTCAATTTGCCAGCAAATTTGGAAAACTCAACAGTGGCCACAGGATTGGAAAAGGTCAGTTTACATTCCAATTCCAAAGAAAGGCAATGCCAAAGAATGTTCAAACTATCGCACCATTGCACTCATTTCACATGCTAGTAAAGTTAAGCTTAAAATCCTACAATCTAGACTCCAGCAGTATGTGGATCGAGAACTTCCAAAAGTACAGGCAGGATTTCGAAGAGGCAGAGGAACTAAAGCTCAAATTGCCAACATACGCTGGATCATGGAGAAAGCTAGGGAGTTCCAGAAAAACATCTACTTCTGCTTCATTGACTATGCTAAAGCCTTTGATTGTGTGGATCACAGCAAATTGTGGCAAGTTCTTAAAGAAATGGGAGTACCAGACCATCTTATTTGTCTCTTGAGAAACCTATATGCGGGTCAAGAAGCAACAGTGAGAACTGGACACAGAACCACTGATTGGTTCAAAATTGGGAAAGGAATCCGGCAAGGCTGTATTCTATCGCCCTGCCTATTTAACTTATATGCAGAGCACATCATGAGAAAGGCAGGGCTAGATGAATCAAAAGTTGGAATTAAGATTGCTGGGAGAAATATCAACAACCTAAGATATGCAGATGATACCACTCTAATGGCAGAAAGTGAAGAGGAACTAAAGAGCCTCTTGATGCGGGTGAAGAAGGAGAGTGCAAAAGTTGGCTTGAAACTCAACATTAAGAAAACCAAGATCATGGCATCTGGCCCTCTCAATTCCTGGCAAATAGATGGGGAAGAAATGGAGGTAGTGACAGATTTTATTTTCCTGGGCTCCAAGATCACCGCAGATGGGGACTGCAGCCAAGAAATTAAAAGACGCTTGCTTCTGGGGAGGAAAGCTATGGCAAATCTAGACAGCATACTAAAAAGCAGAGACGTCACCCTGCCAACAAAAGTGCGTATAGTCTAAGCTATGGTTTTCCCAATTGCAATGTATGGCTGTGAGCGCCAAAGAATTGAGGCCTTTGAACTATGGTGCTGGAGAAGACTCCTGCAAGTCCCCTGGACTGCAAGGGGATCAAACCGGTCAGTCCAAGAGGAGATCAACCCTGACTGCTCTTTAGAAGGCCAGATCTTGAAGTTGAAACTCAAATACTTTGGCCACCTAATGAGAAGGAAGGACTCATTGGAGAAGAGCCTAATGCTGGGAAAGATTGAGGGCAATAGAAGAAGGGGACGACAGAGAATGAGGTGGCTGGATGGAGTCACTGAAGCAGTAGGCATGAGCTTAAATGGACTCCAGAAGATGGTAGAGGACAGGAAGGCCTGGAGGAACATTGTCCATTGGGTCGCGATGGATCGGACATGACTTCACAACTAACAACAACAATTAAGCCTGGCCAATTAAGCAATGCCATGATCATCTTATCCCAGTGCCTGGAGGCAGTGAAGGGGAACAACAGGCTTAGCTGAACCCTGGCAAAACTGAGTGCTTTGGTTTATTGGTCTCTGATTCCAGGAATATGCCAGCTTTGGTGCTGGATAGGGTTGCACTAACCCAGACAGACCCTGTGTGAAAACTGGGGCTTCCCCCTGACTCATGACTCTTGCTCAATATAAGCTGGCAATCATGAATAGGAGGGTCTTTGTCTTGTGCACCAGCTGTGCCTAGACATGGATCAGCAGATTCATGCACTACTCACCTCCGGATTAGACTACTGCAATGTGTTATACATGGAGCTGCCCTTGAAGAGTATCCAGAAGCTTCAATTGGTACAGAATACAACAGTGTGGGCAGTTATGCATTCTCCTAGAACAGCCCATGTTGCACCTCTTATCCGCTAGCTGCATTGGTTGCCAGTTTGCTTTCGGGTGCAATTCACTATGGTGGTTTTAACCTTTAAAGCCCTTCATGGCATGGGATCAAGCTATCTGAGGAACCATTGTTCCCAACCTCATCAGAGCTTGCAGAGAAACATGATGCAGGTTCCATTGGCCAGGGTTCTACATTTGGTGTGTCAAAGGAGATGTGTCTTCTCTGCTGTGGAGCCCACCTTATGAAACATCTTTCCCCTGAAATTAGATTGGCGCCATTCTTTTTGATATTCCAAAAGACCTAGTTATATGACCAGGTCTGGCCTCCCATGGAACCAGAGACTTAACTAATGGTTCCATTGTTGAGGGGCCCTTTTTATTTCCCCTTCACTTGGTTGCATTTTGGGGTTTAGGATATTATTACAGTTTTTGATTTTTTTATTCACTGTATTTTGTTTATCTATTGTTGTACTCACCCAAAGTCACCTTTGGTAAGATGGATGGCTATATAAATTTATAAATAAATAAAGTTTATTTTCTGCATACTTCTACTTCCAGTTTGTTTACAGTATGCTGCAAGATCTGGCTGAAAAAGTATGAATGGTCACTACAGGGGAGTAAAGAGTTTGCACTATCTATCTGTTTCCATCTAGTAGTTTTCTGGATTTTTTCAGTTGAGTAATGGGAGAACCAACCAACCTGTACATATTTCCTTATGAAACTTGCTAAGTTTTTTAAAATAGTATTTGTTGTTGGATAAAGAGACAGGCACAAAGCTGTATTCTGCAGGAATATCACTCCAGCACCTTAATGCAGACCAGACTTGCTCTTATGTATATGAGAGAGTAGAGCATTATAGATGGATCTGTAGCTGGCTGACAAACCATACTCAATGAGTAGTCCTCAATGGCACTACATCCACATGAAGAGAAGTAAGCAGTGGGGTACCACAAGGTTCCATCTGCTGTTTGTCGACTTCAGTTCGGCGTTTAACACAATCATTCCCCAGCATCTAGTAGACAAACTGGGCCTTTTAGGCTTAAACACTCCTTTGTGCAACTGGATTCTGGATTTTCTTACCAACAGGCCCCAATATGTGCGAGTTGGAACAAATACCTCAAATACCATTTTCTTGAGCACAGGTTCTCCTCAGGGCTGCGTCTTAAGTCCGCTGCTGTTCACCCTGTTGACCCATGACTGCTGTGCTAGGTTTGCCACCAACCATATTGTGAAGTTCGCAGATGATCCAACAGTAGTGGGCCTTATTCAGGATGACAAGGTGGAAGCTTACTGCAAGGAGGTTGAGGGGTTGGTGAACTGGTGTAAAGAAAACAGCCTAGTTTTAAATACAAGAAAAACCAAAGAGATCATTGTTGATTTCAGAAAAGGCAGGCACAGCCACACTTCTCTGTGCATTAATGATTCACCTGTGGAGATGGTTACCAGCATCAAATTCCTGGGTGTGCAGCTAACGAGTAGGCTGACTTGGTCGCTAAACAGTGAGAAACTGGTGAAGCGGGCACAGCAGCGCCTGCATTGTCTGCGCCGCATGAGAAAAGCACATCTTCCTTCCCCTGTCCTGACCACTTTCTACAGGGGGACAATCGAGAGCATCCTGTCATACAGCATCACAGTCTGGTTTGGAGGCATCACTGCTTCAGACAGGAAGGCAGTGCAGAGAGTGGTGAGGATGGCCGAAAAGATCATTGGCAGTTCCCTCCCTACCATCCAGGACATAGCACAGAAGCGTTGCTTGAGCAGGGCCCGCAAGATTTTCTGGGACACTACACATCCTCTCCACAACCTGTTTTCCCTGTTACCTTCTGGGAGGAGGCTTAGTGGTATCCGTAGCAGAACATCCAGATTCAGCCATAGTTTCATTCCATACAGCATTAACCTTGCGAACTCTCAAACTTCCTCCTTGCGTTATATATTCAAGATGGACAGTATTTAATATTTATTTGCTATGTATATGTAGGGATGTGGGTCTATATATATGTTGTACATAGTATGTTTAGGTGTGTGTCATGTATATGTTTCACTTTGAGAGCGGGCAACTAAATTTCATTATTTTATGTGTGCCATTGTGCCCACAATATAAAAAATGACAATAAAGGTTATTTATTTATTTATTATTCAACATCTTTATAAATGACTTAGATGAGGGAATTAAAGGAGAACTCATCAAATTTGCAGATGACACCAAGCTGACAGGAGTAGCCAACACCCCAGAAGACAAACTCAGGATCCAAAAAGATCTAGACAAACTTGAACAATGGGCCCTATCCAACAAAATGAGTTTCAATGTGGAGAAAAGCAAAGTTTTACATTTAGGCAGGAAAAATAAAAGGTACAAGTACAGATTGGGGGAGACCAGGCTTAAAAACAGTAACTGTGAGAGGGACCTTGGAGTCCTAGTGGACGATCACTTGACTATGAGCCAGCAGTGTGCAGCAGCAGCCAAAAAAGCTAATACATTCCTGGGTTGTATAAACAGAGGCATAGAATCAAGATCACGGGAAATATTAGTACTGCTTTATAAAACCCTAGTAAGACCACACCTGGAATAGTGCAGCCAGTTTTGGTCACCATGTCACAAAAAAGATGTTGAGAGTTTGGAAAAAATTCAGAGAAGAGCAACTAAGTCTTACTAAGATGATCAAAGGCCTGGAGACTAAAACATATGAAGAACGGCTGCGGGACTTGGGTTTGACTAGTCTAAAGAAAAGAAGAAATAGGGGAGACATGATAGCAGTATTCCAGTATCTGAGGGGCTGCCACAAGGAAGAGGGAGTCACTTTGTTCACCAGAGCACCAGAGGGAAGGAGGAGAAACAATGGTTGGAAACTGAACAAGAGAGAAGCAACCTAGAATTAAGGAGAAACTTCCTGACAGTGAGGACAATTAACCAGTGGAACAGCTTGCCTTGAGAAATCGTAGGAGCTCCATCACTGGAGATTTTTAAGAAGAGACTAGACAATCACCTGTCTGGGATGGTATAGGTTCTCCTGCTTGAGCAGGGGGCTGGACTAGAAGACCTCCATGGTCCCTTCCAATTCTATTCTATTCCTATTCTATTCTATTCTATTCTATTCTATTCTATTCTATTCTATTCTATTCTATTCTATTCTATTCTATTCTATTCTATTCTAGAATCAGTACACTGTAATTCAATTACCAATGGTATTCTTATTTAGTTCTCTCTATTTTATTCCAGGGAGCTCTGGGTGTAGATTTTAGTTTTCTTGAAGAAGGATCCAAACTGAAAGAAAAGGAAAGAGGAGGATCAAGAGGCTGGAAACTAAATTCTGTAATGGGAGATTGAAGTATGTTTAGAGAGAGGAAGGAAAATACATATGACAGCACTTTTCAAGTACTTAAAGGGAATCACATAAAAGAAGGCCTTGAATTATCTCTGCGATATCATACGGAATAATGGAATTAACTTACAGCAAAACAGATTTTAACAGAAAGTTATGACAAATTTCATATAGGTAGGAAGCGTTTGACAATAAAACCTATCACTAAAGAAATGGGTGAGTTTTTCACTGAATGGATTCATCAAGGCTGGATGACATATGTTGGGAATACTTTAGTGTAAGGATTCCTGTGTTGAATAGATTGGACTCAGTAGCATAATGGCTCCTTCTAATTCTATGGTGCTCCATCATTCATTGCCCACATTAACATTATAATAACATAAATGGTAATAGGCCTAGGTATCTCACCAAATTTCACCACACAAAACCAATAGATATCTTGTCTAATGCTTTAATGACAGTCCATCAATGTCCTCAAATTTCCAAAATTTGGAAGCTTTTATTTAAATTCTTCATTATTTTATTCTTTGTAATACTTTTCTTCCCTAAAAGCCCCAAATATTACAATCTGCATATGAGATCATAGTCTAGAAACAATAAGACAGGCCACAAATAAGAAAAAGGAAAGAGGATACTTGTTCTCACTAACAGTTCATGTATTGCTAGTATTCTGATCTCACATCTTATTGGTTCTTTTTCAGGAACAAAAAATATTTGCCCAGTTGCTATGTAGACAAAGATGAGTGCCAGTATAGCTCATTCATAAGAATGAATCTGGTTCTTGTTGATAAGCCTATATTATTTGAATAAAAGAAGCTGATAATTGTCTTTTGTGCAGGTGAATACATTTCCTTTTTTCCCTAACCGTAACTTTTTAAAAAATTGAAACCTGTGGTATGCAACAATATTCAAAAATAGCAATTTAATTTGCAATGGTAAGGAATATAATTTCCATTCTATGGTATTTTAAAGTATTAATCTATCTTGTTTATATACATCAGTACTGTACATGTGGTTTTTATTCATTAGTTAAGTAAAGCAAGAGGGTGCTTATGTTTTCTTTCCACACTAAAAGGAAGTCTGATGTAATATATTCCATATATGTTCATTCACCAGAGTTTAATAAAATATGTTGCTGAAGTATTTTTTTTAAAGAAGGAAGACATCTTCTCAGTGCTTTGTTTGTAAAAAAAAAAAAAAAAAAAAGGTGCCGGAACTCACACATGTCATACAACCCACTTCACCTATCCTACAAGGTTCCATCCAAAAAAGGTGCTGGAACTCCGTTCTGAGCGTTCTATGAGAAAAAAAGCCCTGCGGGATCTTCTCATCTACATCATCACTGATTCCATTCCCCAGTCTAGCAAAAACAGTGTTTGCCAGCCTCTGATCATCTTCATACCTAGTTGCCTCAACATGCTGCAGCTAGCCATAATGATAACAATAATAATAGCACTTAGATTTACATACCACTTCATAGTGCTTTACAGCCCTCTCTAAGCAGTTTACAGAGTCAGCATATTGCCCCCAACAATCTGGGTCCTTATTTTACTGACCTCGGAAGAATGGAAGAATGAGTCAACCTTGAGCCAGTCAGGATCGAACTCCTTGCAGTGGGCAGAGTCAGTTTGCAATACTGCCTTCTCCATACTGATTTTCTTTAACTTAATACTGGTTCTCTTTTTTCTACATTGTAGGGAATTATGGATTTCTTAATCTCAAAAAGGTGAAAGACTGGGGGTGTCAAACCCCAAAACTCCTCATCTGCTCTCTCCTTTTTTCTGTCTTTTTGGGACCTGCCATTATTGTTGGGGGAGGGGGTGCATGGGGGATTCATAGTGTTAACTTTCACTTTCTCCTTCCTTTGTCTGGCCTCTTCCTTTTGAGTATGGAATGTGTCTCCTTATCTAGGAGACAGTTATAAGGAAACAAAAGCTGGAGAAGACCTTGAGATGTGCACCTACCATGCCAGTCGGCTGACCAGGCCACCTGTGGATTGGCTGGATTTCAAACGAACATTATGACTTTGGTGGGAGGGGGCATATTGCTTGTTTAATTATATTGTTCATGCGGGCTTTTCTTCAGATCTTGTTCTGTCCCAGCCTACGTCCGTCCTTGTTGCATCACAAGAACAACCCCTTTTTTATCAGTAGGCTGGAAAAACCAACCCCTTTTTATTTCAAAAACAGTCCTGATAAGTTTTCTCCAAAACAAAAACAACAGACTACTTTTCCAGCAGATAATTGGTTAAAAAAGCAAACAGAGCAGGAGCTAAACAAGAAATTCACCGGTAAAACAAACAGACCATGATCCCTTCTTTACAAACGGTTGCCTTCAGCAACCAGCACTGCCCACACCTTCCCTTTTTATAAAGCAGCCCTAAGGCATGGCTTCTCAATGCCTCCTCCTCCTCCTTGGAGTTGTCGTATTGACTCCCTCTGACCTGCTCTAGTTAACTGCCTTCATTTACAAGCATCAATAATATCTACCAGCTCTGAGTCCTCAGAGTTTGACTCATCCTCCCCACACAGCTGAAACTCATCCAGAGCATGATTGGAGGGGCCAGGCTCTTCATCAGATTGTGAGTCTTGTAACTCATCAGAGCCTCCCTCTGACTCTGATGGCTCTCCAAACGCCTCCTCCTCCTCCTCTGATTCCCCGGACTCAGCTGCGGGGTCGACTGGCTGGCACGGACTCACAACAGATCTCACCTTAAATTCCCTGCTATCACTAGTCCCTAATAAAAGTTTCTTTTTGAGACAATGCCTGTTTCAAGAGTTCTGCTTTCTTGGGTGATTAGTTGAAGTGGGTCCTGACAGAAGGTGAGATCTGCATAGTACTCAACCCAGAGAAGTAAACTCCTCTACCGGGGGAGTCACAACTGAATTCTTGATGGAGGAGTTCCAGGCGGCGCAATGGGCCGAAGACCTCCTCAGCCTCGAAGCCAGAGAAAGCCTCTCCAGAGACCTGGAAGTGCTGGACCATCTGGTGAAGAAGATTGAGCCAGATAGTCACTTGGAGTCGGAAACAAAGAAGGCTGGGAGGAAAACCCCCCGAAAGTCACCTTAATCCGGGGGGAGGTAAGAAAAAAGCTAAGAAGAAAAATCCAGACCCTGCCCCCCCCCCGGACAAAGACACAGAGAAAGAAGAACCCAAACTGGGATCTATGGAAGCTGTAATGGAGTATGTAAAGAAAACCCTCGATGAGTTTAAAATGCAAATGAAAGGGGGCCACGAATCTGAAGAAGAGTCAGAGGAGGAAGAATCCGAAGAGGGGGAATTGGAGACCCGAGAGGCAGCAGCCGTCAGAGCCTAAGGTACAGTACCACCCAGGGGCCGTCCACTACAAGCTGCCAGGGGCAGACACCCCCCAACAAGCAGAAGTGAAGCCAATCCCAATTGGGGCAAAGTTTGATGGAGACCCCAAAAGACGGGGGTATTTTGTGGCACAGGTGTTCACCTACATGCAGATCTATGGGAGAACCCTGCCCACAGATGTCGAGAAGGTATGTGTGGTCACCTTAGTGCTGGAAGGGGCGGCGGCAGATTGGATGGTGACCCTTTACAACCGCAATGCTCCCGAGCTGAGAAATTTCAACCATTTTATGGCTGCACTCTGAAGGCGTTTTGAGGACCAGCTAGCAGACAAGAAAGCCCAGGAGTTCATAAAGACCATGAAGCAAGGGAGAAGACCAGTCGCTGAATACATTGAAGAATTTAGAGAACTGGCCAGCCGCCTTCATTGGCCAGAGGAGATCCTGGTGAGCTGTTTCCAGGACAGGCTGAATGAGGAGCTATATAATGCTTGTGTAGCTCGAGGAGCCCTGGGGCAATTTTACGACGGGTGCCTGCTAGCTGAGGAGGTGGAAATTGACCAACGTAAACACCTACACCACCCGGTGAGGCAAAGTTTTAAGCCGCAGCCAGAGAAGCGAGGAGATTCTGCACGAGCCACTCCCCCCCCCCTCTGCCTCACAGCACAGCATTTTTCAAGTGTGGAAAGTGTGACTGCCGCAGCAAGATGCCTGCTAAGAGAGGGGACCACCTGCCGGCTGGAAAAACCCCTCCACAACCCAGAGAAACTGACATGAAGTCTGCGGAGGCCATGGAACTCCCTTGGGACTGCAATCCAGTAGGTCGAGCTCCGGCCCTACGAGCCGGTGACCCTGGAGAAACGGAGGACGACAACAAAGACGACCCATTGGTGAGTGGGCCAACTGACCCCATAATAGTGCTCCTAGAACTGTCCATGCCTGGCACTGGAAAGACAGTAAAACTAGCCGCCCTTTGGGACTCAGGGTGTACCCAATGCATGGTGAGCCCAGAACTGGTGGGGAAGATGGGAATACCTCTCAGGAGATTAAAGACTCCCATTTGCCAGCTGGATGGATCCGTTGCGGGAGGGGTGCCTGCTAGTTTTGCCACCAGACCCTTACGCTTCGACCTGGGGAACCACATAGAGACTTTGGCTTTCATTGTGGCTCCTGGAATGGAGTGGCTGTTAGTCCTGGGGTTGGCATGGTTAAAGAAATGGAATCCTGTGGTTAATTGGAGAGAGGGCCAACTCAAATTTGCAGAGGAGGAAACCCTACCCATAGCTAAAGAAACTGGTGGGAGATGTGGATTACGTCACGAATTTGCCTCCACCCTTAATGAGTCAGAGCTGCAAAGCCTTCCAATGGAATACCGAGATTTAGCTGAGGCGTTCAGTGAGCAGAAGGCGGATGAACTCCTCTCTCACTGCCTCACAGACTGTGCTATTGAAATCATCCCAGGGGCAAAGCTGCCAAAACCAAAAATGTATTCAATGGCTCCTAGAGAACTGAGTGAACTGGAAAAGTTTATAAGGAAAAATTTACAAAGAGGCTTTATTGAACCAGCTAAACCTTGAGTGGCTGCTCCCATCCTATTTAGAGAAAAGAAGGATGGTTCTCTTCATCTCTGCATGGACTATAGGAGTTTGAATGCTGTGTGTGTGGAGAACATGTATCCCCTACCATTAATGAAGGACATGTTAGCACATCTGTCAAAAGGGAAAAATGTTTCAAAGCTAGGCCTGAGGGAAGCTTATTACCACATAAGGATTAGGAAGGGAGATGAATGGAAAATGGCTTTTAACTGCCCACTAGGATGTTTCCAATTCAAAGTACTCCCCTTTGGACTGCAGGAGGTGCCTGCTATTTTTATGCAATTAATAAATGATGTACTGAGGGAGCACCTATATAAGGGGGTTTTGGTTTATCTGGATGACATCCTTATCTACACTGAAACGAAAGATGAACACATCAAACTGGTCAGAGCTGTTGTGAAAAAATTACGTTCTGCAAAGTTGTTCGCCAAATTATCTAAATGTGAGTTTGACAAAGAGCATATTGATTATCTGGGGTATCGCATATCCCATGAGGGGATAGAGATGGACCCAGGCAAAGTGAAGGCAGTTCTGGATTGGGCTACCCCAAGAACCAGGAAACAACTCCAAAGTTTTCTGGGATTTGCCAATTTCTATAGACAATTTATTCCATCATTTTCTCAGATCGCCCTCCCTATCACTAATCTGTTAAAAACTAAACCAAACCAAAACCTAACCAGCCACTAAAATGGACAGGTGAATGTCAAGCAGCATTTGAAAAACTTACAAAATTATTCTCCATGGAGCCAGTCCTGAAGCATCCAGACCTTGACCAGCAATTCATCATCCAAGCCGATGCCAGTGATGTGGCTGTGGGGGCTGTACTCTTACAGAGAAATAAGGAAGGAAGGTTACAGCCTTGTGCATACACCTCTAAGAAACTGTCAGACACTGAACAGAGATGGGCAACTTGGGAAAAGGAAGCCTACACAGCACGGTGGGTTTTACTAACCTGGAGGCATTTTCTTGAGGAGATAAAATACCATTCCAGATATGGACTAATCATAAAAAACTAGAGCAGTGATGGCCAACCTTTTAGAGACCGAGTGCCCAAACTGCAACCCAAACCCCACTTATTTATTGTCGGGTGCTGGGTGGGCGTGGCCCACTGGGTGGGCATAACTGCAGTGGTCATGTCAGACTGGATGGGCATGGCTGGGGTGGACGTGGCCACCTCAATGTTGCTTGTGGGGAGGGATGCCTGTGAGGGCCGGGCATGGTTGGAGGAGATCCAGGGGGTCTCTGGTGGGTGGGGCAGTGGGCAGGAAGCTCGTCCTGCGGGGTGAGGCGAGGCGAGGCAGGGGACAGGGCAGAGGTGCCATTTCCATTCAACATTTCTTGCAGACGTCTCATGACCCAAACTAGGTAACATCAGCAATGCCAGAAGAGAGGGGGTTTGTGGAATGAAGGAGGAGAAGAGGAGAAGGAGGGTGGCTGTGGAGTCCTTGCTGCTCTCTGAGCTTGGTGGCTTTCTTGCAGACATTTCATGACCCAAACTAGGTAACATCAGCAGTGCCAGAAGAGAATGGGGTTTGTGGAGTGGAGGAGAAGAAAAGAAGAGGAGGAGGGTGGTTATGGGTTCCTTGGTCCTGTCTGAGCTTCGTGGCTTTCTTGCAGACGTCTCATGACCCAAACTAGGTAACATCAGCAATGCCAGAAGAGAGGGGGTTTGTGGAATGAAGGAGGAGAAGAGGAGAAGGAGGGTGGCTGTGGAGTCCTTGCTGCTCTCTGAGCTTGGTGGCTTTCTTGCAGACATTTCATGACCCAAACTAGGTAACATCAGCAGTGCCAGAAGAGAATGGGGTTTGTGGAGTGGAGGAGAAGAAAAGAAGAGGAGGAGGGTGGTTATGGGTTCCTTGGTCCTGTCTGAGCTTCGTGGCTTTCTTGTAGACATCTCATGATCCAAACTAGGTAACATCATTAGTTCACTTATTATCCCACTTTGGGTCCTGAAATGTCTGCAAGAAAACCACCATCCTCAGAGACAACCCCCCCCAAGGACCCTTCATTTTAACTCTGAGCCAGAAATATTCTCTGTGATTGGCATTCCAGACTTTCTCAGGACAAAAGAACCTGCCTGGCAGGACCTCATTCCTCTTTCCCATGGGGCACATCCCAATGCCACCATTCTTCCTCCACCATTTCCTGGAACCTAAAGACCAATGAAGTTTCAACCACCAGCACCGGCACTCCCGGTTCCTCCGAGCTGCTCCACCACCTCCAGCTTTGCCTACCGCTCGGGGCCTCACCTGGATACGGCACCACCACCTCAGTTCGTGGATCGGGATGCTCCTCCAAAGGCCGACTGCATCCTCCCTCCCAGTGGCTCCCCCGACCTTTCATCGCCTTAGCTCCTCACAACCCCTCACAACCCCGAAATAAACTTCCAGGATCAAAGAAAAAAATTATGAATATGTTTGATTTATTGATTTATTGATTAACCCGGACAATATATATAATGGTTTTAATTTATTAAAGGGGATACTGTATTATTAATTAGATGGTTTAATATGGTGGGAAATAGATAACTTTTAGAAAATAGAACAAGACTATACTCAAAACTGAACACTTTAACAACAGAATAATCAGAGAAGCCATCGAGATAGAAAAACGCCCACACAGCATGAATAAACGAGATGGTACCTCCCACCTACCAGCCATTTGGAAACCCACCCTTATTGACAAACGAGTCCCTAACACAAAGAATGACACTAGACCCACACTCACGAAAACCACACAGGATGTCACCACCACACATCCACGCAAAAAGCAAACCCAAACCCACACCGATGATGAGGCACGACCACAAACCAGAAACCAGACCACAGCTGCATCATTAGCCAATTCAAACCCCTCCAATCCATACATGAAGCAAACTGACACCCACCTTGATGATATGGCACGACCACGAACGCGAAGCCAAACAACAGCAATGCAGCTCTCCATCTCAAATCCCGCTGCAACTCAGACTAATCCGAGCACAACAAAGCCCCCACCCAAACAGAACACACCCCCATCCAATCAGAGCACAGCCAACCCCCCATCCAATCAGAGCACAGCCAAGCCCCTAACCAATCAGAACACACCTCCACCCAATCAGAACACAGCCAAGCTCCCACCCAATCAGTTCATACCCCCACTGGCAGTTAAAAGGAAGAAACAGCTGTGATCACACATTGCTCCTAGAAGCACGAGGCCGAAGAGACACCAGCCTGAAGATGACGAATGAGATTTCGTCGAAACGTCGCCAAGACACTTCCAATTTTACGCGGGAAAAAACCCATATATATATATATATATATATATATATATATATATATATATATGTTTTCTGAGGTTTTCACGGGTGTTTGTGTGTAGGTCTTTGGTAATTCGGGTTTTCTCCCGCGTAAAATTGAAAGTGTCTTGGCAACGTTTCGACGAAGTCCCATTCGTCATCTTCAGGCTGGTGTCTTCGGCTTCGTGCTTCTAGGAGCAATGTGTGATCGCAGCTGTTTCTTCCTTTTAACTGCCAGTGGAGGTATGAACTGATTGGATGGGAGCTTGAGCTGTGTTCTGATTGGGTGGAGGTGTGTTCTGATTGGTTAGAGGCTTGGCTGTGCTCTGATTGGATGGGGGGTTGGCTGTGCCCTGATTGGCGGGGTGTGTGCTCTGCTTGGGTGGGGGCCCTGTTGTGCTCAGTCTGAGTTGCAGGGGGATTTGAGATGGAGAGCTGCATTGCTGTTGTTTGGCTTCGCGTTCGTGGTCATGCCACATCTTCAAGGTGGGTGTCAGTTTGCTTCACGTATGAAATGGAGGGGTTTAAAATGGCCAATGATGCAGCTGTGGTCTGGTTTCTGGTCCGCGGTCGTGCCTCATCATCGGTGCGGGTTTGAGTCTGCTTTTTGCGTGGATGTGTGGTGGTGACATCATGTGTGGTCTTTGTGAGTGTGGGTCCAGTGTTGCTCCTTGTGCTAGGGATTCGTCTGTCAATAAGGCTGGGTTTCCAAATGGCTGGTAGGCAGACTCAAACCCGCACCGATGATGAGGAGTATATGAAATCCCATGCACCGCCTGCCCCACCACATACATCGGACAAACCAACAGAAGAATAAGTGCACGCATTGAAGAACACAAGAACTCAGTCAGAAAAGAGGAACCAACTTCTTCCCTGGTCCAACACCTTAAAGCCACAGGACATAAAATTGACTTTAAAAAGACCAGAACTATCGCCAAAACTGAACACTTTAACAACAGAATAATCAGAGAAGCCATCGAGATAGAAAAACACCCACACAGCATGAATAAACAAGATGATACCTCCCGCCTACCAGCCATTTGGAAACCCACCCTTATTGACAAACGAGTCCCTAACACAAAGAATGACACTAGACCCACACTCACGAAAACCACACAGGATGTCACCACCACACATCCACGCAAAAAGCAAACCCAAACCCACACCGATGATGAGGCACGACCACAAACCAGAAACCAGACCACAGCTGCATCATTAGCCATTTTAAACCCCTCCAATCCATACATGAAGCAAACTGACTCCCACCTTGAAGATATGGCACGACCACGAACGCAAAGCCAAACAACAGCAACGCAGCTCTCCATCTCAAATCCCCCTGCAACTCAGACTAATCCGAGCACAACAAAGCCCCCACCCAAACAGAACACACCCCCATCCTATCAGAGCACAGCCAACCCCCCATCCAATCAGAGCACAGCGAAGCCCCTAACCAATCAGAACACACCTCCACCCAATCAGAACACAGCCAAGCTCCCATCCAATCAGTTCATACATATACAAATATTTTATTGGTTTTCTATTTTCACAAATCAGTGCTCCATAAACAACGTGGTGACTGAGTCCATTAATAATTCAGTGATACATATAAGTTTTTCTAACTAAGTCCAATGTTACACCCGCCAATACATCCTCTCTTCTTCTGGTAATAACAATTTTTCACATTAGGCAAATACAATTCTTATTATTGTTAGTAGACATACAATTGCATATCAACATTTATTACATTTTTCTAATCATATCAATAATATCAGTTTAAAATATCTTTCCTAGCCAAAGCATATCTTAATTGCATTTGCATTCAGTTTCCACATATTTAATCCATGTCCTATTTTTGCTTTTTTTTTTTTCAATTTTAATTCCCCATCCATGTTCAAAGTATCCAATCATGTATAATTTCAAAACAGGTTATATTTGGGCAACCAAAAGAATCCCTTATTCAAAGTTCTTAACATATTTTTATTTCCCTTTTCATACCAAGATATAATATTCTGGTTACAAATCCTAACTGTTTAGTTATGATAATACTTCTATTTTTAATAATCTATTCTTAATCATATTCAAACCTCTAATCAATAATATAGCATCACATTTGATAGGTCAAAGCTTCTATTTCCTTCAGTCTTACTCTTGCTTTCTTTCTTTGCCAATTAACTTTCCAAGTTAGTGCATTTAAGTCATCAAAACATTCTTCCTCTATTTTTATATATATTATTTGGAACAAGAAAAACAATTTAGTTCCATCAGCTCTCCTTTCTTATCATCCAGTATGTTCTGAGACCTTGGTTTATAAAAAGTCTTTTCCGTTTCCAATATTATCGTTATATCTTCTGAATTTTCATTTATCTGAATCTGGTAATATATTTCCTTCTTTAAATCATCAATGTTTGTGTCAGCATTCTCTAGTTTTTCTTCTATTTTCTGGGTTGCTGGTTCCTTCTCTGTAGCTGTCTTCTGCATTTGTAGATTTGAGTTAGCAAATTGTTCTTTTATCTCCTTTGTGTTGTTAGTAACCTGTTCACAAGCTAGAATAATTGTTTTTTGTATTAATTTCAGCATGGAGAGTATTTCTTTCTGTGTTTCATAAGTATTTTCTTGGTGATATGGCAAGTTAAGGCTGCTGGGAACAGATGTTAAAGATGATGTTTTACTATTTAACGCTGAGTCTGAAACATCCATTTTGTTTTGTTGAATTTTATTTTAGCTTTATAAGTAGCCTTTATAGATTTATCCAACCGACTGTCCGTTCCTGAATCTCCCCTAAGCAGATATAAGTAAAGTTCATTTTTTTCTGTCCAATAAGAAATATATCCTTTCTGTCCAGGGAGAAAAAAGAATTATTGAAGGTTGTTTAACAGCCAAAATTTATAATCCAAAGTGTTCCATATATTTCTTCCACACAAAAAAATAAATAAATCCACAATCCAGCTCTGGAAGTCAGTATTTATGTTCAAAATTCAGACAGGCCAAGTTTAGAATGTTTATCATCTCTGCCACATAGATAAGCAACCCCCAAGCCTGTTCCTTTTTTTTCCTCAACTGTAATTTTCAATAATAAAATAATTATCTAATTCTGGGCTTCAAGCCAGATTTCTTTTAGGCATAAATAAGTTGTAGTGCCGTAATTCACTGCTAGATGTCATCAACGCCACTTTCTGGTTTTTAAATCCAAAACATATTGTTAACTTTTCAAGTCTTTTTCTTTAGAAGAAATAAAAATAAAAAGGACTTAAAAAACACTTTTAGTCCCCAAATTTTCAAACTGTAAGTATATTTTAGTTCCAGTTGAGTCTTATAGGTTTGCCAGTATCCCCAAGTATTAATTCGCCGCTTTTCTTTTCTGAGGGAGTGGGGCAAAAATTCCCTTTCCCTTTTTCATCAGGGGAAGTGCTTTGGGCAGCTTTTCAGGAAGAGGTCTGACGATCATAAAGAAAGGATCAGGTCTCACCCAGTTTCATCCACGTTGCTGTAAAAATGCTTGGTAGTGCTTGTTGACCTCCGTAGTCCGCAGCTTAGGGCTGGCTACACGAATGCAGCTAGTCTTTTCCCCGCTGGTTTGGAGGGCTTCCTCAGATCAAATGGGGGGTTGCCACCCCTCCCACGATCGATGAGCATCCCCTCCTGCTTGCCACCTCTACAGGGAGACCTTCGACCCTTTCCAGGGTCCCCTAGAAGGGCGAAACCAGACACGAGACATGGAGCCCTGTCCTCAAGTGTCTGCATTGCCGCGAGATCCCAACCAGAAGTCGGATATTCTATTTTTATAGAGAAGTCAAAGCAACTGAGATCTGTTAAAGGCCAGTCATAATGAATGTGATACCTTCCAGCAAATAATTAATAGGAAAAGGTTGAATTTATGTTGAGAATGCCTATCAATAATCTATTAATAATCAGTGTGCTGGACCAGTATGTAGCCATCTAGCCAGAGTGTATAGCTAGCTTAGGAAATTGTGTGCAGAGCAAGTAGCATTTTAAGGATTAAAGTGCTGTCTCCTTAAGGGTAGCCTTCTGGGAAATGTAGTTTAGTTGGTACATGGTTATATCTGTGTTCTAATTGGTCACTGGGAGGGTCTTGTGGTTTATGACCAGACATCCTGTTATGTGCCAGGTTTTTATTACCTCTCTGCATGAATCCTAGCCACGAGGCTAGGCTAGGAACTCCGTAGCAACATGTAAGATTTATGTAGAATGGGGAAATCCATTATTCTTTTACCTACGAGATGGGTCCAGATTACAACCTACATCCTAGAAGAACTTCTACAATAACTGTGAGTTAATGTCTTGAGGATGCCTGGAATAAAAGTAATTTTGTATGATTCATCCGTTGAGTTTATCTGCCTGTTTCAAGTGGAATCCAGCAACCTTCTCTGCATGAGACAGGAAAGTAAAAGAATATTGTGTGTTTCTCTCTTCTCTAACTTAAAAAAGATTATATCTTCTATTCTGCCTAACTCATCATTCAAAGTGAAAAAGAAGTGTGTCTGTGTCTAGCTAGCAGCGCAACCAGCCTGCTTGTAAGCCACGCAATCAGTGACTAAGAAAAGAGCTAGCCAGCTCACTCTGCATTTGAAAGAAATGAAAAAGAGTTAACATTTCTGCATGCTTCAGTAATAGAGCCTGTGCTTTCAATCGTTTCCCTCTAATGCATCTGCCTACTGCATCTTTGTTCAACTGGGAAAGAATTGTGTCTGTGCAATCAGCTTGCCCATTGTAAAGCGCCAATTTTGTTGTTGTTGTTAGTTGCAAAGTCGTGTCTGACCCATTGCGACCCCATGGACAATGTTCCTCCAGGTCTTCCTGTCCTCTACCATTTTCTGGAGTCCATTTAAGCTCACGCCTACTGCTTCAGTGACTCCATCCAGCCACCTCATTCTCTTTCGTCCCCTTCTTCTATTGCCCTCAATCTTTCCCAGCATTAGGCTCTTCTCCAGTGAGTCCTTCCTTCTCATTAGGTGGCCAAAGTATTTGAGTTTCAACTTCAGGATCTGGCCTTCTAAAGAGCAGTCGGGGTTGATCTCTTCTAAGACTGACCAGTTTGAACGCCTTGCAGTCCAAGGGACTCGTAGGAGTCTTCTCCAGCACCATAGTTCAAAGGCCTCAATTCTTTGGTGCTCAGCCTTTCTTATGGTCCAACTTTCGCAGCCATACATTGCAACTGGGAAAACCATGGCCTTGACTATACGCACTTTTGTTGGCAGGGTGACATCTCTGATTTTTAGTATGCTGTCTAGATTTGCCAACTTGTTGAGTTTCAAGCCAACTTTTGCACTCTCCTTCTTCACCTGCGTCCAGAGGCTCTTTATTTCCTCTTCACTTTCTGCCATTAGAGTGGTATCATCTGCATATCTTAGGTTGTTGATATTTCTCCCCGCAATCTTAATTCCAACTTTTGATTCATCTAGCCCTTCCTTTCTCGTGATGTGCTCTGCTTATATGTTAAATAGGCAGGGCAACAATATACAGCCTTGCCGGACTCCTTTCCCAATTTTCCACCAATCAGCGGTTCTGTGTCCAGTTCTCACTGTTGCTTCTTGAACCGCATATAGGTTTCTCAAGAGACAAATAAGATGGTCTGGTACTCCCATCTCTTTAAGAACTTGCCACAATTTGCTGTGATCCACACAATCAAAGGCTTTAGCATAGTCAATGAAGCAGAAGTAGATGTTTTTCTGGAACTCCCTAGCTTTCTCCATGATCCAGCGTATGTTGGCAATTTGAGCTTTAGTTCCTCTGCCTCTTCGAAATCCTGCCTGTACTTTTGGAAGTTCTCGATCCACATACTGCTGGAGTCTAGATTGTAGGATTTTAAGCTTAACTTTACTAGCATGTGAAATGAGTGCAATGGTGCGATAGTTTGAACATTCTTTGGCATTGCCTTTCTTTGGAATTGGAATGTAAACTGACCTTTTCCAATCCTGTGGCCACTGTTGAGTTTTCCAAATTTGCTGGCAAATTGAGTGTAGCACTTTTACTGCATCGTCTTTTAAGATTTTGAATAGCTCAGCTGGAATACTGTCACCTCCACTAGCTTTGTTGTTGCTCAGATTTCCTAAGGCCCATTTCACTTCACATTCTAGGATGTCTGGCTCGAGGTCAGTGACCACTCCATCGTGGTTATCTGGGATGTTAAGCTCGTTCTTGTATAGTTCTTCTGTGTAGTTTTGCCACCTCTTCTTAATCTCTTTTGCCTCTGTTAAGTCCCTGCCATTTTGGTCCTTTATCATGCCCATCTTTGCATGAAACATTCCCTTCATATCTCCAATTTTCTTGAAGAGAACTCTGGTCCTCCCTATTCTATTGTTTTCTTCTATTTCTTTGCACTGTTCATTTAAGAAGGCATTCTTATCTCTTCTAGCTATTCTCTGGAGTTCTGCATTCAATTGGGTGTATCTTTCTCTTTCTCCCTTGCCTTTCACTTCCCTTCTTTTCTCAGCTATTTGCAAAGCTTCCTCAGACAGCCATTTTGCTTTCTTGCATTTCTTTTTCTTTGGGATGGTTTTAGTTGCTACCTCTTGTACAATGTTGCGAACTTCCATCCATAGTTCTTCAGGCACTCTGTCTATCAGATCTAATTCCTTAAATCTATTTGTCACCTCTACTGTATATACATCAGGGATATGATTTAGTTCATACCTGAGTGGCCTAGTGCTTTTCTCTACTTTCTTCAATTTAAGCCTAAATTTTGCAATGAGAAGCTCATGATCTGAGCCACAGTCAGCTCCTGGTCTTGTTTTTACTGACTGTATAGAGCTTCTCCATCTTTGGCTGCAGAGCACATAGTCAATCTGATTTCTGTGTTGACCGTCTGGTGATGTCCATGTGTAGAGCCGTCTCTTGGGTTGTTGGAAAAGAGTGTTTGCTATGACCATCGTATTCTCTTGACAAAATTCTATCAGCCTGTGCCCTGCTTCATTTTATACTCCAAGGCCAAACTTGCCTGTTATTCTGGTTATCTTTTGGCCTCCTACTTTAGCATTCCAATCTCCCATGATGATAAGGACATCATTTTTTGGTGTTAATTCTATAAGGTGCTGTAGGGCTTCATAGAACCGGTCCATTTCATCCTCTTCAGCACCAGTGGTTAGGGAAAAACTTGAACTACTGTGATATTGAATGGTTTGCCTTGGATTTGCACTGAGATCATTCTGTCATTTTGGGGATTGTATCCCAGTATTGCTTTTCCTACTCTTTTATTGACTATGAAGGCTACTCCATTTCTTCTGAGGGATTCTTGCCCGCAGTAGTATACCTGATGGTCAGCGAACTAAAATGGACAGGAACTTCACTGAAGTCTTTTCTCACACAGACAGTGCATCCTGGTGGTCAAAGAGTGAATGTCATGGTTCTGACATGGTTCTGTCTTGCTTTGACAGTGAACTTCATTGAATTCTTTGCCCACGCAGACAGTGCACCCTGGTGGTCAAAGAGTGAATTTCACTGAAGTCATTCAAATTGTCTAGGAAAACTTCTGAGTCTTCCCTAGTCATGGCAGAAGGTCCCAATGTGCCAGAAGAGCAGGTCCTTCCAACTAACCTCGATTTATGTGCAGAACCTGATGTACAAAATTGGGAAATGGCCGAAACATCTCAGAAACCTTATCACTTGAGGCAACAAAGAAAGCCCACTGAAGCCAAATGGTCAAGCCTGCTGGAGAAGTGGAGTGGCCTCTATGATCATCATAAGGAATCCTGGGAGATGCTACAGCAACTCTGCGATGCGTCCAAAGATAAGCTTTCCCCTGGGCGCATTCGTTCTTTAGAAGAGGATATGGACAGGCTTTGCCTAAAATGTACTGACTATGAACGCTGCCTCACAGACATCCATTCGCAGCTAGGAGATTCAACACTCAAGGAGGAAGTGCAACATCTCAAGCAGATACACAGAGAGTGTGAGAAGCTCCCACAAAGCAGTAAGGAGTCTCTCCAAACTGGACCGGAAACCCCATCCGTTCACCCCACGTCACATCTCCGAGACAAACTTCAGGCAAAGGACACACTGAACGAGAAGGCCAAGTCCGAAGTGTCCCATCGTTCGCATGCACCATCCCAGCGGTCACATGTGTCTTCTTCTCACTCCTCTAAGAAAGCCTCATCCATTTGTCCCAGGTCACATCTCCGAGACGAACTCCAGGCGAAGGACTCACCGAGCAAGAAGGCTGAGTCCGAAGTGTCCCATCGTTCACATGCACCATCCCAGCGATCACATGGGGCTTCCTCTCACGCTTCTAAAAAAGCTTCGCCCTTTCATTATAACTCGCAACGGTCTCAGGCACATTTCAGTGTATCACAGCAACCTTCCATCTCAGGTGTCTCCCATCACTCCAAAGCATCTTCTCGTCATAGCCATTCCTCCTAAGTCTCCAGAGCAGAGAGCCTGGCCGCTCAAGCTGAACAAGCACAAATCGATGCTGCAGCAGCCATTGCAAGCCTACGTGTGGCAAAAGCAGAGCAGCTGCAAAAGGAAGAAATGGCCAAACTGGAGGCCAAAGCAGCTCTACATGCGGCAGAAGTAGAACAGCTGCAAAACGAAAAAATGGCCAAACTGGAGGCCAAAGCAGCTCTACGTGCGGCAGAAGTAGAACAACTACGCAAAGAAGAAATGGCCAAAGCTCAGGCCAGGCTTGAGTTTCTACGGCATGAACGGAAGGCAGCAGAAATAACAGCAAGAGCTGCAGCTTTAAAGGCGAAGGTTGATGGCGCTACTTCCATGCACAATTTGGAAGGAAGAGAAAGCTCGGATAGCTGCGTCAAGGCCTACGTTGACCAGAACGCTCTATGACATGAGAAGGCAGGAGCGCCGCGGTTGACCACAAATCTCCCAAAACCAAGTGGACAGGAAGGAGAATCTCAACCACCAGATGTGCAAACCAGTCAGAGAGCTGACATCGCACCATCTGGATCACGAGACCTTCCCTCCGGATCTGCACAATGTACCCCAATGAACCAAACCACAGATGGTAACCGGATAGGTCCATCTGCAACGATGATGACTCCCCAGCAGGAGAGCACACAAGGTGCCATGATTCCTAAGCTCAATGCCATGGCAAAGGAATTCCGGCCAGACCCTCAAGGCCCCTTGTGTGAGCCATGGGAAGTTACCCTCAGAAAGCAGCATGCTGAAGAAAATCACCAGCCATCTCTGGTATATGCCCCTGCTCTTGGGAGCAATGCCTATGAGGATCAATGAAAGGCAGCTAATCGTGCTCCTGATGACTCCAACACCGCACTACTTCCGCCTAACTACACCCCCTATACAGCACCAATGTATCCTTCAACATCCTGTGGAAGAAGGTGGGATTTGGCATCCAGAGGTGTGCAAAAATTCTCTGACAAACCGGGGAGGGAGTTCTTATTGTGGAAGCATATTTTCAAGCATACCCTCCACAACGAAGGGTTGGAACCAGCCGAAGAGATTGGGCTTATGATGACATGGCTGGGACCAAAATCTATGAAGGTAGTGAAGGACATCTACACATCCCAATTAGGTGACCCAGACACCACCCTTCAGCATGCCTGGAAAAGGCTCGATAAGCAGTATGGTGCACCCGCATTGACAGAGTCTTCGTTCTTGGATTGTATCTACGAATTCCCTGACATCAATATCAACGATCCTAGCCAGATGTGGGAATTTTCTGATTTACTTACACAGCTACAGACAGCACAAAAAGATCCCACCATTCCGGGACTTGTCTGTCTTGATCAGTTCAGGATGCAAAGGCTTATCATTCAAAAACTACCAAGGCAGTTAAGGGAAAAATGGATCGATGTATCCGAAACTTATGAGAAATAGAACCCTGGCAAACCACCCCCCTTTGCTGTTCTTGCTGAATTTGTTTCCTGCCAAGCAAACCGGTGCAATAACCCTTACTACCTCGACAACAGAGAAAAATGGTCTCCAGTGGCCAAAAGGACCAGTCAGAATTCTGGTGCAACCAAGGGTCCAGTCCAAACCACAAGGGGTAAAACCCTTCTCTCCGTGCATAAGACAGTGGTTGCTACCTTGCCTAGGAAAACTTCAGATGAGCAATTGTCGAAGAAATCTCAATCTAAACCTCTGCAATCAGATAAAGACCTGATTTGTCCACTACATAAATCCTCACATTCTCTGAACAAATGCAGAGAATTTGGAAAGAAGTCCCTGGACGAACGAAAAGCTTTGCTCAAAGAGTACAAAATATGCTACAAGTGCTGTGAATCTACGGAACACATGGCCAAAGATTGCGCAGCTAAGATGAAATGCCACCTATGCAAAAGTGACAAGTACCCGGGAGCCTTGCATCCAGACTCTAAGCAGCCACAACAAGCAACTTCTACTCCTCCTACGATGAAGGAGCTTCAACATGGCTCCAAAGAGCACCCAGAGGCGCTAGGTCAAGGTCCACTGCATGTCAATATGTGGTGACTCACCACTCCCTCGTTCATGCGCCCCCATCTGTCTACCTAAAGTCTACCCCGACGGACGCCTAGAAGAAGCCGTGAAGATGTATGTAGTAATAGATGCACAAAGCAATACCACAATAGCTAAGTCAGCATACTTCGACCTCTTCTATGTCCCAAGTAAAGAAACGCTTTTCACAATATCAATGTGCACTGTACCACAGAGTACGGCAGGGAGGAAAGTCTCTGGACTGTGCATAGAGTCATTAGATGGGAGTTCACAGTTCCTACTGCTGCCAGTGTTGGAATGGGACTTCTTACCAGATGATCGCAGTGAAATTCTAACACCGGAGGTGGCAAGAATCATACCTCACCTGTCGCACATAGCTGATCACCTCCCTCCCCTAGATCCTGAAGCCGAAATCCTACTTATGTGGGATGAGACACCCCTGAGTCCCTTGGTTCTTATGAAATGGTCAAAGGCCCATCAGGTGCCCCAGTTGCCGTTAAGATGGAATTTGGATGGGTCATCGCAGGATCGGCTGCAAGCTCCAACCGAAGCGAACGTCTCAGCGACTACCATTCTTAGTAATGGGAGAGCATCCCACCTGAAACCATGCCAAAAACACTTTACACTTTCAACATCCAAGCCCGTTTTAGGAGCGACAGTGTTCCAGACCAGCAAAGACGACAATGACGTGGCCTTGTCCATAGAGGAGAAGGAATTCCTAGACCTCATGAATAAGGAATTCCTACAGGATGCCACAGGGAGTTGGGTAGCCCCACTACCCTTCCGCTTACCCAGGCAGCACCTGCCAAACAATCATGAGCAAGCTCTCTCTTGCCTCAACAGTCTGAGGAGAATCATGAACAGGAAGCCAGAAATGAAAGCTCATCTAGTGGAGTTCATGGAAAAGATGATCCAGAGCGGACATGCCGAGCTTGCCCCACAACTGAAGAAAGATGAAGAATGCTGGTATCTACCATTCTTTGGAGTGTACCACCCACAAAAGCCAGGTCAGATAAGAGTAGTCTTCGATGCCAGCACGCAGTTCCAAGGCATCTCTTTGAACAATGTCCTTCTCACAGGGCCTGATCTCACCAACAGTCTACTTGGCGTGCTCATCCACTTCAGAAAGAAAGCTATAGCGGTCATGGCTGACATCCAACAGATGTTTTATTCATTCTATGTCAGGGAAGATCATCGCAATTACCTGCGCTTCCTGTGGTTCAGCAATGAACAGCACAGCCAGAAGATAACAGAATACAGAATGCGGGTGCACATCTTTGGGAATGGTTCTTCCCCTGCAATTGCTAACTACGGCCTGCAACACACCGCTCGTAAAGGTGAGGCCAAATACGGTGCAGATGCCAGACACTTCGTGGAACGAGATTTCTATGTCAACGATGGCCTAAAATCTGTACCCACTCCAGCAGAAGCCATAGATCTATTGAGAAGGACACGCCAGATGTTAGCGGCAGCCAACCTTAGGCTGCACAAAATTGCATCCAATAGTGAAGAAGTGTTGGAGGCATTCAATCCTGAAGAGCATGCCAAAGGTCTACAGGACCTCGATTTTGGCACAGATGACCCTCTCATCCAACAGAGTCTCGGTCTGTGTTGGGACAAAGAAACACGTCTTCACCTTTAGAGCTCCGACACAGAACACCGTCTTCACAAGAAGAGGAGTTTTGTGTACAGTAAATAGCCTGTTCGACCCTCTAGGGTTTGCTGCACCTGTGACAGTCCAAGGGAGGCTCCTTCTGCACGCACTCTCCCAAGGCACCAGAGACTGGGACGAACCACTTCCACCAGAACAGAAGCAAGTCTGGGAGACATGGCGTAGGTCTCTAAGTTGTCTCCAAAGCGTCCACATACAGCGCACGTATGTTCCCATTTCACTTGCCGCCTCAATGAACAAAGAGCTGTGTGTGTTCTCAGATGCTTCAACAAAGGCAATAGCAGCTGTAGGATACATCAGAGTCTACGGCGGGGAGAGCTACAATGTCGGTTTCATTATGGGAAAGGCAAAACTGGCACCACAACAAGGTCACACCGTACCCAGATTAGAGCTCTGCAATGCCATTCTGGCTGTAGAACTCGCAGACATAATAATGAAAATGATAGACCTTGAGCTGCAATCTACCACCTTCTATACGGATAGCAAGGTGATGTTAGGCTACATCCACAACCAAAGCAGACACTTCTACGTCTATGTAAGCAATATAGTGGAAAGGATCAGAAGATCTTCAAATCCTGAGCAGTGGCGATATGTGCCAACCGATCAGAATGCAGCGGACTGACTTCCAGTTCCGGTTTGCAGCGCTTGCGGTCGCACGAAGAGTCTTTTCTCTTCGCTGGTCGGTTTCCCTCCACCAGTAGACCCTGGATAGGGTCGAAAGTCACCCTGGAGGGGCGACCACCGCTGAGGAGGACACTCGTTGACTGCAGAGGGAGCGGCAGCACCTTCCGCACTCCAAGACAGCTCCTTTGGGCCGACGGGGAAAAGATCGGCCATTAACATGGCCGATCATCTAGCTGCTCCAGCCGAAAGTCACAAGAACATCTAAGCGAAAAGAACCACCGTGGAAGATCCGGGTGAGACCTTTCTTTCCCTCTCCGTACCCTAACTACCTTCCTGTGAAAAGCCTCTGGGATTATTTCCCTACTTTAAGAGAGCGGCATGTGGATACTTGGGAAAATGAGCTCTGAGAAAAATAATTAATTTTTACTGACTACTTTGGTTGTTGGATTTTGGGGATCCCGAAAAAATCCTTCCTGTGAAGATGGATCTTTTTTCTCTGCCTGCCTGTCTTTAGCTTAAGCGGAAGCCTTTAGGGAAGGGGTGGAGTGTTTTGTTTCCTCTCCCCCCCTCCTGTATATAAACGGCAGTTTAAGCTATTTTATATTTTGCAGATGAACTTCTTAAAAGAATGATAAAACTGTTTAACTTCCAACAGAAAATTGGGAAGCTTATTTCTTCAAAGATATTCTTCTACGTTTGGAAAAACTATTCTAACTGTATGGTTTATTTTAAAATCTCATTTGGGGCTGACTTCTTTTTTTTCTAAACTGCAACATTGTAGCTTGTAGATGCTAAGAATTTTCTCTTTCCCTTGTTGGGTGTGTATTCAGATTAAAACTTGGCTCTACACCCAGACACTTGGCTGTACACCCAGACATTCCTATCTGACTTTGAAAACAGCTGAAAGAAGGTTTTTTTCTTCTTCTTCTTTTTCCCATTATTTTAACTTGGCTTTAAAGTACAGACTTATATCTCAGATATATGACAGTTGGACTTTTTCTTTTTTTTGGATTACAAACATTTTTATGAAGAATTGATTTTCAAGGCACTTTTTTTCTTTTTATTATTATCCTCTTTTTTGCAAAGCTATTATAAATTGGATTACAGATTAGATATCTTTTTTTAGTATTGACTTGGGTCTTCTTGTTTCTGTTCCTTTTCTTGCTTGACCTTTTTGTTTTGTTTTGTTGTTGTTGTTTTTCCTCTGTTTGGATATTATATTCTATATCCCTATTATAGACATTTATTGTTGTATTTACCTTTTAAGCTGAATCTCCACCAAAAAACTAAAAGATTATTTTATCACTGAAATGGAGTTTTACCCACAGCTTGGCTATGGACTTATACTAGAAAATTTTTTGGAACTTAAAGAACAAAGGATTTTTAGAATGAACATTAAAGATGATGCTCCAGAACTAAAAATTGAACCTCAAATTTTGACTGATCAACTGATAGACCAAGGAACTACAGAAGAAGAACAGATTAACTCCAAAGAGGCCTGTACACAACAACATATACAATTTAATGAGATGGAGGAATTTCATTCACAATCTATCTGTAAACTGATGCTGGGAAGGATTTACGAATTTAATGAGCGAGTGAATGCTAGAATAAATGCCTTTATTACAAAACTTCAGACTGACTTCCAGATTACAACTGACTACCCCACAACCCAAACAATAATAGAGGAGGAACAAATCAACAGAGAGGAAGATATCATACAATCCCACATACAAGTCATGGAGAACCTCGACGACCAAAGACGGATTTCAATCAAAACATCTACAATACCCAAAGCAATAGGAACTGATTTGCAAATATGAGGCATTGACTGTGACAACACGGATAAACAACAAGTAATCAACACATTGAACAAAATTGATTATACAGCGCAGACAATATTGGAAAAAAGAGAAAAGAAATATGATCAGACTGAATTGTTGAGAAATATGTATAATCAAATATTGAGATTTGATGATTTAGAGGCTCTTTTATGGAAACCTGCTTGGCACAAAAAGAAAGCTAGAATTAGATTTAAAAATTAGAGTTAAACTTTTATCTGATGGGTTAAAAAGGCTTTTAGAGACTTTGACTGAGTTAATACTACTGAGAGGAAAATTATTGATTTGATTATGATTTGAAATTGTAATATGGAAAAGGTAAACAAGAAGTTAATAGAAGAAGAAATAGAATATAGATGTGACATGAAATAAGAAGGTATTTTCTGGAATAATATGTTTTTTTTTAGGTACAATTATTTTGACAGGATTTAATCTTTATGTAATGAGTTAAAAAGGCTTTTTAGGGATATGGATTGATTTATAAAATATATATTTGAAATAGAGTAGAATAAGAAATAGAATATAGTTGGGAAGTATAAAAATATAATGGTTGGAATAATGTGTATATTCTAGAAATAATTATTATTTTATGAAATAAGGGATATTTTTTTTTGATTGACTAAATTCTATTTAGAAATGTATTAATTTGACTATGTTATATTAATTGAGGGAAATAGAGAGGGAACTTTTAAAGAATTAATCTGAATTATATATGTATGATTATGCTTTTTTCTTTCTTTTATGGTTGTTTGATTACCCTATCTCCACGTTGATTCCCAAGCACTTTGATGTAAAACCAAAAAAACCCCAATAAAACATATAAGGAACGGTTGCTGGAATTGGGTATGTCTAGTTTAATGAAGAGAAGGACGAGGGGGGACATGATAGCAGTATTCCAATATCTCAGGAGCTGCAACAAAGAAGAGGGAGTGAAGCTATTTTCCAAGGTGCCTGAAGGCAGGACAAGAAGCAACGGATGGAAACTAATCAAGGAGAGAAGCAACCTAGAACTAAGGAGAAACTTCCTGACAGTTAGAACAATTAACTAGTGGAACAACCTGCCTCCAGAAGCGGTGAATGCTCCAACACTGGAAGTTTTTAAGAAGAGACTGGACAGCCATTTTTCTGAAATGGTATAGGGTTTCCTGCCTGAGCAGGGGGTTGGACTAGATGACCTCCAAGGTCCCTTCCAACATTATTATTATTATTATTATTATTATTATTATTATTATTATTATTATTATTATTATTATTATTATTATTATTATTATTATTATTATTATTATTATTATTATTATTATTCTCTATATATTTTTCTCTGATTTTTACTCTAATTACTATTGAAGATTTGGGTTCCCCCCCCCTTAAAATAGAGGGGGGGGATTGAAAAGATCCAACTAACTCTGAGACGTAACCTGCTATTCTTTAAGAGAGGCTTGTTGACAGCTTTGAAAATAGATAAGATATAAAGCAACCTTGAAGCACTATCTGCAAGAACCCCAGCTCAGCTCCTTACTTGGTGGACTTTCTGACTGTAAGTTGTTTTTTTTTTAGTTTAATATACTACAATGGAAGAAGAACAGGAATGGATTTCTTCTACAGAGGAAGCACAGGAACAAATTCTTTGTATGTTAAAAGCGATTATCCAAACTCTACGTATAAGTCTGGATATGCAAACTCAAATTATGACTTCAACCAAAGAATCATCTATACAGAATTCTATAGAGAAAGTGAAACAACCAAATGCTATGACAGAAGACTTAGATACTCAACAAATACAGACAATGGAAAACACAAAAAAGAAACTGATAATAGAGAACAAAGAAAGGACTTTTCTTATAAACCAGAAGGAATTTGAAGATAAAAAAGGAAAACAGATGAAAGAGAAGATAAATACTTCGGGACAACTGCATCGAACTGGAAAAACAAAGAGACGACCTGCTAAATCAGCTAGTCCTCTTAAGAAAACATCAACTGGACGCTCTTATCAACATCAAACAATAGCTACAATAATACAAGGAGATCTTTTTGATGATTTAAAAGCAAAGATACGAAAAATGACCTGGCAGAAAAAAAAGCTAGAATAAGATTGAAAAAGATTGGGGTTTTGATCTACACATGAGATCTAAAATAGAATATATCTAAATGGATAGAATATGTATTCTGAACACAAGATATTGTAACAATTTGAGATAAAGAAAATTTTGGTCATATAAAATCTAGAAATATAAATATTGAAATAAGAATATTATACTGTTTTATTAGTTTGTTAAGATAGATGGTAGAATTTATATATAAGGGGTGTACTTTAAATATTAGATTGTATGAGGAATTGTGATAAAGGAATTGTGTTCAATTAAAAATTTGAAAAAAAATAAATATTAAACGTTAAATTAAAATATTAAGGGAAAATTAACCATCAGGTCACTGATTGGCTAAAAGTTTGAATGTTTACAAATAACTAAGATTTGAATTTAAGATATTGTTATGAGTTGAGACAAAGGTTAAGTAAAACTTAGAAGTATAAATACTAATAATTAAATTTGTATATGGGTTTGTGGTACAAATGCTGGTGGGTTTTTTTTTTGGTTTTTTTTTATTTTTTTGGAAAGGAAGAAAGGAAGGAAGTAGAAGGAAGAAAAGGAAAACAATTATTAGCCCCAAATATGAGATAGGAGACTTAGAAATTGGGATCATTTAAAATCTGGAAATGATAAAGATTAAACGTTAAACTTAAATATCAATGGGAAATTAAAGTTAAGAAAAACTTACTAGGTTATTGTCTAAAAGATGGAATGTCAAAATAATTAAGATATGTATAGACTGAAGATTATTGATGAATACTAGAAAAGTATTTTTTGTTTGATTGATAGAATAAGAAATGTATTGGTTCGAATATGACAGTAGATATTATGGGGGAAAGAGAGGGAATTAATTGTTGTAATACTTTGAGATTTGTACTGATGATATTCAAATGTAATGGAATTACTGTGCTTAACTGCCACGCTACTTTTCAAATATGTAAATGTAACATTGGAAAATTAATAAAAAACTTGGAAGGGAAAAAAAAACGAGGTGCGACACAACACCAGTTGATGGCTGACCTGCCACCCGAGCGCCTTAGTCCATCGCCGCCGTTTACCAACGTAGGCCTAGATGTATTTGGGCTTTGGTCCGTGTCTGTCCATCAGACCAGAGGTGGTCAAGCTAACAGCAAACGTTGGGCCCTCCTTTTCACATGTCTTAGTATTCGAGCTGTCCATATTGAAGCCATTGAATCTATGGACACTTCTTGCTTCATCAACGCTCTAAGAAGGTTCCAAGCACACAGAGGCCCAGTTAAGGCATTTAGATCTGATTGCGGAACTAACTTTGTGGGAGCCTGCAAGGACTTACAGATTGATGAAGGCATTCGCCCCGACTCAGCAATTGACAAGTACCTAAAGGCCCAAAATTGTGTATGGACATTCAATCCTCCCCATGCATCCCACATGGGAGGAGCGTGGGAGCACATGATTGGCGTAGCCTGCAAAATCCTGGACTCTATGTTGACAAAGATACCCACGCTGACGCTTGAGGTCCTCACTATCCTCATGGCAGAAGTAGTAGCTATCATCAATGCTCGACCTTTGGTTCCAGTTTCTTCTGATCCTGAAAATCCAACTATCCTCACCCCAGCTGCCTTACTGACCCAGAAGACAGGCGACTGGCCAGCACCATTAGGGAACTTTGTTCCCAAAGACATGTATAAACAGCAATGGAGACAAGTTCAACTGCTGGCCAACACCTTCTGGAAGCGCTGGAAGCAAGAATACTTGTCTCCCCTACAGGATTGCCACAAATGGAAGACCAAAGAGCCTAACCTAGAAGAAGGAGACCTTGTCTTGCTGAGAGACAAGGACGCACATCAGAACTCTTGGCCCATGGGACTTGTGCACCAAGTCCTACCCAGCTCTGATGGACTAGTTCGCCAAGTTGAAGTCCAGACTGTGAAGCCACATGAGTCAGATTGTGACTCAAAGACTCTCGTGAAAAGGCTTTACACCAGACCGATCACTGACTTGGTACTGCTGCTGAGGAAGACCGAACTTGAAGATTGATCCTCGAACTATGCATATTGTGTCTACCTCATAATTGCATTGTTTGACATAATGCTTTTGTTTATCTCAGTTATAGTTATGCATGTTTTGTATTTACCTTATAATTGCATTGTTTGATGTAATGCCTTTGTTTCTCAGTTATAGTTATGCATGTTTTGTATTTACCTCATGATTGCACTGTTTTGATGCCATGTTTTTGCCTATTCCAGTTAATAGTCAGTTAATAGTGAAAAATGCATTGTTTTGATGCTATGTTTTTTGCTTATTCTAGTTAATGGTTAGTTAATAGTGGAAATTGTATATTTCCAAGCGGGGAGTGTGCTGGACCAGTATGTAGCCATCTGGCCAGAGTATATAGCTAGCTTAGGAAATTGTGTGCAGAGCAAGTAGCATTTTAAGGGTTAAAGTGCTGTCGCCTTAAGGGTAGCCTTCTGGGAAATGTAGTTTAGTTGGTACATGGTTATATCTGTGTTCTAATTGGTCACTGGGAGGGTCTTGTGATTTATGACCAGACATCCTGTTATGTGCCAGGTTTTTATTACCTCTCTGCATGAATCCTAGCCACGAGGCTAGGCTAGGAACTCCGTAGCAACATGTAAGATTTACGCAGAATGGGGAAATCCATTATTCTTTTACCTACGAGATGGGTCCAGTTTACAACCTACATTCTAGAAGAACTTCTACAATAACTGTGAGTTAATGTCTTGAGGATGCCTGGAATAAAAGTAATTTTGTATGATTCATCCATTGAGTTTATCTGCCTGTTTCAAGTGAGAGAGGAAAATCAGTGTATGGAAGCAAGCTTTGAAATATTCTTTCAAGTCAATATCCATGTCATAATTAGCAGTGCAGGAGAATGTTATAAATAAATAGCGTGACCCTCAAGTGAGAATGTTTAGCCTTGCTAAGGGTGGTATGAGATATTCCGATAACACAGCACCCCCTTTTGGCAAAATGAGAAACTATTACTGTAATAGATTGCATCTTTGTACGTCTTTACTGTACAGTAGATGCACACAAAAAATTGACGCTGTACAAACTAAAATATATTGCACAGGCTCCCTATTTTTATTTCCTGATTAGAATACAGAAAAAGTTAACTTATAAACCCCTAGAGGTAATGCTACATCACTTGTACCATTCTCCAGCTTAGGAACACTGGACATCTGGGAGTTGAATCTAATACATCTGGAAGTCATCAGGCTGAGGAAAGCTGTATTACATTCACAAAATGATCCAGGTGTGATTTCTGGACAGAGCTACCAGTTCAATACACTCTGCAGCTGTTTCATTTTAAACTCTTTCACAGATTCACAGATTCATAAGAAAATGCAGAACAATGAAGGAGAGTTGTGAAGGAAAGAGAACATAAATACAAAGGAAGGGATTACTAATAAAGGGTAATATTTCTAACTCAGGATTGAGATGAAGGAATTCTAAATGGAAAGCAACATGGAAAGACCCAGAAAGAATCTAGATCAGGGGTGTCCAACCTTGGCAACTTTAAGACTTGTGGACTTCAAATTTGCAGATGACACTAAACTGGCAGGAATAGCCAACACCCCAGAAGACAAGGCATTGGATCCAAAAACATCTTGACAAACTTGAACAATGGGCCCTATCCAACAAAATGAATTTCAATGTGGAGAAAAGCAAAGTTTTACATTTAGGCAGGAAAAATAAAAGGTATAAGTACAGATTAGGCAAGACCTGGCTCAAAAACAGTAACTGTGAGAGGGACCATGGAGTCCTAGTGGATGATCAGTTGAATATGAGCCAGCAGTGTGCAGCAGCAGCAAAAAAAGCTAATACAATCCTGGGTTGTATAAACAGAGGCATAGAATTAAGATCACGTGAAGTATTAGTACCGCTTTATAAAACCACACCTGGTAAGACCACATCTGGAATACTGCAACCAATTTTGGTCACCATGCTACAAGAAAGATGTTGAGACTTTGGAAAAAGTTCAGAGAAGAGCAACTAAGATGATCCAAGGCCTGGAGACTAAAACAGATGAAGAACAGCTGCAGGACTTGGGTTTGGCTAGTCTAAAGAAAAGAAGAAATAGGGGTGACATGATAGCAGTATTCCAGTATTTGAAGGGCTGCCACAAAGAAGAGGGGGTCAACTTATTTTCCAAAGCACCAGAGGGCAAGCAAGAAACAATGGTTGGAAACTGATCGAAGAGAGAAGCAACCTGGAATTAAGGAGACACTTTCTAACAGTGAGGACAATTAACCAGTGGAACAGCTTGTCTTCAGAAATCGTGGGTGCTCCATCACTGGAGATTTTTAAGAAGAGACTAGACAGTCACTTGTCTGAAATGGTATAGGTTCTCCTGCTCGAGCAGAGGGTTGGACTACAAGACCTCCAAGGTCCCTTCCAGTTCTATTCTATTCTATTCTAGACCAGATTGATTTCCATATAAGTTGGGCAGTTTATAAATGTGAATTATTAATGAATAAAACTTGTTCTTAAGGGAAAAACAGATTTCTGTAACCATATCCCATTCTCAAAAACTTGGTAAAGACACTGCAAGTATCTTGTTTTCTATGAAGTGAGGCAGTCAAGAACCTTATATGTATTCAAAATACATTTGTATTCCACAGGTCTACCAGGAGCCCAGCAGAATTGTTTAGAGCAGGGGTGTCAAACTGCCGGTCCACGGGCCGGATGCATCATGGTGAAACCACACCCACCCCATTGCCAGCAATGGAAAAAAAGTCACGATACATGTCACGTGACATTGCAAGTTTGACACCCCTGGTCTAGAGGATTGCTGGGGAAATTCCCATATGAGCTTAAAAGAGGACCCAATTGAACAATGACCAGCCTCAAACAAACAAGAATTATCTGACTATGGCAATGGACTTACTGCAATGGCTTTCATCTTCTGATCATCGACAAATCAGATCTAATAAATGATCATCTATCAGTGGTGCAGAGGTTATATTGGTTCATGAGTTCATGAATTTCTGAACATTCCAGAATTCCCTCCCAAGGCATGGCTATTGAAATACTAGCATGCAATCTAGATAAGTTCCAAAATGAGATCTGCAATAAGATCAGGAATTTCAGGATGGAATTCTGTCAGGGAGCAAAGTGGGTGTAAATGAATTCCTAATTTGTCTCCAGCCACAACAGGGAGAACCAAGCTCAGCAACAAATCCACATTGCATCTGTGAATTATTGGCAGGCTTCAAACTAAGTTGTTATTTGCTCATCATTAAACCTTTAGACTTTCCCCCAAACTCTCTGAAATTCAAGAGCCTGCCTTGTAAATCAATACACAGGCCTTGGAAGGCCACCAGGTGGTAATAATGGCAAAGCTCTTCCTTCTCATCATTATTAATCTTCCTTCATTCCTTGGAATCCAGACTAAATTAGGATTTAATTTCATAAGCAGGATAAGGTAAGGGAAACATAACATCTACAGGGATGGGGGAGAAAAATAAAATAAAGAAGGGGCTTATAGTGACACATAGCATAAGTAGTGGTATTGGTGCTCTGTTCTGGGCACTAATTCATATATCTATTCAATGTTCTAACAGCTGTTCCTATAATGACCATCCTCCCTGTAAATGCTCTGTTCCTTTAAAACTCCCTTTTTGAAGCATCTTAACCTCTTAAGAAGTAGCTTGGTTCATACATTGCACCCAACTATGGTGAGAATATTTCTTGACTATCTAAATATGAAGTTAGAACCATTATAGTTTATTCAATAAACATTGGTTAAACAAGTTGTGTGTCAAGGTAATGTGTAAAGTAGCTCTCTGTTTTCTTTTTTATCTTTCTTTGGTTGGATGCCTTTTGATTCCTAGTACCTCATAAATTATAATATTATGTATTTACTGTTACTTTTCCAATGTAGATGTGTAGATTTAATTGCACAATGCAGCAAACTATTTTGCATTAACAATAAAGTTTTCTTTTAGAATTCAACAAATTGAGAGCACCTATATTTTGGGATTCAGCATATCAGTGGAGGTTTAAATTGCTAATTGAAGGTTTGCTTGCAGATGTTCCACTCGCTGATCTGAACAAAATTACAGTTTAACATTATTTCTGTGAGTTAACTAGCTATGTAAAATCACATGCTTTCAGATCATATCAGAAATGAAATCTGAATTATTATGCCCCCTAGTATTACAAAATTCCATTATCTGTCTGGCTTCAGATAGAACAGGGGTGTCAAACTGGTGGCCCATAGGCTGGATGCATCACGCCCACCCCAGCCCCGCAAAGGCAAAAAACATCATGATATGTCACGATACATCACATGACACAATCGAGGTTGATACCCATGAAATAGAATAACATTTAGTTGAAGATACATGAGAATTATGCAGTCATGAAGAGTTATATCCTCACTGAAATGTATTTCAAGTTCTACTTGCCACCAATTTTTGCAGTTAAAATTATGGTAAGGGGACAACTTAATAGAAAGCATGATGAAAGTAACTACAGTACAGCAAGTAAACAAGTCTGAAACATTCTCAAAATTTTATTCTCATTATACAGTTGCTGTGCATTAAAAAGGAAGGCAAACATCTTTACACATAATTTTTAATAGATCCACAAATAGGTCACACTGAGTGAAGCAAATTCAGAGAATGTGCATAGAGTTGCACATTTAGATGTTTAGAATAATGTTTAGTATAATGTGATTGTGGTGATTAATAATGGAACAAAAGGCATACTAGTTCATTTTAAACCTCTGAAAAGTTTTTGAGCAAAAGAGACAATTTTATATTTTCATAACAGCAGTAAAACAATCCAGCAATAGATACTTGTGACAAAACATATTTTTTCTAGAAATAACACAAGTATGATATTAGATGTTAGACATATGTTTTCATTTACTTCCTCAGTGGGCACAATGTGTTTGTGAACAGAGTCTATGAAATTACAATTGTGTTTTGTATGATTTCAGCGAAATTTGTATTAGAAAGTTAAAAACAAAACAGAATACAATTTCTGGTGGGAGACAATGTGAACTTTTTCAACTCTACATATTCTTTTAGAAATCACTTCCCAGCAAACTAAAGCAAAACCAATCTTAGTGTTGCTGTAGAAGTAATTGCTTAACAGGAGAGGTATAATGGCTAACTCAGGGGTGACTGATGTTAGTCATATAGTAAAGCTGCACATGATCACTAAGACCATGTTGTTTATCCATAATGGGTCCCAATTAAGCTAAGGCAAAGTGAATGACATGGAGACACAGCTGGTACTTTCAACAATTCCTTCTTAGTGAAAGGAAAACAGCAGATATATTTTAGATGTGTGACTACAATGCAGGTATAATTAGATTTTTCTTTTCTTTTCTTTTTGCATCATATGATGAAGCTCTGAGAAGATGACCAAAGGGGAAAGGCAACTAACTAAAACTGAGAAATTATATATTTAGGACTGAATTACTAATCCCAGATGTAATGTTGTATATCTGCAACAAATACACTGTTCATAAATTTGCAGGTAAAGGTTTGAGGAGTTATTGTAGGGTGATGAAGTTATAAAAAGTAAGAATTTTCTCCCATGAATGCCCTAACACACTTTAAGAAATTGTAAATCCAAATCCAGAAAAATGCTTAATTTTATCACTTGGTAGCTCAAATATTTAACAATTATTGGATAGCATTATATGAGAAGAAAAGCACTGGAAGAAATGTCAATTGAAACTAATGCATATTTTTGCAAGTTTGAATGACATGGGCAGTTTCAGTCATGCCAGTTATTCCCCGATGGCTATTGAGTGATAATTATACTGTACATGTATAAATTCATGCTACCTTCCCAAATATATGAATGTATAGTGTTTTCTGTTGTCCCTGCACAATCCTAGCCACCTGCTTCATAAATTTAACTCATGTTTGTTTCAGAAGTAGAGTTTGCTCAGAATGGCCTGACTAGTGAGAAAATCAAAGCAATGAGCTATATAATTATAAGTACACACAGGAAAAATTTCTCTAATTTTGATAGGTGCAATGTGTAGACAACAAAAGTCTCTGTGCTGCTGATATATAGGGATGATTAATTTAACTTTTATTTGTCAAATAAATCAGAGTTAACCTTGCTGGTGAGAAAAATTATGGATTCTTTGACCAATTACTGGTTTGTTTTTCCTCTTTTTTATAAGCTGTTGCCACCTCCAAAGCTGGTCTCTAGCCCTCTCTTGCCACTCTTGGGGAAGCTGCATGTTTTTAGAATAGAACTGATCTACTAAAACCTCACCCTCAGTCTTTTCCCTAGTATCAGGATGCACAATTGGGGTGGCTGGACTCACCTGCCCCAACAACATCCGATCTCTCAGTCTCACAGGGAGGTTTGTAATATTCTGGACTCCAACAGAAATCCATCCTCTGGCCTGCCATAGAGCCTTTGTAGAGACCACCTCTGGAATTATTTCCACTCCGGTATTCTGCCTTCTAGGATCAGATTTGAGGATGAGGTGAGGTCCCGGCTGTTCCCAGTCTAATCTAACCGAGGCCCACAAACACGCCACCTCCCCTGGTTGTAATATCATCTTCGTTCTATCTATTTCCACAATCGCTCCACCCCCTCTGCCGGGGCCTGTTGTATTGGTGTAGGCTTGAACACACCAGGAAATATGACAGGAATCCTCAAAAACCCCTGTACTGATTTGCACAGTATGCTAAATAAAACCCAAATAAATCACATTATGACAATCCTGGCCCATATATATCATGTATATCTGAACTATGTTTAGCAGTTTTTGGTGAAGCAGGAGCCATGGGAAAAAGTGTGGTAAAGCCAAACAGCAAGTCAGAACCAATGGATAAACCATGAGGTATAGTCAAGAAGCAAGCCAGAAGGTGAAGCAGTAGTACAGGTTAGGATCAAACAATGGTACCAAAGAGGGGGTTTTTTGTATCTCTTTTTATGTCAACTAGTGGCTGTCTGAATTTTTACAGCTCTGATAAAACACACTAGGAAGGCATGATTGAAAATGATGACTTATCTACAATTAAGTAAATTAATGAGGAGAATAAGAATGGAAAGCACTGCTTGTATGTGAAAGTAAATACTATAAATTTAAAAATAAAGTCTACCAAAGGATGAGTGACAAATCTGTTGACTTCACACTCATTTAAGGAATACATTTGATATGAAAATATAACCAATATGTTTAGCTTCAGAAGGCATTATCTTCATTGTTATTAAGTCACACATGGTGCCTGTGTTCACACTCACAATAACCAATTCAAATCTGTTTTGCTGAATTAAAGAGTTAGGATGCCTTTAGAAGCAAGACATTTAGATTCTTTTTTTTTTCCAACTTCCCATGTTTGGCCCAGACTAATACATTAATTCTATATTGTGTAGGTTCATATATGGGATGCATGCTTAAACATTATTTCCATTACAATTGTTTGTGAGGAAGAGATCAAGTATAATCTCTAGTGGATTAGTAGTTAATACCTAAGGAATAATTTTAATTACAAATGTTTGCTTCTCACAACCCACGAGAAGAATTAAGAAATTTCAAAAAACCAAAATATTTATACTTAAGCATGCTTAACCATGATTTCCTAAATTAATCAATTTTGTGGGTTTGTACAACACAATTACATTGTAGGCTATCATATTGTAGAAACTCAACTTCTTACAGTTAAACTGGTGGAAATCCTTACCAATAATAGAGGCATAAACAAACTAAAATATTGATATTATATTTGTAACAATTTCTATGCGTAGATAGAGGTAGTCCTCGACTTATGACCACAATTGAGTCCAAAATTTCTGTTACTAAGTGAAACATTTGTTAAGTGAGTTTTGCCCCATTTTATGATCTGTAAGGACCTGCCCCAGCTAGCCCTCTCAGGAAAGCATGACTCTTGACTCCAGATGGTTATTAAAAGAACTTTTACTGAGAGACAGTGGTTGCAGTAAAGCCAAGTGGAATCTAATGGTCTCGCGCAAAGTGCAAAGCTATTCTTCCCATTCAAACCCCAACTCCCAGTCCACCAGCAGCCAATGTAGAGTCACAATGTTGTTTTGAGAACTCCAAAGTACAGACGAGATAACAAGTCATTCTCAGAGCGCAGTGACCTTGGAGGCAGGCAGGAACACCTGGGAGGGAGCCCATCCATTCTGTGGAACAATCCCCCTCCCTAATTCCCAAGCGGTTACAGCAAAAGCGAAAGCATGCAAAGAATGTACTCCCGAGAGCTTCCCCCTCCAACAGAATGGCAGGGCTCCAGAAGGGGACCTGACATACTGCTCCCCCCCCAAAAGAAGGGATTACATCAGCAGAACATAACAAAAGGGAGAAAAGGATATTAAAACAATAATACCACATTCATTTAAGTTTATTGGGGTATTGATTATGAAAACATTTACTAATCTAGGGACTCTAACATGGCAGTAATCTATCCACTCATTCTGGAGTCCTTCCATCTGACCAAGTATTGAAGAACCCCCCTTAAGCTTATGGGAGTCCAAAATTTCTTTAACCTCAAAATGCTGTTCCCCTTCTATCATGAAAGGTTCAGGAACAGGGGAAGGAGCTGGTCTAAGGAACGAGGAAATCTCAGGTTTTAAATCTCAGTGAAAAACTGGATGGACCCGGTGAAAGGACTTAGGCAAATCCAGCTCAGTTGTGACCGGGTTAATAATACATTTAATAGGAAAGGGTCCCACAAACTTGGGGCCTAGCTTCTTTGATAGTTGAAGTGACTATAAGTAGTGGGTGGAGAGGTAAACTTGATCTCCCACATTGAAAGGCTTAGGTTCAATTCTCTTCTTGTCAGCTTGGGTTTTATATGCCTCCCCAGCCTTTGCAAGGGCTTTTCGCACGATCAGCCAGGTGTGCTGTAATTGGGTAACCCAGCCCAGTACTATAGGCTCATTTGCAGGAAGTTCGGGCATAGGTTTAAAGTCTTGACCAGTAGCCACTCGAAATGGCTACAGAGTTGTTGTATGCCACTTCAACAAATGGCAAAAGATCAATTGTCTTGCTGATAATTGATAAAGCATCTAAGGTATTGTTCCAATACTGAGTTCACTCGTTCACAGCCTCCATTCATTTGCAGATGATGACTGGGACTGAGCCCTTGGTCAGTACCAAGTAGGTCCAGAAAAGCCCCCCAGAACTTGGAAGGAAACTGCACCCCCTATCTGAAATAATGTGCTGGGGTGCACCAGGCAACCTGTAAATGTGGTGCAGGAACAACTTGGTGAGCCCCCGTGTCATTGGAATCTTCTTGCATGGGATAAAATGCACCTGCTTGGAAAACGAATCAGTTACAACCCAAATGACAGTATTTCTCACACTTTCAGGAAGTTCCACAATAAATTTCTGTCCAATGTGCTGATGGCTCAGCACTGTCTAAAGGAGCTCTGGTGTCTTCCCTTGCCACTGCTTAGCTGAAGCACACATAGATCAACTGGCCACATAGCTTTCAATGTCTTTTTTGAGAGATGGTCACCAAAATTGCCTTTTTATTAAGTGTAATGTCTTCACAAAGCCAAAATGCCCTGCCAGTTTGGAATCATGGCAATTTCTTAGGATTTTTAGTTTCTGACTGGTTGGAATATATAACTTCGCTCTGACCCAGGCTAGTCCATCCTGAATTGAGCAACATAACTGTGAGTTTGGAACCATTTATCATCTGTCAGTGCAGCTTTAAGGGCAACTGCCATATAATCTTCTATGGGGGGTTTCTCTTGGCCTGCACTCAGGGGTTACTTGAGCCGCCAGCTGATGTAATAGGATCAGTGTTTAATTACTTCAGCTTTGGGACAGTTGTATTGTGGCATACGTGACAATGCATTGGCTAGGAAATTTTTCCCACCTGGGAGGTAGCGTAGCGTGAAATCAAAGCGGTTGAAGTACTGGACCCACTGTGTTTAGGGGAGAGCTGTGTTTAGGGAAGTACTGTGTTTAGGGGAGAGCTTATGAGGGGTTTTCAGGGCCTCTAGATTCTTGTGATCATTCCATACTTCAAAAGGTATTTTACTCCCTTCTAGGGTAGGGAAAGAAGTGCCCACCTCACTGTGTAGGCCTCTTTCTCCCACACTGCCCATCCTTGTTCAGTTTCAGATAGTTTTTTGGAGGTGTAAGCACAGAGTTGCAACCGCCCACTTTCATTTTCCTGCAGTAACACCACCCCTACTGCCACATCTCTTGCATCTGCTTGTATGGCAAATGGCTTGGTTGGGGTGCTTTAGAACTGGTTTGGCCGCAGATAGGTGCTTAAGTTTTTTTAATGCAGCTTGACATTCAATTGACCATTTTAACGGTTGACTGGGCATAGGTTTGTCCTTCTCTTTTATTTTTAACAAGTTCGTGATGGGGAGGGTTATTTGAGCAAATGAGGGGATGAATTGTCAGTAAAAATTGGTGAATCCTAGGAAGCTTTGCAATTGCTTCCTGGTGCAGGGTGGTGCCCACTCTAGCATGACATGGACCTTTTCAAGATCCATTTCAATTCCCTCATGGGAAATACAGTAGCCCAAGTAATCTATCTTGCTCTGGTGGAATTCGCATTTAGAGAGTTTAGCATATAATTCGGCAGCCCGCAGCTTTTGAAGAACAGTTCTAACAAGCTTCATATGCTCCGCCTTGGTCTCGGTGTAGATTAAAATATCATCAAGATACACCAGTACCCCTTTATACAGGTGGTCATGTGGAACCTCATTTATTAATTTCATAAAAACCACAGGGACTCCATGTAATCCAAATGGGAACACTCTAAACTGGAAGCAACCCAGTGGGCAATTGAATGCGATGTTCCATTCGTTCCCTTCTCTGATTCTCACACAGTAATATGCTTCCCGCAGGTCCAATTTAATGAAAATTTTGCCCTTAGCTAAATGGGCTAACATGTCTTTCTTCAGGGGTAGGGGGTACATGTTCTCCATGCACACTGCATTTAACCCTCTATAATCCACAAATAGACAAAAGGTCCAATCTTTGTTTTCTTGGAATAACACTGTGGCTGTGACCCGAGGTTTTGTGGTTGGATGAAGCCTGGGGCTAAATTCTTATCAATGAACAATCACAATTCTTGTCACTCTCTAGGGGTTAACGAGTTCAGCTTTGGTTTGGGATCCAGTAGGATTTCTACAGCACAGTCAGTAAGTTGGTAGGGAGGAACATCATCCGATTCCTTTTCATTAAACACCTCTCTGAGGTCTCAGTATTCTTTAGGGATGACTGGGAAGTCCTTCCCCTGCATAGCACCCCCTAATTCATGCTCAGGGACATTTGCCTTTGGATTCTTCTGCTGGGTTCGGGAGGGGCAACTCATTCAGAATTTTAATAGCCCCTTTCTCCTATTCACATAAGGATTCCACTTTTTCAGCCACACCAGCCCTAGGACCAGAGGTCTCTCCATCCCAGAGGCTACTATGAAGCTCAAAACATGTGAATGGGCCCCAATTTGCATCCCTATGGGCTCGGGGGTGAAAGTTGCTGGGATGCCTCCTGCAATAGAGCTATCTAATTGGCAGAATGCAACTGGGACTTTTAGCCACCTTAATTGGATTCCCAGTTTCTCCACCAGCACTGGGTTCACCAATCACCTGGTGCAACTCGAATCTAGTAAGGCCCTCAAATTGGCTTTCAGTCCTGACCACGGGAAGCTTAGTTCTATGGGGTCAGTCACAGATGTGATTGGATCACTTACCAAGGGGTCATTGTCGGAGTTGCTGTCCATCAACTCCTGGTCATCATCCAGTGGGTCGGAGTTCCCTCAGCCCTTTTTGGCGATGGGGTGAACTCCACAACCTCCATTCCTTTCAGTGCTGTTTCTTTGGCCTGTGGCTGCACCTTGGTGGGTTTCCCTATGGGAGTTGGTAGGGCAAGATGCCTCTCCAGATTGACCAACTTTGCAGATTCCACTTAATGTAAGGAAAGCATGACTCTCTCAGAAAAGCATGACTCTTGACTCCAGATGGTTATCAAAAGTACTTTTACTGAGAGACAGTGGTTGCAGTAAAGCCAAGTGGAATCTAATAGTCCCATGCAAAGCACAAAGCTATTCTTCCCATTCGAGCCCCAGCCCCCCTTTCACCAGACCACCAGCAATGTAGAGTCACAATGTTGTTTTGAGAACTCTGAGGTACAGATGAGATAACAGGTCATCCTCAGGGTGCAGTGAATTTGAAGGCAGGCAGGAACCAGCTGGGAGGGAGTCCATCCATTCTGCGGAATGATCCCCCTTCCTAATTCCCATACGGTTATAGTAAAAGTGAAACATGCAAAGAATGCACCCCCCATAGTCTCCCCCTCCAGCAGAATGGCAGAGCCCCAGAAGGGGATCTGACATGATGTTTCTTGCCACAGTTTTTAAGTGAATCACGGCAGTTTTAAATTAGTAACATGGATGTTAAGTGAATCAGGTTTCCCCACTGACTTTGCTTGTCAGAATTTTGCAAACGGTGATGACATGACCCTGGGACACTTGCAACTGTCATAAATATGAGTCAGTTGCTAACCATCTAAATTTTGATCACATAACCATGGGGATGCCGCAATGGTTGTAAGTGTGAAACATGGTCATAAGTCGCTTTTTTCAGTGCTGTTGTAACTTTGAACAATCACTAAATGAACAGTTGTAAGTTGAGGACTACCTGTATATATGTGTGCGTATACACACACAAACACACAAACAAGAGGAAATTATTTTGTCAGCAGTTTGCTATATTTGAAGAATTTTAACAAATCAGAATGGGGCAAATAGACATAGCATATATAACTTTCTTCGAAACAACTGGAGAAATACAGTACATTAGTCCTTTTATGGATTCAGATAGTGCATGGGATATAAATGAGCACTCCTTAAAGTGAAAGAGAACTTTTAAAAAGTTGGGAAGGTAATATACTGTTTCATAAATGCTCTGAGACTGAAGGTGAACAGATAAGTAAACATTCTTTATTCATTTTTTAAAAGTTTTTGACTTCAAAACAGAATTATCTAAAGTGAGCTGTAAAAGGAAAAAATATAAAATAATTAATAAATTAAATGTTATATCTCAGTAGTGTCCGATTCTTCACAACCCCATGGACCCTAGGATGCCAGTCTCCCTCTATCCTCCATTGTCTCTTGGAGTTTGCCCCAATTCATGTTCATTGTGTCAATGACACTATCTAACTATCTTGTGCTCTGTAGTCTCCTTGTCCTTTTCCCTTCAATCTTTCTCAATATCAGGATCTTTTCCAGTGAAGTTAATCCTCTACAATATCTAATATTTAAGTTTTTTATATGAATTATTAATTATTGGCACCAAATTATGTAAAGTATCCCAGGATTTAAGCCTGACGTGGATGACAACAAGGACACATGGCTTTATCCAGAATATTTTTTCTATTTCCCAGTTCAGCCTATAGCTGTGGGATTTCTTGATAGACTTCCAAGTACTAATCAGATTTGATTCCACTTAGTTTTTTTCCAGCTCAACTAAAGTTGGCTAAGTTTTGCCACCTCATGTATAATAGTGAATTTCCTTGTTTCAAATAGAAATACAAGTTGCAATGTAATACACCAATCAGTGTTATTATAAGGGAAGGTTTTCCTTTGTGCAATTTTCTGAGTTTTTAAAAGCTCTCTTAATAAAAACATAATAGGGTAGAATAGTAAGTTATATAAAATTAGTGACAACAGAAAATGTTCACAGTCACCCAAACAGTGCCAAGAAATGACAGTATAACTAATATTTGGCAATGCATCAATGGCTGTGGATCCTTTCAATAAAGCAGTACTTTTTGAATCATAATTTCTAGGATGGAAGCAGTTCCTAGTAAGGCCGCCTTTTGCAATTGACTAATGGCGAATTTGTCAATGCCAATGGTGTTCAAGTGGTGCTCCAGTTGTTTCGGGATTGCACCCAAGGCACCTATTACTATTGGTACTACCCTTGCTTGCCTTTGCCACAGTCTTTCTATTTCTATTTGTAGGTCTTTGTATTTTGTTATCTTCTCCAGTTCTTTCTCTTCTATTTTGCTGTCTCCAGGCATTGCCATGTCCACTATCCAGACTTTTTTGTCTTTCTTATCAACAATTGTTAAGTCCGGGGTGTTATGTTGCAGGTGTTTGTCTGTTTGAATTCTGAAGTCCCAGAGCAGTTTAACTTTATCATTTTCTATGACTTTCTCTATTTTATGATCCTACCAGTTCTTGCTTACAGGCAAATGATATTTCTTGCAGATCTTCCAATGCACCATAGTTGCTACTTTGTCATGCCGCTGCTTGTAGTCAGTCTGTGCGATCTTCTTGCAGCAGCTTACCAGGTGGTCCACTGTTTCTTCAGCTTCTTTGCATAGGCGGCACTTACTGTCTGTTGCTGTCTTTTCAGTTTTGACTTTGTATGCATTTGTCCTTAAGGCTTGGTCTTGTGCAGCCAGAATTAGTCCCTCAGTCTCTTTCTTCAACTTTCCTGCTCTTAGCCATTGCCAGGTCTTGTTATTATCTGCTTTCCCAGCTATTTTTTTAATGTACTGGCCATGTAGTACTTTGTCTTCCCATGCCTCTATTCTGTTCTTCATTTGGTCTTTCTTGTAGGCCAGTTTGGTCTTTCCAGTAGTCAGTAAGCCTTCCTGATATACTAATTTCAGTGCATCTTCATCATTGTCCTTCAGATATTCTTCCAAAGCCATTTTTTCTTCTTCAACCATCTGATGTACTTGCAGCATTCCATGTCCACCTATTTGCCTTGGTAGGTAGAGTCTGTCAATGTCACTGTGTGGATGAAGGGCATGATTCATTGTCATTATTTTTCTGGTCTTCCTATCCATTGCTTTTAGTTCTGCTTGAGTCCAGTTCACTATTCCAGCTGTGTATCTAATGACTGGAATTGCCCAGGTGTTGATTGCCTTCACGGTATTTCCTCCATTGAGTTTGGACTTTAAGATCTTCTTCACTCTCTTGATGTATTCACCTCTAATCTTTTTCTTGACTTCAGTGTGCTTGATGTTGTCAGCTTGAAGGATACCCAAGTATTTGTAGTAATCTTCCTCATCCAGACTCTTAATGTTATTTTCATGGGGCATTTTGATTCCTTCAGTTTTCACTATTTTTCCTTGTTTGACAGTAAGTGTGGCACATTTGTCCAAGCCAAACTCCATTGCAATATCTTGGCTATATATACGGACAGTGTTGAGCAGCAATTCTATTTCAGATGATGTTTTTCCATACAGCTTCAGATCATCCATGTAAAGGAGGTGGGATAGTCTGGCAGATGTTTTTGATGTTTGATAGCCATGTCCTGAGTTATTCAGTATTGTTGACAGAGGAAACAGTGCAATAACAAATAGTAGTGGTGATAATGAATCTCCTTGAAATATTCCTCTGTTGATATTAACTTCTCCCAGTCTTTCACCATTGACCTGCAACTGTGTCTTCCATTGTGCCATCGATCTTTGTACAAATTTTCTGATGTTTCTACTGACTCCTGTTATTTCTAGGCACTTGATTATCCAGTCATGTGGTAGAGAGTCAAATGCTTTTTTGTAGTCAATCCATGCCACATTCAGGTTGGTCTTCCTTTTGTATATCTCTGCTGGATTCCTTCAGTGCCAACTCCCCCTGGTTTGCCTCTACATTCTGAATTACTTCTGGCAAGACTTTGATTTCTTTGCCCTGGGTAAACCTTTGCAGTTCATCCAATTCTGTTTCTGTGAATACTTTATTTCGTATTATAAATCGGCGTTGATCTGCTAGTCTCTGTTCTGTTATTTCTGATTCTGGATGTTGTTCTTTCCAGAACTGGTGCATTCGTTTTAGATATCCTCTTCTTGTTGGACTTGATCTGTAATAACAGATCATTATTTCTTTGTTTTCAATCACTGTGTATTTGTGACGGGTAAACACCTTTTCTTCCAGTAGTTCTGCAGCTGCTGGCCCTGGTTGCTCAGCCAACAGTCCTGAGTCCTGTAACCCATTTTTCACCAGATATCCAGGAACTCCAACATCTAGCGTGGACCTTGTTAACCCGGGTGACATCCGAGCCGGTATGGCATTCTGAAATTTACGTCTCACCATATTTTTTATGGGAGAGACACTCTTTGTCTGACTCCTCTGATGAGACCTGTCCAGTATGGTTGAACCTCTGGCATAGCTCTCATGTTTCTCAGAGCACACAAGCCCACCAACCACATCAAGGTAGTGCCTACTACTACTACTACTACTACTACTACTACTATTATTATTATTATTATTATTATTATTATTATTATTATTATTATTATTATTATTATTATTATTATTATTATTATTATTATTATTATTATTATTATTATTATTATTATTAGCGCTCTCTCTCTCTCTCTCTCTCTCTCTCTCTCTCTCTCTCTCTCTTTCAGAACCCTGTCCTTCTATGGGCATGAGGTTTCTTGTTCTTTTTGGGTTCTGCCATTCTCCTGGGGGGGAGGGGGAAGCTTGGTGTTGCTGATGTGTATTTCCTTTTGCTCTGTTCCTTGCTCTATCCTCTTTGATGTTTCTCTATTGGGGTGAGAATGGAATGTGCCTCTGGCCATCTGCCTTATCTCCAAGCGTGGAAGAAGTGGCACAGAGAAACTTAGCAGCCTTGGAAGCGGCACTTTCTCGCCCCGTTCCCACAGCGTTTTCACACCTGCGGATTGGCCTGTTTGAACCGTCCGGATGGACAGTTGGGGTGGGGTTACTATTGATTCTTTTGACCTATTGATTTGCACGGGAAACCCTCAGATCCTGCCTTCTATTCCTTCTGTCAGCATCTCCCAATAAAAATTCCTTTTGAAATATGTCCTTTTCAAGAGTTCTGCTTTCTTGGGAGGACTGATTGAGGCAGGTCCTTACATTAGGCAGGATCTGAAAAGTGGCCAATCCAGAGGGAGAATCCCTACCGTGGGGACCGTGCAAAAGATGTTGAACCATGGTGGTGAGAGAGGAGAAGGCAACCTTTGCGGGGAAGCTTCCCCCAAGGCTGGCCTGAGTGGGAGCAGCTCAAAATCCTCAAGCTCATCCAACGAAGCCGTGATCAGAGAAAGTCGGGAGAAGCCAAGATGGTCGATTGGCATTGGAAGGAAGGAAGAATGAGAGGCAAAAGCCAGGAAGGTGACCCTCAAGCGTGGGAGCCACCAACCAGGGTGGAAACAAGAGATGGAGAGGTCTCTCAACCTCAGCAAAGAGGAAGATGAGAGACCAACCCAATCTGACCGCTTCCTCAAGCAAGCCATCAGCCTGATTGTGGAAGCTTTCAAGTCCCTGAAAGAGAAAGAGGAAGATCCCTGCCGGGGCTCATTGGTGCCGGGGAAAGCTGAGGAGGAATGCCAGGAGGGTGAGTTGGCAAACCCGGGTCCCTCTACCAGTGCATCAGAGGCTACAGAGGCCATGGCTATGGCAGCCACCCCAGCACGAGTCACCCCAGCTGGGGGGGGTGGGTGGGCGCTGAGCTGAAGGAGAACTCACCGGGCTGGCCGGAAGGTCCTGCTCTTGGGAGTGAAATACGATGGGGCACCTCAGCAACTGGGATTCTTCTTAGCCCATGTCCTGAGCTACATGAAGGAATATGGTCAAGACATCCCTAGTGACCACGGAGGGTGAGAGTGGTGACCATGGCCCTGGAGGGAGTGGCAGCTCGATGGATGGTGACCCTGTATAACACTGATGCTCCTGAGCTCCAGAACTTCAACCAGTTCATGGCTGCTCTGAGGAGGAGGTTCGAGGACCTCTTAGCTGACAGGAAGGCCAGAGAACGCATAAAAACTGTGTAGCAAGGTCGTCGTCTGGTGGCTGAGTATACAGAGTTTAGAGATCTGGTGTGCTGTCTCAACTGGCTGGAAGATGTTCTAGTGGGTCATTGTGGTGTATCCTGGCTGAGGAAGCTGAGATCGACCAAGCCCGAAGTCAGCAATGCCTGGAGATGCTCGCCCCTGGGGGAAAAACAAAAGGCAGCAACCCCCACCCCCCCGCAGTTCTGCACTCAACAGCTTGCTTCAAGTGCAGTAAGGAGGGGCACCAGGCTGCAGAATGCCGTTCGAAGGCCCCTGTGCGAAAACCCAACCGAGCAGGTGGAGGGAAGCCTGGGAAGATGCCGAAACAGCCCAGGGAGACCGCCATGAAAAGTACTGAGGTCATCGAGATCCATTCTCCCGAAATCCTGGGGGAAGAAATTCCGGCCCCAACTGAAAAACCACCCAACTCTCCTGACAGCGACTCAGAAGATGAACCCATCGCACCCCTCACCAGAACCATAGAACTGTTAAGTCCAGGGATGCCGAGAAAGGTGACCCTGAGGGCACTACTGAACTCAGGTTGCACCTGTTGCCTAATAAGCCCAACCTTGGTGGGGAACCTAGGAATTTTGGTGAGGAGGTTGAAGAAACCAATTTCATTCAGCCAATTAGATGGGTCCATCTCAGGAGGGATCCCAGCCACCCTTGCCACACAGCCTATCCAGCTCACAATGGGGGATCACACAGAGACTTTGACATTTATAGTAACCCCTGGCATGGAGTGGCCCCTAATATTGGGAATGACATGGTTGAGGAAGTGGAACCCAAGGATGGACTGGAGGACCAGAGAGTTGAGGTTCCCTAAAGAGAGGTCCACCGTACGGGGGGGAGATCGCAGGACGAAGAGAAAAGGAGGTGGTAGCAACTACGAAAGACTGGGGCTTGGAGACTGTGCCTGAGGAATACCAGGATTTAGCTGAGGTGTTCAGCGCGGAGCAGTCTGATGAACTACCCCCCCATCGCTCGACTGACTGTGCCATTGAGATCGTACTGGGGGCCAAACTACCTAAACCAAAAATGTACTCAATGACTCCATGGGAACTGGAAGAGTTGCAGAAATTCATAGAGAAAAATTTGGTGCAAGGTTTCATACAGCCGGCAAGACCAAAAATGGCAGCCCCGGTTTTGTTCTAAGAAAAAAAAAAGACGGATTGCTTTGCTTCTGCATAGACTACAGGTCTTTAAACATGGTGTGTGAGAACAATATTTACCCCCTACCACTAATGAAGGACATGTTAGCCCACCTAGCCAAGGGAAAGATATTCTCAAAACTGGACCTACGAGAGGCATATTACCGGTTAGGATTAAGGAAGGAGACAAATGGAAAATGGCATTCAACTGCCCCATGGAGTGCTTCCAATTTAAGGTACTCCCGTTTGGACTGCAAGGAGTGCCAGCAGTATTCATGCAACTAATCAATGAGGTCCTCCAGGAGCACCTCTACAAGGGGGTTCTTGTGTACTTGAATGACATCTTAATCTTTACCGAAACAAAGGAGGAGCATGTAAAGTTGGTCAGGGTGGTACTAAATAGATTACAGGCCACCTGGCTCTATGCCAAGCTGTCAAAGTGTGAGTTCCATAAGGAAAAAATTGACTATTTGGGGTATTGCATATCTCATAATGGGATAGAGATGGATTCAGAGAAAGTCAAGGCAGTGCTGGAATGGGCACTGTCGCGCACGAGGAAGCAATTGCAAAGTTTCCTGGGGTTCGCTAATTTCTACCATCAGTTCATCCCCTCCTTTGCACAAATCACACTCCCCATTATCAATTTACTAAAGTTGAAAGAGGAGGGTAAACCAAAGCCTAGCCAACCATTGAAATGGACTATGAAGATGCTCCACCTGGTGAAGAGACAGTTTTGGTGGCCATCCATAAAGAAAGACATTGAAAGCTATGTGGCTATCTGCCCCATTTGTGCAGTGGCAAAACAAAGGCAGGGAAAAACATCAGGCTTATTACAGGCAATAGCAAGCCCGTCAGCGCCTTGGAAAGAGATTTCCATGGATTTTATCATGGAGTTACCGGAGAGTGCAGGAAACACCGTCATTTGGATGGTGATGGACCTATTCTCCAAATAGGTACACTTCATTCCGTGCATTAAGATTCCCATGGCTAAGACTCTAGCAAAGCTGTTTGTACAACATATCTACCAATTGCATGGGGCTCCATAAAGCATAATCTCAGACGGGGGGGTGCAATTCACTTCTGAGTTCTGGAGAGCCTTTTTGGACCTCCTGGGGACCACCCAGGGCTTGTCATTTAGTCATCATCTGCAAACGAATGGTGGGACAGAACGTTTGGACTCAGTATTGGAACAATATTTAAGATGCTTTATTAATTATCAACAGGACAATTGGACCGACCTACTTCCTTTCACAGAAGTGGCTTACAACAATGCTGTTCACTGTAGCATGGATTACACCCCATTCCAGGTCAGAACAGGACAAAGTTTCAACCCAATGCCAGAATTGCCAGTCAATGAACCCACCATCCCATCCCTGAAGGAGTGGATTACACAGCTCCAAAATATGTGGCCGGTAGTGAGAAAAGCATTAGACAAGGCTAGGGAAGCTTACAAAGTGCAGGCAGATAAGAAGCAGGTAGAACCTAAGCTGTTTAAAGTCGGGGGGAAAGTATACTTATCCACAAAGTATTTAAAATCTCTATAGCCATCAAAGAAATTAGGGCCAAAATTCATGGGACCATTAAAAGGGTCATCAACCTAGTAACCATAGAATTAGAACTCCCAAAAACGTTAAGACAGGTTCACCCGGTATTTCATTGTAGCTTATTAAAATGTTAATTGAGCTCACCTCTAAGACCAGTTATGGTTCCCCCTCCTCCACCTATTATGGTGGAGGGAGAACAGCACTTTGAAGTCAAGGAGATCCTGGATTCCAGAAAACATCATGGATCAACACAATACCTAATAGCTTGGAAAGATCTCCCCTCTTCCCAGAATGAGTAGGTGCAGAAACGACATGTCAGGGTTCCTAGGTTGTTAAAAACATTTCATGCCCAGTATCCTGATAAACCCAACTAAACTGTATATAGTTTTCTCTCCCTGTTATTATTTTCTTTCTCTCCAAGTGGATCACTCATTTTTTTAAGGGGGCAGCATGTCAGAGCCCTGTCCTTCTATGGGCATGGGGTTTCTTGTTCTTTTCGGGCTCTGCCATTCTCCTGGGGGGGAGGGGGAAGCTTGGGGTTGCTGATGTGTATTTCCTTTTACTCTGTTTCTTGCTCTATCCTCTTTGATGCCTCTGGCCATCTGCCTTATCTCCGAGCGTGGAAGAAATGGCACAGAGAAACTTAGTAGCCTTGCAAGCGGCGCCTTCTCGCCCCGTTCCCACAGTATTTTCATACCTGCAGATTGGCCTGTTTGAACCATCCGGATGGACAGTTGGGGTGGGGTTACTATTGATTCTTTTGACCTATTGATTCGCATGGGAAACCCTCAGATCCTGCCTTCTATTCCTGCTGTCAACATCTTCCAATAAAAGTTCCTTTTGAAATGATGTCCATTTCAAGAGTTCTGCTTTCTTGGGAGGACTGATTGAGGCAGGTCCTTAAACTCTCTCTCTCTCTCTCTCTCTCTCTCTCTCTCTCTCTCTCTCTCTCTCTCTCTCTCTCTCTCTGTGTGTGTGTGTGTGTGTGTGTGTGTGTGTGATGGACAAGATTCAGAGAACAAGATGACTTTGGCATTATTGTATTCCTGTTAACACAGATAATTCAGACAAATGGACTATATCAAATAGCCTATAACAACACTAGATGCACCTGAAAAGAATCCTCATTATTTACCAAATGTAGATTTAAAATGGAAGGGTTATTTTAGATTCTCTTAAAATGTGGTAATGGAGGCAGAGTGTCAGGATTTTCTTCCTGTCTGGTAAATACAGTGTAAGAAGGCACCCCCTCCCCAAAAAATTTACCCTTCAAAAAGAATTAACAATGGCACTTTCAAACTGCCACTCACCCATTGCAAAGTCTCTACTGTCTTGCTCGATATCCAAAGTAGGTTCTTCACTCTGCCAAAATAAACTGTTCCCTGTGGTCTGCCTGCTCAACATATTCATTATATGCAAATAAATCTGCTCCAATTGGCTACTGGTTACTGTGGTAGAAACACCCTATCTCCTCCAGGCAATAGTCACAATACTCCACAGCCATTTCATCCTGAATTACTAGGTTGTCAGTTTTCCTATGATAAGTTGTTAAAATGCTGAATCTTTTTTTATTAGTTCACTTGCGAACCATTTTTTTTTTTTAAAACAAAAAAAACACAGGTGGATATTTTTTTTCCTTTCTCCCATTAGGTAAAACTGAATTTTGCAAATTTCCTTTTTAACTTCAACTGACAGAATGGAATATAAAACTGTTGAGTGTATGTGTATTTTTACTACCGATCCACTGATAGATGTGCCAAATGGAAAGTGTCAAGTGAAAGGAAATGGAAGATCATACAAAAGGTATATCAATGAATACTTACTCAAAGATGAATACTCAAAACTTACCTGATCTGAGGTACCGGGTTTCCAGCAACCCTGCACTGAAGTAGAACCTTGCTTCCTTCAAGAATTTCTTGACTCCTCAGTTTATGGATAAATCGAGGGGGAGATAACTGATTCTGACTTTCTCTTGCAACTTCATTTTGAGAGACAGTCTCACCAATCTGAGACCCTTCTTTTCTTTGGAGCACACATTCTTTAACCTGAGTGACTTCTGGGATCTCATTTTTTAGTGTGATTTCTAAACTTGTTTCAAGTACTGAATTCCTTAAAGAATTTGACAAAGCTAATTGCTTGCTCTTAGGAGAAAGATATCCACTATCAGGAGATGAAGAATTTCCATTTGGACTCTCAACTCTCATCTTGGCTGCTTTGTGAAAAATAGAAGACAGTTCTTCAATCAAAGTGGAAGCTTTATCACATAGCTTATTCTTGAAGGGGACATTATTTGCCAAAACTGATTTAGATTTAGGGTTCCCCTTTGGGGCATTTAAACTACGCCTTTCAGCATTTTTGAAACTTTGGATAAAGCTGGGTCTTGCAGGCAGCAGGGGAAAAGCACTTGCTTGTTTACCAGTAACATTTAAAATACCACTTTTTCCTTGAGGATATGCATTCTGACCCTGCTGCTCTGTGGGAATTTGAGATGAAAGCCACAAGGAGGTGGAGCTGGTTGCGCAATTTGTCTTGGAAGGATAACTGTCATGTGCTTTGGCTTGCCCAGAAGAGGCATTTTCTGGAGAGTTTGAAGAAGTGTTCAAGTAAGGGTACTCTTGCTTTTCTTCAACAGAATTAATGGATTGATGAGCAAGTTCAAGGCTTTTGTTTATCTCATCTTGACTAAGAAAGGCAGATAATTCATTTGAAAACTCCCCATCTTGTATATCTGATAGGGAATCATAAAAGAGTTCATAACATAATGAATCCTCAGAATTGTTTTCATAGTTTCCAACATAAGGGCTTTTCTCAAAAGGATGAGGCTCTTTCATAATTACAGAGAGAGGGGCAGGCTGCTCACAACTTCTGTCCTGCATGCTGGAACAACAACAACAAAATCTTGTCTCAGAAAGACCTGGGATTTTATCTAATTTGTATCCTTTCCTAATCTAGCATTGTCAATAAAGCAAAGAAAAAAAATAAAGCATAGGTGAATGTCCCTTGTTTTTTTATTTCATAAAAATATGTCCTATTTGTGCGGGCAGAGAGAGCTTACTTTGGATCCCATTAGTCAAAGAACTCTGTCTGTCAGGATCCAGAAGAACTGCAGCAACTGCTCTTTGGAACATTTTACTCTCTAAGGTAAGATCTGCCCTCACCCTCCTAAATACCTGGCTCAGCCGGTTGGTCTGGGAACCAAATGCGAGAGTTGCATGCTGGAGGTGGCTGTTGGATTGATGGCAGACTCCCCCTCTCTCTCCTTGGTCTCCACTCTCCACCGGTCCATCTTTTTGTTATCACATTGATGTATTCTTGTTGTGCTCTTTTTCATTGTTTATTTTATTATTCTATTATCTTATTTCTGTCTTGCTTACACTCTTTTTATTTCTTCCTTTCTATTATGTAAGCTGCCTGGAATAGCCCCATGGTGAGATAGGCAGCAAAAAAATTAACAAAGATGTATATATCTTTGGCTACCAAAGTGTTGCTTGTAACTTCTGCATAGTTGGAATGAACTTCAGATGTTTTATATAAAAACTAAATATCTCCTGTATTACTAAGATTGATTCTACCATTAAGCATGGTATTCTGCTAGTCTACTTATCCATTCCCTTCTGTTGGAGGGCCTAGCCTTTTCTGATAATCTAAACAACAGAGGTTTTTCACAGATTGGAGGGGGCATGGTTTCACGTGCTGCCTGCATCCTGCAGATGGAGTTTTGTTTGTTTCCGGCCCCGTTTCTGGCATGTCATGGCCCGGTGCCAGTCCACAGACCGGGGGTTGGAGACCCCTGATCTAAACTAACCTGTTGCTATACCAGAATATTACTGAATTCTGTCCATAGCTAATATTAAAGATTCAACTAGCTATCCAGTCAGCTTTCCTATATGGAATGAGGGAGGAAGGCATCACCTTGTCATTAACCTCAGCCAATAAAATGTCTTGGAGAGAGGCCCAGTGACCCAGATGAGATGTGGCTGGCACGGCCCACCTGACAGGCAGCCTGACAGCCCCACCCCCAGGAGGCAGCCCAGTGCAGCCCATCTGAGAGGTGGCCCAGTGACACAGCCCAGCAGCCCAGGGGCTTGGAGATTCCAGGACAGGTGTTGAGGCAGGTGGAGGCCAGCTGAGGGGAGGTGGCATGGTGCAAATGGAAGCCAGCTGACCAGCAGTGGAACAGGAGGCAGCAGACCAGTGGCTGAGAGCAGCATGGCGGACTAGCTGAGCTGCGGTGACACAGAGCTAAGTGGCAATGGACTGGAGTGCCCAGAGCAGCACATCATACTCGAAAACACCAGCAGTGACCAGTGGCAACCAAAGAGCAAGAAGGCAGGGAGGAAAGGGATAAGTACTGTATAAAACACTTCTAGACAGGGAGGAAAGGGATAATTTTCAAGTCAGGGAATAGAGGGCTAAGAGCAAAGCATCTCCTAGAAAGCAGCCAGAGATTTCCTGCAAAAAAAAGTGCCTATCAAAGGGCACATTTTTACATATTGTTACATTTTTAAATTAACTGTTAGAATTTAATTTTTTAAATTAGTTTTTTTTCTAAATTTGTGATTAAATCTTTTACATTCTGAACATTTATAAACTTTTAAAATTTTAATCCTTAAATGAACTAGCAAAAAGAAATGTAGTCATGAAAAAGAGATTACACTGTTGTGATCTATAACACATGTTCCATGTATATACTTTATACCCATAGAAGACCCAAATTACACACGTACCAAATGTAAACTAAATGAATTACAAGTAGTCCTTGACTTACAACAGTTCATTTAGTGACCGTTCAAAGTGACATGACTATTTTTCACATGACCCCCATGGTCATGTGATCAAAATTTGAATCTTGAACTGTGGCTAGAAAGGTTGTAAAATGGGGCAAAACTCACTTAACAAATGTCTCACTTTACAAAAAAATTGAGCTAAATTGTGGTTATAAGTCAAGGACTACCTGTACTAGAAGAGAAAGTAAAGGGTCTAGAGGCAACTCTAGTCACTCTGAAACTCAGCCTACAAAATGAGAAACGCGAGCCTCCCTCAAGCCAGACAGCTGCCTCCCCCCCACCTCTTCCTCTGCACTTGGACTTATCTGAGCTGCGTAGCCTGCAGCTGCTGCCAGACACCATTGGGCCCGCACGGCTTGCCACCTATATGGCCACACCCACCCCGTCTGGCTTATTTTGGGGGTAGGGCTTATATTAGGCACACCCTAAAAACATCAGGCTAGGGCTTATTTTCTGGGTTGGTCTTATTTTCAGGGAAACACAGCAGTACCACTTTATAAACCTTAGTAAGGCTTCCGGTTCCGGATCGCAGCTCTGGCGGACGTGTGTGGCGATCGCTCCCTCCGCTGTCTGGTTTTCTCTCGTTGGGGGACCCTGAAAGGGGCGACGAGTGGGGAAGAGGACCTTCTTATTGATCGCGGGAGGGCAAAAGCCCTTCCGCTTGATCCAGAGCAGCTCTTCGGACCGACGGAGAAAAGATCGGCCATCCACATGGCCCATCATTAATGCCGTTTCCAACCGAGGCCAAATTAACAGCTAAGCACATTGAAACCACTGTGGAGAAACCAGGTGAGACTTTACCTTCCTGTATCCCAACTATTCTTCTGTCAAAAGCCTTTTGAAACTTCTTCCCCCTGCGAGGAGAGGGAAGGAAACGTTTCTTTCCCACCCTCCAAGATGGCGGCGCCTGACTATGTAAGGAAAATAACCCCTGAAAAATACAATTAAATAACTGGATTTATATTACCTTGATATCTGGGGACCCAAGGATTTCTACTCTCATGGGGAACTGTCACTTTATCTATGAAAAAGAACTCTACTGGGATAAAAATCTAGCCTTGGTCTTCAAAAAGATTTTAAATGCTGTCAGGGACATCTTGTGGTGAAGCATGGTATAGCAAGTAAAAATCTCTGTTAAAGAGACCTGCTTACAGCCCAGACTTGTCCTTGGCACTATCTAAAAGAGATAAAAAGGTGGGAGAACACCTGGACAGTAAAATTGGCTTCTAGGAATTGTGGAGGTGAATATTTACTGACTTTCATCTAAGAAATAGCCTTCACTAAAGGACTATCTATAACTGTGTTAGAAATGGAGGAAGGCCAGCAACAACTTAACTATAAACTCATACTTGAAAAAATCCTTGAAGCTACTGAGATAATTAAATCCAGACTGAAAGATAAAGGTGCCAGCTTAAATCTACAAAATGAAACTTTGACTTCAACGAAAGAACCTATAATCCAAAAACCAACAGAGGCGGAAGAAATTAATACTAAGACAGAGGACTTTAAAGATCAGCAAATACAATTTACTGAAAATTTTGACAGACAAACCCTGACCGCAACTAAAGAACTTACAACCCAAAAAACAACAGAAGTGGAACAAAGCAACACTAACATGAAGCCTGTTAAAGACCAACAAATACAGCATACTGAAAACCTAGATAACCAAATGACAATTCCAAAGCTGGACGTGACTCTCTACCTAAACCAAAAGAAACCCGAGGAACAAAAAGACCAAATTGTATTGAAGGAGCCACCAAGACAACAACCTAACGATCATGAATCTGCCAGCCTTTTTGGAAAACTGATAACTACATGGTCTCCCCTGGTTCAAGTAATATGTGCAAGAATGAAGGGAGATTTATCTGATGATTTAAAGGCATTGGTATGGAAGCCTGGTTGGCACAAAAAGAAAGATTTTTTTTTAAAGGGGGATCTCTTGACTTATGATAGAGGATCCTAAAGTCTCAACTAATGGGCTAAAGGGAGATATTTAGATGAAGGGAAATATCATTATTGGATTTAAATATTGTTGTTAAATGAAAAAAAATAAGGGACTAACTAGCTTAATATTTAGGATTTAGACTTATAAGGGAAATGAAAATTAATGATCAAGAATTAGCTTTGAACTATTGTTTAGCCCAGATAATATAGATGATGGACTTGAGACAATAAAGGGCACTCTATTAGTAAGTGATGATGTATTAGGATGAGAAATAGAAAATGTGTATACAAGATAAGAATGGATTTAAGTAAGTAATATGTATATTTTAGATATGATAACTTTTTATAATAAAATAAAGGAAATTTGGATTAGCCGAAACTTAAACATTATGGTTATTAAAGGTTAAATTGGTATAATATAATAAAAATTTAAAAATTAAGTAAAACTTAAAACAGGATATGGAAATGTATAAGCAAAAAATATATTGATAAATGTTCTAACTAACTTTGCTATAACTAAAAATTTATAAGCCTAAATGTGATATAATAAATGTTAAGGGAAATAGAGAAAGAATTTCTGATGATGTAACCTGAGATATGTTTTAAAGATTTTGTTATTGAACTACTGATTACCCAGTTACCACGCTGATTTCCAAATACTCAATGGAAAAATGGAAAACCAATAAAACTTGTTTTAAAAAAAAAACCTTAGTAAGACCACACTTAGAATACTGCATCCAGTTTTGGTCACCATATTATAAAAAGATGTTGAGACTCTGCAAGAGTACAGAAAAGAGCAACAAAGATGATCAGGGGGATGGGGGCTAAAATATATGAAGAATGGTTGCAGGTATTGGGTATTTCTAGTCTAGTGAAAAGGGACTAGGGGTGACATGATAGCAATGTTCCAATATTTGAGGGGCTGCTACAAAGAAGAGGGGGTCAACCTATTTTCCAAAGTGCCAAAGGAAAAGACAATGGATGGAAACTAATCAAGGAGAGAAGCAAACTAGAACTAAATAGAAATTTCCTGACAGTGGGAACAATTAACCAGTGGAACAGCTTCTCTTCAGAAGTTGTGAGTGCTCTATCACTGGAGGCTTTTAAGAAAAGACTGGACAGCCACTTGTCTGGAAACATATAGGGTCTCCTGCTTGAAGAGGTTCAACTAGAAGACCTCCAAGATCTCTTCCAACTCTGTTATTCTGTTATCCTCATTTCTATGGAATTATCATGTGACCTAGTGGGAGGATTTAGTAGCTTCAATACCCTGAGAATGATGCCAATAGTGTTATCGTTAGTGGTAAAGAATAATGGCACAAATTGACATGAGAGCACCTTAGAGTATTATTTGCAAGCTGCACTGCTCACCATATTTGCAGGTACAATTTAAAGTGCTGGTTACTACTTATATAGCTTTTCAGAACACAGGGCTTGGTTATTTATGGAATCACATGTCTCCAATTACCTGCAAGCATCTAATAAACTCTTATTAGTTTTATTTTTTAAAATATTTATTTATTTATTTATTTATTTATTTATTTATTTATTTATTTATTTATTTATTTACTTACTTACTTACTTACTTACTTACTTACTTACTTACTTACTTACTTACTTACTTACTTACTTACCTATCTATCTATCTATCTATCTATCTATCTATCTATCTATCTATCTATCTATCTATCTATCTATCTATCTATCTATCTATCTATCTATCTATCTATCTATCTATCTATCTATCAATCAATCAAAGAATTGAGGTCCCTAGGTATGCTGTAGGTAGTCAAGGAAGGGATTAAACTAAATGGGAGGAATGTCCAATCCATCTTACAAATACTAATTATAATTACAAGAAAGATAAAGCATTCTTTCATTGGGGGTTAGTTTGATGATATGTATAATTTACTCAGCATTTCTCAGTGCAACTTACAAAACTAATTGAGGTGGAATGGATAGTGGAATTCCATCAGGCTTCTATGGACTTAAAGATTGCTTTATGTTTAAAACTTGTTCTAATAGAACTTAATTTTTGTTTACAGTTTATACTCTATTTAGATGCTTCAAAGGCTGGTACAAACTCAATTTTTACCTACCAAAGAAATTGTTGCCAAGAGATCACAGATAGAGAATTACAAAAAAAAAAGAATCCAATGTGTTTGTTTAAATTGAATAATCATAAATGTACTAATGGAATATGAATGTATTGTCATTACTTATTACCTTATATTGTTAGAGAAAATTTCTTGTATGGTTATAAAAATGGAAAGATACCAATTGGAGATAACTAGATGGTATTTAACTGTTCAGTCTTACAGGTTTAAAATACACCATCAATTTGACAAATGTCATCAGGTAGCAGATGTTTTGTATACAGATACTGAAAGGACAGTTAAAGTTGTATGCTGAGAAAATTAAAATATTAAATTAAAACCTATACAAAGGCTATTTCTCCCAGCTTTCACTAATGAAAGAGAGTAGGTATAAGGATGAGCTGCTACGTTGCAAAAAATATATATTTTCTTCTCAACATTGTAAGCACCAAGGTTATTTTTTTTCTTGATGGAATAAGAGTCAAATGCAAGGCTCAAGGCACATAGACAGTTGGAAAAATCCTGATTCTTTTGAGCACCTGCAATCTGGTACAAAATTTATAATAGGCAAAGAAAGTAGACATGACTGAACAAGCAGGGGACTGAGATGGAGTGGTAGCCAAATGAGCAGTGGACCAAGAATATCTATGGTGATAGGGTTGAAGAGGATCAGGAGATGTCTTCAGGAGGTAGCTGAGGAGTCCAAGAGAAGTGCCTGATAGGAGAGATGGTCTGTAAAGGGACCAAATCATGTCAGAAAAGAAAACTGCATGGGGCAACCCTGAAATGAAAATCAAAAGGCAATTTTGAAAATCAAAAAACAAGTTAGCAAGTTTTGATTAGAAAGAAAATGTGAGCATACTCTCTTTTTCCCTCTCCCTCTTGGGCAGTGTAAGACTTTTTTTCCTTAGAAGTGAAAGCAAGGAATTAGCATTCCAATTATTGCAATTATTAACTATGGGAGACAGCAAAAGCTTTGTCTGTTTCACATTTGAAGATTGAAACTGAGGGACTGGCAAAAAGTGTGTCATTTTTTCATTGACTTTCTCCCTCCAAGCTTTTCACAAGCAAAGACTTTTCTAATGAGAAAGTGAGAACAAGTTTTGGCAATCATATCAGCTCCTTCCAGGTTCCCTGTTGACTTGTGGAAAGTGTCAGGGGATAATAGAAAATGTGGACCACATGATTATGCCTGACTAGGGCAATGTTGAACAGTAACAGTGCAGTGGGGTTGAAGCAGTAAAAAAATCTCCCAAATTTCATTGCCTCGGGACTAATGGGTCCTGGTATTCTGAAAGATAACCTGTTTGAGGTAACTTTGTTGACAAAGTTTTGCCCTAGGATTCAGCATTTTGCCCAACTGAAGATTACAAAGTATCAAACAGACACAATAATGTTAGTAGTATATAGATTATAATTTTTTCTTACTAATTTTGTGTATTTTTCAGACTTTATTAAACCCTTTGGTTAATATTTTGCAAACATTATGTTGTTATCACTGTGACAAACAAATCTGAGAAAGTCTATCTGTAAGGACCTGCTTCAAAACCTCTTCCCAAGAAAGCAGAACTCTTGGAACAGATTTATCCTAAAAGGAACTTCTATTAGGAGAAGTTGACAGCAGGCATAGAAGGCAGGATCTGAGGGTTTCCCACTCAAATCAATAGGTTAAAAGAGCAAAAAGCAAAACCCACCCCAACGGTTCATCTGGTCAGTTCAAACGGGCCAATCCCCAGGTGTTAAGTCCACTGTGGGAACAAGGCTGATAAGACACTGTTCCTAAGGCTGTGAAAACATTGTTGGGTCTTCACACCTCCTCTTCCGCAGCGAGAGATAAGCCAGATGGCCGGAGGCACATTCCTTTTTCACCCCAGGGTGACACCAAGGGGAGAATAGTTAAAAGAGCAAGCAGATAGAGGAAGTGGAAAGGATACATTGTAGCAACTAAGCGAAAGGGCAATACATATACAGTCCCCCAAAGGTCTCCCCCTCCCCCTAGGACAGTGATGGCGAACCTTTTAGAGACCGAGTGCCCAAACTGCAACCCGCCGGGTGGGTGGCCCGCCAGGTGGGCATGGCTGCAGTGGGCGTGGCCACCTCAATGTTGCTCATGGGGAGAGTGATGCTTGTGGGGGCTGGGCAGGGTTGGGGGAGATCCAGGGGGTTTCTGGCCGGTGGGGCGGTGGGCAGGAGGCTCATCCTGCAAGGTGAGACGAGGTGAGGCAGGGGGCAGGGCAGGGGTGCCATTGCTGCGGGGCAAGGCAAGGTGAGGCAGGGGACGGGGAGGCCGCTGCCTAACACTATCAGCCCCCACACACTGATGCCAGTGACCACATGGGGGCCAATGGTGCACTCTGGGGCTCTGTGGCCCGCTGCAAATACCGGGCCAGCCCTCCAGCAGCAGGCGGAATAGGGGAGAGGGGAGGCGCGTGATGCAGACTGCCAGACGTACCTACTCCATCCCACTTGTTTTTGCTTGTGGTTGGAGAGCAGGTCGCTGCTGGTCAGCTCCTTGGCCCCCTCACAGATCTTGCCCTTGGCCTGCATGTGGAGCTTGTTCCCCTTGCACACCCGATGTACCTTAGGGCTGCCCGATGTACCTCGGGCTGCCACCACCAGCAGTTCGTGCAGGTCCATTAGGCTGCCACCGCCGCCTCCTGCCCAGCCCTGCACGTGGGATGATCCAAGTTACATCAAACAGCAATAAAATAACAAGATCCAATAACTAAACTCAGCCATAATACTCTTGATAATGTACGGCTGCTGGCACCTCTGTTCTCATAATAAATATAAATGATGAGACATAGAACAAAGGTTCTAAAAGCACATACCAACCACAGTTGCTTGTTACTGGTGATCACGTATAAACAACAACCTTAGATCACCCAGGGATGTCCAAATAGAAAAATTAATGGAAGATAAAGATAATAATAATGTTGATGTCTGCAGATCTCCTGCCCAGATCCAGTGGAGAACAGTTAAAATAAATCAATATAATAGTGTTCAGACTGAGGCAGGGAAGATTGAAGTTACATACCATGAAGATTGAGTATAGTAGGAAAATGAGCAAAGGAAGCCTAGTCAAAATAACTAGATAACTCAGGGAGATGCTTATAAAAGGATATTGAGAAAAAAGTGACACGTTGGGAACAAGTGTTTATCTCCTAATGAAGAGTCATGGCTGTTTCAAGAAAGCTGCTGTTACAGAAAAGGGTGGAAATCAGAAAAATCCAGATCTTCCAGGCAGATTAAAAAAAAATCTTTATCAATCCTCCTTTAGTTTTAAGGTTGTACAATTATCACACATCACTCATTACAGAAGTCAAAGGGGAAAAACGCAAAATGGATAAACAAAATGTAGTGTGACATTGCATTTTCTATCTTTCTCACCCTAGATCAGCATTTCTCAATTTCAGCAATTTTAAGAAGTTTATATTTGAACTTCCAGAATTCCCCAGTCAGTCAGCCAGCAAGACTAGACTAAACTGGACTAGATGATCCGAATAGAGAGAATACACCAAAACGGAATGGAGTTAGTCAGACCCCTGCTCCAGCACGAGTCCCTCTTCTACACATTGCTAGAGAACAGAATAAAAACAAATGAATAAAGGAGGTGGCTTGAAAGCCAGGATAAGTCTTAATACTTTCAGTCCCTCTCTGTCACAGTGCTGCACATAAATTATGAACAGGATTATTATTATTTTTTTGGCCCGGGAGTCATTCATTTCAGGATCAATTCAGAACAGTTTGTACCTACAGCCAGGTTTCTGAACAAAACGGATTCAGGTTTATCCACATTCTAAAGGGAAAATGAGAATGTGTCTGAAGTCATCTCATTGCTTCTCAAGACCCTGGCTCCAGATGCATCTGATTCATGTCCTGATTGGTAACTAGTCCTCATGTTTAACTTCCTCTGAATAACAGTTATCAGGGAACATAAGCAGAACAGTGTCATTGTACTCATGCCCTGCTGGTGAGCACTGACTGAGCAGGCTGTGGTAGAATGCTAGACTAGATTGGCCTGATCTAGCAAAGTTCTTAAGGGGAACTTAAGGGGAACTAGGTTCAAATTGCCCCTGGGTTGTAGAGATACAGGAAAGAAGCCATTAAACATTTAAGTGGTTCTCAATTCCGTGTATTTCTCGATGAGTCATCATAGTGTGGGAAGTCAGCCCCCCCCCAGAGAAGGATATATTAAAAGGGCAGAAAAATATATTTCCTCAAAGGATATTAAAGAGGCAGAAAAGCATGCCCAGTTTTTTCTTAATGTCCCCAAGTCTCCGTTCCCCAAGCAGAAACCAGCTCTGTAGAAATGCAGATGTAAACCATTCAGGAAGGTTGAAGCTAGAAGATTAAGAAGACAAAGACACCTAAAATCTACATACCCCACCCCAAGCAACATTAGAAAGGATAGGATCTGCAAGGATGAGAGGGGGTGAATTCAGGAGTGAGCCAGCAGATAGCCCAGCTGATCGTAGGCAGACGAGGCAGAGGGACGGGATACGGCTGTGCGCACGCACATCCAAACATGGAAGGAAATCGGAGGAAATAGCACTAATAGGGATAGACAGTGGAAGACAGGAACAATGGGCAGACAAACGGGATGGAAAGGAGGGGAGCAGCAATGGAAAGGCATCTAAGACACCGGATCTGGATGTAAGGCCCAGAACGAGTACGGGGGAGCGGCTGGAAAGCACGCCAACGGCAGCAGTGCCAGGAAGGAGGGGATTGACAAGGATGGGAGGGAGGAAGGTTGGAGAACTGGAGTGCAAAAAAGAGGAGGCGGGACAATTAAGGCAATTAAGGTCAGCCAGGACGGATGGCCCTATCACACGATCAATGAGTAAGCAATTAGGCTAGCAAGGTTTATAAAAGTAATCTCCACCCCAAAACTTCACTCTGAGGACACTGGCAGGGGACCAGCGAAAGCTAAGTTGTTTTAATATTGTAAATAGTTGTTTTTATTGTTTTAAACTTTTTAACAATAAACAGCTGGTTTATATTTCTCCCGGAGATCGAGGACTGCAACGTTTCGACGAAGTCTCATTTGTCATCTTCAGGCTGGCGTCTTCGGCTTTGTGATTCTAGGAGCAATGTGTGATCGCAGCTGTTTCTTCCTTTTAACTGCCAGTGGGGGTATGAACTGATTGGGTGGGAGCTTGGCTGTGTTCTGATTGGGTGGAGGTGTGTTCTGATTGGTTAGGGGCTTGGCTGTGCTCTGATTGGATGGGGGGTTGGCTGTGCTCTGATAGGATGGGGGTGTGTTCTGTTTGGGTGGGGGCTTTGTTGTGCTCGGATTAGTCTGAGTTGCAGGGGGATTTGAGAGGGAGAGCTGCGTTGCTGTTGTTTGGCTTCGCGTGCGTGGTCGTGCCATATCTTCAAGGTGGGTGTCGGTTTGCTTCATGTATGGATTGGAGGGGTTTAAAATGGCTAATGATGCAGCTGTGGTCTGGTTTCTGGTTTGTGGTCGTGCCTCATCATCGGTGTGGGTTTGGGTTTGCTTTTTGCGTGGATGTGTGGTGGTGACATCCTGTGTGGTTTTTGTGAGTGTGGGTCTAGTGTCATTCTTTGTGTTATGGACTCGTTTGTCAATGAGGGTGGGTTTCCAAATGGCTGGTAGGCGGGAGGTATCATCTCGTTTATTCATGCTGTGTGGGCGTTTTTCTATCTCGATGGCTTCTCTGATTATTCTGTTGTTAAAGTGTTCAGTTTTGGCGATAGTTCTGGTATTTTTAAAGTCAATTTTATGTCCTGTGGCTTTAAGGTGTTGGACCAGGGAAGAAGTTGGTTCCTCTTTTCTGACTGAGTTCTTGTGTTCTTCAATGCATGCACTTATTCTTCTGTTGGTTTGTCCGATGTATGGGGCAGGCGGTGCATGGGATTTCATATACTCCTTGATTTTCTAACTCAATTTTGTCTTTGGGGTTTCTTAGGATGGTGGATATTTTTCGGTTTGTGCAGAATGCTGTCTTGATGTTGTGTTTGTGGAGGATCTTGCTGATTCTGTCTGTGGTGCCTTTTAGGTATGGGAGGAGGGCTTTGCCGTTTTCTTGTTCTCTGTCTTGGATTTTAGTGGGGGTTTCTTTTTGGATTAGGTTGGTGATCTTATTTCTTTGGAATCCGTTGGATGTTAGTACGTTAGTGAGAGTGTGTAGTTCGGTTTTTAGGTGTTGTTCGTCAGCTAAGCGTTTTGTTCTCGAGATGAGTGTCTTGGCTACGGAGTTGATCTGTGCTGGGTGGTGGTGTGAGAGTGCGTGCAGATAGCGGTTTGTGTGTGTTTTCTTCTGGTAGATGGTGTGTCCTAGGGAGCCATTGGATTTCTTGTAGACTAAGACATCCAGGAAGATCCTCCACAAACACAACATCAAGACAGCATTCTGCACAAACCGAAAAATATCCACCATCCTAAGAAACCCCAAAGACAAAATTGAGTTAGAAAATCAAGGAGTATATGAAATCCCATGCACTGCCTGCCCCACCACATACATCGGACAAACCAACAGAAGAATAAGTGCACGCACTGAAGAACACAAGAACTCAGTCAGAAAAGAGGAACCAACTTCTCCCCTGGTCCAACACCTTAAAGCCACCGGACATAAAATTGACTTTAAAAATACCAGAACTATCGCCAAAACTGAACACTTTAACAACAGAATAATCAGAGAAGCCATCGAGATAGAAAAATGCCCACACAGCATGAATAAACGAGATGATACCTCCCGCCTACCAGCCATTTGGAAACCCACCCTTATTGACAAACGAGTCCCTAACACAAAGAATGACACTAGACCCACACTCACGAAAACCACACAGGATGTCACCACCACACATCCACACAAAAAGCAAACCCAAACCCACACCGATGATGAGGCACGACCACAAACCAGAAACCAGACCACAGCTGCATCATTAGCCATTTTAAACCCCTCCAATCCATACATGAAGCAAACTGACACCCACCTTGAAGATATGGCACGACCACGAACATGAAGCCAAACAACAGCAACGCAGCTCTCCATCTCAAATCCCCCTGCAACTCAGACTAATCCGAGCACAACAAAGCCCCCACCCAAACAGAACACACCCCCATCCAAACAGAGCACAGCCAACCCCCCATCCAATCAGAGCACAGCCAAGCCCCTAACCAATCAGAACACACCTCCACCCAATCAGAACACAGCCAAGCTCCCACCCAATCAGTTCATACCCCCACTGGCAGTTAAAAGGAAGAAACAGCTGCGATCACACATTGCTCCTAGAAGCACGAAGCCGAAGACACCAGCCTGAAGATGACGAATGGGACTTCGTCGAAACGTTGCCAAGACACTTTCAATTTTACGCGGGAGAAAACCCGAATTACCAAAGACCTACATACAAACACCCGTGAAAACCTCAGAAAACAAATATCGTACCTCTACGGGGAGGAAATCTACCATCTGACCAGGACCTATGAAAAACTCGAAGTCCAAAGAGCTTCCATTTTATGTGACCTCGCATTCTTACGCAACTGCTGAGATCAAAATTTAATCCCCACATGCTTCCAATTGAAATTCCACTCCAACTCTGCAGCCACCAAACGCATCCTGAAAAGAACAGAATTGGCCCTAATCAGAAATGAACTTCACACAAAAAGATTCCTCCTAGACTGAATCAACAAAGATCTCCTCACACTTCACCTCAAACTCAGCAACAAGATCCACCCCGCACTTTGGGACAAATCCAAACAACTCGCCGTCTGGAGAGCCAAAACACAGACCACCCTCAAGACAGACACACACACCAACAAATTCCGAAGACTACAAGAACACCAGAAACAAACCCCTCCTCCCTCACAGCCACACATGAAACAAACAGTGCATAACATCTCAGATAGGATCCTCACCAAAGCCGAAACCAATGTCCTTTCCAAAGGATTCAACTTTGCAGTCGCTCCCAAACACATCCCCACTGAACCATTATATGCGGAGTTGAAACCAGCCTGACCAAAATCAACCCCGACGACGCTAACAGAATCAGACTCGAAATCACCAACATCCTCTGCACCAGCAAGCCACCCAAAAGCAACTTACACAAAGAGGAACAGACAGCACTACTTAACCTAAAAGAAGACACCAGCATAATAATCCTACCAGCAGACAAGGGCAACGCCACGGTGGTTATGAACACATCTGACTATCAAACCAAATTAACAAACCTACTCCAAGACTCCACATACAAACCCCTAAACACAGATCCCACCACCTACCTGGAAAAAACCACTAGATCCAAAATAAAAGCCTCCCCCATCAGCGAAGAGATCCAGCAAAGAATCATTCCCAGAGAAAAATCATCCAGATGCCCTAAGCTCTATGGTCTCCCCAAGATACACAAAGAAGGAACCCCACTTAGACCCATAGTCAGCTCCATAGGCTCACCTCTACAAAACCTAGCCAAATTTCTCGCCAAACAACTACAGCCCTATGCAGAATCCATCACCTCACACGTAAAAAACTCATTCCAATTTATAGAGATCATAAAGAAACAAAACTTACAGCCCAGCGACCTACTCGTGAGCTTTGATGTCATTTCCCTCTTCACCCAAGTGCCAATCAAAGAAGCCTTGACAGCTATCCAAAACAAATATAACCCCCCCAAGCACATCCTAGATCTGACCAACCACTGCCTATCCAACACATACTTCATCTACAATGGACAAAAATACAAACAAATAGAAGGAGCACCCATGGGATCACCCCTCTCACCTGTCATTGTAAACCTCTACATGGAACAGTTTGAAACCCAAGCTCTAGAAAAATCTGATCACAAACCCAAACTCTGGCTCAGATACGTAGACGACACCTTCATAATCTGGCCACATGGGAAAGAAAAACTAGACAACTTCCTCACACACCTCAACAGCCTACACCCCAAAATATAGTTCACCATGGAAACAGAAGCTAACAACCAACTTCCCTTCCTGGATGTCTTAGTCTACAAGAAATTCAATGGCTCCCTAGGACACACCATCTACCAGAAGAAAACACACACAAACCGCTATCTGCACGCACTCTCACACCACCACCCAGCACAGATCAACTCCGTAGCCAAGACACTCATCTCGAGAACAAAACGCTTAGCTGATGAACAACACCTAAAAACCGAACTACACACTCTCACTAACGTACTAACATCCAACGGATTCCAAAGAAATAAGATTACCAACCTAATCCAAAAAGAAACCCCCACTAAAATCCAAGACAGAGAACAAGAAAACGGCAAAGCCCTCCTCCCATACATAAAAGGCACCACAGACAGAATCAGCAAGATCCTCCACAAACACAACATCAAGACAGCATTCTGCACAAACCAAAAAATATCCACCATCCTAAGAAACCCCAAAGATAAAATTGAGTTAGAAAATAAAGGAGTATATGAAATCCCATGCACCGCCTGCCCCACCACATACATCGGATAAACCAACAGAAGAATAAGTGCACGCATTGAAGAACACAAGAACTCAGTCAGAAAAGAGGAACCAACTTCTTCCCTGGTCCAACACCTTAAAGCCACAGGACATAAAATTGACTTTAAAAATACCAGAACTATCGACAAAACTGAACACTATAACAACAGAATAATCAGAGAAGCCATCGAGATAGAAAAACGCCCACACAGCATGAATAAACGAGATGATACCTCCCACCTACCAGCCATTTGGAAACCCACCCTTATTGACAAACGAGTCCCTAACACAAAGAATGACACTAGACCCACACTCACGAAAACCACACAGGATGTCACCACCACACATCCACACAAAAAGCAAACCCAAACCCACACCGATGATGAGGCACGACCACAAACCAGAAACCAGACCACAGCTACATCATTAGCCATTTTAAACCACTCCAATCCATACATGAAGCAAACTGACACCCATCTTGAAGATATGGCACGACCACGAACGCGAAGTCAAACAACAGCAACGCAGCTCTCCATCTCAAATCCCCCTGCAACTCAGACTAATCCGAGCACAACAAAGCCCCCACCCAAACAGAACACACCCCCATCCAATCAGAGCACAGCCAACCCCCCATCCAATCAGAGTACAGCCAAGCCCCTAACCGATCAGAACACACCTCCACCCAATCAGAACACAGCCAAGCTCCCACCCAATCAGTTCATACCCCCACTGGCAGTTAAAAGGAAGAAACAGCTGCGATCACACATTGCTCCTAGAAGCATGAAGCCGAAGACGCCAGCCTGAAGATGACGAATGGGACTTCGTCGAAACGTCGCCAAGACACTTCCAATTTTACGCGGGAGAAAACCCGAATTACCAAAGACCTACATACAAACACCCGTGAAAACACACACACACACACACACACACACATATATATATATATATAGAGAGAGAGAAGGGAGAGATGTACCAAGCAAAAAAGACAGAGGAAATGGCAAAAGCCTTCGCGGTGGAAGGAAATCATTTGATACCTCCTGCCCCCAGAGCCAGGGGGAGCATTCATCATGAGGACATGCAGCCACAGACCCCCTTTTCCCAAGGAGAAGATGACTGGTTCCCCTGGCCGGAGCTGCTCACCTTGAACATAAGCAAGATCAACACACAGAGCACCAGGCAGAAGCTGATGTCAGTGTGGTTGTGGATGAGAAACTCCTGGCTGAAGAGCAGGTGGCTTTTCGCCTGCCTGCAGAATGCCATGGCCGGAAGGGATGCGAGCAAGCGGCCCGGCCCCACCGCCCTTGCCTCCGCCCAGCGCCGCCAACTTCTCCCTGGCCCCTGGACAACTTTGTGAGCTGGCGGCGCCTTCTCCTTCCCAGCCCCGATAGTTGCCCAGGTGCCGCTGCCCCATGAGGCTGGGCAGCCGAGGCAGCTCCAGACACCCAGCTGCCACTCGTCCTCCTCCTCTGCTGCGTGGCTGGCTGGCCTGACGATGAGGGATCATCGCCGCCGCCCCTTGAGGCTGGGCAGCCGGTGTGCAAACTCCACTGCCTTGTTGGGGCCTGCTGAGGCCAGCAAGCAGCCAAGGCAGCTCCAGACACCCAGCTGCCCTTTGTCCTCCTCCTCCGCTGCATGGCTGGCTGGCCTGACAATGAGGGATCGTCGCCGCCACCGCCACCCCATGAGGCTGGGCAGCTGGTGTGCGAACGCTGCCTCATTGGGGCCTGCTGAGGCCAGTGAGCAGCCAAGGCAGCTCCAGACACCTGGCCGCCCCTTGTCCTCCTCCTCCGCTGCGTGGCTGGCTGGCCTGACGATGAGGGATCATCGCCGCTGCTGCCGCCCCACGAGGCTGGGCAGCTGGTGTGTGAACACTGCCTCATTGGGGCCTGCTGAGGCCAACGAGCAGCCAAGGCAGCTCCAGACATCCACCCACCCCTTGTCCTCCTCATCTGCTGCATAGCTGGCTGACCTGACGATGAGGGATCATCGCCGCTGCCGCCACCCCACAAGGGTGGGCAGCCGGTGTGCGAACGCTGCCTCATTGGGGCCTGCTGAGGCCAACGAGCAGCCAAGGCAGCTCCAGACATCAGGCCGCCCGCTCCTCCGCTGTGTGGCTGGCTGGCCTGACAATGCAGGGATCGTTGCTGCTGCCGCCATCGCCACCGCCGCCCCATGAGGCTGGGCAGCCGGTGTACAAACGCTGCCTCATTGGGCCTGCTGAGGCCAGCGAGCAGCCAAGGCAGCTCCAGACATCAGGCCGCCCCCTCCTCCGCTGTGTGGCTGGCTGGCCTGACAATGCAGGGATCGTTGCTGCTGCCGCCATCGCCACCGCCGCCCCATGAGGCTGGGCAGCCGGTGTACAAACGCTGCCTCATTGGGCCTGCTGAGGCCAGCGAGCAGCCGAGGCAGCTCCAGACACCCAGCCGCCCCTCGTCCTCCTCCTCCACTGCGTGGCCGGCCGGTCGAGGGGCTTGGAGCAGCAGCCACTGAAACTCACCACTGGTCACTCATGCTCACTCACTTGATCGCTCGCTGTCTGCACCAAATGCTGCTCACTCACTCTCCTGCCAAAATGTGCTCAGCTATTCCCGGACTCCACATGCATGAAGAGGGAGAGGGGAGCAACCCGGCCCTGCGTCCCTCTGCCTGTGGCAATGGTGCGCATGCCCACAGAAACGGCTCTGCGTGCCACGTGTGGCACGCGTGCCATAGGTTCGCCACCATGGCCCCAGGAGTTTGGCAGAACCCATAGAAAGGAAAAAGAAATGGAAAAGGCCCCCCACCAAAGAAATGGGTTCTGACATGCCGCCCCCCTTAAAAGAAAGAGAAATCCACCTGTAAAAGACAAAAAAGGAGATAAAAAGAGGGATTAGTCTGGTTTATCAGGGTACATTGCATGGAATTTACTAAGTAGCCTAGGGGCTCTAATATGGCGTTTAAGGATCCATTCGTTCTGGGATGGAGGCAAATGCTTCCAAGCAACTAGATATTGAGTGGATCCATGATGTTTTCTAGAGTCCAAAATGTCTTTAATTTCAAAATGCTGCTCCCCTTCTACCATGATTGGAGGGGGAGGAGGGGATGCAGATGGCCTTAAGGACAAGTTCAGTTCACGCTTTAAAAGGCTGATATGAAATACTGGGTGAACCTGTCTAAACATCTTAGGTTGCTCTAGCTCAACTGTTACTGGATTATTATCCTTTTAATGGGGAAGAGTCCTACAAATTTTGGTCCCAGTTTTTTAGAGGGTTGTAGGGACTTCAAATATTTTGTAGACAAATATACTTTCTCTCCTACTTGAATGGTTTGGGCTCAATTCTTTTTTTATCTGCTTGGAATTTATACGCCTCCCTAGCCTCATCTAAAGCTTTCCTCACAACTGGCCAGGTGTTTTGGAGTTGTGCAATCCACTCTTTTAAAGAGGGGATGGTCGGTTTGGTAGAGGGTAGTTCAGGCATCGGATTAAAGTTCTGTCCCGTCACTACTTGGAACAGAATGTATTGCATTATTGTAGGTGATTTCTGCAAATGGCAGCAGGTCAGTCCAGTTGTCTTGTTGGTAGTTTATAAAGCACCTTAAGTACTTCTCCAGTTTGAACATTCCGTCCCACCATTCATCTGAGGATGATGACTAGATGACAGTCCTTGGCTGGTCCCCAAAGTTCTAGGAAAGCTTTCCAAAACTCTGAGGTAAATTGCACCCCTCTATATGATATAATCTGTTGTGGGGCTCCATGTAGTCAATAAATATGCTGTACAAATAACTTTGCTAAGGTTTTGGCAGTAGAGATTTTCTGGCATGGAATAAAATGCACCTGCTTAGAAAATAAGTCCATTACGACCCAAATCACCATATTTCCCACTTTCTGGTAATTCCACAATAAAGTCCATAGAGATCTCCCGCCAGGGAGTTGATGGGGTAGCTACTGACTGTAACAGTCCTGGGGTTTTCCCCTGTCTCCTTTTGGCTGCTGTGCATATTGGGCAACTAGCTACATAGTTTTCACAATGTCATTTTTTATCGATGGCCACCAAAATTGCCATTTCATTAGATGGAGGGTTTTTATGAATCCAAAATGTCCGGTGGATTTGGAGTCATGGCAAAGCTGCATGAATGTTAGTCTTTGGCTTTTTGGAATGTAGAATTTCCCTCCCACCCATGGAAGTCCATCATTCATGGTGCATAAATTTTTGTGGCTCAGGAACCATTCGTCTTTCTCTAGTGCTTTCCTGAATTCTATTCCAGCTTGCCTTAGTAAGAGTTTTTGGAGTTTTGGCTTGCGCTCGAGTAGTAACTGGTGCTACTAATTGCTTTGATGGCATGAGTGGATCTGTTATCTGTGATTTGGTGCTGTTGTATTGTGGTAACCGTGACAGTGAGTCTGCTAGGAAATTCTTTGCCCCCAGTAGATATTTTATGGTGAAATTGAACCAGTGGAAATGCTGGGACCATCTCACCTGTTTGGGAGACAATTTTCTGGGTGTTTTTAGGGCTTCCAGATTCTTGTGGTCAGTCCATACCTGGAAAGGGATCTTATTCCCCTCCAAGAAATGTCGCCAAGTTAAGAGAGCCCACGGGACGGCATACGCCTCCTTTTCCCAAACCACCCACCTTTGTTCTGTCTCTGTGAGTTTTCTCGATGTGTAAGCACAAGGTTGTAATTTTCCTTCATTATTCTCCTGCAGCAGTACTGCTCCTCCTGCTATGTCACTAGCATCTGCTTGAATTATAAAAGATTTCTCAGTATAGGGGTGTTTTAATACTGGTTTGGCTGAGAATAACCTTTTTAATTTCTCAAAAGCGGCTTGGCATTCTACAGTCCATTTCAATGGCTGACTGGGCTTCGGTTTCCCCTCCCCTTTTGTCTTTAATAGGTTTGTGATGGGCAATGCAATTTGTGCAAAAGAGGGGATGAATTGGTGGTAAAAGTTTGCAAATCTGAGGAAGCTTTGCAATTGCCTCTTGGTGCTGGGCGGAGCCCATTCTAGCATAGCCTGGACTTTTCCGGGGTCCATCTCTATGCCATTAGATGAGATGCAATATCCAAGGTAATTGATTCTATCTTTGTGGAACTCTCACTTAGATAATTTGGCATACAAATGGGCTGCCCGCAATTTGTTCAGCACAGCTCTGACCAGTTTTACATGTTCCTCCTTAGTCTTGGTAAATATCAGGATGTTGTCCAGGTAGACAAGGTAGACAAGCACCCCCTTATAGAGGTGTTCCTGGAGCACCTGCATAAATACTGCGGGTGCCCCTTGAAGCCTGAATGGCAGAACTCTGAATTGGAAACACCCTAAGGGGCAAGTGAATGTAGTTTTCCATTCATCCCCCTTTTTGATTCTGACTCTGTAATATGCCTCTCTCAAGTCCAACTTTGGAAAAATCTTTCCTTTTGACAAATGCACCAGCATGTCCTTCATCAAAGGGAGGGGATAGAGGTTACTTTCACTCACTGCATTGAGAGACCTATAATCCACACAGAGATGAAGAGACCCATCCTTCTTTTCATGAAATAGCACGGGGGATGCTGTTTTTGGCTTTGCCGGCTGGATGAAAGCCCTTGCTAAATTCTTCTCTACAAATTTCTTTAATTCTTCTAATTCCCACAGGATCATAGATTATAATTTTGGTTTAGGTAACTTTGCCCCCGGGAGTATTTCAATAGCACAGTCTGTGGGTCGGTGAGGGGGTAATTCGTCAGATCTCTCCTTGATGAATACCTCAGCCAGATCCTGATATTCCTCTGGTATTCCTTCCAACTCCCCCTTGCTTGTTGCTGCTGCACTTTCTGGGGATTTCACCCCCCCTTTGGCCTGGGTTGTCTTCTGGGCATCGATTTTTCCCCTTGGGAATCTCAGTTCTCCAGTCCTCCAATCCACCCTGGGGTTCCATTTCGTTAGCCACACCATGCCTAATATGAGTAGGCATTCCATTCCAGGGGTCACCACAAACGTTAAAGTCTCTACGCAGTTCCCTATGGCAAGCTGAACGGGTTGCATGGCAAGGGTGGCCGGGATCCCCCCTGCAATGGACCCATCTAATTGGCTGAACAAAATCAGCTTCTTCAGCCTCCTCACCGGAATTCCTAGGTTCCCCACCAGGGTTGGGCGTATGAGGCAACGAGTGTAGCCGGAGTCTATTAGAGCTCTTAATGTGACTTTTTATGGCATCCCTGGGCTAAACAGTTCTACGGTTCTGGTGAGGGGCGCGATGGGTCCACTTACCAGGGGTTCATCCTCCAAGCCACCTTCTGAAGATTCCGAGGGTTCTCCAGTCTGGGTCAGAGTTTCTCCCCCCTGTTTGGATGGGGTTAGGACCTCGACAACCTCCACGCTTTTCATCGCCGTTTCCTTCGGCTTCAGCGGGGTTTTCCCTGGTTTCCCCTCTGTTGTTCAGTCAGGCTTTCGAACTGGAGTCTTTGAGCAGCATTCGGTGGTGCGGTGACCATCCTTCCCACATTTGAAGCATCCCGTTGGTTGGGAAATAGTGGGAGTCTGCTTTACCAGCTCCCGGGGTGCCTCCGCTGGGGATTGTCCCCAGGATCTTCTCAGACGCCATTGCCTTCTGTCCCAATCGATCTCTGCTTCCCAGCCAGGATGTACCAGTCGTGGAGTAAGTCAGGGTCACGCCGGGGAATGCAGACACAATACAGGTTGTCATTTAGCCCATCTTTGAAATGTCCCACCAAAATTTCTTCTGGCCAATTAAGTTTGGTGGCAAGGCTCAGAATTCCTCTGTGTATTCCGCCATGGGGTGCCAGCCCTGCCTGACAGTTTTTATGCGTTCTCTGGCTTTTCAATCAGCTAAGGGATCCTCGAAGCGTCTTCTCAGGGCTGCCATGAAGTGATTGAAATTTTGCAATTTGACTGCATCTGCATCATGGAGGTTCACCATCCAATCGGCCGCTGCCCCTTCTAGTGCTATGGTCACAATTCTCACCTGCCCGTGGTCACTGGGGATGTCTCGCCCATATTCCTCCATGTAGCTCAGGACATGAGCCAGGAAAAACCCCAATCTGTGTGGTTCTCTACTGTACTTTACCCCCAGATGTAGGAACTTCTGACTGGGCTGGTGGCCTCTCCTCCTCCTGGGTCAATGACCAGCTCCATCAGGTGGTGTGGCTCGGGCAGGAGTGGTGGCTGCTGTAGTGGTGGCTACAGTTTCTAAAGTGCTGGGAGAAGGACCTGGGTTTGCTACCTCAATTCCGTCGCCCTCTGCCTCCTCTGCTGTGCCTGGGTTCACCATGCCACGACATGAGTCAGTTCTCTCTTCCTTGAGTGAGTCGAAAGCAACTCTCAGCATGTCAATGGCTTGCTTTAGGAACCGGCTGGAGTGGGCTGGTCTTTCATCCTTGTCCTTGTTGAGATGGAGTGATCTCTCCATCGTCAATTTCCATCCTGGTTGATGACTGCTGCATTTGAGGGTCACCTTCCTGGCCTTCTGCTCCCAGTCCTCCTTCTTCCCAACGCCCATTGACCACCTCGGCTTATCTCAGTGCTCTGCGACCACGACTTCATTGGAGGAGCTGGAGGAATGCGAACTGCATCCGCTCGGGCCAGCCTGCAGGGAAATCCCCCCCCCATGGTGGTTTCCTCTTTCTCCGTACCTAATTCAGACATGGTTTGTGCAGTCCCCATGATAAGGGTCTTCCTTTCAGGCTGACTGACTTCTGCAGATCCTGCCTAATGTAAGGACCCACTTCAAAACCTCTTCCCAAGAAAGCAGAACTCTTGGAACAGATTCATCCCAAAAGGAACTTCTATTAGGAGAAGTTGACCGCACGCATAGAAGGCAGGATCTGAGGGTTGCCTGCTCAAATCAATAGGTTAAAGGAGCAAAAAGCAAACCCCACCCCAACAGTTCATCCAGTCAGTTCAAATGGGCCAATCCAACGAGGCTGATAAGACACTCCAGAATCAGTGCACGCAGCTCCAGTTGATGAGTACTGTGTGAAAAGTCCAGCTGGGCAGTGAGTGAACGCATGGGCCAGGAGAGGAGAGGATGTCAGAACCCATTTTCCCTGGGGGGGGGGAATCCATCTCATCTCTTTCCTATTTCTTTCTTTCTGAGGGTTCTGCCATTCCCCTGAGGGGGAGGGGGGAAGGCTCTGTGGTATGTTATTCTGCTTTGCTACAATGTATCCTTTCTGCTGTTCCTGCATGCTGACTCTTTGAACTGGGTGAGAAAGGAATGTGCCTCCGGCCATCTGGCCTATCTCTCGCTGCAGAAGGGAAGACCCAACAACATCTTCACAAGCATGGGAAAGGACCCCATTATCAGCTCCTTCCCCACAATGAACTTAACACCTGGGGATTGGCCCATTCAAACTGACCAGATGAACTATTGGGGTGGGGTTTTGCTTGGGACTCTTTTAACCTATTGATCTGAGTGGGAAACCCTCAGATCCTGTCTATCATGCCTGCTACAGGCTTCTCCTAATAAAAGTTCCTTTTGGGGAAAAAACTGTTCCAGGAGTCCTGCTTTCTTGGGATGAGGTTTTGAAGTGGGCCCTGATATTAGGCAGGATCTGCAGTAATAGTCAGCCAGAAGGAAGACCCTTACTGGGGAACTAAGCAAATTATGTTGGATATCGGAATAGAAAAGGAAGAACCTGCCATGGGGGGGGGAGATCTCCCACCTAGCAGATCCCAGCCAATACAGTTCTCAATCCTCAAGCTCATCAGATGAGGTAGTGGTCATGGAATGCCGCCACAAGTACAGGTGTTTGATGGGTGTCGGGAAGAAGAGGACTGGGAGAAGAAATCCAGGAAAGTGACGCTTAGATGCGGCAGTCACCAACTGGGTTGGAAAGTCAAGATGGAGAGGTCATTTCGCCTTAGTGAAGACGAGGATGACCGGCCACCCTATTCCAGCCAATTCCTGGAGCAAGTCATCGACATGCTGAGAGTCGCCTTTGACTCCATGAAGGAGGAGAAAGCCGACCGGTGCCAGGGCATCATCAACCCGGGCTCAGCCAAAAGAACGGACGAAGAGGGGGTGAACCAGCAGTCCCAGGCCCTTCCACCAGCACCGCAGAAGCAGCAGCCATCACCCTGGACAAGCGGCACCAGTTGACAGAGATGGACACAGATAGAAGAAGGGACATCAGTCCATCTGAAAATTCCCGCCACTGGGAGTAAAGTATTGTGGGGAGCCGCACTGCCTGGGATTTTTCCTGACCCAGGTATTGAACTACATGGAGGAATACGGCTGTGACATATCGAGCGACCGTGGCCAAATATGGATTGTGCAAGCCGCCCTAGATGGCACTGCAGTGGACTGGGTGGTGGATCTTCATGACGTCGATGCCCCAGAACTGCAGAATTTCAATCAGTTCATGGCAGCCTTCAGATGCAGATTTGAAGACCCCTTGGCTGATCAGAAAGCGCAAGAATGCACCAAAACTATCAGGCAAGGCCGGCAACCCGTAGCAGAATATATCCAAGAGTTCTGAGCCCTGGCCAGCACATTGAACTGGCCGGAAAATATATTGATTGGACATTTCAAGGATGGCCTGAACTATGCCTGCATCCCTCAAGAGGACCCGGACCAACTCCAAGAGTGGTACGTCCTAGCTGAGTAAGCGGAGATTGATCAAGCTAAAAGACAACAACGTGGAGGGAGATCTTGGGGGAAGTCGCCAGCAGAACAACCCCATGAACCAGCAAAGAAAGCAACAACCACCCAGAGAACAGCAGGATGTTTCAAGTGCGGGAAGGAAGGACACCACACAGCTGAATGCCGCTCACGCACCCCTGTCCGAAAGCCTGACCAAGGCCCAGCTGGGAAGCCCGGAAAGACCCCGATGAAACCGAAGGAGATGGCCATGAAAAGCGTGGAGGTCGTTGAATTCCCCACCCCATGCAAACAGGGGAAGGGAACTCCGACACTACCAAGAGAGCCACCCGACTTGTCAGACAACAACTCGGAGGACGAACTCCTGGTAAGTGGACTCATCAGAACTATAGAACTATAGAACTGTTTAGCCCCGGAATGCCTGAGAGAGTAGCACTCAGAGCATTAATAGACTCTGGCTGCATCCGTTGCCTCATAAGCCCAGCATTAGTGGGGAATTTAGGAATTCCAGTGAGGAGGCTGAAGAAACCGATCTCATTAGGTCAATTAGCTATGTCCATTGCAGGGGGGACACCAGCCACACTCGCCACGCTGCCCATCCAGCTCACCATAGGGGATCATGAAGACTATAATGTTTGTAGTGACCCCTGGCATGGAGTGCTCTCTTATTCTGGGCATGGCATGGCTAGCCAAGTGGAACCCGTGGGTGGAATGGAGGATGGGGGAACTCAGATTCCTAGACGAAAATACAGTAAAGACCCCGGCTCAGCTCCAAAACGGGGGAAGTCCCTCCAAAAGAGCAGTGGGGGGGAAAGGGAGTTACAAGACATCCCAGAGGAATACAGGGACTTAGCTGAAGTGTTCAGCGAGGAGAAATCTGACGAACTTCCCCCCCACCAGCCCATGGACTGCTCCATCGAGATCCTCCCAGGGGTGAAATTACCCAAGCCATAACTATATTCCATGAGCCCACAGGAGCTCGAGGAAATGCAAAAGTTCATAGACAAAAATCTGGAAAGGGGTTTCATCCAGCCGGCGAAACCCAAGACCGCAGCCCCAGTGTTATTTTGAGAAAAGAAAGATGGGAATCTCCGCCTCTACGTGGACTATAGATCTCTGAACACAGTGAGAGTAACCTATACCCTCTCCCTCTCATGAAGAACATGCTAGCACACCTATCGAAAGAAAAAATCTTTTCAAAAGTGGACTTGAGGGAGGCATATTACAGGATTATAATTAAAGAAGGAGATGAGTGGAAAACTGCTTTCAATTGCCCCTTAGGGTGTTCCCAATTCAGGGTTTTTCCCTTCGGCCTTCAAGGGGCACCTGCAGTATTCATGCAATTAATAAATGATGTGCTCCGAGAGGGTGCTTGTTTACCTGGGCGATATCCTGATATTCACTGAAACGAAAGAGGAACATGTGAAATTAGTCAGAACTGTACTGAAAAAACTCCAGGCAGCTCACCTGTATGCTAAGCTGTCTAAGTGTGAATTTCATAAGGAAATATTGACTACCTGGGGTATTGCATCTCGCCGAGTGGCATAGAGATGGACCCTGAAAAGGTCTGAGCTGTACTAGAATGGGCTCCACCCTGCACCAGGAAGCAATTGCAAAGTTTTCTTGGATTTGCTAACTTTTACCGGCAATTCATCCCCTCCTTTGCACAGATCACACTACCAATTACTAACTTGTTAAAGACAAAAGGGGAGGGGAAACCCAAACCGAGTCAGCCATTGAAATAGACAGTAGAATGTCAAACCACATTTGAAAGGTTAAAAAGACTATTTTCCGCAGAGCCGATTCTAAGGCACCCTGACACCAAAAAAACTTTTGTAATTCAGGCTGATGCTAGTGATGTGTCTGTGGGGGCAGTACTATTACAAGAGAATGATGAAGGGAATTTGCAGCCTTGCGCATACACATCAAGGAAACTCACAGAGACAGAGGAAAGGTGGGCAGTTTGGGAGAAGGAGGCTTACGCGGTCCAATGGGCACTTCTAACCTGGTGGCACTTCCTGGAGGGGAACAAAATTCCTTTCCAAGTGTGGACCGACCACAAAAACTGGGAAGCACTAAAAACACCCAGGAAACTGACCCCTAAGCAAGCGAGATGGTCACAACATTTCCACTGGTTTAATTTCACGCTAAAGCACTTGCCGGGAAAAAGGTTTTCCTAGCGGACGCATTGTTCAGACTGCCCCAGTACAATAGCCACCAAACAGAAATAACAGACCCACTTATGCCAACAAAACAATTAGCAGCACAAGTCACAAGTCACCATCTGAGCGCAAACTTCAAAAGCCCCTAGTGAGCCAAGCAGGGATTGAATTCAAAAAAGCACTAGAAACCAATGAATGGTTCCTAAGCCACAAGAACCTATGCACCATCACTGATGGTTTACCATGGGTCGGAGGAAAGCTGTACATCCCAAAGAGCCAGAGACTGACATTCATGCAGCTATGCCACAATTCAAAATCAGCTGGACATTTCGGATTCTTAAAAACTTTGCACCTGGTGAAACAGCAGTTTTGGTGGCCGTCAATAAAAAAGGACATTGGGCTTCCAGTTCCGGATCATGGCACACACAGTCGCACGGAGAGATCCGTCTCTCCCACCGGCTGTTTTCCCTCTGCCGGTAGACCCTTAATCGGGTCGAAAGTCGCCCCGGAGAGGCGACCACCATTGAGGAGGCCCTCATTTGACTGGGGAAGAGCGGCAGCTCCTTCCTCAGTCCGAGCTAGCTCCTTAGGGCCGTCGGAGAAAAGAGCGGCCAGTAAAATGGACGATCACTTTGCTGCACCAGCCGAAAGCCAGAAGAACAACTAAGCACAAAGTACCCCCGTGGAGAATCCGGGTGAGACCTTTCCTCCCCCTTCTTTCCCTAATTACTCTCCTGTAAAAAGCTTTTGTATTTGAATTACTTCCCTGCTGTGAGGGAGCAGCGTTTGGGCACTTGGGAAAAACAGCTTTGGGAATTGAAAAAAAAAAAACCAGTTAATTTTTTATTGACTATTTAATTTCTGGAATACTGAGGGGGCCTGAAAATATTTTTATACTTGATCATTATTATCATAACTACGCATCTATTATTTTGGAGAGGCCTTTCTTCATCTTTTTAACGTGAAAAACAAAAAATCTATTAACTTGGAAAGAAAGAAAGAAAGAAAGAAAGACGTTATAGTCTGCTGAGGACATCTTGTGACGAAAAGTGTTACTGCAACTGTATATTTTTCTCATTGCTAGAGGATGGCTCTGACCTTCAAAAGATGATAAGAGTAAGATAACTGAAACAGCTGTGTGGTGATTTGGTCTATTGAGAATTGGAGGTGAAATAAAACCTTCACTAAAAGATTAAAAGATCTGTTCACCACTGACATGGAACTTAACACACAGCTGGACTATGAACTTATAGTGGAAAAAATCTTGGAAGCCACGGAGGATATGAACTCTTACTTCCAAACTTTGACGGATCAAATTATAGGCCGAAAAACAGTGGAGAAGGAGCAGATTGGAGCTAAAGAGACTAGTGAGCAATATTTACAACCTAAAGAGGAATCATGTCTACAACTCAACTATGAAATTACACTGAGAGAAATTGTGGAAACTAAGGAACAAACCAACTTTATACAATCCCAAATGCAATCTATGGAGAAGCTTAATGATCAAAGAATAATTTTAACTGAGATGCCTGAAGCATCAACATCAACAGAGACTGACACTCAGATACAAGTTATTGAAAACTGTGATAATGTGGACAAACAACTAGCAACTATAACATGGAATAAAACGGCCTTTATCATCCAAAGGCTACTAGAAGAAAGGAAAGAGAACTTTGACCAATTTGAAGCGTTGAGGAATATTGACTCTCTAATATTGTGGTTTGATGATGCAGGAATTTTATTATGGAAACCGGTATGGCACAGAAAGAAACCAAGAGTTAGATTTAAAAATGTATTTTAAAGTTTTACTTAATGGGTTTAAAAAGGCTTTTGAGTTTTTGACTGATTTAATAACTAACGGAGTACGTGAATTTTCTAAGAGGATATCCTTTGTAATAATACTTTGTCTTAGATATGATAATTACTGGAGAGGTAAACTTTATCTACTGGGTTAAAAAGATTTTTTATAGACATAGATGAATTGATAGAATATATATTTAAGTCAGATAGAAACCTATTTGTTGGTTTGATATTTTTATTTTAAATAAGATAATTATTTTGTAATAGAAGAAGAATAAGAGGGATTGGTGACAAGAGAAGAAATGGTATTAATGAAGAAAAGATAAGAATGTTACTGCGGGAATAATATACTCATTTTAGATATAATTATTATGTTAAAAAGGGACACCCGAAGTGTTAATAATATGTCTATTTAAGGCTAATTGGAATATGGTAACTGTAAATTAGTAAAGCCTAAAAACAGGACTTGGATTTCTATAATTGAAATGTGATTGATATTTGATAGGATTGTTTGAAGTTTATTTAGAAATGTATTAACTTGAATAGGTAAGACTATATGAGGGAATTAGAGAGGGAATTTTCAATGAATTAATTTGAGCTATATATCTGTGACTGTCTTTTTGGATGTTTGATATACCCACCTCCACGGTGTTTCCTAAGCACCTTGATGTAACCCTTCCACCCCCATAAAATTCCAATAAAATATATTTTTTAAAAAAAAAATAATAAAAAAGGACATTGAAAGTTATGTGGCCAATTGTCCAACTTGTGCTGCAGTGAAGAGAATGCAAGGAAAGACCCCAGGCTTGTTGCAACCAGTAGCGACCCTATCAACGCCTTGGAGAGAAATTTCTATGGACTTTATTGTCGAGTTACCGGAAAGTGAGGGGAAACACAGTCATTTGGGTTGTGACAGATTTATTCTCTAAACAAGTACATTTTATCCCATGCCAAAAAATCCCCAATGCAAAGACACTTGCAAAGCTGTTCATCTAGCACATTTATCGACTTCATGGAGCCCCACAATGAATCATATCAGATAGAGGGGTATGGTTCACATCAGAATTTTGGAAAGCATTCCTGGGACTGTTGGGGACCACACAGGGGTTGTCATCTAGTCATCATCTGCAGACAAATGGTGGGACTGAACGGTCAAACTCAATACTGGAGCAGTACCTACGCTGCTTCATTAACTACCAGCAGGACAATTGGACCAACCTGCTCCCATTCGCAGAGGTCGCCTATAACAATTGTGAAAGGAAAAAATATCTTAATAATTCTTTCTGTATCAATCAAATATATTTTTTTAAAATAATTTTTATTGAATACAAAAAAAAGAAAAAAAAGATTAAAAAAACATTGAACATAGTGTATCATCTTTGACATACATCTTTGTCTAAACATTCCGTATTATACATATACTTTATACATTTCAGATATTCTTCCTCTATTTACATCCCTTCCTTCTTTTTTTCCCTCCCATTTGTAAAATTTATTCCAGCTTAAATAGTATTCCAGCTTAAATAGTATTCTGTTTCCTCCTTATTTTTTAATTCTTTAGTCATCTTATCCAATTCTGCGCAATACAAAATTTTCCTTATTAACGCATCTCCACTAGGCACTTCAGTTGTTTTCCAATTTTGGGCAAACAAAATTCTTGCCGCCGTTATCACATGAATAATTAGGTATATATCATCTTTGTTTATATTTTTTTCTAATATGCCAAGTAGTAGCATCTCTGGTTTATATTGAGTTTTTTGACCCGTCATTTCTGTTATCCAATTCCAAACCCTCTGCCAATAAACCTGTACCTCTTTGCAAGCCCACCAAACATGAAAAAAGTACCCTTTTCCCTTTTATACTTCCAACAAAGTGGTGAGTAGCCACTATACATTTTTGCGAGCCTAGCCGGTGGCAGGTGCCATCTAAAGAGCATCTTATAGCGATTTTCCTTATAAGTTGTTGCCAATGTAATTTTGCAATTACGTTCCCAGATTTGCTGCCATTGGTCCAGGTTTATAGCGTGCCCCAAATCTATTGCCCAGGTAACCATTGTTTCTTTAACTTGTTCTTCAAATAATTTATATTCTAACATATATTTATATATTTTTTTGATTTGTTTTTTCTCCGAGCCTAATAATATTTTATCAAGCCCCGTATCTTGTCTATTAATTCCCCATTCTTTCTTGTCTTTCATGTATCTTGCTTGTATCTGAAGGTAAGACCACCATTCCAAAGCAATCCCCTGTTGTCTCAACTCTTGCCTTTGCTTTAGATATCCTTCCTCTGACAGGATATCTTCGTATATGATAACCCTATCTTGCCTATAAAGGTTGGGGTATATAACTGCTTCTAATGGTGAGAACCAGCCTGGGAGTTTTGTATAGTATTGGCATTTAACTATATTCCAGCTTTTTATTAGTTCTTGCCGGACTTTATGCCTCAGAAAGTATTGATGGTTCCTGCTTTTATCTGTCCATAGGTGGGCATGCCAGCCCTGCTGGAGATCATGCCCCTCTAATAGTAAACATCTTTTATTTTCCAATGTTATCCAATCCCTGATCCACGTCAGGGCCACAGCTTGATAGTATAACTCCCAATCCGGGAAGCCTAATCCCCCTCTTTCTTTAGCATCCTGTAGAGACTTTTGCTTTATCCTCGCCTTCCTTCCTTGCCACACAAAATCTAAAGTTAACTTATTCAACTCTTTAAAGAATTTTTTATCTAATTGGATTGGAATATTTTGGAATAGAAAGATAATTTGGGGTAAAATATTCATTTTCACCGCTGAGATTCTTCCTAGAAACGAAAGATGTAGATTTCTCCAGCGGTCTAGGTCAACTTTTATACGTTTAACTAATTTTCCGTAGTTATCCTCTCTAATTGATGAACAATCAAATATATTTTTTTGATAGTCAATTAAAATAAAGGCGATGTCTGCTGAGAAATACTTAGTAAAAGGAAGAACTGTGAGCTTTGCAGTAGATGGTGAAAGATTGTGGGTGGCACACATTTTCCACAGGAACAGAATGCAGAAACAGATAGCATAGGAATTGAGGAACTAAGCCTTGTTCACGGGTACAATGACACGAGTAGAAATGGTAGTGAGGAAAGCAGTGGTTAGAGCAAGGACAAGGAAGAACAGGAAACTGGCTCAGTAACTAGGACAACGGAATAAGAATAAGGAACTAATACAGTGGTCTGTTTCAGAAATAGGGAGCTGACCCAGAGGTCAGTCCCGAGAAAGGGAAGTGGGATGGCTACTGGGTGGCACTAGAATGCTAGAGGTAGGCACAATGTTAAGGTATAAAGCCTGCTTCAAAGATCTGGGTGTCGCCTCTTGGCCCAGCTGTCAGACTTAATGACTGCTAGTCCATTTGGTCCTTATTGCAATAACTTGTTGAAATGTAAGTTCTGAATTTGTGTGTTAAATTGAAATAAACCTCTGGATCCTAAAGTGAGAATTTTGTTGTGTGTTGTCTCTTGTTTCTCTTTAACATGTTTTTCCCTGACACAACGCAGTGCACTCCAGCACGGGCTACACTCCTTTCCAGGTGGCGACGGGACAAAGTTTCAACCTGATGCCGGAACTCCCATCGAACAACCCGACCATCCCCTCCTTGAAGGAGTGGATCACATAATTAGAGAATACCTGGCCAGTCATGAGAAAAGCATTAGACGAAGCTAGAGAACTATATAAATTCCAAGCAGATAAGAAACAAAGAGAACCTAAACCATTTCAAATAGGAGAGAAAGTTTACCTGTCAATGAAGTACCTAAAATCCCTGCAAAAAAGCTAGGACCGAAATTTGTAGGACTATTTCCTATTAAAAGAATAATCAATCCTGTCACTGTAGAATTGGAACTCCCAAAGACACTCAGACAAGTTCACCCAATTTTCCACTGCAGCCTTTTAAAATGAGAACTGTAATCACCCTTAAGGCCAGCTGCAGCTCCTTCCCCTCCTCCAATCATGGTAGAAAGTGAACAACATTTTGAAATAAAAGAAATCCTAGATTCCAGAAAACATCATGGTTCCACCCAATATCTAGTAGCATGGAAACACCTGTCACCTTCCCAAAATGAGTGGGTCCAAAAATGTCATGTTAGAGCCACCCGACTACTTAGTAAATTTCATGCTGCATACCCGGACAAACCAGACTAATCCTTGTCTCCTTTTTTTCTGTTTTATTTTTACAGGTGGATCTTTCTTTTTTCTAAGGGGGGCAGGATGTCAGAACCCATTTTCCCTGGGGGGAGGAATCCATCTCATCTCTTTCCTATTTCTTTCTTTCTGAGGGTTCTGCCATTCCCCTGAGGGGGAGGGGGGAAGGCTCTGTGGTATGTTATTCTGCTTTGCTACAATGTATCCTTTCTGCTGTTCCTGCATGCTGACTCTTTGAACTGTCTCTCCCTTGATGTTTCCTTGGGGTGAGAAAGGAATGTGCCTCCGGCCATCTGGCCTATCTCTCGCTGCAGAAGGGAAGACCCAACAACATCTTCACAAGCATGGGAAAGGACCCCGTTATCAGCTCCTTTCCCACAACGAAATTAACACCTGGGGATTGGCCCATTCAAACTGACCAGATGAACTATTGGGGTGGGGTTTTGCTTGGGACTCTTTTAACCTATTGATCTGAGCGGGAAACCCTCAGATCCTGCCTATCATGCCTGCTACAGGCTTCTCTTCCTTTTGGAAAGAACCTGTTCCAGGAGTCCTGCTTTCTTGGGATGAGGTTTTGAAGTGGGCCCTGACAGAGGATATAAGAGGAGGAGGTTTGGCGGGAAGGAGGAGGAGTGAGGGGGGAGAGAAAGTAATAGGGAGGAGAGGAGAGATGCCGATGTGGCAAGTCTGACGGAGAGAAGGGGATAGGAGAGGCTTCTGTGGAAGAAGCCTGAGCAAGAGAAGGGGATAGGAGAAGCTTCTGTGGGGCAAGCCTGAGGGAGAGAAGGCAACAGTAACTGGCCCTTTGAGGGCAACCATAATGCTGATGTGGCCCTCAATGAAATTGAGTTTGACACTCCTGATCTATCCACCGTGTTTAACTGTGGGCATCTGTAGTTAATGCTGAACTGAGAGGAGCCAGGATAGAGAACTGCAATACAGGGAATCCAGATTTCTTTTGCCAGAGCTCTGCTTCTTTAAATGATAGCTAATCTGATTAAAATAACACTTGAACCCTCTCAAATGGCAGACATGATCATAATTAGAACTAGCCTATGAGTTATTTCTAGACCTCTCTGATTAGACATCAGCATATTTATAAATGCTTTTTTCATATTACTAAGAAGTTTAATAAAAGCTGTTCAATATATTCTTACGATCTCTCTCTCTCACACTCACACACACAAACACACACACACACACTTTTTTCTCAATTTTTCTAATATTATTAAATCTGCAAACAATATTTTGGCAGAAATACTTATCTATTAAAGAAACCTCAGACAATATCCTGAGAGAAACCATGAATTCTACATAAACAACTTTGGATACCTTAAGAGAATATTGATATCCCGTGAAAATAAGGTGGAAAATAAATATTCTGAGCACAAGTAAATACTTGGGTTTACTGAGCACAAATAAATACTTGGATTTACAAAAGAAGACTGTTTTGGGGGATAATTAAGAAAGGAATGAAATAGAAAAAAGTATGAGTACATTAATAAAAGTCTTTAACAATAAAAATAAATTTTATTAAAAAGAATGATAATTAGTAGGAGCTTTTAAAAATGGCAGCAAAATATGAAATAATATTTCTCAATGCTTAATATTAATTAAATATAATTAAATTATATTCAGTGAAGAATCAAAATAGATCATACAAACCTTTTAAATCTTCAGGAAAAATTCTGAAGAATTTTCATGTAGGATAATGGAACTCTTCAGCCTTTTTTTTTTTTTTTAAGAAAACAGGAAGTTTGAGCTGCTTTAGCTATTCATTCAAGAAAGCTTGATCCACAGTAAGTATTGAGATAACCGTGGCCCCTGACTTACATCTGTCTTCTCTGACTGTAATTCCTGTCCTTCTCATCTATATTTGGCAACTGAACTCATGTTTCAGTGAACTGTCACTATCTGGAAGTTCAGCATAATAAAATTGAGCCTAGAAAAACAAACAACTTCTATATGTTTCAAACTTAAACATTCAAGAAAACTTGAATTGCTGCTGATTACAACATATTATCATATTCTTGCTGATAACCATGTTCTTATTTACTATTGAAGAATTTTAAAATGTGACACAACTACAGCTGTCTATAGGGAATGTTTGTATAGTGCTGGCATTAGAAAGCAATTCATCCTTCATGCTTCTTTACCAACATGTCTTTTTGGAAAACAAAAGAAAGAAATGATATTAGACTTGTATCCATTTTTATTCTAAACAACCTTTTACATCTTTAATTTATATTGTATCAACACTCTCACAATAAAAATGACTCAATAAAAGCTTAATTTGTGATATCAGACTATATAGTAGATTAATGCATGAAACTGACTATGCCTGTAAATGTCTTTTAACATTTTCATAGCTGTGTCCCTTCTTTAACACTGATGTACAACATATGACTTCATTTTAATTTCTGAATCTCTAGTGATATACCTGAGAAAAAGTCCTGTACTGGAATTTATTTTAGAAGAATGCACTTTTAATATATCCATTTCTTTTGCATTTTCTTTTTAGCATACATTTTTTATTAAAGATTATATTAAACAAGTAAAACAAATTACAATAAACAACTAAAACAAATACAAAACCTAATATAAAAATATATTTTAAAAAAAGAAAATATATTTATAAAGTGCAGAAATCCCTGTCCCAAATAAAAGAAAAGGAAAAAAAATAAGAAACAGAAACTTTCCCCTTCATTCCCAATAAGTATATTCAACACTAACAACTTAGCACTGTCTCTTAAAATACAACCAAACACCTCTTCATTCCATACTTCACCCCATTTTCTATGAACTCATTTCTAAATCTTCAGCTCTCTTTATTAATCAGCAGATATGCAAGTAAAAGTAACAAAAATAACTGATTAATTCCTCCTTTAGGGTGGAAGATCTCAACTTATGACCACAATTGGGATTAAATTTAACAAAGTGATTGTTAAACAAGATGCCCATATGATTGCTTGACACAGTGACCACAATCCTATTACTCCCAGTTGTAATTGTTATACAAACTTCTAGGTTGACCAAGAGAGCTGCCTATCAAAGGATTTCAGCTTCGTGCAGAACTGCTAGAGAATTTCAGCTCCATAATTTGTGTTGACAGTAAATGTACACTCAAAAAAATATTATTTCAGTTGAGAATGCTATTGAAAAGTAATACTAAAAGGAGATTGGAAATAGGAAAACCAGTGATATTTTTTTTATATATATAACAAGTTTTATTGATTTTTTTTTTTTTTACAACCAAGTGCTTAGGACTCATCGTGGAGATAGGGCACTCCATGGAACAAAGTAAAAAATATAATCATACATGAACAATTTAAATTACTTCTTTAAAGTTTCCCTCTCTATTTTATCAATCAAGAAAAAAAAAACTATCAATAATATTTCCACCCGTTTTCAGGCTTAACTAACTTCAATTAACATATTCCAATTTGGCCTTACATAAACATATAGTATACAATTCGGGTATCCATATAATATAGACTATTCTATTTCACATACATATTTTATAAATGAACATGACTTTAAGTATTTTAAAACCATTTTACATTTTAGCCTAAACTATTTCTAATTATTTCTAAAATAGACATATAATATAACTATTATATATATATATATATATATATATATATATATATATATATATATATATATATATATATATATATATATATATATATATATATATATATATATATATATATATATATATGTAGGTGTTTGGTAATTCGGGTTTTCTCCCGCGTAAAATTGAAAGTGTCTTGGCAACGTTTCGACGAAGTCCCATTCGTCATCTTCAGGCTGGTGTCTTCGGCTTCGTGCTTCTAGGAGCAATGTGTGATCGCAGCTGTTTCTTCCTTTTAACTGCCAGTGGAGGTATGAACTGATTGGATGGGAGCTTGGCTGTGTTCCGATTGGGTGGAGGTGTGTTCTGATTGGTTAGGGGCTTGGCTGTGCTCTGATTGGATGGGGGGTTGGCTGTGCTCTGATTGGCGGGGTGTGTGCTCTGCTTGGGTGGGGGCCCTGTTGTGCTCAGATTAGTCAATAGTTTGGCAACTGAACACTTTAACAACAGAATAATCAGAGAAGCCATCGAGATAGAAAAACACCCACACAGCATGAATAAACGAGATGATACCTCCCGCCTACCAGCCATTTGGAAACCCAGCCTTATTGACAGACGAATCCCTAGCACAAGGAGCAACACTGGACCCACACTCACGAAGACCACACACGATGTCACCACCACACATCCACGCAAAAAGCAGACTCAAACCTGCACCGATGATGAGGCACGACCGCGGACCAGAAACCAGACCACAGCTGCATCATTGGCCATTTTAAACCCCTCCATTTCATACGTGAAGCAAACTGACACCCACCTTGAAGATGTGGCACGACCACGAACGCGAAGCCAAACAACAGCAATGCAGCTCTACATCTCAAATCCCCCTGCAACTCAGACTAATCTGAGCACAACAGGGCCCCCACCCAAGCAGAGCACACACCCCGCCAATCAGAGCACAGCCAACCCCCCATCCAATCAGAGCACAGCCAAGCCCCTAACCAATCAGAACACACCTCCACCCAATCAGAACATAGCCAAGCTCCCATCCACTCAGTTCATACCTCCACTGGCAGTTAAAAGGAAGAAACAGCTGCGATCACACATTGCTCCTAGAAGCACGAGGCCGAAGAGACACCAGCCTGAAGATGACGAATGAGACTTCGTCGAAACGTCGCCAAGACACTTTCAATTTTACACGGGAGAAAACCCGAATTACCAAAGACCTACATACATACATACATACATACATACATACATACATACATACATACATATATATATATATATATATTAATATTTCTCAACTATATTCTATTTCCTGTACTCTATCAAATATTTTTATAAATCAATCCAACATTCAATCATTGTAAATAAAAATATCAGTAATATTTCACCAATCTCAATCCAACTCCTTTAATTTTAACTTTTCCAATTTTCCGTAATTGCTATTCCAGACCATAATCAAATCCATAATTTACATCAATATTAACTCAGACTAAAATCTTAGACCTTAGAAATCTCAAAAATATTAGCTCAATCAAAGTCTCTATAAGCCATTTTACCCATCAGATAAAGTTTTAACACACATTTTTAAACCTAATTCTAGCTTTCTTTTTATGCCAAGTAGGTTTCCACAATAGGGCCTTTAGCTCCTCCCATCTTAGTATTTGGCTATACACATTTTCCCACAATTACGTCCAACCGTAGTCTTCTTCTCTTTTTTCCAGTATTGTCTGTAGTATGTAATCAGTCTTAATCAGTATGGTGATTATTCATTGTTTGTTCATATTGTCAGCATTTTTAATGTCTCGTATTTGAAAATCCATTTCTGTTGCTTTTAAGATTATAGATGTTTTAGTTGAATTCTGCCTTTGCTCATCAGAAATCTCCATCATTTGTATATAAGGTGTAGCCTCTTCCTCTTCAGTAGGTTGTAAATATAAATCCTCCATCTCATTAAGTTGTAAATCTAGTTGTGTGTCATGATCAGTCAAAATTTGAGATTCAATTTTTAACTCTGGAACATCCTCTTTCCTAAGCATTCTAAAATGTTCTCTTAATTCCTCTTTCATTTCCAAAAGTTTTTCTAGTATAAGTCCATAATTAAGCTGTGAGTGGGATTCATTCTTCATTTTTTTTTCTTTTTAGTGAAAGTTTAGCTTAAAAGATAGATTGCAATATTATAAAATATAAAATCCAAACAGAAATAGGAAAAAAAAGAAAAAAAGAACAAGTAATCAAGCCCAGCACAAAGATAAAGACAGCAAAAGTCCCAGTCGATATTGTGAATATCTAATTTATAATCCAAAGTGATAATAGAAGAGGATGTCTTAAAAGTCAATTATTATAATGTAATCCTAAAGCAAAAGAAAACCCATTTTTCTGGGATGTATATTTTATATTATAAAGTCAAACGAACTAGAAGTAGAAAATTGAGCAAGTTCCAAAAGATATACCAATGTCTGGGCATCACACCAAGTTCAGGGAATGCAAATTCAGCTGCAAATGGTTTCATTGTTACAATAGAGCTGTCTGGGCTTCACGCCAAGTTCAGAGGTACATTGTAACCATACAATCCACATGAATCTGCCCAGAAAGTCGAAGAGTTTTTCTTTTCTTTTTAAAGTAGAAAAAAATGTTCAGAAGGGGGGGGGAGGAAGAAGAACACTCCACCCCCTCCCTAAAGATTTCCACTTAAGCTGAAAATAAGCAAGCAGAGAGAAAGAGAGAAAACCAGTGATATTTATAGGAAGTTGTCCCCCCTTTTTCTATTGGATTTTTATTAGAGAAATCACCTGAGAGTTTATGTCTGCATATTTGGAGATGCCCAGTTTGAAGAAACTGAAATATAATAAAGCAATGAATGCATATTCATATTCATTTCATTTCACTCTATTTTTAAAAAATATTTACATGGGTGACTATCTCAACATAATGGCTCTCTTAGCTAACATTACTTTAAAATATGCCAATATATTACAAAATACAACACTAATGGAACTGGCATCAAAGGAAGGTAGAAAACCATTGTAATATCAACTGTTCCATTTGGCACATTCAACAAAAGAAACTCCCAGTTCCTTAGATTAACCAAGAGTGTAGCTTTATTGAAAAAGCTATCTAGGCATGGCAGAAGCAAAGTCAGTTCTGGGATTCTTCACAGAAAAACTCACATAGGTAACTCCCTTTTCCCCTCCAAGCCACCCACAATTCATAGTTCACCAATTGAGTTCAGTTCTTTTGCTTTGGGAAAAGCTGCCTGCTTCGGTCAAAACATTCTTCATCACTTAGCCTTGTTAGATAATGTCTCCCCAGCAACAGATGGTTCACTTGCATTCCATAGCCTCCCTCCACGCTTAGAAATTCACTACCCTCCTCCTGTCACTGTAGTCTAGTCAGGTTTGACATGCCGACTCTCCAGAAGAATGATAGCCCTGGAAAATAAAACACAACAGTGCACACAACATTAGACATTATTGTGCACTTCCAAGACCACCCTCACTTGGGCCGGCCTGGATGCTCAGCATGAAATCTGCACATTAACCTAGCTGCCTTCACATCTGTCACTGCCACCCATTCTGCATCAGTAGAGGGTAGCCTCTCCATAATACTAAATACTGCAGTTTCCCTCTATGGTACCAGGAGTTAAGAATCTTTTTAATTTCATAATGTTCCTCTCCTTTGACCAGAATAGGAATTGAATAGGTCTGAATTTTGAGCTGCAGAAAGGCTTCAGTAGGCTGCAGTGAAATACAGGGTGGACTCGCTTAAGGCTTTTTGGCAGCTTCAATTCTACACTAACTGGATTTATGATCCTGGTAATTGGGAAAGGCCTTATATGCTTTGGACCCAGCTTTTTACAAGGCTGCCTCAGGTTGAGAAATTTTGTAGACAGGTACACTTTATCTCCCACCTTGAATTCCCCCTGTGGTGCCCTTTTTTTTTTGTCTGCTTGCTTCTTTTGTGTTTCCCTAGCTTTCTATAATGCTCTGCGCATTACCCCCTATGTTTCCTTTAAGATTTCCATCCATTCAGCCAAAGACTGGTGTCCCTGAAGTATCTCTGGCATCGGCACAAACTCCACCCCACTAGCAATCCTCAAAAGGGTAAACTCCATGCTATTATGCATGGAGTTATTATATGCCACTTCTGCAAAAGGTAGGAATTTGGCCCAATTGGTCTGTTGGTAATTGACATAACACTTCAGGTACTGCTCTAATTTGGTCCATTCACAGGCTCTATTGATACTGGGATGGTAGATGGAGCTGAGGTCCTGTGAAGAGCCAATCAGCTTAAGGAATTCTTGCCAAAATTTTGTGATGAACTGCACCCTATGGTGTGAGATGATGTACTTTGGGATTCCATGCAGTCAGTAGATATGTTGAATGAACAGATTTTTCAGGGGTCAGGCAGAGGGAATCTTTGGGCATGCCACAAAATGTACCTGTTTGGAGAATAAGTCCATAATGGTCCAAATTACAGTATTCCCTGCGCTCTCAGGCAAGTCCACAATAAAGTCCATAGAGATTTCCTCCAAGGAGTTCATCAGGTTGGCTACAGGCTGCAGTAACATAGTGGGTTTCCTGGGCATTCATTTCACTGAAGCATACACAAGGCAGCTGGCCACATAAGCTTCTATGTCCTTTTTCATATTTGGCCACCAGAATTATCTTTTCACTAGGTGAGGGTCTTTACGAACCCAAAATGTCCTGCTGCCCTTGCGTCATGACTCCTCTGTAAAATCCAGGTCTGCTGGTTGGCTGGGACATATATTCTGGCACCCTTCCACACCAGCCCCTCCCTCACAGATAAGTCGACTTTGTGCTGCTGGAACCACTCATCTCTTATTAGGGCATCTTTTAAGTGTTGCACTAAGTCTTGGGCTGGTTCTGGCTGGGACCTGTTGTCAGGTGAGAGCCAGTGCTGCACGCTGCTTGGATGGGATGATGAATGCCACCACTGTCTCTTGGATGCTATTGTACCGAGGCATGCAGGAGAGGGCATCTGCAAGGAATTTTTTCCCCCTGCAGAAATTGAAATGGTTTTTCCCCCTGTGAAATTGAAATGGTTTTTCCCCCTGTGAAATTGAAATGGTTAAAGTATTGGGCCCATTGGACCAACTTAGGGGATAGCTTTCGGGGGGGCCTTCAGAGCTTCCAGGTTTTTATGATGCATCCAGATCTTGAAGTAGATCTCACTACCCTCCAGGAACTGTCTTCATGTCAGGAGAACCCATTGGAATGTGTAAGCCTCCTTTTCCCAGATAGCCCAGCACCCTTCAGTGTCAGACAACTTGCGAGACATGTAGGCACAGGGTTATAACTCCCCTTTGGCATTCCTTTGGAGTAGGATGACCACCACTGCTACATCGCTGGCATCCACCTGTATTACAAATGGCTCCTCTGGGTTGGGGTATTTCAGGACTGGTTCCACAGCAAACAGGTGTTTCAAATTTTCAAAAGTGGCTTGGCAGTCAAGGGACCAAACCAGGGGCTGACTGGACTTTGGTTTTGTCCCTTCCCCCTATCTTTAGCAAATTGGTGACCAGTAGGGCTATCTGGGCAAAAATGGGGATGAACTGGCAGTAAAAGTTTGCAAAGCCCAGGAACCTATGCAATTGCTTCCTGGTCCAAGGGGGCTCCCATTCCAGTATTGCCTTCACTTTACTGGGATCCATCTCCACTCCCTCATTGGAGATCCGGTATCCTAGGTAGTCTAAGCGGATCTTGTGGAATTCACACTTAGACAGCTTCACATAGAGTTGGACTTCCTGCAGTTTCTTGAGTACAGCTCCAACCAGCTTCATGGATTCTTCAGCGGGTGTATATTAATATATCGTCCAGCAGCACTTCATTTATCAGTTGCATGAATAGGGCAGGGGCCCCTTGCAGCCCAAATGGCATTACTTGGAACTGATAGCAGCCTAGGGGGCAATTAAATGCTGTTTTCCACTTGTCCCCTTCCTTAATCTTCACTCAGTAATACACCTCCCTCAAGTCCAGCTTCATGAAGATTTTTCCCTTTACCAAATAGCCCAGCATATTCCTTATAAGGGGGCGAAGGTACATGTTTTCCACACATATGCAGTTCAGCCCCCTATAGTCGATGCACAGTCTAAGGGACCTGTCCTTTTTTTCTTTGAAAAGCACCAGGGCCGCCATTCTCGATTTTGCCAGTTGGATGAACCCCCTCGCTAGGTTGTTTATAAACACTTGGAGCTCATCCATCTCTCTGGGGATTAGAGAGTACATTTTTGGCTTAGGCAGTTTGGCTCCTGGCATGATCTCTATCATACAGTTTGTGATGATCCAGGGCACAGCACAGAGGCAATGCAGTCAGCTGGCAATTCAAACTGCCCTTTAATTGCTCCAAATTTTCCCCAAATGCTCCCATGTTTCTGGCAAGCCCCAGAACAAAGTAAGACACACACACACCTTCAGCAGCCTCTGGCTGCAAGTAGTTTCACATACATTTAGATTAGAAGAGTAATTTACTCAAGGCCACGTAGATAACAAGGAATGAAACATACATCCAAAATCTAACGAGTCTGTGGAAACACAAGCTTGCCTGAGCAGTTTCAGAAGAGAAGTCAAAATACAATCTGAGGTCTTTGAACACAAATCAAGTTTGTCAGCCAGTCCAATGGTCAGAGTTTCAGGGTTTCCAAGCAGAAATCACAACACCAAACAAGAGATCAAAGAGTTGTTTCCAAGATCAGCAACAGCACACAAAACTCCAAGAAATCAGCGTTTGTTCCCGACAAATGCCCCTCCCCACAGCATCTCCTTAAGTCTCAGTCTCCAGGTGTGCCTTGTGGAGAGGGGCGGGGTGCTATCCTCCCAAGTAGTTGAGCCTGCCTACGTTGTTCCCTCCTTCTCTCCACTCTCCGTGCTCTAGGATCAGGAGGGGGTGGCCCTTGCTCATCACCTGAGCTCTGTCTCTCATGTTCATCCTGTCCCAATCCTGAAAGGCCCTGGCCTGCCTTGGCCTGCTCTTCCCCACATTCCTCTGAAGTCACAGACACCTCTCCCTCAACTTCCATAGGGTCCCATTCCAGCTCATTTTCCTCAGCAGATTCAGGCTCCGACGGAGGCATGACACAGTTGGTGGGTCGGTGACATGGGAGCACCTCTGATTCCTTTTCACTAAAAACCTCAGCTAAGTCGCGATACTTTGCTGGAATTAGTGGCTCTAACCCACCATCTCTTCTTAGTGTATTTGCAGTTTCTGCTTTCACTTTTGTAGCTGCAGGCATGTGGGCTGCTTATTGCACTTTCCCTGGCTCTTGCGGATTAGCAGCTCTCCTTCACATCTGCCACCTTTCTCTACCCCAGCTCACAGAGGGGTTCCACTTTTTCCACCACACTAGTCCTAGGACCATGGGCTCAGCCACCCTGGGGACTACAATAAACTTAGCAGTCTCTACTTGAGCCCCACTTTGAGCCAAACTGGCTCGGTTAGACATGTGCCTGGCTCACCCCGTTATTGACCCATCTAGTTAGGAACCATGGGTCGCCTCAGTTTTCTTAGCCTCAATCCCAGCCTCTCCACCACCTGGGTGCTAATCACACACAGGATGCAGCCTGAGTCCAGCAACGCCATGAAGGCCACCCTTGTTGCTGAGGAAGGCATCACAATCTCACCCAGGCTGCCATGGGGATGATGGTGCCACTTACCATTGGGTCATCTTCCCTGTCGCTCTCGTAGAAGACCAGACCCTTTGGGTGGTTGGTCAGAGTTCTCACCTCCTTGCTGGACTGAGGAGAGAACTTAACAACTTGCTGCCCCACATGTGTCTTGTCCTTCGACTTTGCAGGGGGTCTCTTTTTCTTGGGTTGGCTGGTGGGCGGAGGACTGCTGCTGATCATGGTGCAAGACACTTGGCTGCTCGATGACCCTGCTTTCCAGAGTGGAAGCAGGCCCCCAGGGCTTCGCAAGGCTTGCCTCCTCTGGCCAAGGGCATGCCCCCATTCCCTATATGGGGCCTGGGAGTCTCTTGGGTACTCTGTAGGGCCACTTTTTCTGCCACTGTGATCCCAGAACTCCATCAGGTCAATCTCTACTTCTCCAGCTACTAAGAACCATGCTTGCAAATCCCTGTGGGGTATACAGTTCCTGTTATAACTCTCGATCTAGCCCCTTCTAGGAAGTAAAAGAACAGCATGCATTTGGGCCAGTCAAGATGGTGTCTGGCCAGGCTACAGAAGTCCTGGATGTACTCTGCTACCAGCCGCTTTCCCTGCTTAAGGGTGCAGATGTGGGATTCAGTGTGCCGGGCCACCATGGGAACCTCAAACCGGCCTCGCAGGATCTGCATGAATGAATTTAGGTCGTCCAGCTCCCATGCCCTAGCATTGCGCAGGGACACCAGCCATCCGGATGCACCACTCTCCAGGTTGGATACCACTGTGTCTGGCTGCATCGTCTGGGTACATTTCCCCATAGTGCTCCATGTGTTGCCATGTCTAGGCTAAGAAGTGAGACAGTTTGCCCAGGTCCCCATCAAACTGAATCCATTGAGGGGGCAGTGCTTGCTTGTCTCTCACCATGATGTACCCTGGTGGTAGGACCACTGCTGCTGCTGGGAGGGAAAGTGGAGGGGCCTCGAACCCTGCTTGAGCCACAGGAGCCAGTCGCTGCCATGCGGGGGGAAGGACACCGAAATCTGCTGGTGCTGCTCCCTGCAAGGGGGATCTAATCATCCCAGCAGGTGTTGGCACCACCAGCTGCAGGAGGGGAGGTGATGGGGTAGTTAGCAACTTCACTGCCCGTCCTGGCCATGGTTGCCTTGGCTCCTGGTGATGTTGCTCGCTTGATCTCCAGGCCTCCAAACTTCTCTCCCAGCTGCTCCATTTACGGGCTGCAGGCAGCAGCGGCAAACGTCCACTTGACTGGCTCATCCCACTTGACCAGCCACCTTGCCTTCCATTTGCTCCCTCGGGTCATATTGTGGGGATTAGGGGGTCCTCAGCCTCTGCCGCTTTTCCTATGTTCACCATCCAATGAGTCTTTGGTCCCTGGTATGGGGCATCCCACAGTCGTTCCCTGTGGCTCTGGCTTTTCAGCTCTCAATTTGGGAAGCATGCCCGCCAGGGCTTCTTAAGATAGAGGCTCCTCCGGCTTCTTCCTCTCCTCCAATTTTTTGGCAGTTGCCGACATCTCAGGTTTTTGGCCTCCTGGTGGGATCCAGATAGGCACTACTGTGAGAACTGAATTAATATCAACTGTTCCATTTGGCACATTCAACAAAGAAACCCCCTGCTCTTTAGATTAACCAAGAGTGTAGCTTTATTGAAAAATCAGCATGGCAGAAGCAAAGACAGTTCTAGGATTTTTCCCGCGAAAACCCACATAGGCAACTCCCTTTTTCCCCTCCAGGCCACCCACAGTTCATAGTTCACCAACTGAATTCAGTTCTTTTGCTTTGGGAAAAGCTTCTGCTTGGCCTTGTTAGATAAAGTCTCCCTGGCAACAGATGGTTCACTTGCATTCCATAGCCTCCCTTCACCTTTAGAAATTCACTACCCTCCTCCCATCACTGTTTGGCAAAGCTACAAGCGAAAGCAGGTACAGGCAACTATGGAGTTGAGTCAGGTTTGACCTGTAAAATCACACCCTCCATTCCTAATCCTGTGAACTAGTCCAGAAGGATATCACAACTGATAGTATCAAAAGCTACTGAGAGATCCAGAATGACCAGAATAAATGCATTACCACAAGTCTGAGACCACCAAAAGTCACTGACAACTGTAATTAGTGCTGCCTTAGTACTATAATCTGGTCTGAAACCTGAGTGCAAGAGTCCAGATAATCCACTTCCTCCAGATTGCTGTATATTTTTCTTAATAAATTTGAGCTAATGAAATTGAAAATTTCAAACAAGAAGAAGATAAACAGAAGTAAATATACTGAATGCTTTAACACCACTTAAGTGACTAATGGCATTTTATATTCAGAAGAAATTTCTATTCAGTTCAGAAGGGCTTACAGATCCACCAATATGTGGATGTAGATTTACTGTTTTAAAATTAAGAAATAATACAATTGTAGCACCATCCAGCTTGCACTATCCCACAAATAATATCTCTTTTTATTAAGAATTATATTAAACAACTAAAACAAATTACATTAAACAACTAAAACAAATACAAAACCTAATCAAAAATACATTTAAAAAAGAAAATATATTTATAAAGAGAAGAAACACCCCCCCCCCAACTAATCTATTTATCTGTCTTTTTATCAGATAAGTTTCATTCTTCTGAATCTGTTTCATTGAAGACTTCACAACGAGCTGGGCAAGGGGCAATTTATGGTGCTGGACAATGTTTTATGTAGGATGTACATCATGTGGAATGTAATATTAGTGGATTTCAATGAAATCCTGAAGATGTATGGAATCAGAATGTATTTCTTTAATGATCCCATATCCCAAAATGCAGCAGGACTTAGATATAAGGTTGAAAAGTACAAACTAATTTGAGCAATAACGGGTTGTTTTTTTTTAACTAATTATATCCAAAGTATGTCCTGGCCAAAGGAGGGGGGGAGTCTGTCATAACTCAATAGTATTAAGATCATAGGGTGACTCTTTAGGATTTTTCATCAGTCACAGTTTTGTGTAAGTTAATACCATACATTCTAGCATTTCAATGAGATCTCATCTTCAAGTGTTTTTAAACAACATAACAGGATCAGAAAGTCTTTATACTTTATACTTGGGTCCATAAAAACACTTTACTGAAACACCTTACTGAATCATATATACTGTAGCATGCTGCATAAAAACACTCCATGAATATTAGGTTTTCCTTAGAAGTATTTAAGTTGCCCATCCTCATCCTTGCAACCTACCCAATGTCTGTAAAATGAACATAGCAAAAGGAAATGCAGATAGCACATTGCTCTTTTGTTAAGGATAGGATGCCACAGGGTGTAGAGCAATTACTGCATATTGTCAATTCTTTCCACTAGTGCCTAGGAATGCATTATATGGCAATACATTAACATATGACAATTTCCATATCAAGATAAATTTAAAAACAACAGCTGTCTTTTCCCATTCCATACTATTCAAACTGCTTATATATAACCCTCAGGGATAGTCAAAAATCTAAAACTTTACAAGCTAGGAAGCACATTTGGAATTTCAAAAATAAGTCATGGATATGCTTATAAAATTGCTACTTTGATGGACATGATCAGTTTCAAAACATCCATTTGCCAAAAAGCCATGTTATGAGGTGAATCCCATCATTCCCTTCTATTCCTATAAGAGGACCTGTACCAGTGAGCTTATCTCTGGCCCATTTCTCTCTTCTTTCCTGCAACGCTATGTAGCCATCCTTGGATGGCAAAAAAATAGATCAGCATGAAATTTGTTAGTTAGACTGGCAGATTTATTAAGGCAGATTTTCCTTAATAAAGGGAAGCAAGGAAACAAATAATGAGGTATTATTTGTTTTGTGTGTAACAATCACACAGAACACATTGCAAAGAAAAACCAAAAAATAAATATTTCTTATCCTGCTACCTACTTGAGTAGAACCTTGGGCTTCAAAGAACAAGCAGAATTTGTTATAAACAAGAGGATCTGAGAGAACGTTTCTATACTCTTGAGTTAGATGGGTTGTTTTTAATAATTCTAAACCTGTATTACCAAAGTTACTTGGTTCCAGTCAGATTGACTGCTGTTATAAATGTGTTAAAAATAGATCATTTAATCAGCCTGCAGCCAAGGGAGATGACATGGGAAGCAAGTCTATTCCATAAGGCCATTGAAAGGCAAGCTCCTTCACTTTTCCTGCAATGGTCATTATGTAAAACTAATTTTTAAATTTAATTAGGCTTAGCTTTCATTTTTCATCTTCTTCATTCTGTTCTTATTGGTGATATGCATTTTAGACTCTAAACACGTAAAGCAGGGACTGACTTTTTTATTGAATAGATATAAGCTATTCTTTGGCTGAACGATAAGATAGCAAAGGTTAAAATTAAAAAAATAGAATTCAAGCAGATGACTTCTTTTTTAGACTTTTTTACTTGACAGTCAGTGGAGAACTATTGAGTTATAATAGTGTGCACGTTTGTCACAGTAGAAAATATGTATGTAATATGCCTCTTTAAGGAAAAGGTGGAAGAGACAAGATCAGAAAAAGGAAAGGAGACGAGGTTGTCGTGCAGGAATACAAGCTAATTTGAGGGCTAATCCACATGGAGCTCCATTTCCATCTGTCCTGTTTGCCATCGTTCGCTCCCTAGAGACTAAAATGGAAGATCTGTAACTTGAGCTGGCCACGAACAAGGAGTGTATATCGGAGGTGGTGACCCTTTGAGAGCTGTATGCAACGAAATTTCATTTTGATGTATGCCGATTGGTGTACTTTCAAAGTGACAATAAAGTTGTTGTTGTTATTATTATTATTATTATTATTATTATTATTGTTGTTGTTGTTGTTGTTATTACATAATGCACAAGGTAGGGTTATAGATTAATTTCACCCACACATCTCCTACGAAACTATTTGTACATATCATTCCTCTGCTTTTGTCTTTCCATTTTCAGCAGATATATTAAGCAGAAATATAAATATTGTAATCTATTGTTTTAGAGATTTTGATATCTATGTATTGTTTGCATTCAGAAATCAGTTAAGCATGGATCTGAGAGCAATCTGAATATATTAACACAATCAACAGTGTGTCATACTATTTCACAATCAACAGTGTGTCATCCTACTCCTTTGCATCTTGTTGAAATCTAAAAATGTTTTTTGTACATTCTGGTTATTTTTAAAAAATAGTTAAATGAATCTAATGCCATTAAATGTGCTGACAATGATAAAAGGTATATTTTTTTCTACTTTATTAAATCATGAGTTTTCATCAAAGGACCAACAAGGTATATACAGATAGTCCTCGACTTAGAACCACAATTGAGCCCAAAATTTCTATTGTTATGTGAGACATCTATGGAGATTCTCAGTCATCCAAGTCACGTTATCCCAAAGGTGCTTTTTCACGAGGCAACTGAGCTGAAGAAACTTCTTGTATGAGAAATGAAACGTCTTCAAAGAAAAACAAGAATGTCCAGTTGCCTCCTGAAAAAGCAGCTTTGGGATTTTATGTGAGACATTTGTTAAGTGAATTTTGTACCATTTTACGAACTTTCTTGCCACAGTTGTTAAGTGAACCACTGTAGTTGTCAAGTTAATAACATAGTTGTTAAGTGAATCTGGCTTCCCCATTGACTTTGCTTGTCAGGTTACAAAAGGTGATCACATGAGCCTGGGACACTGCAACTGTCATAAATATGAATCAGTTGCTAAGCGTCTGAACTTTGATCACATGACCATGGGGTTGATGCAATCATCGTATAAAAAATGCTCATAAGTCATTTTTGAACAACCGTTGTAACTTTGATCACTAAATGAATTGTTGTAAGTCAAGGACTACCTGTACTTTAAGGAAATAAAAGCTATTAGATAGCTATACCTTGATGACAGAAATATTATTGCTAAATGAAAGGAAGTTTCAATCCAAGATAAAACAGCAGAGCAAGTGAAATAGGAATTTCCCAAAAGTGTATAATATTTAATGGACTGTTAAACAAAGAAAGGGAAATTGGCATAACCCAGGGGAGTGAACAGGAGTGTGTGTGTACAGCAAAGAGGCACTTAGCATGAGACTATTTTGAGAGCAGAATTTCCAGAGCTGGAAAGTCTTTAATCTTTTTTTCTTCATCGTCCTCTTTGATTGGCCAACAGACAGGTGCTCCAGAAGATGATGGCAGGAGTATTCCAGGCTTCCCAGTAATAAACTATATTACATCTGTGTTGCCTGCATACTTACCACAGTAAATTTGTTCAATCAATCCAGCTAACAGGAGTTCTTATGAGACAAGTAACCATTGAGTAATCTTTTGGGTTTATATGCCAGACTGTGCATATAGCATGCTAAACTACAATTGGTTTGTTTTTTGGCTTAGTGTATCATGTGATTCAAGACATTAAAAATAGATTCCTTTTACTTTTTTTTCAACTGGTTATCTTTAAATCTCGCCGGTGAAGTTAGAAATACTCTGTAGTTTGCTTTTTTAGAGATATATAAAGGGATTGATTTTGTCCTTATCCACAACTCTCAATCTATTGCTTTTCCGGGCTTCCTGGCAAAACAAATTATTTTCTTGTCCATATGCTATCCAAGGAACACATTTTTCTCCTCCACCTTTTTTCTTTCCCCCATAGGATGGGCGATGTTGATATGGAATTGCTTTATTACAGGGATTGGCATTAGGGACACAGATTTTATTATGTATATTGGTAGATAGGTGTTGAAAAGCAGTATAAACAACCAGTTAGAAAAAGGTGGCTAAATTCTGAAAGATATTCCCTTTTTCATAGTTCTTTATTCTGTTTAAAAAAAAACATATTCATAGAATCATAGTACACAAGGTTTGGAAGGAATCTTGGAGGCCATCTAGTCCATCCCCCTGCCTGGTACAGAGCAATCCAGCCCATTTAAAGGCCTCCAGTGAAGGATAGTTCCTTAGCTCGAGGCAGTCTGTTCCATTATTGAAAAGCTCTGATAGCCATAACCTACTCTTTTATAATCCAAATGCATTGTTTCTTGGCTTGTTTTCTGGAACACTCCAAATGATCTTCCTGTTTTGTGACAGCCCTTCAGATATTTAAAGTTAGTTATCATGCCTGCCTCCCTGCAATCATCTCTTCTCTAGGCTAAACATAACTAGTGTCTCTAACTTTTCTTTATAAGCTTTTCCTTCCAGATTCTTACCATATTGGTTACATTTTATCCCAATATCTTTTGGCTTCTGGCAAAAATGCATCTGCATGTAGTTTGGATTTTTTTTTATTTTCAAGGAAGCGTGTTAATGCCTTGAATAGCAATAGCAATACATTTAGACTTATATACTGCTTGATAGTGCTTTACAGCCTCTAAAAGTTTAAAATGTCAGCATATTGCCCCCAACAATCTGGGTTCTCATTTTACCGACCTTGGAAGGATGGAAGATTAAGTCAATCTTGAGCTACTTAGGATAGAACCCCTGGTAGTGGGAATGCAGTTAGCCTGCAATATTCTAAGCCGAGATGGTCGATCGCCATGAGGAAGAAAGAGAACTGGGAAGGAAGATCCTGGAAAGTGACCCTCCACCATGGCAGTCACCAGCCGGGTTGGAAATGTGAAATGGAACGGTCACTCAACCTCAGTGAGGAAGAGGACAAAAGATCAACCCAGTCCGACTGTTTCCTTAAGCAAGCTATAAACCTGATGGTGGAAGCTTTTAAAAGCTTCCTGACAGTTAGAACAATTAACCAGTGGAACAACCTGCCTCCAGAAGCGGTGAATGCTCCAACACTGAAAGTTTTTAAAAAGAGACTGGACAGCCATTTGTCTGAAATGGTATAGGGTTTCCTGCCTGAGCAGGGGGTTGGACTAGATGACCTCCAAGGTCCCTTCCAACTTTATTATTATTATTATTATTATTATTATTATTATTAAAACCCTCAAAGAGGAAGATATGGATCCCTGCTGGGGCAGGGTCGAAAGAAGGCTGGAGGGGGAAAGAGGAAAGGGGGGACAGCAAACCTGCCAACCCTGGCACCTCTGCCAGCACCACAAAAACCGCAGGTGCCATAACCGCAGCAGCGACCCCAGCTTGAACCACCCCAGCCGGGGGCAATGGACACAGAGCCTGGAGGGGGAACCACTGCTCCAATCGCAAAATTCCCTCCTTGGGCATGAAATATGATGGGGACCCCCAGCAATTGGGCTTCTTCTTGGCTCAAGTCCTGAGCTACATGCATGAGTATGGTTGGGAGCTCCCCAGCCGGGTTAGAGTCATCACCATGGCCCTAGAAGGTGCAGCGACTCGCTGGATGGTAACCCTACACAATGCCGATGCTCCTGAACTTTGAAACTTCAACCAATTCATGGCCTTGTTGAGATGGAGATTTGAAGATCCTTTAGCCGATCGGAAGGCTAGGGATTGCATTAAGATTGTGAGGCAGACTTCCGGTTCCAGTTCGCGGTGCTGGAGGTCATGCGAAGAGTCTTCTCTCTTTGCCGGCCGGTTTCCCTCCACCAGTAGACCCTGGACAGGGTCAAAAGTCACCCTGGAGGGGCGACTACCGCTGAGGAGGACTCTCATCGACTGTGGAGGGAGTGGCAGCACCTTCCACGGTCCGAGGCAGCTCCTTTGGGCCGACAGGGAAAAGATCGGCCATTAACATGGCCGATCATTTAGCTGCACCAGCTGAAGTCAAAATAACAACTAAGCGTTAAAGAACCACCATGGAAGATCCGGGTGAGACCTTTCCTTTCCTCTCTTTACTCTTACTATCTTCCTGTGAAAAGCCCCTGGAATTATTTTCCTATTTTGATAAAGCAGCATTCGCTCACTTGGCAAAACGAGCTTTGGACAATAAATAATAAATTAATTTTTATTGACTATTTCTACTCTTGAATACTCTGGGGTCCTGAAAAAATCACTACTACAGGATTTTATTATTTTATTTGTTTATAAAACTGGACAATATTGTTTTCTTTTACTTTTATTCTTTTTTTAACTGGAATAAAACCTTTCTGGAAAAAGATTTTATAGTCTACTGGGGACATCATATGGCGAAAAATGACATTGCAATTACACTTTCTCTTTGATTGTGAGGCTGGATTTGACTTTCAAATTACCATAAAAGGGAAAAGATAAAGAATTTGTAACAGTTGTGTGGAGGTGGATATGGGCTGATTGTTACTAATAGCCTCCACCAAAAAACTAAAAGATTACCTTACCACTGAAATGGAGGAGTTTTATCCACAGCTTGGCTATGGGCTTATACTGGAAAAAATCTTGGAACTTAAGCAGCAAAAGGATCTTTAGAATGAACACTAAAGATGATACTCCAGAACCAAAAAATGAACCTCAAATCTTGACTGATCAACTTATAGACCAAGGAATAACAGAGGAGGAACAGATCAACTCCAAAGAGGCCTGTATGCAACAACATACACAATTTAATGAGATGGAGGAATCTCATCCACAATCTACCTGTAAACTTATACTGGAAAAATTTTACGAAGCTACTGAGCAAGTGAATGCTAGAATAAAAGCATTTACCCTAAAACTTCAAATTGACTTCCAGATTTCAACTGACTACTCCATAACTCAAATAACAATAGAAGAGAAACAAATCAACATAGAAGAGGACATCATACAATCCCACGTACAACTCATTGAGAACTTTGATGATCAAAGAATGATTTCAATTAAAACATCCGCAATGCCAAAAGCAACAGGAACTGATTTGCAAATACGAGGCATTGAAAACTGTGACAACATGGATAACCAATGAGTAACTACTACATTGAACAAAATTGATTATACTACTCAGACAGTACTGGAAGAAAGAGAAGAGAAATATGACCAGACTGAATTGTTGATAAATATGTATAACCAAACACTGAGATTTGATGACATAGAAGCTCTTTTATGGAAACCTGCCTGGCACAAAAAGAAAGCTAGAATTAAATTTAAAAATGAGATTTAAAATTTTACTTGATGGGTTAAAAAGGATTTTAGAGATTTTGACTGAGTTAATACCACTGAGATGAAAATTATTGATTTGATTATGGTTTGGAATTGTAATATGGAAAAGATTGTAAACAAGGAGTTATTAGAATAAGGAATAGAATATAGATGTGATATGCAGTAAGAAGGTATCTTCTGGAATAATATGTTTGTTTTTAGGTATGATAATTACTTGAGATATGGATTGATTTATAAAATATAGTTGAAATAGAGTAAGAAGGTATTTTTTGGAATAATATTTTTGTTTTAGGTGTGATAATTATTATGCAATGGAAGGAGAACAAGAAAATGGATTGTTAAAAGAAGATATGGTATTTATAAATGAGTTACCAGAATAAGAAATAGAATATAGTTGGGAAGTGTAAAAATATAATGGTTGGAATAATATGTTCATTTTAGATATAATTATTATCCTATGAAATATGGGAAAACAGGGACACCCGAAGTATAAATTATGTGTTTATTTAAGGCTAAATTGGAACATGGTAATTGTAAGTTAGTAAAGCTTAAAAACAGGATTTGGACTGACATAGGTGAAATATTATTGATTTTTTTTTTGATTGATTGAACTCTATTTAGAAATGTATTAATTTGACTATGTTATATCAATTGAGGGAAATAGAGAGGAAATCTTTAAAGAATTAACCTGAACTATACATGTATGATTGTGTTTTTTTTTATGATTGATTACCCCATCTCCACGTTGTTTCCCAAGCACTCTGATGTAAAAACTAAAAAACCAATAAAACTTGTTTAAAAAAAAAAAGATTGTGAGGCAGGGCCGATGCCCAGTGGCCGAATACACCAAAGAATTCCGAGACCTGGCTTGCTGTCTCAACTGGCCAGAGGACATCCTGGTGAGTTGTTTCAAAGATGGGCTACCATGCTTGCATTGCCCGAGGAGCCCCTGTCTGCCTCCACGACTGTGTATCCTAGCCATGGAAGCAGAGATCGACCAAGCCTGAAATCAACACTGTTTTGGTTGAGCATGGAGGCGTCCCTGCTGGAGAGGAAAAGAGAGGTGACGAAAGCCTCCGCAGCAGTGCCATACTCAACTGCCTGTTTTAAGTGTGGTAGAGAGAGCCATCGAGCTGCAGAGTGCCATTCAAAGACTCCAGTGAGAAAAGGACACCAGCCCAGGGGGGAACCCAGAAAAATGCCCCAGGGAGATGGCGATGAAAAGCACTAAGGCCGTGGAGTTCCAACCCTCTGAAAAATCAGGAAGGGGAACTCCGACCCCACCAGAAAAGGGACCAGAGATGTCTGACAGTGACTCCAATGATGAGCCCCTGGTAAGTGGACCCATCGCACCCCTTACCAGGCCCATAGAACTGCTGATCCCAGGGATGGAGGAGAAAGTAGCTCTGAAGGCTTTATTGTACTCAGGCTGCATCAGATGTTTGATAAGCCCAACCCTAGTAGGAAATTTGGGAATCCCTGTGAGGAGACTGAAGAAGCCCATTTCATTTGGCCAGTTAGATGGGTCCATTACAGGGTGCATCCCGGCCACCCTTGCCACGAGGCCAGTAAGACTTACCATGGGGGACCACACTGAGATTTTGACTTTTATAGTGGCCCCTGGAATCGAATGGCCTCTAATTTTAGGAGTGACGTGGTTAAAAAGATGGAACCCATGGGTGAATTGGAGGACAGGAGAATTAAGATTCCCAAAAGGGAAACCCCACTCGCCAAATAGCCACCGTGATGAACCCGAAGTGGTGGCAGCTGTCAATGATCGGGGATCGGAAAGCATACCCAGGGAGTACCAGGACCTAGCTGAGGTCTTTAGTGAAAAGAAGTCCGATAAATTGCCCCCGCACCACCATTGAGATCGTCCCTGGAGCTAAGCTGCCAAAGCCCAAGCTCTATTCGATGACCCTCCAGAGTTAGAGGAACTGCGCAAGTTCATAGATAAAAATTTGATGTGAGGCTTCATGCAACCGGCAAGATCAAAAATGGCCACCCCAGTGCTATTCTGCAAGAAGAAAGATGGGTCTCATCTCTGCATAGATTATAGATTCTTGAATGTAGTGTGCGTGGACAATGTCTACCCCCTGCCACTCATGAAGGACATGCTGGCCCATCTCTCAAAGGGAAAGGTTTTTTTCAAAGTAGATCTGCGAGAAGCGTACTACCGGGTTAGAATCAAGGAAGGGGATGAATGGAAGACCGCATTTAATCCCCTGGGATATTTCCAGTTCAAAGTGCTCCCGTTTGGGCTACGGGGAGTGCCAGCCATCTTTATGTAGCTGATTAATGAGGTCCTCTACGAGCACCAGTATAAAGGGGTTTTGGTGTATTTGGACGATATCTTAATCTACACCGAAAGGAAAGCTGAGCATGTTAAATTAGTCAGAGCAGTTCTAAATAAGTTCCGCGCAGCCAAACTATATGCCAAACTTTCAAAATGCGAGTTCCATAAAGAAAAGATTATTTGGGTTACCAGATTTCCCACAAAGAGGTGGAAATGGACCCAGAAAAAGTGCAAGCTGTACTGGAGTCTGTTGAGATAATGCAAGTTTCAAGAGTTCTGCTTTCTTGGGAGGTTTAACTGAGGCAGGTCCTTACACTAACTTAGTAACATCATCAGTTCTAGTAAGGAGTGCTGTTTGCCGTCAGTTTATATTCTGGTGTCTTGTCTGTGGGTGGAGGCGGTCTTAGGGATTCTTTGGTTTGGCTGTTTACTAATGGTTCTTTGGCAGTTTCTTGATTGGGGTATTGCTTAACTTGATTGTTGGTCTGACGTTGACCTTGGAGTTAATCTATGCCGATCTGAGTGCCGATTACTGGTGGAAGGGTGCTGGAGTCTTTTTCTCTTTTGGGCTGGTTGATTGTCTCTTTTGCATAGTCTATAGATGTTGTTAATGTCTATGTGTCTATTGTTGGATGATTTGTCAGAGTCAGGCTTCTAGAAATTCTCTGGCATTTTTGGATTTGGCCTGGTCTAGGATTGTCACATTTTCCCAATTGAAACTATGGTTAAATCTGTCTATATGTTGTGAAATTAAAGAATTTTTGTCATGCCTTTTGACTACCAGTTAGTGTTCATGGATGCATTCTGCCAGTCTTCTGCCTGTTTGTCCTACATAGTGGTTGTTGCAGTTCTTATATTGTATGAAAAAGAAGTTTTTACATTGCTGAGACTTTGCAATCAGTATTTTAAAAAAGGTCACTGGATTTAAAACAGCACCTTGTCTCTTTGGTCTTTTACTTTAAAATAGTGTTAACAAATATTAATGGATCAATCCACATCTAGATTTATCTAGTTGGAGATAACCTGGTTAAATTCCAACATGCTAATCATTTTAAAACAATATAGGCATAACTGATATAGGCATGCAAAAGTTTAGGTACTCCTGATCCAGTTGTATGATTCAATGAAACTGATACAAGTTGTGCACAATACAAAGGTAAACAAATATATTTCTGCAAATCTAAATGGCAGATATTTGTAGTTATTTAAGAAAACAGTGAACATGGCAAATACGTTTATCATACAATCCTTCAGTGTTTTCATCCTGCTACGCCTCCTTTGGTGAAAATAACAGCTTCCAAATGTTTTCTATAGGCAGCTAAAAGTCCCTTTATTCTATTCTCTTTTCTTGCTAAATTTTGGTAGCTCAGAAATATTCATAGGTTTCCTTGTATATACCGTAAAAGACCACTTTAAAATTTTTATGTATCTTTCTTTCAAGTACTTTATAGTTGATAATGATGATCATCATGATCAAGATGGCGGCGCCTTGCTTGGCTGCGGCTGCTTCAGCTCTCAAAGGTGTGGGGGTTAGGGAGGGAAATGTACAATCGGAAATAGGGACAACTAAGCTGAGTTGGGCTGCTAAACTTTCATACGAACGTCAGTCCATATTGGAGATGAAGAGATTCAGCGTGGAAGGAAAGGTGGAGAAAACTGTTCAGGAGAGACTGCATGGCTTCGGATTACTGCGAAGGAGGAGGAGAAAACCAGGGACGGAGTTGCAGATGGAGAGAAAACCAGGGACGGAGTTGCAGGCAGCTGACATGGAGGGTGAGAGATCAGCTGAAATATCTGGAGGAGCTGGGAGGAAGAAAAGGAATTGCTGGAGGGGGAAACAGCATCGTGCTCAGTGTTTTGAGCAGCAAAAGCAGCAAAGGCAGCGTTTCGGGCCGCAGGGGCAGAGTGGAGAAGCAGCCATTGCTGCTGGGAAATTTCCCTCTGCTGCTGTTTATCTCCAGAAGAAAAGGAGGAGGTGCGACCGGAAGAGGAAGCGTGGCAAACGTGGAGGCCTAACATCTAGGCTGAAAGCTAGACCTTACAGAGTGTCTCTTCCATCTATTTTGTTTGCAAATGCTCGCTCCTTAGAACCAAAAATGGATTACTTAAGGCTGGATTTAACAACAAATCAGGAGGTGAGAAATTGCTGTGTTATTATTGCAACAGAGACTTGGTTAAAGCCCTCTGTTCCAGATAGTGCTGTTAGCTTGATGGGATTTTCAACATTTCGGTTGGACAGGAGTTCTACTCTTAGTGGAAAATCCAGGGGAGGGGGTGTCTGTTTTTATATAAATGACAGATGGTGTAATAATGCCAAGGTGGTTTCAAGTCTGTGCTCCCCGAATGTGGAGCTTCTGACCATCAAATGCAGACCCTTCTATCTGCCTAGAGAATTCTCTGTTACCATTATCACAGCTGTGTATATCCCCCCTGATGCAAACAGAGAAGAGGCCCTGAAGGTTCTCCACCATACCATCAGTGACTTACAAACTACTCACCCAGAAGGTGCATTTATTGCTGTGGGAGACTTTAACCAAGTGGATTTGAAAGCTACCCTGCCACATTTCCATCAATATGTGGACTTTGCAACCAGAGGGGACAATACACTGGATCTTGCTTATTCCAACATCAAGAAGGCTTTCAAAGCTATCCCCCGCCCTCACCTGGGCTCCTCTGACCATCTCTCAGTGCTGCTTATTCCAGCATATAAACCTTTATTAGTCAGAGTGAAACCTATAGTAAAGCAGGTGAGGATTTGGACAGAGGGAGCTATAGAAGCATTACAAGACTGCTTTGAATGTACAGATTGGGGCATGTTTAAGGAAGCAGCTACTGATAACCAACATACAAATGTTGAGGAGTATGCCACCACGGTGTCTGCATATATCCAAAAGTGCATAGAAGATGTCTGTGTCCTGAAAAGCTTTGTTGTGAGGGCGAATGAAAAACCGTGGCTGACTTATGAGGTCCGCAAGATGCTGAAAGCACGGAATGTGGCTTTTAAATCTGGGGACATGCTGGCACTTAGAACAGCCAGAGCAAATCTGAAAAGTGCCGTAAAAGGTGCAAAGCAAGCCCATTGCCAGAAAATTCTGAACTTTTTTCAGGACCAAACAAACACCAGGCAAATGTGGCAAGGGATCCAGGCCATTACGGATTACAAGGTGGCTCCATCGAGATGTAAGGATGACACAGACTTCCTAAACAAACTGAATGCATTCTTTGGTAGATTTGAGGCATCAAATAGTACTCCTGCTAGGAAAGCTGTGCCCCATCCTGATGAGCAAGTGCCTAGCTTTGATGTCACCTCTGTCCGGAAAACACTGCAGACAGTTAACATTCGGAAAGCAGCAGGCCCAGATAACATCCCTGGACGTGTCCTCAGGGAATGCGCAGAGGAGCTGGCTTGTGTTCTCACTGATATTTTCAACCTCTCATTGCAGCAGGCAGTGGTCCCATCGTGTTTTAAGATGGCCATCATCTTGCCAGTGCCAAAAAAGTCCACAATTACAGGCCTCAATGATTACCGTCCGGTTGCACTGACATCCACCATCATGAAATGCTTTGAGAAGCTGATAAAAGACACTATTGTATCTAGCCTCCCGCCAGCATTTGACCCGCTTCAGTTTGCCTACCGACCAAATCGCTCTACGGAGGATGCTATTTCTTCCGTTCTCCATCTGAGCCTGAAGCACTTGGAGGAAAGAAATACTCATGTGCGTTTGCTGTTTGTCGACTTCAGTTCGGCGTTTAACACAATCATTCCCCAGCATCTAGTAGACAAACTGGGCCTTTTAGGCTTAAACACTCCTTTGTGCAACTGGATTCTGGATTTTCTTACCAACAGGCCCCAATATGTGCGAGTTGGAACAAATACCTCAAATACCATTTTCTTGAGCACAGGTTCTCCTCAGGGCTGCGCCTTAAGTCCGCTGCTGTTCACCCTGTTGACCCATGACTGCTGTGCTAGGTTTGCCACCAACCATATTGTGAAGTTCGCAGATGATACAACAGTAGTGGGCCTTATTCAGGATGACAAGGTGGAAGCTTACTGCAAGGAGGTTGAGGGGTTGGTGAACTGGTGCAAGGAAAACAGCCTAGTTTTAAATACAAGAAAAACCAAAGAGATCATTGTTGATTTCAGAAAAGGCAGGCACAGCCACACTTCTCTGTGCATTAATGATTCACCTGTGGAGATGGTTACCAGCATCAAATTCCTGGGTGTGCAGCTAACGAGTAGGCTGACTTGGTCGCTAAACAGTGAGAAACTGGTGAAGCGGGCACAGCAGCGCCTGCATTTTCTGCGCCGCATGAGAAAAGCACATCTTCCTTCCCCTGTCCTGACCACTTTCTACAGGGGGACAATCGAGAGCATCCTGTCATACAGCATCACAGTCTGGTTTGGAGGCATCACTGCTTCAGACAGGAAGGCGGTGCAGAGAGTGGTTGAGGATGGCCGAAAAGATCATTGGCAGTTCCCTCCCTACCATCCAGGACATAGCACAGAAGCGTTGCTTGAGCAGGGCCCGCAAGATTTTCTGGGACACTACACATCCTCTTCACAACCTGTTTTCCTTGTTACCTTCTGGGAGGAGGCTTCGTGGTATCCGTAGCAGAACATCCAGATTCAGCCATAGTTTCATTCCATACAGCATTAACCTTGCGAACTCTCAAACTTCCTCCTTGCGTTATATATTCAGATGGACAGTATTTAATATTTATTTGCTATGTATATGTAGGGATGTGGGTCTATATATATGTTGTACATAGTATGTTTAGGTGTGTGTCATGTATATGTTTCACTTTGAGAGCGGGCAACTAAATTTCATTTTTTATGTGTGCCATTGTGCCCACAATATAAAAATGACAATAAAGGTTATTTATCTTTATCTTTATCTTGATCTGAAAGTGTATTTTGGATCCAAAATCTTCTCTACATTCCCATCTCCACAATTAGAAGGGACAGGTTTTGGACTACATAATTGCAAAAGAAAAATGGTTGTATAGAAATTGTTCTTGACATAGTGTGTATTATATGTTAATGGATTTAAAAGCAGCATGATAATATAGTAGTGCCTTATAACCTGAATTCTTATCAGGAATGATAAGGCAACAAATAATTACAGGATATTCTGTCATTCTCATAAGTGGTAAGCCAAATCTAGTTTATTCATTTATAGATTTCAAATGAAACTATAATGTATGAAGGCATTTGTTTGCCTTTGAGGCATAAATTGATGGTTTTTGTACTGATGAATAAGTCTGAAAGAACTTTAACAAAAATAAAGCATGGTTGTTTTCAATTGGGATTATCAGTGGACATCACCCATAGTAGGCAAAAAATATTTCACACGTATTATCAGTCAGTTGGAAGCTAATTCAGTATAAATTTGTTGTCATAGGTTGCAACATTATCAATATGCTGATGATACTCAATTGAAAATATCCACCCTTGGCTGATCAAGTGAAACTATAAAGGTTCCTTACCAATGTCAAAATGGGGAGGAACAGACTTTGATTCAACCCAACCAAAACTGAGTGGCTGCGAGTTTAAGCATCCAAGACACAGTGATTGATGATTATTCATTTTTGGATATGAATGGTGTTACATTACCCTGCTCAAATCCAGCGTGCAATTTGAGGTCTTCTCCTGGATTTATAGCTTCTTTTCAAAGAGCAGGTGGCACCTGCATTCAGAGGTGGTCTTTACCCAATTTCATCTGGACCAATTATGTCCATTCTTAGACCAGGAGTCCCAGCTTGCTATCACTCATGTCTTATTACCTCTTAGTTAGACTACTGAAATATACTTTATGAAGACCACATTGAAGCCTCAAATGGTCCATGCAGTGGCATGGCTAGTTTTAGCATACTTCAGTACACCCATGTAAAGCCCACTACACAGCTGCACTGGCTTCTTACAAGCTTCCAGATACAATTCAGAATGTTATCACCTGTAAAGGTCTAACATGGATAGGCTATTAACAGGATTGCCTTTCTTCAATGGTATCTGTCTGCCCACATGCCCTACAAGGAAACAAAACAATCTGAAGAGATCTAGGAGATGTACTTTGAAATGATCTCCCTTCCCTCAATGAATGGTTGGCCCCAAGCCTTTTGGCTTTTTAGAAAGGCACTTAAAAACTTGGGTTATTTTTTGAGCATTGGGATCAAGATGTCTAAAATTTTTGCTTGGAAGTGTGTAGTAAATGTCAGTTTTTAATCACCTACCAGTGTTTATTGATTTTTAATTGTAACTGTTGTTTTTGTAAACTGAATTAACTGTTGAAGGAACTAAAAGGCAGCATAAAAATAAACTGTACATCATTGTATAAGAGTATTGTGTCAGAAAGGAATATAAGATCTAGCCAACCATATCTGTACATTTTATTATTTCATTCAGTTAGGTGCTATCCACCCTCTTCTCTGAGGAAGACCAACAGCAAAGTTCCCTCATTTACACATCCAACCATTTCTGTTGCTTTTTCATTCTGCTTTGTTCTTCTGGATGCCAACTGTGAAATGTTTTGAAAATAAAAATGCTTCTGTCTTTTGTCCAAGTGCTTCTTTTCCAAGTACAAAATCATATTGCACTGTACTTCAATGAATCTATAGGAAGGAATAAGCTTAGTAATTGATTTTTGGATAATTATTTTATCCCTTCCTCCCATTTTTGGCTCTTTCTTGTTTAAAAGTTACCATAATACATTAGATTTCTAAATCCTGTGGAATCAAGTTTTAAAAATATGTTTTTGATTTCAATTTTAAAGAACAATGTGGAATACTAAATTTATTAAATACTATACAGCACAAAAATATCTGAAAAAAACATCACTATGGAAAATACTGGGTTCAATTTTATAACAGGTTGGAACATTATTCCTTAAAATACTTCCTTAATCATTGTGGCACACCAAGAAAAAAATGCAGTCTCAGAAGGATTTTTAGTCTTTCAAGTCAAGTTTGACTCCTTGTGACTACATGGACATATAGGTCCCCCTCTTAGCTCCTATATGAAAATAAGTTTACTTTTTCTTCCCAGTATTTAGCTCTGGAATATTTCAGCTGTCTTCCATCTTAATACCAAACAGATCCAAACTATGTTACTTTTTTAAAAGATCAACCAATGTCAGTTTGGTGCTGTAGCAAACAACAAACAAAATTATGGGCACATAAGGATGTCAGCTTTATTAAGCATCATCCTGCTCTAACCATTATTACTACCTACTAACTGTTTCTTATGATACACAGATTACTCCAGAATATGACTTCTAAGGATGCAGTTTGAGGGGAAGGATAGATAAGGTACTCAATGACCCTTATAAAAGAATTAAATATGATTAAGCAGTGTAATTTTCAAGGAACGGCCACTGAACTAGAATGAATACGCGAGAGAGACAAGTGGAATACCAGCTATGCCTCTTAGTAGTGCAGTCTTAATGCAGGTTTATTTGGAAGCAATTCTTAACTATCTTCAGTGCAAATTAATACATAAAAGATCAAACGTAACAGAATCAAAATTTATTCTTTAAAATTAAGTACTTTTTCCATATAGTATTTATGTAGTCAACGTGACATAGGGAATACATTATGTGATACTGTATATAAAGCAATTTATTTTAGTACCTTATCTTCTAAATTAATTAACTGAACTATATTTCATGTTTTAGGTATACTATTTCTGCTGCTGTCCAAAGTAAGTAATTATTAATTCCAACAGGTTTTAGCAGAATTCTATTAACAAAAGTTCCCATATTATATTAGGAAGCTATATTTGCAGATAAATCAAAAATCTAAATATATAATTATTAAATAGAGAATTACTAAATAATTATTAAAGGAAGATCTTTCTATGGTAGAAACAGATACAAAATAAAAATGAAAGTGTTATATTATTCTAGATTAGAAGTATATACTCCAGCTTTAGAGATCATGGCTTTCTAAACCTTGGAATGTGAAACAAACGTAATTGTTATCATTAGTGGCTTTGAAAGTTCAATCCATTACTGTGAAACATGACTTCCTGTACTGGAAACAAACACGAGGTTTAATGTTGATTAAAATAACATTAAGCCACAAGCTCTAGAAGTATCCAAAAAACAAAAAAATGACCAAATAAAGGCAATTCACAAGAAAAAGAGGGAAGAAAAATAGTGTTCATTATTGCCTTATAAATAATTGATTTTTTGAAGATGAATTCATAATTCAAAACCAGATCTAGTGTTGTATACAAATTTTACAAAATATGTACAAAATATGTAATTGAAGATTCTTGTAACTATATGCCCATATAATTGTTCTGAATGAGAATAATGTTCTACATGTAACGAGAAAAATTAAAAAATGATGGCACTATGCTTCAAAATATTGTATCTGATTCTACTAAAACATTAGAAAAGAAATTTAACTTGATAATGTTCCTCTGAAGGAAAATTAATAACTGTATTTTTATATTTGGTAAACTGCTTCATTCTGTTACACATGCTCAGTTTCCAGCTGGGTCATTATATCTTCAGAAACAGAAAAATATTCTGATAGAGTGCTTTGGTCACTAGCAGTGGACACTTTCTAAAACATTGTTTTTATTATGATGATTGAAAACTGAAGTGCTGCTTGCATATGAATCACAGACTAAATTTTTCTGAGAAACAAGAACACTATAATTTTGAGATTTTAGACATGTACTCATGCAGAATAATAATGAACGGCATACTGCTTTTTGTTTTTGATACACAGATCCATTTTTTCTGGATGAAGCTTTTTTTTTCAAATGCAGTTTTGGCTTTTGATTTAACTTCTGATTTATTATAAGCATACTGAGTTTTATTAAAAGGCACAGCTGGGGAAGTCAAAATCTCATAATTATTTCTGGAAACTTCTTTGACACAATATATATATATGGACTATTCCCTGCCAAGTACAATTATTTGAAAAGAAACTTCTAGGTATTGATGACTGCTTTGAAATATTCTGTTTAGTTGTCTGAAAACAATTACTTTCAGAAGACAAATCTGAGGAAGAATGTTTTCCAGTAACAATAATATTTGGATTAAAACTGATGCCTGTGCTAGTACTAAGTAGTAGTAGTAGCAGCAATTTTTGTAAAGAAGGATGAAGAGATTTCCCCATTTATATTTCTCAGGTTGCAAACTTTGCTTTTAGGATTTTCCAGAAAGGAAGTGAACAATACTTTTATTTTTCGAAAGATGAAGTAGATGAAACTTTCAAGTTGGCATTAAAATTTGAAAAATGCTCCATAGCTTCTGTTGAGACTGGTTTTAAAGTCTTTTTTGATTGTACAGCTGTCTGAGATACATTTGGGCATGCAGTGAATGAGAACAGGGTTTTAGAAGGATACATTTCTACAGGAGTTGGCAAAGGATTTTCTGTCTTAAGACATCTATTGGTATTTTCCAACAGGTTGGTTTTCTTGGTGTCATTTTGAGTGCCTTTTGGGTCTAATACATTCAAACTACTATTTGAGCCACAAAAATTGAAGTTTGGGGTTTGTGTTTTGAATGCACAACCAAGGGAATTAGATAAATTACACTTATTGGCACTTTGTAGTATTTGCGTATTTTGTTTCTTCTGATGATGTGTTTCAACATCTAGGCAAAACAAGCCATTTCCTGAAATTACCTTTTTTGAAAACCAAAATTTTGGCAATGTATTTCTTTCATGTAAATTCTCTGCATGTAATTCATCTGAATGTACTTCACGTTTCATGTAATGTATGTAACGCAGCTCCTAAAATAGAAGAGGACACCATACTTATAGCAAATTTCCCAAAATCATCAACTGGTTTTACAATTATTTTCTACCAGCATTTCAGATTTATCTAAAATGTAGCAATGACCTGGCTCAACCAACTTTGGATGATTTTAAAAAAGCTGAACAATGCTGAACATTGTTAAGAAACCAGGAAACCCCAAATCTCTAGGCTATATCCTAACTTGAAAAAAATATTCTGGAAGGTAACAAATGCCAAATCACTTTTGTGTTATTGCCCCCCAAAACTACATGGAGTACTCACATAGTCAACAGGAGTCAAAACTGACTTGAAGGATTCTTTATATTACTAAGTAAGTTATGTTACTTAAATTTAGTTACATGTTATTAAAAAAATACCCAGAAATAGCAAAGTGAGCAAAGAATAAGGTTATATTATTATTATAGAGTCAGTCATAGTTTTTCTTTTTTCAAAATGTGATCCTAGTAATATGGGCAGTATATGTACTTCATATAAAATATGACAGAAATGGGGAGGCTTGTAATACAGTGGGCGGATTTGAATAACCTGGCTCTTTCACATGACAACAAATTACCAGCTTCATTTAATAGTGGAAGGTGGTGCAGAAGATATAGCCCAGATTTGATATTTGTGAGCGATCATATAATCCAGCAATGTGTTAAAGTAGTTTGCCCACCTATTCCAAATTCTCAGCACCAGCCAATTATGTATCAGGTTACCTCCCAGTATCACCTTTAGATGTAGGTATAAGTTTAACTTTAAAAAAGCTGACTGGCCTAAATTTCAGAGACTGTTGGACAGTGCTGTTACTCAATAGCTAAACCAAGCTAAACTAAAGAGCTGTGGTGGCACAGTGGTTAGAATTCAGTATTGCAGACTAATTCTGCTGACAGCCAACTGCCAGCAGTTCGGCAGTTCAAGTCTCACCGATTCAAGGTTGAGACAGCCTTCCACCCTTCCGAGGTCGGTAAAATGAGGACCCAGATTGTTGGAGGCAATATGTTGACTCTGTAAACCGTTTAGAGATTGCTGTAAAGCACTGTGACACTGTATATAAGTCTAAGTGCTATTGCTATTACAAGAAATTTGTGGAGGCCATTAAAAAATGTTCCTGGCTATCAATCCTACAGGGTTGTAAAACCAATTATATCCAAGGCCTTACTGTGGAAGCAAAGGACAAACCACAGAAGTATCTTGTTCTTTTTGAAGTTGATTCTATGGCAGTGAACGCAGGCCAACAATTAATTATTTCTATAGCTGAAACTAAGCGAAAAAGCTGGATTAAAACAATAGAGGAACTGGACATACACATAAGTAGCCATAAAGCTTGGAGATTGTTGAGTCATCTGAGTAATGACCCAATTTGCTCTAGAGATTATGCCAACGTGACTGCAGACCGAATAGCCAGTCAGCTTCTTAAGAATGGCAACCCAGATCAAAGGCCACCAAAACCAAGATTAACAGAAATCAAAAGAAATCAAAATCAATAAAATGAGGAAGATAAAACAACTTATCATCCCTCTTTATTAGGGAAGAATTAAGAGAAGCTATAGGGAAGAGTAGGCCATGGAAAACTGCTCGTTTGGAAGACATCCTTATTGAACAGGTAAAGTAATATGGACGGAAAGTAAGACAGTGGCTACTATTTAATGAATGCTTGCAACAATGTAAGATTCCTAGTGTCTTGCGAAAGGCTAAGGTTGTAGCAGTTTTAAAACCAGGTAAAGAGGCCAATAACCCTAAGAACTACTGTCCAACTTCTCTCTTGTGCCATACCTACAAAATCTTTGAAAGAATGATATAAAATCATCTCACTGTAGCTCACCTCATACCATAGTAGGCTGGATTGCGCCCTGAAAAAAGTTGCAGCGCACAGATCCTGAATTTAACCCAGTATATAAAAGATGGATTCCAAAAGGGCAATGTAACAGGAACTTTATTCAGATGATACCATCAATTTTAGAAGACTGAAGCAGAAAATTTTTGATATGACTAAAGATTTTAAATACAAATATCATCAAGAATCTGCTTCAGAACTGTATATTTTTTGTGGAGTTCCAGGGAAGGCGAAGTAGATGGAGGAACCAAAGGAATGGCTTACCATAGGGTAGTGTATTGGCTCCAATTCTTTTTAATATTTACACAAATGATCAGCCACTTCCGGAAGGTACTAACAATTATATGTATGCTAATGATCGGGCAATGGCTGTACAGGGAGAAACATTTGAAGAGGTTGAACACCGTTTAACTGAAGTCCTGGTAGAGCTGAACTGATACTATTGGGATAACCACTTAAGATTAAATCCAGCAAAAACTCAGGTATGTGCCTTCCATCTTGGAAATAAGCAGGCTGCTAGGAAGCTGCATATTATATGGAAAGGGAAGTTACTGAAGTATTGCTACAGCCCTAATATATAAGCAGCACTGTACCAACACTAAACTGAAGGTCAGTGGATGAAACAACATCCTCAGGAAATTAATGAGCTCTACCTGGGGTGCCAAACCAAGGGTCCTTAAGACAACAGCTCTGGCTCTTTGTTACTTGGTATAAATCAGCACACACTGGGAAAGTAGATGTTGCTCTGAATGAAGCTAGCAACTACTCTCTAGATAAGATCTAGCCAGCACTGCCCCACAGAGAAGCAGCAGTATACGGAGAGAGGCTTAAATCGTCTATATCTAGGTAACACCCTCTCTATATTTTACAACCAGCTCATCAGAGATTAAAATCTGGGAAAAAGGTTGACAAAAGACTTTGAAGAATTTGAAACCAGAGTGGACTTATGGAAAGCAACAAAGAACCAACACTGGATGGAACCAATGGAGGAGCTGGCATCTGGGTCTGGTGAAAGCTGGGAAATATGGAAATTGTTGAATAGAATACACATGGCTATAAGATCCAGAGACCCGCTGAACAAATGGGGTTATCTGGTGCCTTCTGACCTTTGCGACTGTGGTGACATGCAGACAACATATACCTGCCCTTTGTGTCCACTTGAGTGTATACTTGAGGACCTTGAGCATGACAGAATGCAATTAATATTGCTAGGTTCTGGGCAAGATTTGTTTAATTTGTACATATTTTAATATTTTATTTAATATTTTAAATTTTATGTTGTTTAGTATGCCTTATTTTAATTGTGATGCTTCCGACACAAATAAACAAATGTGCTTCATGATGAAAAGAGAAAAGATATGAATATTTTATTGAAGTCTGTCTCTATTTGTGCAACCACTGCAATTGGGTTAGAAAGGATAGTATCCAGCCAGATATCAGGAGCCCTTCAAGTACCCAAGCCACCCAGTTTACATTTGAATTACAAAGGCATTAAGACTAAACATGTAATCTTACCTCATGACTCATGTTTTGAAATTTAGTAGTTGCTGACACTGACATAAACTGAGTTGGAATATTCTTACCATTTTCCAAAACATCTTTTCCTGGCACTGGCTAAAAAAAGATATTTAAATTAAAAACGTTTTGATAGACCAACTGAAATATCTATTACCCTCTACTACATGTGGTAACTTACGTGGAACTTATCTTGTACAATTTTATCTTCCCATTGTTTTTCAGAGCTTGCAGATGTAGAAGGTTCAATATTTCCTGAAGGAATGTCAGCTTTTAAGATGAAAGGTAAAAAAAAAGTTTATTTTCTTATATATTGATAACTATATTAAATATAGTTTATATAGACTATATTAAATACAGTGAAATAGTTTTAGCCATAAATTCCACATTTACAATTAGTGGAGCAACTGAAACATAACTGCAAACAGGAAAAAGTTCCCTATTTATATAAAGAAAAGCTTTTAAAATAAGTATGAATCATTTCAAAAGCTGTATCATCCTACCTTTTGCCATATCCAAGCTAAGTTCAGTGAGAGTCAAGGCTGAAATATCCTTAAGTATAGATATGATATCTAACTGTATCTGTTTGCATTCTGGCTGATCTTCATGACTAGAGGCCATCTGCATCAGCTCAAGTTGAGTCTTCATTCTGAACAACAATGACAACAAAAATACAATTAATTATATGAGATTGCCTCTTGCTTTTTTTTAAAAAAATTGAGAAGCAATATATAAAAAACCTCTATAAACGTAGAACACAATACAAATAAAATGTTTAATTAAAGAAACTTATTTGTGTCAAGCACAACTGAACTAAGTGAAATAAAAGAAATGTAAGTGAAAAACAAGTTGATTTTTATGGAGTTACTATCAGAAAAAACCACTGATAGAAAACTAATTTAAAAAATCCTAGAATTAACAAATAGCTCAAGGAATAGGAAAAACAAAACCCAGAAAACCAAAAGATGAGGAGAAATTATTGAAAGAAGGTAAGCTGTAAGTAGGTTTGTGATCAACAAGAATTTTCATAAAATTACTTATTTTTTTACAGGGATTTGTTTACCTGATTGGTAACTGTACCAATCTAATTTTAAACTATATTTATTAACTATGTAGCTAATGTTACTATTTCACACAAGGAAGTAAATTTCTTGACTTAAGAACATAAATCATACTCAGAATTAGACCAGTTATGGAAGCTTGTTATTTGACTTTTTTCAGAATAAAATTCTAATTCAATATCCCTTAATATTTGTCTATAAAGATATACTTAAAGACAAAAGATTACACTTTTACATGCCTCAAAACAGCAAATTCCAATATTGAACTCATCATTATTCTACATAAGCTTGATAAGCATAATTTTTTCCCAAACTATTTCATTTAATATAGTCAGAAATTTTTACACAAATCAGCACATAAAAATCTGATAATGAAAGCTAAATAGTAAAATATCTGGTGATTGTTTTTTTTTAAATCACAAAATCATTTTCTTCTATTGAAAGTAATTACATACAATTAGGTTTATGCAAAAGGTACCTTTCACACCTAAAATATTCCCAAGATTTTACAATTACCTAATGTACATAATGCTAAATCAACTTTAACTTCTTACCTTTGGTTCAAATTGCATGCAACCTGTGAAATAAGAAAAATAAAAATTAAGTTCTTTTAATTATTACACATTACAACCCACCATATTATCACAATATTTTTCAGAAATTAGATAATTAACCAATAGTCTATACCAGGGGTGAGAAAAAGCTCCGAGATGTCACACGACATCACGTGACGTCGCGAGTTTGACGTGTCTGGTCTATACTGATTAATTCAACATGTAAAATCAAGAAAATTTTTGAACATTTGATAAACTGTTTGAAATGAAGGCATTAGGATCATTTTGGGAATCTATTCAATGAAATCCTCAAATATTTTGTTTCTAATTCTACCATCCAAAAGTTTGTATACTGAACTGTAGCAAAAATCATGTCAGTTTGCATGTCTGAGTATTCAATTCCCAATCATTCCTCCAACTAACTGAAACTACGTTGCACATTTTATGCAGGACTAAAAAATTAGTGAGGACCTTTTAGACCAGGGGTCCCTAACCTGCGGTCTGCAGCCCACTACCAGGCTGTGGCCTACTGGCCGGCCAGTGTGCGCACATGTGTGCGCACACTCACCCCCACTCGTGCTAGCGCCGCCACCGCTATGCAAACGGGGCGCTGCACGGCAAAAATAGGACGCCACTGCTATGCAAACAGGACGGCGTACAGTGTGAAAACTGGGCGGCACGCAGCACAAAAATATGGGAAAACCGGGCATCGGGTGGCACGAAAACTGGGCACTGCCCGGTACAAAAATATGGGAAAACCGGGCATCGGGTGGCACGAAAACTGGGCACTGCCCGGTACAAAAATGAGGGAAAACCAGTCAGTGCGTGGCACAAAAACCAGGCAGTGTGTAGCGTGAAAACCAGGTGGCACATGGCGTGGAAACGGGAGGAAACCAGGTGGTGCACGGCATGAAAACAGGCTGTGTGAAAACCAGGCAGCGCACAGCACAAAAATGGGAACAAACCGGGCAGCGGGCAGCATGAAAACCGGGTGGCATGTGGTGCAAAAACTGGGCAGCGCGCGGTGCGAAAATGGGGTAATGCTAGTGCCCATGCTGCAAACCCAGCACGGTGCAAGTGTCACATGGGCGCTAGCACCGCTCCGTTTGTGTTGCGCGTGCTCACGGTCCCGTTTGTGTGCGCGCGTGCGTAAAATGCTTCTCTCCCTCTTTCTCTCTGGTCCGCCAACCGAGAAAGGTTGGAGACCTCTGTTTTAAACCATGGAAAATTATTTTCATTCTGTGTCATTTTATGTGTCAATTTATCTCATTTCTTACTTTCCATTAAGATTTATTTGGAATTAATGTTCTGATATTTAGTCTTGCTTTGTTTTATTAGCTGTATTTTATTGTTTGATAGGTCTAATATTTTATGCATTGTTTTCTACACCGATTTTACTAAAATTAGTCCTTCTGGATATCTTGAAAGGAAAGGAAATGTTTCAAGATGAATACTCAATGTCAGTAAATCTTGCAATAGAAGTCATGTGAATGCCCCCCATTTCTCTCAGAGTACATATTTAGTTTTGCTTTATGAAGGCATCTCTGAATCCACTATCTAAACACTGAGTGGGCGTCTTGAAAGCTTATTATGGCTCAACCACTTAGATAATTTACTCAAATTGTCTAAGCATGCACACACAATATAAAATATACTTTCATTGGGATTGCCCCAGTGCACATTTAAGTATTTTAAGTGCGCTCAGTCCTAGTATGTACTTATAATCAGAAATATCTATTTTTCTGTCTATATACATTCTATAACTTCAAAGGACCTTATATGTCTCATTAGTTTGGTTAAGGCATCAGAGTAATTTTCTGTTGGATCCAGGATGAAGAAATACATATCCAGAGAAATGTGTTTTTTTCCCTCTCTTTCAAACATATTGTTAAGATATTTTCATTTTACCTATCTTAAATAAAGACTATATTTATCATTTATTTCCTGTCTAATTATTTTATTGCATGGAACTAGATTCATTAGGTTCAACTCATAAAAAGAAATGCATTTTTGAATTTATACAGAAATATGCTCTTACATTTTAAAATATTATGTTTTTTTTCTGTCCTAAGTCAACCTCTATGAGAGGAAGAGACAAAATGCAAAAAAACAACAACAATGGACAGAGTACAAGCATCTGTTGGTATAATCACTTTGGATCATGAATCTACCTGAACAAATACAATTAAAATATTGAAGTACAGAATTCAAAAGTAAAGTGAAACATCAACAAATGATAATATTAGGAAATATAAAATAGTTTAGCTATTGTTTAGCATACGCCCAAAATTATATTTAAAATATATTAATTACCATTTTAAACAATATTGGACAAACAACAAATCACTTTATAGCAAATCCAAAACTAAATGTGTTTACCTCTAAGAAATGCTGTGGATCACATTCATCTAAAAGGTTTTCACAATCAATCAGAATATTTTCAATTGTTTTTCGGTGAGCTTCTTTCATATTCTTCCATATAAGATGCTCTTTCTCTTTTCTTTTCTTCTGGATTTCAAGATTTTTAAGCAACTCCTTCTTTCTGATTGCCAAAGCATTATAGAGTTTTTCAAATTCAGTTTTAATCAATTCTTCTTCATTCTGCATTAGGGCCTAGAGGAGCAATGACAAAGACAAAATGTATGAGCACTGAAATATTCCTATCGATGCAGAAGTCAAAATACCAGAAAGCAGTTCAAAGCATAAGAATTTTTTTGTGGGTGGGCACGCACATATGTATGCATGCTTTCAAGTCAGTGTTGACTTCTGGCAACTGACTTCCAACCCCCCCTCCCCCCAAATGTTAAGTCTGCGTGTCTCTTTCGACTCTGGGATTGTAATTTCTTTTTGAAACCAGTCTAGGAGAAGAGGGTCACAAGAGACAAATTGATATACTATCATTGTGGTGAGGGAACTTTGCAGATATTTAAGATGTTTTAATTTGTACATTATCCCCTACTCCACCATCACTATTCATAAGGGCTATGCCAGATTTTTAAAAGGTAAATCATCTGCTTTAATTCTATGCAAGGCTCTCAGCACTCACCTCTACCTAGCTAAAATATGCAAAACATGCCAAAAGTTGGAACATTTCAAATCCTTCAGAGGTTTTGAGACTGAAAGCAGCCCCCAGATTTCCTACTTTATTCTGTCATGAGGTTACAACTATGACCAAAATTAAATGCTGAAGCACTCTATTACAATTACTATATTTTTACACTATCATAAAAGTCCAGTCCAGCACAATACCACTGAAAAAGAAAAACAAGAAAGTCAAAAAGAAACCAAAATGGTTGCACAAAGATCTCTCAGACAAACTGAAAGACAAAAAAGTACAAAAAATGGACAGAGGAACAAATAACTAAGGCTGATTATCAGCAGACAGCTAGAATATGCAAAGATGAAGTCAGGAAAGCAAAGGCTCAGAATGCACAAAGACTTGCAACAGAAATCAAGGATAATAAGAAAAGTTTCTTTCAACATATTAATAACAAGAAAAAAAGTCAAGGAAATTGTAGATCCACTAAAGAGAGAAGATGGCAAGGAGGTAACAGGCATTAGGGAGAAAGCAGAGCTGCTTAACTCATTCTTTGCATCAGTCTTCAGAGAAAAAATATATATAGCCCAACATACAAAAAAAAACTACTGCAAAAGACAAACTAGAAACAAAAATTAAAATAAGCAAGAAAATGGTAAGAGAACACCTATCCGACCTTGATGAATATAAATCACCAGGACCCGACAGATTACATCCCAGAGTTCTGAAGGAGCTGGCAGATGTTATCTCAGAACCATTGTGCCATATCTTTCAAAAATCCTGGAGCACTGGGGAAGTACCTGATGATTGGAAAAGGGCTGATATGGTTCCCATCTTCAAGAAAGGAAAACAGACCCAGGAAACTACAGACCAATCAGTCTAACATCAATACCTGGGAAGATCTTGGAAAAGATAATCAAAAAACATATTTGCGAACAACTAGTAGCAAACAAAGCTATAACCAGTAGCCAATACGGGTTTGTCAAAAACAGATCATGCCAAACCAATCTTATTTTATTCTTTGATAAAGTGACCAAATTAGTAGAATAGAAGGGAATAGAATAGAAGGGGAACTCATCAAATTTGCAGATGACACTAAACTGGCAGGAATAGCCAACACCCCAGAAGACAAGCTCAGAATCCAAAAAGATCGTGACAAACTTGAACAATGAGCCCTATCCAAATCAATGCTTCTCTTCAGCTACAAATGAACATTTTTAAAGGACATGAGCTCTAGAGAAACAGGGTAGGATCAGAGCTTTTTAAAGAATGAGAAAGGAGCAATTCAGATTCTGCCATCATAAATTAATGTTTGCATCTGATACACACTGCTGTCAGGTTCCTATCTTACCTGCAAGTTCCAGCGGTATGTTTTTCTATGCATGATGGCCCATGTTCCGTCTGTGTTTAAATCTACTATTACTTCTTAAAAAATATCCAAAAATGCTGCTACAGGCACAAGTAATCTTTGCTTTGATTACACAGCTTTCTTTTATGTAGTCCTCCTTTGCCTTGATCCTGTCTACCAGCTTCACCACTAATTCTTTCTGTTCTGAATATGCTATTCCTCTTTAATTTAATGCAATGGCTTCTAATGCAGTTATAAATCCTATATACATTTCTTATCCTTACTCTCAAAACTTAACTAGTCATTCCCTTTTATCTTTCCATTTGTACTGCAATGTATCATTTTCCTATTATCATTTGGCGCTTCACTCTCAGTTATCTAATGGCTTCCATATATTTTCCTTTTTTCTCCTCAAACAATATTCAGCTACAACTAAATAACACATCTATTCTGTATTTATGTCTGATCTAAACTTTTTTTAATTGATATGGAGCTTACAAGTGGGTTTTTAGGTTGTAAATGCTTTTGATAAGAAAATCTGTCAAATTTATTTTTTGTAAAATATTGTATACAGGTAGTCCTCAATTTACGACCACAATTGAACCCAGAATTTATGTTACTAAGTGAAAAATTTGCTAAGTGAGTTTTGCTCCATTTTACAACTTTTCTTGGTAAATTAGTAACATGGTTGCTAAGTGAATCTGGCTTCCCCACTGATTTTGCTTATCAGGTCTCAAAGGGTGATCAGATGACTCCTGGACACTACAATCGTCATAAATATGAGTCAGTTGCCAAGCATCTGAATTTTGATCACATGATCATGGGGATGCTGTGATGGTTGTAAGTGTAAAAAATGGTCATAAGTCACTTTTTTTAGTGATATTGTAACTTTGAACGGTCACTAAACGAACTGTTGTAAGTCGAGGACTACCTGTATACAATGATAAAATGTGCTTATGACAGAATTGTATATATGCACAAACATAATCCACTTGGTGAAATATTTTTTCTCAGCTGTCTCTCAACTTATTAATTCAGTTTACCTTTTCATCCTTTGGAGATATTGATATTTCATTCAACATTTTCAGTTGCAATTCTCTTATTTTCTTCAGGTTACTAAAGAAGGCTAGCTGTAGAAAAGGTAGTTTTAAAAGTTAAACCAATTTGAGATGCACAAAACGTTGTTTAAACATCATTTCTAATTATTTCAAACATTTTGAATAATTTTGTTTAAACTAAAAAATATCAGCAAAAATGTTTTCCAGTTTTAATGTTAGTATTATTGCTTAGCTAATACAGAATAGTTTAGATTTCCAAAAATATATTCAGAAATAGGATCTATTTCCTAATGTTACTGTTATTTCTTAGAATTTGGCTTACAAGTTACAATTTTAATTAAGGTCCTCAGACATACATTACACTGAGATCAACAGGTTTGGTACCAGTAAATAAGAATTAATGAATTAAAAGAAAAGGGGAAAGACCAAATTGATGAATTTGCTATTTACATTTTGTCCCAATTTTCTTTTGCTGATTTATTTGGTACCTTTCAGTAAGTCCATGAAGCTTTTTTGGAAATATTTTCAAAATATTTTCAAAAGTGGTTTGCCATTGCTCACTTCCTAGAGCTGAAAGAGAGCGATTTGCTCAAGGCCATGCAGCTAGCTTCGAGCCTAAGGCATGGCTAGAACTCATGGTCTCCCATGCCTTAACCCAGGGGTGTCAAACTCAATTTCATTGAGGGCCACATCAGCATTATGGTTGCCCTCAAGGGGCCAGTAGTTGTCCCCTTCTGTCCCTCAGGCTTGCCCCACAGAAGCCTCTCCTATCCCCTTCTCTCCCTCAGGCTTGCCCCACCGACATCTCTCCTCACCTATCGCCTTCTCTCCCCCCTCACTCCTCCTCCTTCCCGCCAAACCCCCTCTTCTTATATCCTCTCCTTTCTTCCCCCATGCACTCACTCACTGCCCAGCTGGCCTTTTCACGCAGTGCTCATCAGCTGGAGCTGCGTGCACTGATTATGGGTTCCTCACCAAGCCCCGGCAGCCCCGCAGCTGACTCTTCCCCAGAAGACTGCATGCGGCTGCCAGCCACCCGAGGCTTCCAGAAGGCCCAATCAGCTGGAGCCGTGCGCCGATCCCGGGGCCTCAGCAGAGCCCCAGCAACAATGCAGCTTCCCCAGGCCTCTCTGGTGTTGCCATCGCTTCAGCTCACACACACAGACCCACTACATACTCAATCACCTACTAATCTGCTTGCGGGCCAGATCTAAACACATCACGGGCCGGATCTGGTCCAAGGGCCTTGAGTTTGACATGTCTGTCTTAACCTCTTTACCAAACTAGCACTTTTCTTATACTTTTTATTTTTAGTGCTGCAAATCATACTTAGTATAGGAATAAATAGAAAGATGGGTTAAAATACATAACAAAATCGGTAGACAAGATGGCAAACAAGATCCAATTAATTGTTAGTAAATGATATACACAGAGAATTTTGTTTAAATTTTCACTTCCCAGTTTGATAGTTTGCTGCTTAGTTTTTGCTCTTCTACTGCACACCAGTAATTCATCAGCAGTCAAATACTTCTAGGAGCAATTTACTTGAAAGGTAATATCCCTATATGGACCTATCATTCTGTCAATGTTTTGCTCTCCATCCATCCATCCATCCATCCACTATCACTGCTTAAAATCTGCTGATCCATATTTTTTAGGTATTCCTATCTTTGTATAAAACTTATATAAATTTATGATTGAATACTGGATCATCTCAAATTAAATTACTGCTATATTTGCACAAGCATTTTACTGTATTTTATATACAGTTTATGTAATTATGCACACATTACATTCTAATACACTAAATCAAACTGTAAACAGATTACACAATTACAGACCACAATTGGGACCAATATTTCTGCTGCTAAGTAAGGGGGTTGTTAAGTGAATTTTGCCTCATTTTATGACCTCTTTTGCCATAGTTGTTAAGCAAATCATTGCAGTAGTTAAGTGACTCTGGCTTCCCCTAGATTTGTTGGAATCCAGCAGGAAAGATTGATCACACGATAACAGGCTACTGCAACTATCATAAATACATGTCTGTTGCCAGTGTCCTAATTTAGATCATGTGACCATGGGGATGTTGCAATGGTTGTTAAATGCAACGATCAGTCATAAGTCATTTCAGTGCCATTTTAACTTTCAACAGTTGCTAAACAAATGGTTCTAAGTTGAGGATACCTGTAGTAGCAAAAAAAAAAACTTCTACAAAACCCTATCTTCTTATTCTAGAATGTTTTCTTATGGCATTGGATTTGTGTTTGTAAACGCTTCACCTACTTCTCAACAGCTTTTATTGATTCATGTGTGGAGTGTGTCCTAGGATCACAGAGAACTCTATTCTCTTTTATCAGTTTTCCCTGTATCTGATTCTCTTCAAATGGGTTGGGCCTTAAGAGAGGCCTTTTTAACACTTCTGGAAAACATCTTAGATACTTAGATACTCCTACAATTGCGTGTACATTGGTGTCTCTAGGGAGGCCCACGTCACTTTTCCAGGGTCACTCCCTTCCCTTCCCTCCATATCACGCCACAGGTAAGCGCGTACTTTTTCCTCCTGGTACACCGTGTCGATGAGGTTGACTGAATGGAAGACGCCGCGATGGTCTTCCGACACGCACTGCCCGCAGCCTCCAGAGCGGCACATCCGGCAGTAGAGCTGCAGTGGTTGCCCCGGGTGTTTCTTGCAGATCCCTCCCAGAGCAGCCAGTTGAGGAACTAGAGCTGACGAGTCCACCTCCGCTATCGCTTCCAGGCTAGGCTTCGTCGCCGGGCTGGCAGCCCTGAACAGTTTCACCACCTCGGCTAGCGTGGTGTTGACAGGTAATGCAGAAGCCCCGCGGTCGGAAGGAAGCGAGCAGAGTTTGCGGCACAGCGGGCATGACAGAATAATCGAGCCTCCGTCCCGTGACGGGCGACCGGGAGCCCGTGAGCTCTGCTGGAGCGAGTCACGGCTTCGAGGAGAGGGCCTCGATGCGGAGGAAGTGGAAGAGGGCAATGCGACGCTTGCAGCTTGGCTGAGATACTCGACGACGCAATGACGGCAGAAGTTGTGAGAGCAGACGGGCAGCGTGACCGGATCCTCGAAGACCGACAGACACACCGCACACGTCAGGCTGGCCTCCATTTGCACATGCGTTGCAGAGACCCAGCAAATAAGGGTCGAGAGGGATGTTTGGAGTTCTAAACAGTCTTTCGGAGAAAAGGACTTTCCCCTGACTCTACTCACGCTTCCGCCAATAAACAAACGCCCAGCTTTCCTCTATTTGTCACTTACTGAGAACTGCCATTCTCAGACCACGTCCCGCCTCCTTATCCCAGTAAAGAGCCAATTAAGAAGAAAATGAAACCGTTAGCGTTCAAAGTCCTTTCTCCCCGCCTCTTAATATTATTCCAGCGGATAATTAATTCAGATTGGCAGTATTCTCCACCAATGAAGTTGCAGGCTCTCCTGTCATCCAAACGGAAGGCAGAAATGAGTCAGAAAAACATAGTACGTCCTGGGGAATATAGCTTGAGCGATCTCTGATTTTGATAGCGTCTATGAAAACGGATCGATTATATTTTTGAGACTTAAAAAACTGCGTTCCTCATGAAGTACTAAATAGTTGGAGCCAACTCGGAATGCTGTACAATCCTGTCCATGTGCTTTCAGAAATAAGCCCTATGAAATTTGCTGATGTGTATAGGATTGCTGTTTCGAAATATCTTATGTTTTGCTTGTTATGTTACCACTTGAGTACGAAATAGTTCGAATTTTATCTGTTACTGGAAATAAAAGTTACCTGTCTTTTTAAAAACCATGTCAGTGTATGTTGCTCGAATTAAATTGAAGTGTTGAAAGAAAAATCATCAGGGACAAGTCCAAGCTGGGAATAAACAAAATGGAGACTGCTTTAGGAAAGAAGGTTCTTGTTTATTGAGTTGCAGAACCAGACAGAAATATGGCTCTGGGGCAGCTGACCACATGGTGCCTTCTTGGGCTTTTGTGTTTGGTGTTGTTCCTGTGGCATGAACTTTGACCTGAGGTTCAGTGCGCCCTTTTTGTATTCTGATGGTGGTGGGTTAATCCTGTTATGTCCTAAAGGTCATGTCCTGCTTCCCTGTGGCTGATGGCTATGTCCTGTGTTGGATTTTTGGGTGAGGGATTGCTGGTTCTAGGGGTTTTTGTAATCCCATCAGCTCCAAGCTTCCTGGCTCCAGTCTTTCTGAAAGGATTATCAAATCTGCATTTCTACAGAGCTGGTTTCTGCTTGGGGTAGAGACACTTGCGGGGAGGGGTTCTGCCTAAGATTTTCTCTATTATGCATTTCGGGAAATATAATATTCTGCCTTTTTAATATTCCCCAAAATATTTATTTCTCTGGAGGGTGCTGTCTTCCTACAGAAGTATTACAGATTTATAATAAAGAGGCATTACAAGAAGAGATATCAGTGCTTATTTCCGTATATTAATTTCAAAAGGACCCAGCAGTCTCTTTTGTTCTTTATTTCTTCTTTCAACCAGTGGCCTGTCTGATGGGCTAATTTTGAACACAGATTTACTAGTCTTACAGAAGATAGGTGGATAGTTCTATAGTGTTTCTCTTCATTTACATTAGAAGGCGAAAGGGAATTCTTGAAAGTTCACACCATCTTTTTTAACATTTGGAATTTGTAAGCATTGCAAGAAAATGCTAGCCTAGCGGCTACAGCACTTAGAAATATCTCATGGAGTACATAAAATGGTATTGGAGTAGGCAAAATGCACTGTGTCATATCATTTGCATGGGATATTCTTCTATAGGACAAGCAGGAACAAATACATAAAAGAAGTTATCTTTACATGCTCAGACCAGATGAAATTCTTGAATTTGCTTGACAAAGAACCCCAGTGTATTCAGGAATTTAAGTGAGGTCTAAGAAATGCCTTGAAAAAGCAAGGTGAAACTATATGGGGGAAGGTTCTTTTTGAAAGGGTGGGCAGACCTATAGCCCGAGAAGAAATGACTGTGGAGGGAAGAGCAGGAGCCAACATTAGCATGCACAAGCCAGTTGGAATGGAAGTATTATCTACAACAAAATGAGCTGCTGATACACTGCAGAACGCTGGTTGTACTAGCAGTAGTCTGAGTTCTGACATAAAGCAAAAAGACATGGGCAGAAGTTTCATGACAAAATATATTGAGGACAGCATACAACACATATTCATGTTTTTGACAAGTAGTTTATTTGTGTGTCTCACTTTTAACTCCTGACAACTGTCGGGATTAATCCCTGTGGTTTTCTTGTCAATATTTCAAAAATGGTTTGTCCTTGCCTGCTTCCAAGGCTAAGAAGACAAGGTCACACAGCTGTCCTAAAGTGGAGTTAGAATTCATGGTCTCCCAGTTTCTAGTCCAGTGCCTTCATATACCAGACTGACTCTCTAGAGTAGAGGTGTCAAACTTGCCGTGTCATGTGATGTGTCGCAACATATCACAACTTTTTTCCCCTTGCCAGAGCTGGAGTAGGTGCAGCTTCCACGTGACGCATCCGGCCCGTGGGCCGGCAGTTTGACACCCCTGCTCTAAAGTATCCCCTCTTCCCCCACCCCCACCTGTGCTGGGCCACCAAAAAGAAAAGTTGGGGAATGCTGGTTTAGGTAGACTAAAGCCCCTTTATACAGATGTTCATGCAGGACCTTGTTAATTAGTTAAATGAAGATGGCGGGGACACCTTATAGCCCAAAAGGAAGCATGCAGAACTGGAAACAAAGAAAAGAAAAGCTGCCATTTTCTGCACATCCTTCACCCTCCTCCTCATTTTCTCTGCACATCGTTAAGGGTGAATAATTTTATGAATGATTTTGTCAAATATTTATTTATTTACCAACTTTGATGTAGCTCTCAGTTCCCAAAATTTGGGGCAGTTTGCAAACATTGTTGCAAAGAAAAAGAGTGCAGGAAGAGCAGCAAAGATGATAAGGGGTCTGGAGACTAAATCATTTGATGAACAGTTAAGGGAATTAGATATGTCTAGCCTAATGAAAAGAAGAACTAGGGGTGACATGATAGCAGTGTTCTGTTACAGAGAAGAGCGGTTGACCTATTTTCCAAAGCACCTAAGGGCTGGACAAGAAGTAACAGATGGAAGATCATTAAAGAGCTATCCAACCTAGACTTAAGGAGAATTTTCTAACAGTGAGAATAATCAATCAGTGAAATGGCTTGCCTCCGGAAGTTGTGGGTGTTCCATCACTGGAGATTTTCAAGAACAGACAGGATAGCCATTTGTCTGCAATGGTACAGGGTCTCCTCCTTGAGAAGGGGGTTAGACTAGAAGACCTCCAAGGTTACTTCCAACCCTATTATTCTATGTTCTAACTTATGGGATTTATAGATTGCAGGAGGAAGAAGGAAAAAAAATCCAAAATTGGTTGGTTTGATTATGGTTAAATAATGGGTTGGTACTTCTGGGGCTGTTTAATGGATATTTTGATTGATTGAATGCAGTGGTATAGTTGCCATATCTATGTTATTACTTTTGGTATGTAAATAATGTGCTATTATAATAATGAATTATTGCTATGTCTGGTAAGGGTTATGGCTATTTTGATTGGATAGCTTTTGCGTTGGAATTGTTTTATTGAGTGCAATGGGTTGGTTTGCTATATCTCTGCTAGTACTTTTGATAAATAAATGAGGAATTATCACTTAATGTTTAATAATGTTTGCAATGTTTTATGTATGATTAATCAAGACTAGACTTTGCTTATTATTATGAGGCATTAAGGAGGAGTAGGCTTCAAATAGAAGTGGGAATATATATCTGTGTTATTAGGTATTTTTGTTAACTTTTATTAGATTTTTGCTAATAAGGCAAACTGAGGATTTAGAGAGGAGTTTATAGAATATGGAGTGTAGTATGTAATGAAGACCTATTTGGCTGTATTTTAAGAAACAGTGATACATTCTTCATGTTTGATATATTTGCAGCGGATAAAGAGACAAGTTTCCTTTTCTTATATATTTATTCATTCTTCTTTGGGGGAGAGAATTAGGCACTTCCAACAATTTTTTTCTTTTTCTTTAATGTATTTTTGTACTAGGCTTCTGTATCTGTTTTATTAATAAAATTATTAGAAAAATAATTTGTCCCAACCTCACTTTTAAATAGGGAAAATGAAAAAGGGTGCTTCTTGTCCATGCATTAATATTCCTAACAAAGTCCCAATAATTCCAATTCCATCAAGGTGTTGAATGAATACTGACAGGTTGTCAGTAGTTATGAAAACCTTCGAAAGGTTAGTGCTGGCCCACCTGAAAGTCATAACAGATGCACTGCTTGACCTCTTGCAATTTGCCTACTGTTGTGTCCTGGGCCTTGCTGAGTCATTCAGCAAGGCTCAGGAACTCTGCAGACGGCTGCAGAGACCCGGGCAGACCACGTGTCTGCCCGGGACCCAGACAGGCTGTCTCCAGCCTCGCGCGCATGTGCGAGGCAGGAGAATAGACTGCGATCATTGGTTGAGCATCCCCTTGCAAGGGGAGTATAAAAGGGCTTGTTGCCATTGTTCACTTGCTTCTGTTCAGTGAATGTAGCCAATAAAAAGACATCTTTTGTATGAACTGCCTCGTTTCAAATGTCTGCTGTGCGAACAGAACATTGGCGACGAAGGTGGGATCGCCGTTTGGAAGCCTGAAGAAGTAAAAGAGGCCTACTCATCTAAGGCCTGAATGAGAAGAGAAGAGCGGCATCCAGGAGGAGCAACCGCCTGCCAGTACGCATTCGCTGGAGGTGGGCTTGGCTCTGTCGGACCCCTTCTCCTTCCTTGCGGTGAGAGACGTGGACGAGGCCGTCGGTCAAGAAGATGTCCAAGCTAGGTCGTCTCGGCGAATTCGACACTTCACACCCAGAACGCTGGAGCTCGTATGCAGCTCGCGTTGAAAACTATTTCCGGGTAAATAGAGTCCAGGAAGATGGCCTGAAAGCGGCTACCTTGTTGTGTGTCTGTGGGCAAGAGACTTTTGAAATTGCCGAGAATCTTGTTGCCCCAGCACCGTTGGAATCGATCGCGTATGCCGATCTCAAAAAAATGCTGCGTGAGCATTTCGAGCCCACGCTATCAGTAATAGCTTGGAGGCACCAGTTCGAGCAGCGGGACCAGCAGCCCAGAGAATCAGCTGCGGATTTTGTCGCGGCCTTGAGGCAGGCCGCACGACCATGTGCATCGCATGTGATGCTTCCCCTTATGGGGTAGGAGCAGTGTTAAGTCATCTCAAGGAAGATGGAACTCAGGTCCCTGTGGCCTACTATTCTAGGACCCTCTCAGCTGCGGAGCATAATTACGCGCAGATTGACAGGGAAGCCTTGGCAATAATCTCAGGCATCAAGAAATTTCATGATTTCTTGTATGGCCGCCATTTCACGGTCTATACTGACCACAAGCCTTTGCTGGGGTTGTTTACAACCAATAAACAAACTCCTCAGATTATATCTCCTAGAATGCTGAGATGGTCTATTTTCTTAGCAGCTTATGATTACACCCTGGTTCACAAACCAGGTACTGAGATGGGCCATGCTGATGGCCTAAGCAGGTTACCTCTTAAACAAATAGAGGCAGACCCTGCTCCTGCTGTACATATTCTGTCTATTCAGGACTTACCTGAATCTCCCCTCAATGCTAGGGATGTGGCTGCTGAAACTGCCACTGATCACACGCTTGCACGCGTGCTGACATGTGTGTTGTCAGAATGGCCTGACACGTGTCCTGGCACAGACTTCCAAAGCTTCTGGCGTAGGGAGCATGAATTGTCCACATTCAAGGGGTGTATCCTGTGGGGCAACAGAGTAGTCATCCCGGCCTCATTGAGGAATAGAGTCTTGCTCTCTCTTCATGAGGGACATCCGGGAATAGTGAGAATGAAGGCGCTTGCGCGCAGCCATCTGTGGTGGCCTGGACTCGATAAGAACATCGAGGCCCAGGTTCATGGGTGTCAAGTGTGCCAGCAATCTCAGCCAGAAATGCCCCAGGCCCCTGTACATCGGTGGGAGGAGACACTCACTCCATGGTCACGCGTCCATATAAACTATGCTGGGCTCTTTCAGGGGCAATTCTTCCTCCTCCTTGTGGATAGCCATTCCAAGTGGCTAGAGGTCATATCTGTGTTCTCCACTACTACTGCCAGGACCATCCAGGTGCTCAGAGGAATCTTCGCTTCCCATGGCCTTCCTGATGTTTTAGTATCAGACAATGGTCCACAATTTACCTCTTCTGAGTTTCAGGCATTTCTCCAAGCCAACATGATCTGGCATGCCATGTCTGCTCCTTTTCATCCTGCCACCAACGGTCAGGCTGAACGCATGGTGCGCACCACAAAGGACGCATTAAAGAGAATCACTCAAGGACCCTGGCATCACAGGTTAGCTGATTTTCTCCTTACACACCGCACCACATCATGCACAGCTACTGGAAAGAGCCCAGCTGAACTCCGCTGGGGTCGCAGACTTATTACGAAGCTGGACAGGCTTCACTCAGACCGGGTGGCTTCACAGGTGTCGCAACCGCGGGCACCTAGGAGACTTCAAGTGGGTGACCCGGTTTGGACCAGGAACTATGGGCATGGGCATCTCTGGGTACCTGCTGTAATCTGTAAGGTCTCTGGGCCACTATCATACGAAGTGGCCTTAGAGGATGGTCGTGTGCTTCGACGTCACATTGACCAACTGCGCTGGAGGCTTCCTGGCCATGTTTCCTCCCCTAACTCCGCTCTCGGGGGGGAGGGGGACCCCAATTACGATTGTGGTTCACAGTCTCTCCAAGCGGGGGGGTCTCCACATGCTCCAGATGATGGAGGCGGATCCTGACTCTGGCATAGACGCAGGGGGTTTTGCCATGGAGGCGGCTCCTGACTCTGGCAGAGGTCCCTGGCTTAGGGCAAATGGCCGTAAATCGGCTACTCAGGGCACCCCTGCTGCTGGCCTTGGGCCTGAAGGACATTGCTCCCAAGGGGAGTTCCAAGGGTTTTTGGGGAACTCCACCCCACCAAGGAACTTGGGGAACTCGACCCCTCCAAGAAAATCTGGTTTGGGTTTAGCAGATCCAGCCAGTCAGCAGTCAGGGGGAACCCCTGAGTCTTCTGGGCGACAAAGTCCTGGTTTGTTGTGCGCAAGCCGGGAGCAAGCACTCCAGGCACCTAATACACTTCCCCCAAATACCATCACACCTGTACCTAATCTGGTTCCACGGAGATCGGAGAGGGTCAAGGGTCCTCCTAAAGATTTGAATCAATATGTGAGGTCCCTGCGGTGCTAATATTGTCAAAAAGTGAAAGAACGTGGATTCCACGGAACCCTGAGGGACAGAGGTCGCAAGGAGTATGGGGTGACCACCTGGTTGTTGCTGGGCTGACTTTTGGCTTAGGGCTGTCAAACGACAGGGACAACGTTGTCTAAGCCAAGGGGGGAGGGGTGTTGTGTCCTGGGCCTTGCTGAGTCATTCAACAAGGCTCAGGAACTCTGCAGACAGCTGCAGAGACCCGGGCAGAGCACATGTCTGCCCGGGACCGGTTGCAGAGTCTGCCCGGGACCCAGACAGGCTGTCTCCAGCCTCGTGCGCATGCGCGAGGCGGGAGAATAGCCTGCGATCATTGGTTGAGCATCCCCTTGCAAGGGGAGTATAAAAGGGCTTGTTGCTATTGTTCACTTGCTTCTGTTCAGTGAATGTACCCAATAAAAAGACATCTTTTGTATGAACTGCCTTGTCTCAAATGTCTGCTGTGCGAACAGAACACCTACCATGCAAATAGATTGGCAGATGATGTTGTCAATATGGCACTGCACTACATTTTACAAGATCTTGAATCCCCAAAGACCTATGCAAGGGTCCTTTTTGTAGACTTCAACTCAGCATTCAACACCATCATTCCAGAAATCCTCCTCTCTAAACTGACTCAGTTAGCTGTGGCTGAACTCACTTGCAGATGGATAATAAGCTTTCTAACAGATAGGAAGCAGCAGGTGAAGCTAGGTAAAATCACATCAAATGCCCTTTCAATTAGCATATGAGACCCCCAGGGCTATGTGCTCTCTCCATTACTCTTTTCTCTCTATACCAATGACTATATCTCGAAGGATCCCTCTGTTAAAGTACTGAAGTTTGCAGATGATACACAGTCATTGGTCTCTGTCAGGTCCTTATCGGAACACTGCCATTCAACGGGAGGTGGAGCATGCACTATTGTGGATTGAGGATGTTCCTGCATTGTTTCTACTTTCACTTTGATGTATCTGCATGGGAATTAGGGAGGGGGGAAACCCCTCAGGGCCATCTTGCATCCTGCTGGCTAGCAAGGACGAAGCCCCAAAGAATGGCCGGTTATCAACTTTTCGGCTCGAAGTTCTCACAACATCTTCACGCCAGCAGATTTGCTCCTGATGGACTCGGGTATCAGGGTGGGGCTGAAGAAATGGGACTTTTAGCTTAAAAGGTGGGAACTTCAGATTCCGCCTTTCTTCTCTGCAATCACTTTCTCTCAGTAAAAGATTCTTTTTGAAACAATGCCTGTTTCAAGAGTTGTGTTTTCCTGAGGCGATAGCTGAGGCAAGACCTTACAGTCTCATTCGAGATGATGATGAGTCTGCATATAGACAGGAGGTAGATCAACTGTGGTGCAGCCAGAAAATCTGGAGTTGAACACTCTTAAAACTGTAGAAATAATAGTAGATTTTAGGAGTAGCTCTCCTACTACCTCTTGCAATATTAGACAACACAGTATCAACAGTAGAGACCTTCAGGTTTCTGAGTTCTATAATCTCCCAAGATTGAAACAGACATCAAACATTAGAACCATCATTAAAAAGGCACAACAAAGAATGTTCTTCCTGCATCAACTCAGAAAGCTCAGATTGCCCAAGGATCTGCTGATCCAGCTCTATAGAGGAATTATTAAGTCTGTCGTTTGTACTTAAGTAACTGTCTGGTTTGGCATAGCGACTAAACAAGACAGGTACAGACTTCAGCAGTTAATAAAGACTGCAAAATGCCCCAACAAAAAACAGCTTGCCTTCCATTGAGGATCTGTATACTGCACAAACCAAAAAGAGGGCTGAAAAAATATCTACAGACCCCTCACATCCTGGACATACTGTTTCAAATTGTCCACTCAGGATGCTGCTATAGGGTATTGCATGCCAAAAAAACTAGACACAAAGATAATCCCCCCCCCTGTGCCATCACTCTGCTGAACATCTAATTCCAACAGCAATGTCTTAGGCCTAAAGATATTTACCCATGTAGTAGGCTGTATTGCTATTATCCTCCTCATCTTTCTCATCTTCTCATTTCTCAGCTTTTCTCATCTTCTCATCTTTCCTACTACCTTCTCCTATAGGTAGTTTATGATTATCACTTATTGATTGTATTTTATGATTAATGATTGTAACTATGCTTTATGATCTATGACCTATCACTTTTGTTGTTTGTATGTACATTGAGAGTTTATGAACCAGAGAAAAATTTCTTGTGTGTCCAATCACACTTGGCCAATAAAGAATTCTATTCTATTCTATTCTATTCTATTCTATTCTATTCTATTCTATTCTATTCTATTCTATTCTATTCTGTTCTGTTCTGTTCTGTTCTGTTCTGTTCTGTTCTGTTCTCTACTCTACTCTACTCTACTCTACTCTACTCTACTCTACTCTACTCTACTCTACTCTACTCTACTCTACTCTACTCTACTCTACTCTACTCTACTCTACTCTACTCTATTCCAGCTTCAGATGATATTAAATGTTGGCAAATGCTTTCAGGCTGTATGAATGAGTCATGTTGAACATGTTGGACATGGCTGAACTCTATACATGTAAAAACCTTCCATTACATTATTTATAACCCAGAGATCACCAACCTTTTCATCTGGCAGCCCAGAGGGAAAGGGATCAGCTGGGAAATTTGCATTCGCACGTGCACGTGTGCAGAAATGGGGCCGTGTACACCCACATGGCGCTAGCAGCCCCATTTGCATAGGCGTGCAGACGTTAGCCGCTGCGGCTAGCCCAGGGGTAGGCAACCTTGGCTCTTTTATGACTCGTGGACTTCAACTCCCAGAATTCCTGAGCCAGCATGGCTCAGCTTGGAAACTTCTCCCTTTCCCCTCAGCATGGCTGGGTCAGGAATTCTGGGAGTTGAAGTCCACGAGTCATAAAAGAGCCAAGGTTGCCTACCCCTGGGCTAGCCCCTTGAATATGCGCATGCGCAACGGGCTGTGAAACCCCCACGGCACTAGTGGCCCCATTTGTGCATGCGCACAGGTGCTAACTGCCGCCGCTAGCCCGTGCGCATGCGCAAATGGGCCACGAAACCCACACAGGGCTAGCGGTCCCCATATGTGTATTCGAGCAGGCAATAGCCACTGCCACTGCTAACCCCTGTGCACATGTGCAAACGGGCCATGCAACCCGCGTGTGCACTAGTGGCCCTGTTTGCACAGGTGCGCAGGCACTAGCTACCGCCGCTAGCCCCACACACATGCGCAAATGGGTCTGTGGGCGCTAGCGCAAGTGGGGGTGAGTGCACGGACCAGCTTATCTTGCAGCCCGGTGGCCAGTAGGCCACAGCCCAGTAGTGGGCCGTGGCCCATAGGTTGGGGACCCCTGTTATAATCAATAATAAGGAACATTGGTGTTTTCTTAAAATATAGAGCTGCATAAAAATTACTTGCATTGAGTTCTCATTCCTTTTGGGCAGAGGCAGGATATGAAAGGAGACTCAGATAATAATAATTATTAATAATAATAATTAATAATAATAATAATAACAACAACAATAATAATAACAACAACAATAACAATAACAATAACAATAAATTAATAACAACAACAACAACAATAATAATAATAACAACAACAATAATAACAACAACAATAACAATAACAATAATAATAAATTAATAACAACAACAACAACAACAACAACAACAACAACAACAACAATAACAATAATAATAATAATAATAATAATAATAATAATAATAATAATAATAATAATAATAATAATAATAATAATAATAATAATGACCTTGGAGGTCATCTAGTCCAACCCCCTGCTCAGGCAGGAAACCCTATATCATTTCAGACAAATGGCTGTCCAGTCTCCTCTTTAAAACTTCCAGTGTTGGAGCATTCACAGCTTCTGGAGGCAGGTTGTTCCACTGATTAATTGTTCTAACTGTCAGGAAATTTCTCCTTAGTTCTAGGTTGCTTCTCTCTTTGGTTAGTTTCCATCTGTTCCATCTGCCTTCAGGTGCTTTGGAAAATAGCTTGACTCCCTCTTCTTTGTGGCAGCCCCTGAGATATTGGAACACTGCTTATCATGTCACCCCTTATTCTTCTCTTCATTAAACTAGACATACCCAATTCCAGCAACCATTCCTTATATGTTTTAGCCTCCAGTCCCCTGATCATCTTTGTTGCTCTTCTCTGTACTCTTTCTAGAGTCTCAACATCTTTTTTACATCGTAGTGACCAAAACTGGATGCAGTATTCCAAGTGTGGCCTTACCAAGGCATTGTAAAATGGTATTAACACTTCATGTGATCTTGATTTTATCCCTCTGTTAATGCAGCCTAGCACTGTGTTGGCTTTTTTGGCAGCTGCAGCACACTGCTGGCTCATATTTAAGTGATTGTCCACTAGGACTCCCAAGATCTCTCTCACAGTTGCTACTATTGAGCAAGGTACCACCTATACTATACCTGTGCATTTGGTTTTTCTTGCCTAAATGTAGAACCTTTTTCACCATTGAATTTCATTTTGTTAGATAGCGCCCAATGTTCAAGATCCTTCTGTATCTTAAGCCTATCTTCTGGAGTGTTGGCTATTCCTGCCAGCTTGGTGTCGTCTGCAAATTTGATGAGTTCCCCATCTATCCCCTCATCCAAATAATTGGTGAAGATGTTGAAGAGTACTGGGCCCAGAACAGAGCCCTGGGGCACCCCACTACACACTTCCCTCCATGTAGATACAGTTCCATTGAGGACCACACGCTGAGTACGGCCGGTCAGCCAGCTATGAATCCATCTGGTGGTGATGCTGTCTAACCCACATTTTTCTATCTTATCAAGTAGTAGGTTGTGGTCTACTTTATCAAATGCCTTACTGAAATCCAAGTAAATTATATCCACAGCATATCCTATGCCATTTCTGTGAATTAATTGTACTGATTCCAAACTCCAGAGGACAATTGGTTCAAAATACAGATAGTCCCCAGCTTATGACCATTTGTTTTGCAACCTTTCAAAGTTATACTGGTCCTGAAAAAAGTGACTTAAAACTGGTACTCACACTTGCAATTGTCACAGCATCCTCATGGTTACATGATAAAAATTTGGGCACTTGGCAACCAACATGTAAGTACAATGATTGCAGCATCCCAGGGACATATAACTGCCATTTGCAACCTTCCCAGTGGCTTCTGAAAAGCAAAGTCAATGGGGGAAGCCAGATTCTCTCAATGACTATGGGATTCATTAACTGCAGTAATTTGATTAACTACTGTGGCAAAAAATGTCATAAAATCAGGTGCGATTCACTTAGCAACTGCCTTGATTAGCAACAGATATTCTGGTCTGAACTGTGGTTGTAAGTCAAGGGCTATTTCTTCATCTCAAAATGATTATGTCAGATCTGCCATCTTCAGCTTTCATGCTTTGCTGGCATCTTGCCATAAAATGTGAGGGGAGAGGAGGGGAGAAAGAAATGTAGAGTAGTAAAAATGGGCATGGGAATGTGAAGGCAAATGGTGGGAGGGGAAGACAGCCTTGGCAGAAAGCAGAGATGCCAGGACCAGAATAAACCAGCTTCCAAGGACACCTGGCCTGGGAACAGAATGTGCAACTGCATTGAGTGGCATCAAACATCCAAGCCATTCCCAAAACATCTAAATGGTATGCTATTGGACACTGATGAACTGGTCAAGGGGGAAGGGCCAGGGAAAGGGGAAAAAGTGTGGGACTATTCAGATCTAGCCTTTCTTTCATTGCAACCACTGGACTTTAGTAAAAAAACAAAACCCTATCACTTCAACTAAATGGTGTCGAGGCTCTTTCTTTCCTAAAGATCTGAGTTGGGGCAAACCTGACAGATAATTTCAAAAAAGCCAATGCAATCCTAGGCTGCATTAACAGAGGGATAGAATCAAGACCCCATGAAGTATTAGTATCACTTTATAAGCAATGCTTATAAGACTTAGTAAGACCATACTTGGAATGTTGCATCCGGTTTTGGTTGCCCCAATATAAAAAAGACAATGGGACTCTGGAAAGAGTACAGAGAAGAGCAACAAAAATTATTGGGGGCTGGAGGCTAAATCATATGAAGAATGGTTGCAGGAATTGGGTATGTCTAGTCTAGTGAAAAGAAGTAAAAAGAAGGATTAGGAGTGACATGATAGCAGCGTTCCAGTATTTGAGGGGCTGCCACAGAGAAGAGGGGTCAGTCTATTTTCCAAAGCACCAGAAGGCAGGACTTGAAGCACTGGATGAAAACTCCAAGTTCATGGAGAGAACCAACATAGAACTAAGAAGGAATTTCCTGACAGTGAGAACAATTAACCAGTGGAATGGTTGCCTTTAGAAGTTATGGGTGCTCCATCACTGGAGGTTTTAAGAGACTGGACAGCCATTTGTCCAGAATAGTATAGGGTCTCCTGCTTATGCAGGGGTTTGGACTACAAGACTTCCAAGATCCCTTCCAACTCTGTTATTCTGTTAGAAGCGAAGTATAAGGTTTTTTTCTTGCTGTGCTCTTTAACGACAAATATTCCCACCTAATATTGTCTAGCTTGTCTTTTCTTAATAGCTGTTGGAAAAGATTTGCAGCAGTCTGCTTCTATTAAACTGAACCAATTCAGTACTTCCAGTGAGTACTCAAGTCTATTTAAGGATTTGCATGCTTGAACAGAAAATTATCTGTTCCAGTTTGGTGCAAATCAAACTTAAATACCAAAACCCACTTGCCATATGCTTTATATATAATACACTAGAAAGACTTCAGAAAGATACCAACTAGGAAAGCAATCTTTATACTGTAATTATTTCTCAAAGAGCTTTCAAAACTATTCAAAGCATTCATACAATACAGGTAGTCCTCAACTTATGACCACAATTGAGCCCAAATTTTTCTTTGCTAAACAAGACAGTTGTTAAGTGAGTTGTTCTGTTTCAGCTGAAGAGACATCGAGGCGAAGCAGGAGTAACAAACACAAGTCTTTATTGAGATCACGAACAGAACAGAAGACAAAATGGCGCCATGGCCTTTTATAGCCCCTTGCAAGGGATAGCATCAACCAATCAATGCAAGGCTAGTCTCCCGCCTTGCGCATGCACACAAGGCTGGAGACAGCCTGTCCGGTCCCGGGCAACCACGTGGATTGCCCGGGCCTTCTGCAGCCTCCTGAGTCTGCTGAATCATTCAGCAGTCCCAAGACATAACACCCCTCCCCCCTTGGATAAAACAATGTGAATACTTATAGTTTTAAAACAACCTACATATACATGTTTTTGTTCAATTATCATGTAATTAATTCTAACACAATTATGCCTGCACACAGGCAGACCCTTATACCTCATATTGTTTCAGGTTATCAATAGAACACCCTTCTATGAGTGTCCAGAGTTCTAGAGAACTAGTAAGCCTCCCTAATACTTGACAGGAACCTCACATAGTCCTTTAGATGTTTGGGTGGACCTTTGGCCCTCTCTGACCTTCTTGGAGCTAGCGTTGGTGCCTGGCGTGCCACCTCGCCTGTTGGGCTAGGCAAGCCAGGACTTTGATGCCCCCAAGACCCAGGCAACCCTCCAGACTGCTGACTGGCTGGATCTGCTAAACCCAAAGCAGAGTTCCTTGGTGGGGTGGAATTCCCCAAATCCACAATGGACCCCTCTTGGGAACACTGCCCTTCGAGCCCAAGACCAGCAGCTGGGGTGGCCTGAGGAACTGATTGACTGCCATGTCCCAACGACCCGGTGCCTGTGCCAGAGTCAGGAGCCGCCTCCATGGCAAAACCCCCTTCAGGAACATGTGCAGGAACATTTGAAGGTCCACCTTGGTGGAGAGACTGGTCCACAATCGTAATTGTGGTCCTCCTCCCCCCCCAGAGCAGAGCCAGGGGCGGAAGAGTGGCTGGACAACCTCCAGCGCAGTTGGTCAATGTGACGTCTGATCACACGACCATCATCCAAGGTCATTTCGTATGACAGTGGCCCAGAGACCTTGCATACCACTGCTGTCACCCAGAGATGTCCAGGTCCATAGTTCCTTGCCCAGACCAGATCGCCCACCTGTAGTCGCCTAGGTGCCCGCGGTTGGGACACCTGTGAAGCCACCCGGTCAGGGTGCAACCTGTCCAGCTTAGTGATGAGTCTGCAACTCCAGCAGAGTTCAGCTGGGCTTTTCCCAGTGGCAGTGCAAGGTGTAGTGCGGTGACAAAGAAGAAAGTCAGCTAACCTGTGATGCCAGTTTCCATGAGTGATTCTCTTTAAAGCATCTTTGGTAGTATGCACCATACGCTCAGCTTGACCGTTGGAAGCTGGATGAAACGGTGCAGATGTGGCATGCCGGATCATGTTGGCTTGAAGGAAACCCTGAAACTCAGAAGATGTGAACTGGGGTCCGTTGTCTGAGACAAGGACATCTGGAAGACCATGTGAGGCGAAGATGCCTCTCAGCACCTGGATGGTCCTGGCAGTAGTAGTGGAGGAAACAGGAACAACCTCTAGCCACTTGGAATGGCTGTCCACGAGGAAAAGGAAGAATTGCCCCTGAAAGGGCCCAGCATAGTCGATGTGTACCCTCGACCATGGTGTATGTGTCTCCTCCCACCTATGTACAGGGGCCTGGGGCATTTCTGGCCTTGACTGTTGGCAGACTTGCCACCCATGCACCTGGGCCTCGATCTCTTTATCGAGCCCAGGCCACCAGAGGTGGCTACGTGCTAGCGCCTTCATCCGGACTATTCTCGGATGTCCCTCATGCAGAGGGAGCAAGACTCTAGTCCTCAATGAGGCCGGGATGACTACCCGGCTACCCCACAGGAGACACCCCTTGAAAATAGAAAGCTCGTGCTTCCTTTGCCAGAACCCTTGGAATTCTGCACCCGGGCACGTGTCAGGCCATCATGACAACACCCATGTCAGCACACATGTAAGCGTGTGATCAGTGGCAGTTTCTGCGGCCACGTCCCTAGCATTGAGGGGAGATTCAGGCAATTCCTGAATGGAAAGAATGTGAAGAGCAGGAACAGGATCTGCCTCTATCTGCTGTAGAGGTAATCTGCTGAGACCATCTGCATGGCCCATTTCTTTACCTGGTTTGTGAACCAGGGTGTAGTCATATGCTGACAAGAAAATTGACCATCTCAGCATTCTAGGAGATATAATGTGTGGGGTTTGTTTTGTTGTTGTAAACAAACCCAGCAAAGGTTTATGGTCTGTGTAAACCATGAAATGGCGGCCATACAAGAAATCGTGGAATTTCTTTATTCCAGCCACAATTGCCAAAGCTTCCCTATCAATCTGCGCATAATTACGCTCTGCAGATGAGAGAGTCCTAGAGTAGTAGGCCACAGGGACTTGTGTCCCATCAGCCTTGAGATGGCTCAGTACAGTCCCAACCCCATAAGGGGATGCATCACAGGCTATGCACACAGGCAATTGCTCATTAAAATGGGCTAATACCGCATTTGAAGAGAGCAAGGCCTTGACCTCTGTGAAACTCCTTTCATGGACCTCTGTCCATTTCCATGAAGCCTGTTTGTCCAAGAGCCGGTGTAATAGCTCAGCCACTGCAGCCTTGTGGGGAAAGAATGAATGGTAAAAATTTAACAGCCCCAGGAAGACTTGAAGCTCACTCTTCGACTGGGGGCTTGGGGCCTGCTGAATCGCTTGAAGCTTGGATTCTGAAGGATGGATGCCTTCAGCATCGATACGGAATCCCAAGAACTCAGTGGAGGTGACTCCAATTTTACACTTGTTTTGCTTCAGCTTCAGCCCTGCTTGACAGAAACGCAGCAAAACAGCTCTCAGCCTTTCAGCTAAGTTCACAGATGACTCCCCAGCGATGAGGACGTCATCAAAATAGGGACAGACCCCCGGAATACCACAGAGCGTTCGCTCCATCACACTTTGGAATATGCCAGGGGCTACATTAACCCCAAACTGCAGCCTTTTTACCTTAAAGGCTCCCCGGTGCATCACAATTGTTTGGGCCTCAGCCATTGCCTCATCAACAGGTAACTGTTGATAGGCCTGAGCCAAATCCAGCTTTGCAAACATCCGACCCCCCTTGAGGGAGGCCAAAATGTGGCTCACCACTGGCACCGGATAGGCATGCTGCTGCAATGCTCTATTAAGTGTACATTTATAGTCGGCACAAATCCGGACCTCTCCATTGGCTTTCAGTGGCGTGACTATAGGGGTTTCCCATGGACTAGAGTCCACAGGCTCTAAAATGCCTTGCTGGATCAGCTTGTCCAGCTCTGTATCTATTTTGCTTTTCAAGGCAAAAGGTACCCTTCTGGGCTTGATTCTAATGGGTGTGATGGCTGGGTCCAAACGTAAGGCAATGGGAGGCCCCTTGTACGAACGAAGCTCTGCACTGAACACATCCGCAAACTCCTTGCAAACATCTGCAAGGCCTGACATTTGCAGATTGTGCAGCCCAGTCACTTGGATCCCAAGGGCCTCGAACCAATCGAGTCCTATAAGACTCGTGCGATCACCCCCAACTACCACCACGTCTAGCAGTCCTTGAAAACTCTTACACTGGACTCTGACTGTGGCCTCCCCCTTCAAGCTGACCCTCGAATTTTGAAAGTCAGTGAGGATTAAATTTGAAGGCCTGAGTTTGACTCGAAGGCCACTTCTGTGGCAAACCTTATTAAAGGTGTCTAAGGAGATGATTGATAGAGCGGACCCGGTGTCCAGCTCCATCGACAAGGGAACCTCTTGCAACTTCATGTCAAGGCGAAGTTTCTTTTTTAGAGGCCTGTGAACCCCAGTTTTGAAAATGCCCCTACGGGACGTGCAGAAGCCCACCCTATTTTGGCTAGCAATGTGGCCTTGCCTGCCACATGCCCGGCAGGTAGCGAAGTGGAACTGGCAATCAGCTCGCTTGTGGCATCCTCCACAGCCGAAACACCGAAGGGATGCTGCCGCTCTTTCTCTGTGCCCTTGAGGCTTCTTCACTTTGGCCTGTTGAAGCCTGTCCACCTCTTCCTCTGGATCCGATTCGGATGCCTCTCGAGCAACATCTTGATGGATTGAGACCGCCGCTGGGGGGTTCTGGGCAAGCCACAGGGCCTTCACAGCGCCACCTGCTGCTTCTTCAGCTGCAATCTCTCTCAGAGCATCTTGGAACGATACATCTTCCTTTGCAAAAAGTTTCTGTTGTAGCTCACGACTTCACAGTCCGCAAACCAACCGATCCCGGAGTCTCTCTTCCAGATCCGTGAAAGAACACTGCCTAGCTGCTTGTCTTAAGGCAGCAACAAAGTCCGCGGCAGACTCACCAGGCCTTTGATCTCTCTGCTCAAATGCATGCCTCGAGGCAATTACTGAGAGCTTGGGTTCGAAATGCCCACGCAGCATCCTCTTCAAATCGGTGTATGCAATTGATTCCAATGGTGCTGGGGCTACAAGATTTTCTGCAATGTCAAAAGTCTCTTGCCCACAGACACACAGCAATGTAGCAGCTTTAAGGCCGTCTTCCTGGATCTTATTAACTCTAAAATAATTCTCCACCTGAGCCACATAAGAACTCCAGCGCTCAGGGTGAGACGTGACAAAATCTGACAAACAGCCCAGCTTTGACATCTTTACAGCCTGTAACCTCTTCTATGCCTCTCGCTGCAAGGAATGAGAAGGGGTCCCTTGAAGCCGAGCTCACCTCCAGCCTCTTCGTACTGGCAGGCAATCGCTTCCACCGGACGCCGAACTTCTCAGCGCTTCAGGCCTCCTTTGGTAAGTCAGCCTAGCTTCTCCTGTTTCTTCTTGCAGCGGATCCCACCTTCATCGCCAATGTTCTGTTTCAGCCGAAGAGACATCGAGGTGAGGCAGGAGTAACAAACACAAGTCTTTATTGAGATCACGAACAGAACAGAAGACAAAATGGCGCCATGGCCTTTTATAGCCCCTTGCAAGGGACAGCATCAACCAATCAATGCAAGGCTAGTCTCCCGCCATGCGCATGCACACAACGCTGGAGACAGCCTGTCTGGTCCCAGGCAACCACGTGGATTGCCCGGGCCTTCTGCAGCCTCCTGAGCCTGCTGAGTCATTCAGCAGTCCCAGGACATAACATGAGTCATACTCCATTTCACAACCTTTTTTGTTATAGTTGTTAAGTGAATCACTGTAGTTGTGCTGGATCAGTATGTAGCCATCTGGCCAGAGTGTATATCTAGCTTAGAAAACTGTGTGTAGAGCAAGTAGCATTTTAAGGGTTAAAAAGCCGTCTCCTTAAGAGATGGACTTCTGGGAAATGTAGTTTAGTTGTTACATGGTTATATCTGTATTCTAATTGGTCACTGGGAGGGACTTGTGGTTTATGACCAGACATCCTGTTATGTGCCAGGTTTTTATTATCTCTCTGCATGAATCCTAGCCACGAGGCTAGGCTAGGAACTCCATAGCAACATGTAAGATTTATGTAGAATGGGGAAATCCATTATTCTTTTACCTACGAAATGGGTCCAGATTACAACCTACATTCTAGAAGAACTTCTACAATAACTGTGAGTTAATGTCTTGAGGGTACCTGGAATAAAAGTAATTTTGTATGATTCATCCGTTGAGTTTATTCTGCCTGTTTCAAGTGGAATCAAGCAACCTTCTCTGCATGAGACAGGAAAATAGTTATTAAGTGATTCATGTGGTCGTTAAGCAAATCTGGCTTCCCCCATTGACTTTGCTAGTCAGAAGCTCCTTAGGAAGGTTGCAAATGATAATTCCAGGGCCCTGGGATGATGCCATCATTGTAAATACATGCTGGTTACCAAGCACTCGAAGTTTGATCGCATGACTGTAGGGATGCAATGGTCATAAGTTTGAGGACTAGTTAATGTCCCTTTTTTCAGTGCTGTTGTAATTTTGAACAATTCTTAAATGAATGGTTGTAAGTTGAGGATTACCTGTACACTAACCTTGTAAGCATGGACCACAGACTTTATTTCTGGAAGCAGCACTGTTTTAACTAGGGAAAAATATATCCTAAAAGACAACCAAGCTGAAAATTTAGATGTTATTTCTGCAGTCTATCATGGGTTATTTGAAATAAATGAATGTGGAGTGCAGCTTTCCATTTTTAACATGTATCATATTTTCAAATGAAATTACGGATTTATGAAACAATAGATTAAAATTGCTGATGATAATGCTAGCCCAATTAAGATTAAATTAAATAGTTCTCATATTTTCCTCATAATAAAATTATAGACCTTTTAGAATGAACAAATGCAGTTGAAATACTGTATATTAAAACCATGTTAATGTTATCTAGAGAAACCAGCAGCTCAAGTGGGCTTTCAAAAACTGTTTATCCCCAAGTGGTGTATATCCTATACATATGTCTTCAATCTAAATGTACTGAGAGTGATGTAAACTCCAAGGGACTTGAGATATACTACAAAGAAAACAATTATTCCCATTCTATAGATGACTAAACTGAATTTGGACTTACATTTCATAACAGGTTGGACTTTCAGAAACAGTGATTTCTAGAGGCCTTTTTGAATAGAAGGGAGCAGTTTTTTAAATGTAGGGGTTGAGTTATATAACAAGATTATTTTTCAAGATAAAGTCCCCTCCTTTGACTCTGCAAAGTAACAGATAAAACAGACAATTTGTTTTCACTGACAGTTAAGTCCATACCCACCCTACAAACTATGTGATGATGTGAGCAAACAAAGATGACTCCTGCTAAATGTCTTTCCAGTATAAAATGTTGCATTATAAACATACTATAATGCTTTCTTCTGCTATGTTGGAGCCTATGTGGCTGCTAGTTTCAAATCCTTTTTATCACATTGTTATCTGTGCAACAACTCATAGAATACTAAACTGCAGAACTATTGTTCAGGAGCGAAAACATTAGGAGGTTGATAGTGCAGTCAAGGCCAGTCCTATTTATCAGATTGGATGAAGTGGCTCTTTCAAACATCAGATAATGAAACCTGGTTGAGATGTCCTTCAAGACAGAAGATGATGTTTTTACATTGCCAGGGTTAAAGAAAGATTCAGTGGCTCATCTGGTCAGCTTTTGCACCAAAGTTCCCATTTTAACCTTTGTCTCAAGCACTAACTCTGAAGATACTGTGGAGCTATTAGTGGCTACACTAAACCTGAATTCCATAGAACTTTTGCACATTTACCACCGTGCTCCTCCCTGCCCACCAGAGGAGATCCCATCACTACTGCTGTTATGTATGTATTTCCTTTGCTTCTGAAAACATTGCCACAACTCACTTCTGTGGTTGTTATCCTTATGAAAATAAGTCAAAATGGTGCCTTTCTACCCAGGACATGAGATGAGATGAGATGAGATGAGATGAGATGAGATGAGATGAGATGAGATGAGATGAGATGAGATGAGATGAGATAAGATATAGCCCTCCTAACAGATCCTGGCCCTCCAGCCCAGTTTCTTTCATACAGACTAATTCAACCAACTAGTTTTTAGAAAAGGCTGTGGCCATTAGTCAATATCCTTAAATTGTGATCTCCAATCAACTGAGAATTGCTACTCTGGAGCATGACACAATACATTTATCAACTAATTCAGAGCCCATCTCATAAAACTAAAGATATACATATATTCATTTTCATATTTCATATTCATTTTCAAATGAATATGATTGCAGAAATATACATGTTTCAAATAAAGTTTAGTTTGCATCAGAGGCTACAAAGAAACACAAATATAAAGTGTCATCTCTGACATCATCCTTTTTCATGTTCATACAACATAGAACATGTTCTATTTTCCTCTCTGACATCATCCTTCATGTTCTATATTATAACGTTTCGTATTTTGTATTCCCTCCAAAAATTTATCAAATCATAATTCATAGAAAAATGTAATAATGTTTAAATGCTTTGAGTATTTTAAAAAAATTCCTTGATTGAATAGAGTAGAAATATAATTATAAAAAACTCATCAGGGTCTTCAGTTTACTAACTGGAATATGGAATATGAAGAATAGAATAGAATAGAATAGAATAGAATAGAATAGAATAGAATAGAATAGAATAGAATAGAATAGAATAGAAGAGAAGAGAAGAGAAGAGAAGAGAAGAGAAGAGAAGAGAAGAGAATAGAAGAGAAGAGAATAGAAGAGAAGAGAAGAGAAGAGAAGAGAATCTTTATTATCACTTTAAATGTACACTAATCAGTATACTTCAAAATGAAATTTTGTTGCACTCAGCTCTCAAAAAAATACCATTATGCGTATACCCACATACACAAATATGACACAGAGAAATCTCACAGTTTAGTTCAAATGTATACATATTCATGATGGGGGGGAAAAGAATCCTGCGAATTAACAAGACGGATGGCATAAGGAACAAAACTGTTACAGAATCTAGTAGTTCTAATATAAATACTTTGATACCTCCTCCCAGAGGGGAGCAGCAGAAACAGACCATGAAGTGGGTGTGTGGAGTGTCTAATAATGCTTCAAGGTCTAAGCACATAGCGCTTATAAGAAGTATCCTGAATAACAGGAATTGAGTTTCCTATAATCTTCTCAGCTGTCCTTACTACTCTTTGTATGGACCTTCTATCTGAGGCCTTGGCTACCACCAAACCAAACAGTGATGCAGTGTGTTAAAACAGTCTCAATCATGCCTCTGTAAAAAGTGGCCGGGACAGAAGGAGAAAGATGTGCTCTACTCATCTGATGCAATAAATGTAAATGCTGGTTTGCAGGTTTCACTAAAGATAACATATGAAGAGACCAAATCAGATTGTTAGTCATCTGCTCCTCCGTGGAATTAATGCTACTGACCACCTCCATAGCTGCAACCTTGATACAAAGTGGAGTATGACTATACCGGCTCTTTCTAAAATCAACAATGATCTCCTTTGTTTTATTAACATTCAAAACCAGGTTATTTTTATTGCACCAATCCACCAGAGCCTTCACCTCCTCCTTATAAGAATCTTCATTATCATCCCGGATAAGACCCATCACTGCTGTGTCATCCACATACTTCACAATATGATTTGTAGCAGACTAGCACAGCAGTCATGGGTCATCAAGGTGAACAATAACGGACTCAAAACACAGTCCTGTGGAGAACCCATACTAAAAAAAAATGGAGTGGTTTGGCGTGCAACGAGACGGTGGAAGAAGCCGGGGCTCCGGCTTCCCAGCCCGATTTCTTTCTGCCCGGTGACTCTAAGGGGTCAGAAAGTTCCCCTGGAGGGGCAACGAAGAAGGAGGGATGTTTCAGGAGTCCGGACCAGATGGCAATCGGTCCAGATGGACTGAAGAAACCTTCTGAAAGGATGGAGGAAAGGCTGCCGGGTTTGCCCAGGCAGCCCAAGTTGTCACCAGCTGGAAGAAAAGTGAGGAGCCATGGTGCTCCATCAAACAGCTGACTGTCAACAGCGTGCTGAAACTGGATGAGCCAGTTCTTTTGTCCTTTTCCTTTTGGAATTACAATTAAGAACGTTGACCCCCTGATGGGGAAGAGCTAAAAAAAAGTAAAGATCCCAGAAGGACTAGAGTTAAAGTTAAAGGCAGTTAAAGGCAGCGAGCAACTACAAGTGGGAAGGCTTTTTAAGGAATACAAAAGATCTCTTAAAATTGAACTCAGATTGATTCAAAGAAAGATTACTTAATTTACAAGAGGTGGAATTTTTTTTTAGCTATAATTCTAAGAGTAAATAACGTATAAAGAACTTTAAAAGGAAAACTTTGTAACAACTTTTTAAGACCAGACATTGACTAAACAGCATACGAGGACATCTAGTGGTGAAAGAAGATATTATAGTAATATTAAACAACACCTGTTCTAAACAAAGTGCCTTTTTGTGAATTTTTAAGTGAAAAGACTCTTCATAACTAGATTTGTTGACTCTGGTTATAACTAAAATAGAAATTATTTGAAGACAGCAGATGTTTTACATCTGAGGCCCGACTGGAGGAGCTAGATTTGGCCTAAAGAAGTTGGCTGTTTTTTCCTGGCTGGATTTTAACCTAAGACAGTTGGCTTTCTTTTTTTCTTTTTTCTTGTTGCTTGCTTTATTCTGCTTTCTGTCCCTGAGATATTGGATTAAGCCTAAAGAAGTTGGCTCCTTTTACAGTTTGGATTTTAGCCTAAGATAGTTGGCTGGAAGAATGAGTACATCAAACCTTACTAGACTTCCTCTGCACCCTCTGTGGGAACACCTAGTCCAACAATCCAGGGATCTATCGAAACAATGCTGCAGCATGAGAAAATAAGCACTGCACAAAATGAGATGCAATCCACATTAAAATTGATTCAAGAATCAATGCAAAAAAAATCATGAAGAGACAAAAAGTAATTTTGATAAATTAAGCAAAGAAATCTTGGATATAAAGTCACAATTTGAAGTTCACCATCAAATGATGCTTAAAAATGAACAAAGAATTCAGAAAGTGGAAAATAAAACAGAAGATATTGATAAAAAAATGGAAATACTACTGCAAGAAAATGAGAAATTGGAACAAGCAAATCAAAATCTCGAGGGAACGGTGGCGATCTTAGAAATGGAAAAAGTGGAACACTACCTAAGATTTCAAAATGTCCCTGAAGATAGAGAAGAAAATATAGCAGTTGTGATTATTGAGCTTTTGGCAGAGGCCCTGAAAGCAGACAGAGCACAGATGAAAATGGAGATAGATGAAATATTCCGAATGAATTCAAGCTATGCAAGAAAACATAAACTACCCAGAAAAGTGCATGTGAGATTCATAAAGAAAACAACACAGGATGAAATACAGAGAAGAGTTCGAGAGGAACCATTACAATATAAGAGTAAAGAAATTGTGGTCCTAAAGCAGATACCTAAAAGAGTAAGAGATACTCGAAGACAATATCATTTTTTAACCACAAAGCTGATTGCAGAAGGCATAAACTTTAGATGGTTAATGCCAGAAGGGATTTTAATCAACTGGAATAACACAAGATACCGATTGGATTCAATCTGGAAAGCAGAAGACTTTGACGAAAGAAATAGAGCATTTCTACATGAAGGAGCACAACATCGACAAGAGGAGAGAAAAGAACAGAAACAAATGGAAGAGGCAACTGAAGAAGCACCTACACAATTAGAACAGAAAGAGAAATCTGAGCAAGAGAGTGAAGGAATGTCCAGAGCACAGAGGATTACAAGATCTACTAGACCTAAATATAAATAATTGAAATGGAGAAAGAAAACAGAATTTTTCTAGTGAATATAAATGGACTAAACTCCCCATCAAAAAGAAACAAAATTTTTAGGAAACTACAGAAATTAAATATAGATATAATTTGCTTGCAAGAGACACATATAAAAAAACAATATTATAAGCTGTTGGAATACCCAAAAATTGGGAAACTTTATCATGCATCAGTGCAACAAAAGAAAAGAGGTGTTGCGGTATATATTAAAGAGACAATAGATTCTAAAATGATTTATTCAGATGAAGAAGGAAGAATTGTGATGGTAGAAATATATTTACACCAAAAACAAACATTGTTAGTAGTAATATATGCACCAAATAACAACAAGGAAGAATTCTATTAAAATCTTCGTAGAAAAATAACAGAATTGGAGTATCAAAACATTTGTTTAGTAGGAGACTTTAATGCGATTGTGGATGGGACAATAGACTATAAAAGCAGTAAAACAGGAAAAACTGGAAGAAGAAAACTACCTCAGACTTTTTTTAATATGATAGAAGAGATTGGAGTACAAGATGTTTGGAGGGAAATTAATCCAGGAAAATTACAATATACATTTTATTCAAATAGTCAAAGGTCCTGGTCTAGAATTGACATGATTTGGATGACACCTGAACTGAGGATGAACATACAGGAAATTGAGATAGAACCAGGTACATGGGCAGACCACAACCCTTTAAAAGTGAAGTGGAGAGGAATACAAAAAAAACTAAGATGGACTTTGAACCAATCTATATTAAAAGAAAGAGAATTTATAGAACTAGCAACAAAAGAAATGGAGTTTTTCTTTAAAGAAAATAAAAAAGAAGATACTACACTACAAAATGTATGCGATACAGCTAAAGCATATTTTAGAGGTATAGCCATAACTTACATGGCAAAGAAAAATAAACAGAAAAGACAGCAGTATGTACTATTAAAAGAGAAATTTGGAAAACTAGAATCAGAACTGCAAATGAATCCGCAACAGAAGACCTTGAAAAGAGAAATGGAAATAATAAAACATAAATTAAATTTGTTGGACTCAGAAAAATTGGCACAGCAAATAAAAAGAGCAAAACAAAACTTTTTTGAAAATGCAAATAAACCAGGAAGATGGTTAGCTTATAAACTTAAAAAACAGAAGGAGAAGAAAATGATAAACAAATTAGTAGATGAAAAAGGTGGTCTACAATTTAAAAACGAAGAAATAAAAACGATAATTAAAGAATACTACAAGAAACTTTATGATATAGAAGAAATCCCAAGAGCGAGAATGATTCAATATTTGGAAGGAAATAATCTTCCAAAAATTCCAGAAACTTATAAGACTATGTTAGAGGAAAAAATAACAATGATGGAAATAACAGAGGCCATAAAAAGACAAAAAAATGAAAAAACACCGGGGCCAGATGGACTACCGGCGGAGTTATACAAAACCCTACAAGATACACTAAGTGAACTGTTGAAAGACAGTGTAAATTAGTGTAAATTAGTCTAAATTACATTAGTGTAAATTTACATTCACTGACTACAATTTTTTTGTGTGAGCTGGATTAGCAATTATGCAAATGTTCAATTCAAATAACAGTGTAATTAAGGGTAGAATAAGAAATGTGTACATTCAACAGATTATGATATAGTAGAATTAAGTATATATGGCTTTTCATTTCTCATTGAAAAGGTGATAGAAGTCATTGAATTCTACTGTATTAATCAAGATGTTTTATTTTTTCATTATGAGTGGATTTTGCCCATGTTATCTTTCTTTTTTTCTTTTTTCTTTTTTTAAATATATTTTATTAGATTTTTATGGGAAGGTTACATCAAGGTGCTTAGGAAACAACGTGGAGATGGGTACATCAAACATCCAAAAGGAAAATCATAAATATATAGCTCAAATTAATTCATTATTAGTTCCCTCTCTTTTTCCCTCATATACTATTACATATTCAAATTAATACATTTCTAAATAGAATTCAACCAATCCTATCAAACATCAATCACGTTTCAGTTGTAAAGATCCAAATCCTGTTTTTAGGTTTTACTAATTTACAGTTACCATATTCCAATTAGCCTTAAATAAACATATTATTAACACTTCAGGTATCCCTCATTTCCCTTTCCCTAACATAATAATTATATTTAAAATGAATATATTATTCCCACAATAACATTCTTATATTTTATTCATTAATACCATTTCTTCTCTTGTCACCAATCCCTCATATTCTCCTTCCATTACAAAATAATTATATTATTTGAAATAAAAATATCAGTCCAAAAAATACATTTCTATCTGTTTTAAATATATATTCTATCGATCAATCTATATCTATAAAAAGTCTTTTTAACCCAATAGGTAAAGTTTACCCCTTCAGATAGTTATCATATCTGAAACAAAATATTATTACAAAGGATATCCTCTTACAAAATTCACGTACTCCGTTAGTTATTGAATCAGTCAAAATCTCTAAAGCCTTTTTAACCCATTGAGTGAAATTTTAAAACACATTTTTAAATCTAACTCTAGGTTTCTTTCTGTGCCACACCGGTTTCCATAGTAAGGTCCCTACAAATCCCAATATTTGAAAAAAAGGTATTTCTTAGCACTTCAGATTGGTCAAAGTTCTCTTCCCTTTCTTCTAGTGGCCTTTGAATGGAGTAGACAGTTTTATTCCATGTTGTAATTACTAGTTGATTATCCACGTTATCACAATTTTCAGTAACTTGTATCTGGGTGTCAGTCTCTATTGGTTTTGACAATTCAGGCATCTCAATTAAAATTATTCTTTGATCATCAGGCTTCTCCATAAATTGTATATGGGGTTGTGTAAAGTTGATTTGTTCAATGGTTTCCACAATTTCTCCCGGTGTAAGTTCATGTTTAAGTTGTAAGTATGGTGTCTCTTTAGGTTGTATATGTTGCTCAAAGGCCTCTTTGGAGCCACTCTGCTCCCTCTCCACTGTTCTTCGGCCTATAACTTGATCCGTCAAAATTTGAGAGTAAGATTTCGTGTACTCCGTAGCTTCCAAGATTTTTTCCAGTATAAGCTTATAATCAAGCCGTGGGCAAAATTCTTCCATCTCAGTGGTGAAAGGGTCTTTTAATCTTTTAGTGAAGGCTATATTTAGTAAAAGTCAACAAATATTCACCTCCAATTCCTAGTAAACAAAATCACCACCCAGCTGTTTCAAGATATCTCATCCTTTGAAGGTCAAAGCCATCCTCCAGCAAGAAAAATATACAGTTGCAGTAACACTTTTCATCACAAGATGTCCTCAGTAGGCTATAAAGCCTTTCTTTCCAAGTTAATAGATTTTTTGTTTTTCACATTGAACAAATAAAAAAAGAAAGTCCAGGATAGTAAATAGCGTAGTTATAATAGTAATGATCAAAAGTAGAAATATTTTCAGGGTCCCTCAGTATTCCAAGAGTTGAATAGTCAATAAAAAATTAGCTGTTTTATTTTTCAGTTCCCAAAGCTGGTTTTCCCACAGTATCAAAACGCTGCTCTCTCACAGCAGGGAAGTAATTCAAATTCAAAGGCTTTTTACAGGAGAGTAATTAGGGAAAGAGGGGGAAGGAAAGATCTCACCCAGATTCTCCATGGGGGTTCTTTGTGCTTAGCTGTTCTTTTGGCTTTCGGCTGGCGCTGCGAAATGATCGTCCATTTTACTGGGCGATCTTTTCTCCGATGGCCCTAAGGAGCTGGCTCGGACCGAGGAAGGAGCTGCCGCCCTTCCCCCGTCGACGAGGGCCTCCTCAACGGTGGTCACCCCTCCACGGCAACTTTTCGACCCGATTAAGGGTCTACCGGCAGAGGGAAAAACAGCCGATGGAGAGACGAGGCTCTCCTTGCGACTGCGTCTACGGCGATCCAGAACCGGAAGCCCAAAATATTTCTATTTTTCAACATTACTATTATAACCACGCTATTTACTATCCTGGAGATGCCTTTCTTTTTTACTTTTTTAATGTGAAAAACAAAAAAATCTATTAATTTGGAAAGAAAGACTTTACAGCCTACTGAGGACATCTTGTGATGAAAAGTGTTACTGCAAGTGTATATTTTTTTGCTGGAGGATGGCTCTGACCTTCAAAGGATGATAAGGGTAAAGATAACTTGAAACAGCTGGGTGGTGATTTTGTCTACTAGGAATTGGAGGTGAAGATTTGTTGACTTTTACTAAATATAGCCTTCACTAAAAGATTAAAAGATCTTTTCACCACTGAAATGGAGGAATCTTACCCACAGCTTGATTATGAACTTATACTGGAAAAAATCTTGGAAGCTATGGAGTACATGAAATCTTACTCTCAAATTTTAATGGATCAAGTTATAGGTCAAAGAACAATAGAGAAGGAACAGAGTAACTCCAAAGAGGCCTTTAAACAACATATACAACCTAAAGAGATGGAGGAACCATACCTACAATCCAACTATGAACTTATACCGGGAGAAATTGTGGAAACTATTGAACAAATCAATTTTACACAACCCCATATACAATTTATGGAGAAGCCTGATGATCAAACAATAACTTTAATTGAGATGTCTGAATTGTCAAAAACAATAGAGACTGACACCCAGATACAAGTTACTGAAAATTGTGATAATGTGGACAATCAACTAGTAATTACAACATGGAATAAAACTGACTACACCATTCAAAGGCCACTAGAAGAAAGGGAAGAGAACCTTGACCAGTCTGAAGTGCTGAGAAATACCTTTTTCAAATATTGTGGTTTGATGACGTAGAAGCCTTACTGTGGAAACCGGTGTGGCACGGAAAGAAACCTAGAGTTAGATTTAAAAATGTGTTTTAAAATTTCATTCAATGGGTTAAAAAGGCTTTAGAGATTTTGACTGATTCCATAACTAATGGAGTACGTGAATTCTGTAAGAGGATATCCTTTGTAATAATATTTTGTTTCAGATATGATAATTATTTGGAGGGGTAAACTTTACTTAATGGGTTAAAAAGACTTTCTATAGATATAGATTGATTGATAGAATATATATTTAAAACAGATAGAAATGTATCTTTGGACTGATATTTTTATTTCAAATAAGATAATTATTTTGTAATAGAAGGAGAATAAGAGGGATTGGTGATAAGAGAAGAAATGGTATTAATAAATAAAACATAAGAATGTTATTGTGGGAATAATATATTCATTTTAGATATAATTATTATGTTAGGGAAAGGGAAATGAGGGATACCCGAAGTGTTAATAATAAGGCTAATTGGAATATGGTAACTGTAAATTAGTAAAGCTTAAAAACAGGATTTGGATCTTTATAACTGAAATGTGATTGATGTCTGTCTGGATTTCTTGAACTCTATTTAGAAATATATTAATTTGAATATGTAATATTATATGAGGGAAATAGAGAGGGAACTTATAATGAATTAATTTGAGCTATATATTTATGATTTTCCTTTTGGATGTTTGATGTACCCATCTCCACGTTGTTTCCTAAGCACCTTGATGTAACCTTCCCATAAAAATCTAATGAAATATATTTAAAAAAAGAAAAAAGAAAAAAAGAAAGATAACATGGTCAAAATCCACTCATAATGAAAAAATAAAACATCTTGATTAATACAGTAGAATTCAATGACTTCTATCACCTTTTCAATGAGAAATGAAAAGCCATATATACTTAATTCTACTATATCATAATCTGTTGAATGTACACATTTCTTATTCTACCCTTAATTACACTGTTATTTGAATTGAACATTTGCATAATTGCTAATCCAGCTCACACAAAAAAATTGTAGTCAGTGAATGTAAATTTACACTAATGTTGAGCAAGTTGATTTTTAGCAGCAGGATTATGGAAATGTCATCTGTAATGTGTCCATTTTTGTACAGCAATGCACAATCAGTGTTTGAATGGGTCATGTTTGAAAAGTTTCAAAGGTGAAGACTTTGTATAAAAATGGATTTCATATAAGTCATGATAAAATCATTTATTTGTATTAGTATATTTCATAATGTGTATGTTTGTATTGCCTCTAGGTGAGTTGGGTGGCATATCAGTTTAATAAATAAATATATATAAATAAATCTGTGTAGCATATACCACAAAACCAAGCAAATTCTTGATTGTTCAGGATTTTGAATCAAAAGAAAATCCACATTACATCATATATATTGCACATACTGGAAATATTTTGTCTTCAGAACAAACACCCCAAAAAGTGAGCATTGCCAGGTAAATACATACAGAGCACAGAGCAGGCACATATGGACCTTTAGAAATACGTGGTCTTCATATGTTCTTCATGTACAGAAATAGGAGATTAGGGATCTCTGCCAGCAAAGAAGACAATAGTCTAGGATTATCATTAATGATTAGTCTCCATACAGAGTTATAACTGGCTTTTAAAAGAAAACCCAAAGATTAGTATTTGTCTTCATTTTATTTTCTTTTTTTCTTTTTCTTTTTTTAAATATATTTTATTAGATTTTTATAGGGGTAAAAGGGTTACATCAGAGTGCTTAGGAACCACCGTGGAGGTGGGTATATTGAACATCCAAAAAAAAGAAAAACAATCACAAATATATAGCCCAAATCAATTCATTTAAAATTCCCTCTCTAATTCCCTCATTTAGTCTTGCATATTCAAATTAATACATTTCTATATAAGCTTCAAACAATCCTATCAAATATCACTCACATTTCAATTCTAAAGATCCAGGTCCTGTTTTTAAGCTTTACTAACTTACAATTACCATATTCCAATTGGCCTTAGATAGACATATTATTAACACTTCGGGTGTCCTTTTTTTTTTTACATAGTAATTATATCTGGTATATTATTCCCGCAGTAATATTCTTATATTTTCTTCATTAATACCATTTCTTCTCTTGTCACCCATCCCTCTTATTCTCCTTCTATTTCAAAATAATTATCTTATTTAGAGTAAAAATATCAAACCAACAAATAGATTTCTATCTAATTTAAGTATATATTCTATCAATTCATCTATATCTATGAAAATCTTTTTAAACCAGTAAATAAAGTTTACCTCTCCAGTAATTATCATATCTAAAACAAAGTATTGTTACAAAGGGTATCCTCTTAGAAATTTCACGTGCTCCATTAGTTATTAACTCAGTCAAAAAATCAAAGCCTTTTTAAACCCATTAAATAAAACTTTAAAATACATTTTTAAATCTAACTCTAGGTTTCTTTCTGTGCCATAACGGTTTCCATAATAAAATTCCTGCATCATCAAACCACAATATTAAAAGGTCCATATTCTTTAACGCTTCAAATTGGTCAAAGTTCTCTTTCCTTTCTTCTAGTAGCCTTTGGATGGTAAAAGCCGTTTTATTCCATGTTATATTTGCCAGTTGTTTATCCACCTTATCACAATTTTCAATAACTTGTATCTGAGTGTCAGTCTCTGTTGATGTTAATGCTTCAGACATCTCCGTTAAAGTTATTCTTTGATCGTCAGGCTTCTCCATAGATTGCGTTTGGAGTTGTATAAAGTTAATTTGTTCTTTGGTTTCCACAGTTTCTCTCAGTGTAGTTTCATAGTTGAGTTGTTGACGTGGTTCCTCTTTAGGTTGTACATATTGTTCACTAATCTCTTTGGCGCCAATCTGCTTCTTCTGCGCTGTCTTTCGGTCTATAATTTGATCTGTCAAAGTTTGAAAGTAAGAGTTCATATCCTCTGTGGCTTCCAGAATTTTTTCCAATATGAGCTCATAGTCCAGCTGTGTGTTAGGTTCCATATCAGTAGTAGAAAGATTTTTTAATCTTTTAGAGAAGGCTCTATTTTGTAGAAATCAAACAAATGTTCACCTCCAATTTTCAATAGACCAGATCACCACACAGCTGTTTCAGTTATCTTATGCTTATCATCTTTTGAAGGTCAAAGCCATCCCCAGCCATAAAAAAATATACAGTTGCAGTACCACTTTCCGTCACAAGATGTCCTCAGCAGACCATAAAATCTTTTTTTTCTTTCCAAATTAATAGATTTTTTATTTTTCGTGTTGAAAAAGATGAAGAAAGGCCTCTCCAAAGTAATAGATGCGTAATTATAACAATAATAATCAAGAATAAAATGTTTTCAGGTCCCCTCAGTATTCCAAATAGTCCATAAAAATTAACTGGTTTTTTTTTTTTTTCCAAAGCTGTTTTTCCCGAATGCCCAAACGCTGCTCCCTCACAGCAGGGAAGTAATTCAAGCACAAAAGCTTTTGACAGGAGAGTAATTAGGGGAAAAAGGGGTAGGAAAGGTCTCACCCGGATTCTCCATGGGGGTTCTTTACGCTTAGTTGTTCTTCTGGCTTTCAGCTGGTGCAGCGAAGTGATCGTCCATTTTGCTGGCCGATCTTTCCTCCGACGGCCCTAAGGAGACAGCTCAAACTAAGGAGAGCTGCCGCCCTTCCCCAGTCAAGCAGGGGCCTCCTCAAGCGGTGGTCGCCTCTACGGGGCAACTTTCGACCCGGTTAAGGGTCTACCGGCAGAGGGAAAGCAGCCGGTAGGAGAGACGGCTCTCTCCGTGCGACTGCGCGTGCCATGATCCGAAACCGGAAGCCTTCATTTTATTTTCTGAAGACATTGATGTAAAATATCACTGTGTTGACTTCTTAATCTAATCTTTAACATGTTTATTTGGAATAAGGTCACTGAGTCCATAAAAAAAGATATAACAAATCACTGTTCATACCTGGACTCATCTGGTTTCCAACCAAAATATTCAACAGTCCCATGAAAATTGTTTTAGATTTTTTTATGATAGTTGAACACTTATGGCAGTGAAGTCACAAAAGGATTGTTAAGAAGAAAAATGAAAAGTGCCAATTTGCAAAAAAACTGTAGAAGTAAAATACATCAGGCTAGCCATCAGGTAAATTTAATCCATGGGTTCTGATCTGGCCTTCTGGAGCAATAGAGATAAGTCCACTCCCACCTGTATAGGACAATCCTGTAGATCAGGGGTGTCCAACCTTGGCAACTTTAAGACCTGTGGACTTCAACTTCCAGAATTCCCCAGCCAGCATGGGGAATTCTGGCTGGCTGGCTGCGGATTCTGGAAGTTGAAGTCTTTCATCAGGGGAAGTTCTTTGGGCGGCTTTTCAGGAAGAGGTCTCAAGATCATAAAGAAAGGATCAGGTCTCACCCAGTTTCATCCACGTTGCTGTAAAAATGCTTGGTAATGCTTGTTCACGTCTGTAGTCAGCAGCTTAGGGCTGGCTACACGAATGCAGCCAGTCTTTCCCCCGCTGGTTTGGAGGGCTTCCTCGGATCAAACAGGGGGGTTGCCTCCACCCTCCACGCAATCAATGAGCATCCCCTCCTCGCTTGCTGCCTCTACGGGGCAACTTTCGACCCTTTCCAGGGTCCTCCAGCAGGGTGAAACCAGATGTGAGAGACGGAGCCCCATCCTCAATCGTCTGCATTGCCGTGAGATCCCAATCAGAAGTCCATTGCTTGGCTCTTAAGGGACCGCAGAAGTGGCTAAAAGGGAAGAAAATAAGTCCATTCTTCCCCGGATCAATTTCAGAAGCTGCCGCCACTCGCGCCTCCACCTTTGGGCTGCTGAGTACCAGCCTGCATGCCTACTTGGTGCTGCGGACACTGGGCTACGGGCTGAACTTGGTGCTCTTTGGGCCCTGGCGGGCGCTGCACCTCTTATGCTGGCTGTGTGTTTTTGGCCTCTGCTGGCTGCTGCCGCCAGCTTGCCTTCTGCCTGGCTGGCTACTGCCGCCACCATGAGGTGTGGCAAGGCAGGTGACAGGGGGTGGTGGAGCTACTTCCCTCTGCCTGCCAGACACCTGCCGAAGCTGCGCAGGGTAAGATTGCTGCACACACACTCCCGCCCAGATGTCCTCACCTCCCCCAAGCATTTTTTCACTAACCTATCTATCAGCTGCATTGCGTTTCTCCATTCATTTCTCAGCCTTCGCCACATGTTTGTAGGACTAAAAAAAAAAGTTCAATTAGACCTTCCAACTTCACAAGATCTTTTTTTTGTGTGTGAAAAATTGGAGAGTCTGATTGAACTTTTTTTTTTGTCCCACAAACACGTGGAAAAGGCTGAGAAATGAACAGAGAAACACAATGCATTTCATGACAGTCAGAACTAGTCTTTCCATCTGCACTACCACCCTCCAGCCAGAACTAATGAAACTTCTTGGATGAGAAGCGAAACGTCTTGTTCTTCCTCAAGGAAAAAAAACATAGCCCAGTTGCCTTTTGAAAAAGCACCTTTGAGACAAGTTTGATTGTAATCCAAAGTCATTTATACTGGAAATAGTAATGAGGGAATTTATGGAAAATACTGGGAGAAGGCAAAAGGAAATGTTTACATATTTAAGAACATTTTTTGAGAATATGGACTCCTGCTTATGGAAATCAGTCCAGGGGTTTGTCCATCTCTATCAGCTAGATGTTTGTAGAGGCAGGCATGGAGAAGACAACCATTTTTGTCAATCTCTCTTTTCCCTATTCCACATTCCATGCCAGTCTGCAGGATTCTCCAATTTCCCGGAATATTTTTTGGGATTCATAAGTAGCTACAAGAGAGGGAACATGTTTTTCTTTTCAAAAAAATGGAATATACTTCCTTCTATCCATAGAGGCATCTAATTTGGGAATTTCTATTTATATGGCATCAGAGGCAGTGATATAACCTTGTGGTTGCAACATCAAAAATATGGGTGCCACTCTATTTCTGTAAACATTAACAATGCATAGATCCTATATATGATATTCTAAGTATCTATAAATTAATGGATAGGTAAAAATGATGATGATGATGATGACACTGAGTCTTTCAAAGCACTTACAAAGCAAGTCTGTTTAATCTAGCATTTGATTTGTCCTGGAAAATTCTACCAACAATGATTTCCTCTTCAAGGACATGGCATTGAAAGCATCATTGAAGACTCCAAGATGGGGAAGCTTTCCCTTAAGAAAAGGAACAAAAAGTCCATTTGCCTTCAACTTTGAAAGTGAGAATCTTTCTGGAAAATTAATTGGCAATCCTCAAGCTTTAACACCAGGAAAATAATTAGAAGCAGGGGCATGAGCCCAGCAGGAATTACTTGAAGAATGAAGGATGCCCTCTTTCTCACTGCCTGCCATCTCTACAGGTGATTTAATCTGCAGAAAAGAAGATTAACAGGTCTTTAAGAGTCAAGAAAAAACTTAAGTAGCAGTTACCCTGGTAACAAGGAAGAAAAGGTGACATTAAAAAGTGTATTTTCAGCAAAGAGTGACAGTTTTTAGGCAATGGACTGCAACACATTCTTCTTGGGGAGAAGATATCATACGGTGTAGTGTATTGAGCTTTGTTAAAGACAGCAGGTGCAGGGCGGGAGCCAGGCGAAGCTAGCGGCCACGTGGCTGCTGCGGAGACTGGATGTCTGGAGACACGGGTATGCTTGCTCTTTTAGTGCATGAGAAACCCTGTGCAATGATTGGTTAAGGTTACCCAGAGCTCCTTGTATAAAAGGGCGGAGCCAGTTTTGTTTTCTGTTCTGTTCTATTTCTGTGTGTAATGAATAAACCTTGTTGTTGTATTACCTCGTCTCTTCAATGTCTACCACCCTAAGGACAGAACAATTGGCGACAAAGGTGGGATTCTGCTGCCACCTTAACGAAGGGCCCGAATCACCATGAAGGAAGGCCAGACCACGCTGAGGGACGGCGTTCCTATTTCGGCTCACTCACCTGCCAGTACGCAAACGCTGGGGGAGAGTGCTGCGAGGAACTGCCCGGGAAACCCTCTAACAGAGTGGCAGCACGTGGTAGAGGAGAGACCCTGTCATGGCAAAACTGGGTCGGCTCGCGGAATTCGATGTTGCTAACCCGGAGAGGTGGAGCTCGTACATCGCCCGGGCTGAGAATTACTTCCGAGTAAACAGGATCGCAGAAGATGAGTTGAAGGCCGCCACGCTGCTCTGTGTGTGTGGCCAGCCATCTTCGATATTGCAGAGAACCTAGTGTCCCCAGTGCCATTGGAGACCGTGACATACGGAGAGCTAAAAAAGATGCTCAAGGAGCACTTCGAGCCGAAGCTGTTGGTCATTGCATGGCAACACACTTTTGAGCAGCGGGACCAGCGTCCAGGAGAGTCTGTCACAGAATTCATCGCTGCCCTCTGACAGGCAGCAAGGCCGTGTGAATTCAAGGACTTAGAGGAACAGTTATGAGACCGTTTGGTTTGCGGACTAAGGAGCAGAGATTTTCAGCAGAAGATCTTCGCGAAGGAGACCGTCTCATTCCAAGATGCATTGTGAGAGATCACCGCAGAAGAAGCAGCCGGTGGAGCTGTAAGGGCCTTGCGGCTCTCAAAGAACCCTCAGCTATCGCAAACCATCCACCACGAGGATGTCGAACCAGAGGAAGAGGCCGAGTCAGACCAGGAAGTTGACCTGGTGTGACAACCCCCAGCGAAAGGACTTCCTAGACTTCTTGAGAAGGCAGATCCCTTCCCTAGGTGCATGGGGTGCGGGGGACGGCACAAACGAGCCGACTGCCGGTTCCGGACAGCCAATTGCCGAACATGTGGCAAGCAAGGCCACATCGCTGCTGTTTGTTTAGGTCGTGGAAAAGAAATTTCCAAGAAAGAGTTGCCTCGGAAAGGTACCGGGGTACCCAGCCAAAACAGGGTGGGGTTCAGTGCCAGCGTCCATAGGACCGGGGGACATAGGCCCTTAAAGAAAAAGTTGCAACTTGAAGTCAGGTTGCAAGGGGTTCCATTGAGGATGGAACTGGACACGGGGTCTGCCCTGTCCATCATTTCCCAGAGCACTCTTAACAGGATTTGTGGCCGAAGCAGCCAATGGGTGAAACTTAGGCCATCGAATTTAATATTGACCGATTTTCAGAATTCCCCGGTCAAAGTTAAGGGGGAGGCCACTCTAAGGGTGCAATTCCGGAAATTCATGGGAATGTTGAACATCGTTGTGGTCGATGGGAATAGGACAAGCCTAATCAGGCTTGATTGGTTCGAGGCCCTGGGAATTCAGGTAACGGGGCTGAACAGTTTAAAAATGGCCAGCCTGGACCAAGTCTGCAAAGAATTCGCAGACGTGTTCACCACTGAGCTGGGGGAATATAAGGGGCCCCCAATTGCCTTGAAGTGAGATCCTTCTGTCGCACCGATTAGGATCAAGCCTCGTCGGGTGCCGTTCGCTCTCAAGCACAAAATTAATGCGGAATTGGATAAACTTTTGCAGCAGGGCATCTTAGAGCCTGTGGACAGCAGTCCACGGGAAACCCCCATAGTGACGCCACTTAAGGCCAACGGAGAAGTCAGAATCTGTGCTGACTATAGATGCACGCTGAATAAAGCTCTGCAGCAACACTCCTATCCCGTGCCAGTAGTCAGCCATATTCTGGCATCTCTATAAGGGGGTTGCATTTTTGCAAAACTTGATTTGGCCCAGGCCTACCAACAGCTGCCGGTGGATGATGCCACGGCAGAGGCACAAACCATTGTGACCCATCGGGGGGCTTTCAAGGTGCAGAGGCTACAGTTTGGCATTAACGTAGCACCAGGTATCTTCCAGAGTGTCATGGAGTGAACGCTCAGAGATGTTCCGGGTGTATGCCCGTACTTCGATGATGTCCTCATCGCAGGGGAATCAGTGGAAAATTTAGCTGAGAGACTCAGGGCCATGTTGCTGCGGTTTTGCAAAGCGGGCCTGAAACTCAGGAAAGACAAGTGTAAGATTGGGGTCACGTCCACAGAGTTTCTGGGGTTTCGCATAGACGCGGAAGGCATACACCCTGCTCAGTCCAAGCTGGAAGTGATCCAGCAGGCACCCAGTCCCAAAACAAAAGCAGAACTTAAAGCGTTCTTGGGACTGCTAAATTTCTATCATGCCTTCCTTCCCCACAAGGCAGCCGTGGTGGAGCCATTACACCAGCTCCTAGACAAACAGGCTATATGGGTGTGGACACGTGTCCACGAGAAGAGTTTTACTGCAGTTAAAGCATTACTTTCCTCAAATGCGGTGTTGGATCATTTTAATGAGCGACTTCCTGTTAGCATAGCGTGCGATGCTTCCCCTTACGGGATCGGAGCTGTTTTAAGGCACCTTAAAGCGGATGGGACTCAGGTCCCTATAGCATATTATTCCAGAACCCTGTCTGCCGCGGAGCGTAATTACGCGCAGATAGATCGAGAAGCATTGGCAATTGTAGCGGGCATCAAGAAGTTCCATGACTTCTTGTATGGTCGCCGTTTCACGGTCTTCACAGACCACAAGCCACTTCTGGGGTTGTTCACAACAGACAAGCAGACACCCCACATAATCTCTCCTAGAATGTTGAGATGGTCAATATTTCTCTCTGCGTATGATTTTTGCATGATTCACAAGCCGGGCAAAGAGATGGGCCATGCAGACGGCCTCTGTAGATTGCCCTTAAGGAACATAGAGCCTGATCCTGCACCAGCAAACCACATCCTCTCCATTCAGGATTTGCCTGAGTCCCCTCTCCATGCAGGGGATGTAGCTGCTGAGACAGCTGCCAACAACACATTGACACGCGTGTTGAACTGGGTGTTACCGGGATGGCCAGACACGTATCCGGGCACAGAATTTCAGGGGTTTTGGAAGCGAAAGTCGGAGCTATCCACCTTCAAGGGGTGTATACTGTGGGGCAGTCAGGTAGTCATCCCGACCTCACTGAGGACTAGGGTCCTTGCATCTCTGCATGAGGGACATCCAGGGATAGTCCGCATGAAGGCGCTTGCACGCAGTCACCTGTGGTGGCCAGGGCTCAATAAAGAGATCGAAGCCCAGGTCCAAGGGTGCCACATTTGCCAGCAGTCCAGGCCAGAAATGCCCTATGCTCCCATCCATTCTTATTGTCGTGGACAGTCACTCTAAGTGGCTGGAAGTAGTTCCAGTGTCCGCTGCAACTTCCACTATCACCATCAGGGTTCTTCGCAGCATTTTTGCCACTCATGGACTTCCGGACGTAATTGTCTCCGACAACGGAACTCAATTTACTTCCTCGGAGTTCCAGTCTTTTCTGCGGGCAAACTTAATCCGCCACACTACGTCGGCGCCATTCCACCTGGTGTCAAATGGTCAAGCGGAACGCATGGTGCGAACTACAAAAGATTATTTGAAAAGAATCACGCACGGCAACTGGCATCACCGGTTGGCTGACTTTCTCCTTTGCCACCGCACCACTCCATGCACTGCTACAGGCAAGAGCCCCGCCAAGCTCCGATGGGGTCGCCGGCTTATCACTAAGCTGGATAGGTTACACCTGGACCGGGTTGCATCGCAGGTGTCCCAACCATGGGCACTGAGGCGGCTGAACTTGGGCGATCCAGTTTGGGCCCGCAACTATGGCCCTGGCAACTTGTGGGTGGTAGCTGTGGTTTGTAGGATCACCGGCCCCCTTTCCTACGAAGTGGCGTTGGAGGACGGTCATGTGATGCGGCAGCATATTGACCAGCTTTGCTGGAGGTTGCCAACCCACTCTTCCGCTCCTGGCTCTGCTCTCGGGGGGGAGGAAGCTCCCGAGATTGATTGGGACAGTCAACAAGGCCCTGACTATGGCTCATTGCAACTAGCAAAAGAGGGGTTTGCCATCGAGGTGGCTCCTGACTCGGGCACTACGCCCATGGGACATTGCGCGAGATTGGCTTTTCACGCCTCTCCAAGGGCGGTTTCGCCCCTACAGAATATTACTCCCAACCATCTGCCCATGCAGACCAGGGGAATACCACCCCGCAGGGGGATTCCACCCCACAGAGGGCCACTAGCCAGGGGAACACCACCCCTCAGGGGAATACCACCCCTTCAGGGAGCACCACCCTTCTGGGGAATTCCACCTCAAATTGGCACGCAGAGCTGGACCAGCAGGCCAGCTTGCAGGCCCCAATCCCGACCGTTTTAAACGGGTCCCCAAGCCCTGGTCTGCTGAGCCCGGTGGGCAAGCTTGCAGACCAGGCAACCGTGGCACTTCCGCGAAGATCGGAGAGGGTCCGAGGGCCCCCAAAATTCCTAAGGGAATATGTGGGGATTCTGTCAGCGATAGCCTAGCATTCCGAGTTCTTGCTAGCCGAGCATTCAGGCGTGCTCAAAAGCACAACCTTGCTTTTTTTCAAACGCTGCCACTACCTTGCTTTTTTTTCAAAAGCTGCAATGAGCAAACGCCACGTCCTAAGAGGTCCCAGGTCGGGGCCAAGGTTAGTGGGAGTGATTGAATAGCCTTCACACGGAGGCGACATTGCCTGAGCAAACGGGGAGGGGTGCATTATGCTTCTAACCAAGGGGGGAGGGGTGTCGTGTATTGAGCTTTGTTAAAGACAGCAGGTGCAGGGCGGGAGCCAGGCGAAGCTAGTGGCCATGTGGCTGCTGTGGAGACTGGATGTCTGGAGACCCGGGCATGCTTGCTCTTTTAGCGCGGGAGAAACCCCGTGCAATGATTGGTTAAGGTTACCCAGAGCTCCTTGTATAAAAGGGCGGAGCCATTTTCGTTTTCTGTTCTGTTCTGTTTCTGTGTGTAATGAATAAACCTTGTTGTTTTATTACCTCATCTCTTCAATGTCTACCACCCTAAGGACAGAACACAGGCACATTACAGAAGATCATCTACATGGAGAAGATACATTACAAGGAAAAATGAATTGTTTTCCTCTGGCAATGAATCCTGTGGGACAGCAGTGAAAGTTGTCTTTCCCTCCTGAGCTTCAACTGTTCCCTATAGCTGTCCTGAACTAGAGGGACCAAGCTGGTAGACAGCTTGAACCTGGACCAGGTGGTCACTATGCCCACATAATGCACCTTAAGTGCATTGCATCATTTGCTGGAAAAAAGGAAGAGTTGGCACTAGCGAAATCAGTTAGTAAGTTTCAGCAAGAAAGTAGATTTCAAGGCATCTTTAATAGCTAAGGAGGGAGGCTTCATGCTACTTGGTGATCAGGAGCCTTTCCTATGGCTGTAGAGGACGAGCATGAGGCTTTGATACATTGCAATACAGGTCTTTTATTAAAGTTATCCAAAATATCACACTTTGGAGATTCAGTTTGATGAAGTTCAATTGAGGCAACCAAACTGGATTGGAAAGATCTGAGTGCTTTAGTAGATGCTCCAAAATGTCTTTGTTATCAAGTTGGATAACTTGGGTATCTAAGTTGGGGATTTGGATACCCAAATCCAATAGATTCAAACAATCAAATTGGCTTAATTTTCAAAAATGACTCATTGATTCAAATTAGGATTTGTCTGATTCATTCATGCTTACTTCTTATATTCTTATAATAAAGGAAATAAGAGACTACATGTTATTGAGATGTGATAAGGATAAGCAGAGCAAATGGGTCCTTCGTTGAGTACAAAAAAAACACCATCGTGTTTCTTTTCTCTCAAAAAATCTGCAGATAGCAGACATTTATAAGGGATCAGATGGAACTGATCAGATTCAGGCAGACAGACAGTCAAAAAGTGAGTAGAATCACTTCATGCAGAAGACATCAGAGATAGGAAGGAGGGCTGGAGGCCTATGGATTTCTAACTGTGATTTTAGAGTTGATGCTTGAGCTTAATGTTCTCTATTTTGAAATTGTGGCCTTCCATTTTCATTACTTCATTGCCCATTTCAACTTTGGAAGATAGTGTTGAAGGAAAAGTCTTCATTATGGTTCAGTCCAAGCCGGGAATAAACAACATGGCGACTGATTTAGAAAGAAGGTTGCAGTTTATTGAAGATGAGAACCAGACAGAAAGATGGCTCTGGAAGAAAAGAGAGAGCACATGTAGGGAGTGGGTTTTTATACCCTCTGGAGCCTTTTGTTTGGAGTTGTTCCTGTGGCATGAACTTTGACCTGAGTCTGAGTGTGCCCTTTGGCATCTGTGGGTTAATCCTATTATGTCTTGTCTTAGAGTTTGGATGGGGTATGTAGATTTTAGGTGTCTTTGTCTTCCTAAACTTCTAGCTGGGGGCCTCCAACCTTCCTGGATTATTTACATCTGCATTTCTACAGAGCTGGTTTATGCTTGGGGGAGGGAGACTTGGGGCTATTAAGAAAAACTGGGCATGCTTTTCTGCCTCTTCAATATTTCCTTCTCGGGGGGGGGGCTGACTTCCCACAATAGAAACAAAATTCAAGATACTATTGACAGGTCAGAATAGTGGGCTGAGAATTATGGAACAAAATTAAGCAGAAATAGAAGAAAGGTTTTTCACTTAGGAAACAGAAATAAAAAATGCAATGGCAGCTGATTTAATCAGTAAAAGTGTATTGGAATTTAGTTGATTACAAGCTGAGTGGCACAGTTGCATAAAGGAGAAGGTAATGTTAATATCTTTTCTAATCATGGAAAGCAATTATTTGATTTGATTTTGCTTTGGTCAGAATCTATGGTGTCCAGTTCTGGGATCACACTTTAAGAAGTGTCTGAACAAGCTGACAGATTCAGAGGAAAGCAGCTGCAGCCATCAGTGGATTAGAAAGTAGGCTTCCAGGGGAGAAAATGAGAGAATAGAAAAGACCCCAAGCATTTTTCAATATCTGAAAAAGAATACCATGACTTTCCTCTTCCATCTCAGAATAATGTTCTTAAATCACAGGAAGCTGGATTATACATATTGGAAAAAGTTTGCATAATTATAGAAGTAATTGAAAGTGCTACCAACAGAATTTTTGGCAGTCCTTCCTGGATGTGTTAAAGCAGAGACCAGATAGACGTCTATCAGGGATGATTCAATATAAATTCCTGCACTGAGCAGCAGGTTGGATCTAATGACTGAACTGGCCCCTTCCAGTCCTACGATAACTTAATGAAAAAAAGCCACCCGCTATGATAACTAATTTCTGATCATATATAAACTATTTACAGTTCTTTTAGTGGGTTTATACCATTCATAAAACATGAAATAAGAATGTGCTATCTGGTTCCCTTCTACTTATGTCTATTTAAGAGAAAAATAAGGGGAAAATGGGTTAGCAGTTTTCAAATATCTCAAGAGTTTTCACAAAGAAAAAAATGAAATTATTCTGGTTCAGACTACACATCAGGAGGTACCTCGTGACTGTATGAGCTGTCAGATAATAGAACAAGTTCTCCTTTGCTAGAGGTCTTCAGACAGATGCTAGATGGTCATCTCTCAATGATGTTCTAGTGGATCCTGCAGCAAGCAGTATTTCTGCAAGCTTTGAAGTCTCTTAGATGATTTCTAAGATCCTTTCAGCTTCTATAAACTGAAAGAGTATAGAATTCCAATGCATCTATAACTTCTCTTTACAATCTCTCTTGGTTCCAGTATGAAGGAAGAGACCTTGGTTGGGTGTAGCATGGCAAGGTAAAATAACCTAGGGAAGGAAGGAGACAGGATTCAGTCTCCTCGCCTATAAACACCTTTAAACACCTATTAAAGCCACCTTCTTTATCTCAGGAAAAGTGGAAAGACAGCAGATATCATTGTTGTCTATAGGACACACTAGCATGGAACTGAACCAATGACCATCCCACCAAGTAACATTCAACAGTGCACCTGATCAGTTTCAGATGTGGAAATGGGGGAACAGCAATAAATTATCTTGAACTAACCTTGGGAATATCATGTTAGCTGAATCAGCCTGAGTCTTTTCATTTGAGTAGTTAGAATAATGAAATCTCTTTCCCTTCTCATTGTGTTTCTCTTCCATATTTTGTTCTTAATCACCTCCATCCCTTGTTCCTTAGTTAGAAAAATGATTTTTTTCACAAAATTATAAAACAATTCCCAAATAAATAATTTAGGAAGTGAACCAAGAGTTTAGAAATCTAGTTATATTATTAAATTAAAATATTGCATATTTTAACAACTGAATATATCTTCCATGTTGCTATGACTGAAAAAATGTACACCAGTGAATAATGTAAAACACAAGTAAAATGCATCAAAGAAACTGGGCCAGATAATATTTTATTCTACTTTATGAACCCTTCATTTTCCAAACAATTAAAGGGCATCCTTATCAAAATAATACAAATGTGCAACCGATTCTCATTTTTGTGCTACCTGGAAGAGCATTTTCCATCCACCTGTCTGCAAGTACTATATCAAATTTGTCTCTTTTCTATCACAGTCATATGATTTCAGGTCATTTGCACACTCTCCGGATTAATTAAAGTTTCATTTCAGACCTTTAATAGACCAATCAATAATTTAGGGAGCAAAGAAATCATTTTTGGGGAAGACTGCAAGATGGTTTTTTCTAAAGTCACAGGATTGCTTGAATCTTTTGCTTGATACAATAAAGGGCGAGATTTCAAACAGAATGGGAGATTGGACTTCATGTGAATTTGCTCCATAGCCTCTTCTTTATTGATGCTTCCGAGCTCCCTTAATTTCTCCATCGTCTCCTCCTTTGTTTCAACTCTGTAAATTCTTCTACCATATAAAAATCTCAAAAGAACTGGATATCCCCAGCTATAATTAATGTTGTTTTTCTTCAATATTTGACAAACTTGATGCATCTCTCTCCTCCATTGTAAAGTCTCATTGCATAAATCTGAAAAAACATTATAGATGACATATTTCACACTTTGTGCATTAATTGTTCTTTTTTTGTGTATGACCAGAGTCGCACCACAATATCTCTCAACAATTGTCTTCCCAAGTTTTTTGGGCCAACTCTATGTATTGCATCAATATTATATCTTGTAAAGGAGACATCTGGGAGGATCGAGGTAGCCCAATCCAATACTTCTTGAATCAATTTTGCTTCATTTTCTTCACTTTTCTCCAGATATCCACATATACGTAAATTTGATCGACGCTGACAATCGCGTATCTCAATCAAATCTTTTTTCACCTAATGCATCATAATTGTCTGGCTTTTTAACACCTTATCATGTTCTCCCATCTGAGTCTTCACTTTTGTAATATTTCGTGTCATATCCTGACTTTGTTTCGCCAGATCTGCTATTCTTACATCCATACTATCCATTTTATCTTTTATTTGCATCAAATCCTCCTTTATATTTGTCTTCATTTCTTTTATATTTATCTTCATTTCTCTTAACTCTTGTAAGAGAATATCAAGTTTATCTGGTTGAATCAGTGACTTCTCAGGCAATTTTTTCCTCACATCCATTTCTAAGGCTTTTTCCACTTGAATCAGGCGTAAATCTGAAGGTCTAAGGCAGTGATGGCGAACCTTTTAGAGACTGAGTGCCCAAACTGCAACCCAAAACCCACTTATGCATCGTCGAGTGCCGGGTGGGTGTGGCCCATTGGATGGGTGTGGCCAATTGGGTGGGTGTGGCTGCGGTGGTAACGGCAGACAGGGTGGGACTAAAAAGTTCAATCAATCAATTCCAACTTTGCAAGATCTTTTTTTTTCCGCGAGAAGTTGAAATTGACTGATTGGACCTTTTTTTTTTTTTTTTACACACGGCGGCGGAGGCCTAAAGCGAAAAGGTTTTATAAAACCCAGCTGAAGGCCTAGGATTGGGGCGACGGCATGCGTGCCCACAGAGAGGGCTCTGAGTGCCGCCTCTGGCACCCGTGCCATAGGTTCGCCACCACTGGTCTAAGGCCTGCTTTGGGTCTGCCAAACACTTTCTGCGCTTTGGCTGTGTTTTGACATCCAACTATCAAAAAGAGCTCTTGACCTTCTAAGAATTTTTACACAGTCTGTAGTCCATACACGTCACTTCCTTCCTTTGTCTTGTCCTTATCAACTTATCTCCGTGAAAGCAACATGATGAGAGTAAATAAATCCAAAGGCAACAATTAACTTTATTACACATGCCTTATCAAGACTCTGTCTTTTTTTAAAAAAAAACAAGTTTTATTAATTTTTCAATTTTTACATCAAGGTGCTTAGGAAACAACGTGGTGATGGGGTAATCAATTATCCAAAAACAAAGTCATACATGTATAGCTCAGGTTAACTCCTTAAAAGTTCCCTCTCTATTTCCCTCAATTAATATAGCATATTCAAATTAATACATTTCTAAATAAAATTCAATCAATCAATAGAATTATCAATAACATTTTACCTATACAAGTCCAAATCCTGTTTTTAAGCTTTACTAAATTCCAATTACCATATTCCAATTTAGCCTTAAATAAGCATATTGTTTACACTTTGGGTATCCCTAATTTCCCTCGTTTCATAACATAATAATTATAATGTCTAAAATAAGCATATTATTCCAACAGTTACATTCTTACATTTCCCAAATATATTCTATTTCTTATTCTAATAACTTCTCATTTACTAATACCATGTCTTCCATTGTCACAATCCATTTCCTTGTTCTCATTCCATTACAAAGTGATTATCATACCTAAAATAAACATATTATTCCAAAAAATACATTCTTACTCTATTTCACATATATATTCTATTTCTTATCCTAATAACTCCTCATTTAAAACCTTTTCCATATTACAATTCCAAACTATAATCTGACCAATAATTTTCATCTCGGTTATAGGTCTAAATCCTAAACATTAAATCAGTCCATATCTCTAAAAAGCCTTTCTCACCCATTAAGTAAAATTTTAAATCCCATTTTTAAGTCTTACTCTGGCTTTCTTTTTGTGCCAAGCAGGTTTCCATAACAGAGCCTCTATATCATTAGATAGGTCTCCCTTCATTCCTCAACATATCATTTGAATCAAGGGAGAGCATCCCATTATCAATTTTAGGGAACTGGCTCCTTTGTAATTATTCCGTTGTTGCCCTAAAAATTCAAATCTCAACATTTGGTTAAGCTGAGTAGCACAATCGGTTATGTCCAATGTTGTAATTGGTAATTGGTTATCAAAGTTGTCACAGTTCTCAATAAATCGTGTTTGAACTGTTGCTTTTGAAGTTGCATATGGTTTAATTAAAGTCACTCTTTGGTCATCAAAAATCTCAGTGGATTGTATATAGAATAGTGTAAAGTCCTCTTTGGTGTTGGTTTGTTCCTCTTCTGTTGTTTTTTGGCTTGTAGAATGGTCAATTGGAGTCTGGAAATCAGTTTGCAGTTTTGGAGCAACATCTTTGGCTTCCATTCTAGAATTCATTTGCTCAGTAACTTCAAAAAAAATTTCCAGTATAAGTTTATAATTAATATGTGGATAAGGTTCCTCCATCTCATTGAATTGTACGTAGTGTTGCATACAGGCCTCTTGGATGTTGATCTGTTCCTCCTCTGCTATTCCTTGGCCTGTAGATTGATCAATTAAAGTTTGAGGTTTAATTTGTAGTTCTGGAGTAACCTCTTTAACTTTCATTCTGGAGTCCATTTGCTCAGAGGCTTCAAGAATTTTTTCCAGTATGAGATTGTAGTTAAGTGGTGGGTAAAGTTCCTCCATTTCAGTGGTGATTAAAAATAGTCCTTTAGTCTTTTAGTGGAGGCTATATTTAATAACAGTCAGCCAGTATCCACCTCCACAATTTCTAACAGTTAGTTTCACCACCCAGTTGTTTCAGCTTCTTTATCTTTTCCCTTTTATGATAATTTGAAGGTCAAAGCCAGCCTCAAAATCAAAGGGAAAAAAAGCAATTGCAGTGTCAGATTTCACCACAAGATGTCCCCAGTAGGTTATAGAATCTTTTTCCAGATGCCAATAAAGTTTTTTTCCAGTTAAAAAGATAAAAGAAACAATATTCTCCAAGTAAATAGAATAATAAAATTCTATAATAGGGGTTTTTTCGGGACCCCAGAGTATCCAAAAATAGAAATAGTCATTAAAATTAATTATTCTTTCCTTTTGTTCCAAAGCTTATCTTCCCAAGTAAGCAAACACTGCTCTATCAAAGCAGGGAAATAATTCCAAGGGGGCTTTTCACAGGGGTAGATAGGGTAAAGAGAGGAAAGGAAGGGTCTCACCCAGATCTTCCATGGTGGTTCTTTACGCTTAGATGTTCTTGTGACTTTTGGCTGGTGCGGCTAAGTAATCGGCCATGTTAATGGCCAATCTTTTCTTCGTCGGCCCTAAGGAGCTGCCTCGGACCGCGGGTCTACCGGTGAAGGGAAACCGGCCGGTGAAGGGAAACCGGCCGGCGAAGAGATGACTCTCTGTGCACGACCGCCAGTGCCGCGATCCGGAACCGGAAGTCAAGATTCTGTCTTAAAGGTATTTAAAACTTTCAATTTCTCCAGATCTCAACACTTCACCTGAAAGGAGGGAGTAGCGGCCTTCACACTTATAAATCAGCCATTATCTTTTCGGCTGTACTCCTTTAAACTTTCTCCAAATTCTTTCTCCTATCAGTCTTCAATCATAGGGCCCCTTCTCTCCCCATCAACCTTCAAAACCCTCTCAAGTCTCTTAGCCAAACATCCAGATTCAAAGCTTCTCTGAGAAAATGTCCAAAACTGAATCAAATACAGTCCAAACTTTTCAGGGGGAAAGCAAGGGAAGTAACTCACGTTTCATAATGTCTTAAATTTTCATAGTCTTTAGTTGGGTGTTATGTTTTTTAATCAATTCTCTGCGATGGTCTGGAGGAGGCAGAAACTCAGTGTCCATCATCCATCTGAGCTAGCTCCGCTCCCTAGAAAGAACCATTCTCAAATTTATACAAATATTCTTTGTTTGGGTGCTCCCAAACTATCTCATCTATAAACTAGCCCCTTAATTTAATTATATATTTGTTTATTTTTAAATTCTATGTTAAAGACAACTGCCTATGGTATAGATACCTTAATCCTATTTGGGGCTGAGCCCTTTTTTCCTTCCCAAAATCAGAAAGAGCCAAGTAGCATCTTTCTGCGTATAACAAGTTTAGCTGAGTTGAAAGCTGGTTCCCTTTAATAAAAGATGTTAGTTAGGAAAGATCTATCAAACTCCTCCTGATTTTTGGCTATCAATAATATGGCTCCCTTCTCCATCTTGGCATTACCCTTCAAAGGATGATCTTGTAATCTTCTGATTAGATCATGCTTTAAATTCTTATTTGTAGCTTTGGCTTTATCTTGTTTTAACTTCTTACATCTCATACTCTTTGTATTACTTTATTTTGTAATCTTACTGTTCTACTGTTATTTATAGTATTTTGTGGTACATTATGTGTTATGGCCTGTGGTTATAACAATAAACTAGCTAACTAACTTACTATATGGCCCAAACTGTAATCAGAAGAGTCACAGGCTAGAGACAGTCTACCATGAAGGTCCTTGATGCTCTCTGAACTTGGTTGTTTTCTTGCAGATGTTTCACATTACCCAAACTAGGTAACATCATAAGTGCTGATGATGTTACTGGTTTGGGTAATGAAATGTTTGTAAGAAAATAACCAAGCTCAGAGAGCACCAAGGACCCTTCATTTCAACCCCAAGCTACAAATATTCTTCTTTATTTGTACAGTCTACTATCTTTCCCACTGGAGCAGAATTTTCAAGAAAGAGAAAGCAAGGAGGTGATATGGAGCTGAACCTCATTGAATCCTACAGGACACACTGTATTTTCAAAGACAGTGTGGAAGGACAAAACCTTTTGCAGGTAACTGCTTCACTTGTTATACAGGAGAGATTTAGGTCTTATTTGCCTCAGGACAAAGTAAAGCACAACATGTAAAAATGACCTTGAAGGGAGCCAAGATCACCTATATCTTTGCAGAAGGTAGCCTGGTCCCACCACAGGGATCCTGGAGAATAAAGCATGAGAATAAAGAGAACTGAGTTGTTTGAGGATCCCTGGGCTTCCCTTAGGCTCAAATAATTAATTGACAATCAGTCTTCTACTTTTGTAATGGTTTTCCATCTGGAAAAAAAGAATTCAAAATCTGAATATTTTATCTTGAGCAAAATGCTTAAATTACATGGCTGGCTACAGAAAATCACGCTTAACAGGCAGAAGTGAAAGGAAAGGATATCCCTTTTATAAATAAAATATTGATTTCTCTCTCACTTTTGATCAGATACCTTTAGGCTAACCCTTCCCCCTCCTTGGGTTATCTTGAATTGAGAGAAGAAGAGAAATATATTACAAGCTTTATTAATAGCTCCTCGGTAATTTAAAGCAAATTATCCTGGAACCCTATTTTTCTCAAACGGTTTCACTAAATGATTGGTTTCTGTTATTTAAAAATGTTATAGAATCAATAGATACTTATTATTACCTCCAGCAAAATCTGTCTGCAGTTCTATACCTAATTATAGCTTTAATGATAATTAATGAATGTTATTGAATTTACTCCTGAGAAAGCATCAAACTACTGATTTCAAATTCACCAGCTCCCAGATTTTCTCTGAGTCTTTCCTTTCCTAATGAAAGTAGTCATTTGCTTTATTATAGTAAGCATCATGAAGTTTTTAATCAAGATGTAAAGGATTATTAAATATTACTTATTCAATTGCTATTGATAAATGGTATTTAAAATATTTAGTGATTAAACTTCGTAATTATAAAATTACACTCGCTTTGTGTTCTTTTCTCATCAAACAGTATGTAAATTCAAGAGAGACAAAATAAAATGACTAGGATTTGTATAATGCACTAAGCCGCTAATGTTTTTACTTCACAATTTGCATGAAATCCTATTATTTAAATTGGCTGAAACTTGATGCAATGGTAGGTCTCCTTGTTTTGCCTTTTGGCAAACCTATTTTTAATGGTCTTTGGGATGCTAGTGGACTATATCCCAGAGAGTTATAACAATCAGAGCATTTCATTTTGAGAGCCATTGTGGTACAGTATAAGGCATACATGGCTAAAGCAAAGCAGCCTCAGTTTCAAATCCCTATGAGAGTATCTTTCGCTATTCATAATCTCTCAGTTTATCCCATTTCTAAGCATAATTTTGGTACAGAGAACATGAGGCTCCAAGTAAGCCTGTGCAGAAAAGACAGGATATAAAAATAATAAAGAAACTGACAGTGTTCCAAAACATAAAAAGAGAGCCAAAGAAAGAATAGTGGTTTACCTCATGTTGGTTTAATGGATTCCTGCACTAAACAGGGTTTTAGGCTAAATCAGAGGTCCCCAACCTTTTGGGCACCAGGAACCGGTTCTGTGGAGAAAGGTTTTTCCATGGACCGGAGAGTGCTTGGTTTTGTGTGTTGCCTGCATCTCATGGATGGGCCTTTGCTTGTTTGTGCAGACTGGTTGCTGGCATGCTGCAGCCCAGTACTGGTCCATGGACCAGGAATTGGGGACCCCTGGGCTAAATGACTTCCAGGGCCCCTTCACATTCATACATTCTACCATTCTATTATAATTAGGAATGAACAGAATATATGTGAAGTTGTTTTGGTGCCTGGGGTAGATACTCTTCAAATAAGCCACCTAACAAGAATATTGTAAACATAAATTCATAATTAATAAGAGATTATAAATCAGGTAGACTTTTATAGTAATGGGTCTAAGTAATATATAGATGGCTTGCTTGTTTTCAACATGGAGAAAAGATTCAAAGGCCAGATATGTGGATTTCCAAATGCTCTAGTTTATCTTTTATCTAACTGGAATTCAGCAAAACATGTTAATTTCTTCATTGTTCTACTTTCCATCAATTCCTGGATCATAATACTCATTCCCATCATTGACTTAGCACTGAAAATAGTTCATCATTACAGCAATCAGGAATATGTGATAATACATTTGAAATATTATCAGATAAGAGTTTGTTATTGTATCTTTTGCCATTCTGTAATTTAAAAATATATTAAAGTAAATATAAACATAAAAAGCTGAACTAGAAAAACAGCACTAGAATAAAACCAGAGGAAATAATAACAACCAGATCTAACAAACCCTTAACATAAAAAAAAGAAAAATGAAAATCTTCATTTTGAGATAATTGGGGGTGGAACAGATTTGCAATTGGCAGGACCTGTCCTTAATTAGACCACTTCTTAAATCACATGGACCATTAGGAACAGAAAGGGTCATCTTCAAGTGAGAATCTGATGACCAGCATCTCAAAGCAATGTCACTTTTTTGCATGCATCACAAACAGGTTGAACTTAGGTTGTTTGGTCATGGCAGCCTTCTTGAGTTTTTTACTAGCATTACCAACATGGCCAAAAATTAATTTTCTGGGATCTGAAAGTGTATTTGCTGATGTGTTTGGTCTTTATCATCTCCAAATAAAAACCACAGGTTTCTAAAATTCAACTGAAACATGATTCCAAGAGAAAGGAAAATCCACCGGTCTGATGTTTCACTTGCTTCAGATCTTCCTGAAATCTGATCATCTCTGTTATGCACAAGCAGTTCTCCTATTTTGGAGTTTGGGTAAACATGGTGTTCTTGAGTTTCGATTCAGTTCTAATTGTGCTGGGTTGCAATTTATGAAACCTATGTTCCACAATTCGCTAAAGGGATGCTTTAAAGGTGACAGGAGTGGAGAAATGTTGGAAATGTGTTGTGATTTGATTGAAGTTTGGGTTCTAATGATAGAATTGTGTTTTACAGAACTATGTTTTCAGTTCTACAGGTCTCAGTTAAGGTGGGAATGTCAGGATATGAAAAGGTGGGGTAAGCAGGTTGGGTCACATAGATATTAAGATTCTTTTGCCTTTATCAGATTTGGAGGTCAAATGCTGGATAACAGTTTTGTATCCAAATTTGACTCTACCACAACCATAGTGTTGTATCATTCAATAGAGATACAGATTTATAGAGGGATGATGTATAAGTTTGCAGTTTTATAGGTTTGGGGGAGTGAAGGTCACTGATGGACAGTAGAGGTAAGTTTCTGTGCTTTGGTAGTTTACTAAAGAAAGGACATTTTGCTAGAAAGGTGATGGTGGTATATGATCTGTGGCAAAAAATGAATATTTGTTGATAAATCTCATGGTTGTGTATGAGAAAGAACTTTTGCCCATTTTGCTATAGGCAACTGAGAATTGGGAGACATGTCAGCAGAAAAATAAATGATAAATAAGTACTTGGAATAGGTTGTGGTTGGGTTTATAAGCATTCTTGAGACTCTGCTAGGGGCCTCCTACGTGGAAAAGCCATTCCAACTTAGCTTTTCTATAATAACTATTTGGAATAGGAGAACAACTGTTCCTCACACAGATTTATTATTAATCAGAATAGTTGTAATAAATAGAGCAGTAATTTTGGGATATATCAGCCTTCAGTAGACATTCGTGGTAATCATGGTTTGGATCAAGAAACTCACATGGTCAGCCTCATGCTGGAAAAAATGCTTAAATTAATTCCTACCTCTTTGTGCCTACTCCAAAGGAAGTCCCACTCTGATATTAATACTCAGTAAAGTGGGTGTAGAACTGAACCTACATTTTCTGAATCTGAAACTCGCATCATTTTGCAATCATTTCACACTTTCTGATGCAGTTTCTTCTCAGAGGTTCTCTGGCAGGAGAGACCAAGAGGTCTCATTTCATTTTAAAAAATTGTATATATATTTTTGTACAGACATAAACACGAGAATGCTCCAAAGAGTTACTAAGGTAACAAAGAACTATGGTAACTATGTAAAACAGGAAAAAAAATCTTCTTATTTCAGAAATCAGAACAAAATATTACTAATATTATGGCTTGAGGGTCAGTGAATCAGTTTAAAGAAAAATTTCTAGAGTTCAGAATCAAGCAGGGTGAAGGTCAGGAAGAAATTTGATAAATAGATTAAAAATAAAGAATTTAATAGCATAGTAAGTTAATTTTAGACTTTGAACTGAATAGCCTTTAAGTAGGCTTTAATTAAGTAGCCTTTAGTTTAAATAGCCTTTAATCTATTTAACTTATCATTTATTTATTTGATTTTTATTTTTGGTCAACTCAAGATAGGGTAAATACCTAATACTCCTGCCCTCTATTTTTCCCACAACAAGCACCCCATGAAGCCGCAAGAGTCAGCCAGCCACCTTCTAGCCTAGTGACATTACCATTACCTCAAGCGGTCTCTCATTTTCAGCTAATTTGGGCTGCCAAGCTCTATCTCAGTATGTCAACGCTGCTATCATCAGATGTTCTTGCTTTGATAACATATGGAGATGCAGCCATTTTCCTTTACTTTATGTTTTACTCTTAGAGTTAGAATTAGATACTGGGGGGGGGAGGAGGAATGTGCATGGGAGATTAGTTAGACATAATAATACTGTATAAGGGTGAGAACCAAGCCTTTTTGAAATAAGAGATGATAAGAAATGGTGGGTTGAAGAACTGGTGGGAAAGCCAGCATTTCAAACTAATTGGAGAATGTGATTTATGACAGTTAATTAGAGGAGGGAATTGTGCTTTGATACTATGTGCTCAGGGGAGGGGAATTCAGATTTTGCCTTGGCCTATGTACGTGCTGATGTTATGCTACTCGAATAAAGATTCTTTAAGGTAAACAATGCCTCAAAGTTCTTTGAAGAATTTCATCTGTCGGAACCATGACAGTAAGCCAAAATCTCCAACTTTCCTAACTATCTAGGGGTCCTGAGCCCCAGTCGCTGTCCCTAGCATTGAGGGATAAGCTGACAAAGATTCAGGAAGATTTCATCATGGAGAAAGAGAAATTGCCTGAAGCCAGCACCCCGGAAGCAGCTGCTATCCCAGAGGGGGGAGCGACAGCCAGCGCACCGGTAGAGAAGGAGCTTTTGTAGGCCTCCCAGCTGGGGGCAAAACCCAAGCCGCTAGGACAGTTAATCTGGTCGTCAGACTGGCCCCAGCCCAGCGAAGACTCCAGACGTTTCAAGATGGCTTTGCCACCCTTAAGGGCTTCAAAGGCAGACAAGGTTGGGCTACCATGGAAGGATTCCTGCATATCGCATTCCCCAGACCGGGGAAGAGCTACCAGATTGTCTGCCACTGAGGACTCGGGTGAGTGGAAATATCTGTCTGCAGCTCGCAGTCAGTCAGTGGAGAAATTGGTGGAGAAGATTGAGGGGCTAGAAATGAGAAGCAGAGAGCAACCTTCCCATTCCCCATACATCAGCAATCAGGACAATCAACTCCTACCGAGAGGAGCCCCCAGCCCCTTCTTCACAGAGCAGGTATCCTTCCTGCTCCTGAAGCCCCCTGCCAGGGCCTCCAGTCCCACAGAGAGAGACAGCCCCAGTCACCACCCCTCCAGAAGCCCCAACCACCACCGATGAGATGAGGACCCAGGCAGTCGCTGGGACAGCCAATCCCCAGACTGATGTGCATATCGATTACCCAGTCTGGGCCCCCTCCAGCAATGGGGAGTATGGCAGCCCCCACAGGTGGGAGGTCAACAATCTCTGAGCTTGCAGCAGCTAATAGAGACCCTGCAGCAACTTGGGGTGGTGCAGAGTCCAGAAGACCAGCAACCAGTGGGAGGATGACTGCAGCAAGGGGGTTGGTCACCACCCCCGAACGTACAGCAATCGCAGAGGGCCCTACAGCAATCGAAGATGCCACAGCTCCTGGCAGACCAACAGCAGGGGGAATGGCAACAACTCCCACCCAGGCAGCAACCATTGGGGGGCCTACAGCAGTTGAGGATGCCACGGCTCCTGGCAGACCAGCCGCAGGGAGGACAACAGCAGCCCCCATCCAGGCAGCAACCTTTGGGAGACCTATGGCAACTCGGGATGCAACAACTGCCGGTACTGCAACCACAGCAGGGAGGGTGGCCATAGCCCCCAAACGTGCAACCCCTGGGAATGCGGCAGCAACCAGGGTGGGGCCAGCAGCAACTGGGGGTGCAACAGCCACAGCAGAGCACCCAGTAGCCATTGTATCAGCAGCCAAGATGGGGTCAGCAGCAACTTGGGGTGCAACAGCCACAGTGGGAAGCCCAGCAGCCAATGATTGCTCCACCTTTTAGAGCAACCTTCGATGGGGACCCAGAGAAGCTGTTTTTTTTCTCAACCAAGTGCGCTCTCATTTGAACCGCTGTGCCCATCTCTACCCGGACCTAGCCGCTATGGTTGATGTGATTGCGTCCAGCTTAGAGGGAGAGGCATCCGAATGGCTGAATAACTTATATAATGAGCAAGTCCCCGAATTGGAGGACCCCCACCTTTTCCTCCTAGGACTGAGAGCAAGATTTGAGGACCCATCTATTGCCCTCAAAGCAGAAGAACAAATCCATAAAATAAAACAAGTCGGCAGGCCTGCCCTGGAGTACGTACGAGAGTTTCGCAAGTTAGCCAGTCGGATAGAGAGGTGGCCTGAGCAGTCCATAGTCCATCACTTCAGGGAGGGGTTAGATGATCACCTCTCTCAGGCCTGCATCTATCGAGCAGTACCTGATCAGCTGCAAGAATGATACCAGGCAGCGGTAAGACTAGACATTCAGCTCGCCCGCTACAAGAAGCCTCCCCCACCTGAAGCCGAGCCGAAGCCAGAGCAACCCAAATGGCAACCACCACCCCGAAAACTTCCATTTGCTGCAATTGCTGAAAGACCCAGGCCACCTGCAGGCCCACCAATCAAGTGCTTCCAATGCGGACAGCAGGGACATCAAGCAGCGAACTGCCCAGTCCCCTACCCCCAACAGCAGACACTTGCTCAATGGGTGAGGGGGTGGGAAGAAGTTTGGAGAGCCACGAAAACTGCTTTAAAAAAGACTTCCGAGACCTATAAAAAGCAGGCAGATAAAAAGAGGGCTCCTCAAAGAACATTCCAAATTGGGGAAAAGGTTTATCTGTCGACTAAATATTTACACCTCAAATTACCCAGCAAGAAATTAGGACCGAAATTCTTGGGGCTTTTCCCCATCGTAAAGATCATTAACCCGGTCACAGTAGAATTAAAACTCCCTAGGCTTTCAGGGAGAGTGCACCCTGTCTTCCATTGCAGCTTGTTGAAACCTTTTTGGGGTTCCACTTTAAGACCTCCCCCTAAGAAGGCACATGGACCCCTCATGGTAGTGGGTCAGACTCACTACGAAGTAAAGCGTATTCTTGATTCTAGAAATTTTAAAGAGAAATTTCAGTACCTAGTACAATGGAAGGGATATTCACTGTCTGAAGCCACTTGGGTGAAAGCTAGTGATGTGAAAGACGACAGACTCATCAAAAGGTTTTTTTGTTTTTGTTTTTGGGTGGTTGTGGAATAAATTTTTAAATTTACAATTAGATCATTCTCCTTTATAATATTTTTGTTTTTTACACGACAATTTTTTTTCTTTTTTCTTTTTTGGTTTTTCTTTTGGATATAAATACATCTTTTTTCTTTCGGCCTTTTGTCTGCTTTTTTTTCTTTTTTTTACTCTCCCTCCCTTTTGGATGGTTGTGGAAGTTTTTTGTTATTCCTTTTTTTTTTCCTTAACTAGCTTTTTGCTGGAATTATTAGTATTTTTTTTCCTTTCTTTTTTCCTTTTTTTTCCTTTCAAAGTACGTTTGCCTTGTCTCCTGATAATAGGAGGGCATTGGATTATAATTGGCCATCGGGCTCTCTGGTGGATTATAACTAGCCATTGGGCTCCTCAGTGGATTATAAATAAATACAACAAGTAGAAGATGAGCGTCTCAAACTTGGCTAAAGGGGTGAAGAAGGGCTCTTCGGCCCCTGCTTCAACCTCGGTGAACCCAGCCCCTCAAAAATCAATTACTACATTTTTACAACAGGAAACTCAGCAAAAAGACACGCAAGCGATACTCCAAGCAATTGCAGATTCCAAAATGGAAATGAAAAAAGATTTGGATAAAAATTATGAAGACTTGAAAAGTGATCTTCTTAAAATGGATCAAAAAATGGAAACTTTCCAACAGGCGATGATAGACACTCAACAAAGAATGCAAAAAATAGAGGATAAGTCAGAGATGGTTGATCAGAAATTAGAAGCATTACACAAGATGAGAACCAGAGATTGGCGCAAGTAAACGCGGAATTGGAAGACAGCATGACTGTCATGGAGATGGAAAGGGCATCATACTTCTTAAGATTCCAAAATATCATAGAAGAGAAAGATGAGAACCTGTTAGAGTTGATGAGTGAGTTATTGGCGGAACGACTTGGAATGGAAATGGATCAAATGAAACAAGAAATGGATCAGGTTTTTAGAGTCAATTCAAGCTATGCAAGAAGAAATAGAGTTCCCAGAGAGGTCCACGTAAGATTTCTCAAAAGATCAACACGAGATGAGATTTTGAGAGCAATAAGAAACCAGCCATTGAAATATAAAGGTAAAGAACTTGTAATTCTTAAACAGATCCCAAAGAGAATAAGAGAAGCTCGAAGAGAATATCAATTTTTGACAAGGAAACTGCTGAATAAAGGAGTGAATTTTAGATGGTTGGTCCCAGAAGGATTATTAATCTTTTGGGACTCGAGAAGATACAGATTGGATACTCCACTTAAAGCAGAGGAATTTTTTAACAATCATAGAACCTTTCTGGAAGAAGGCGATATCAGGTCTAAGAAACCAGAGGAAATGACAGAAGTAGGAGCATCGAAACAAACAGAAGAGGGAGAACCTAAAAAGACCCAACCAGAAGAAGATGTAAGGCCCAAGGATCAGAGACAGATAACTTCTCCTAGAAGACTGAGATCCAAATACAACTAAAATTATGGAAGAAATTGAAATTTTTTCAACAAATATAAATGGTCTTAACTCCCCATCAAAAAGGAGTAAAATATTTTATAGACTACAAAAATTGAAAATGGATATAATTTGTCTTCAAGAGACGCATATAAAAAGACAATACTTTAGACTCTTAGAACAACCAAAAATAGGCAAACTTTATTTTTCGTCGGCATTGCAAAAGAAAAGAGGGGTAGCCCTTTATATAAAAGAGAAGATGAATCCAAAACAAATTTATGTTGATGATGAAGGAAGATTATTAATGGTGGAAATTAAATGGAATCAAAAACAAATTTTGATGATTGCGATATATGCCCCCAATGAGAAATAAGACCAATTTTTTCAGCAATTATATGATAAATTAATGGAATTAAACTATCAAAATCTTTGTATTCTTGGAGACTTTAATGCGATAGCTGATGCAAAACAGGATTATAAGAGCTATAAACAAGGGGAAAAAGGGGGAAATACCTTATCTAATTCTTTTCTAAAGATGAAAGACGAATTAGGTATACAAGATATATGGAGAAAAATGAACTCAGATAAAGCACAATATACATTTTACTCAAATAGGCATAAATCCTGGTCACAAATTGATATGATATGGACTTCCTATGATTTAAAGACTATGATACAGGAGATTGAAATAGAACCTAATATTTGGGCAGATCATAATCCAATTAGAATGACGTGGAAAGGAACTAGAAAGAAACTAAGATGGTGGCTGAACAAAGCCATACTGAAAGAAAAAGAATTTTTACAATTAGCAACGAAAGAAATGGATTTTTTTTTAAATAAATAAAAAAGAAGAAACCTCCATTCAAAATGTATGGGATACAGTGAAAGCTTATTTTAGGGGCGTGGCTATAACTTATGTTGCCAAAAAGAATAAAGAAAAGAAACAAACACAGCTTAGATTGAAAGAACAACTTGGTAACTTGGAATTGGAGCTACGAAATGATCCACAAAAGAAAAAATTGAAGACACAAATGGAATTAATAAAACACAAATTAAATTTACTGGAGATGGATATAAGGGCACAACAGATTAAACGATGTAAACAGATTTCTTTTGAAAATGCCAATAAACCCGGAAGATGGCTGACATATAAATTGAAAAAAGAAAGAGAAAAAAGACTGATAAGTAAATTACAAGATTCAAAAGGCCAATTATACTGCCATAATGATGCAATCAAAAAAATTACTACAGCTTATTATGAGACACTTTATAAGACTGAGGTGGTTTCGAATGAGGCAATACAGGAATATTTAAAAGAAGCGGATCTTCCAAAGGTACCAGAGAATATGCAATACATACTAAATGAGAACATAACAATGATGGAGATTACAGAGGCGATAAAAAGGCAAAAAAAGGATAAAACTCCGGGACCTGATGGTCTCCCTGAAGAATTCTATATAGCTTTACAAGACATTGTCAGCCCGATTTTGAAAGATCTTTGTAATGAAGCTTTTTCAGAGACAAAAATACCAAATTCATGGAAAGAAGCCAACATTTCCCTTATACCTAAAGAAGACACTGATCTTACACAAATGAAAAACTATAGACCAATATCGTTATTAAACGTGGATTATAAAATATTTACTACAATAATGGCAGAAAGAATGAAGAAATTTTTGACTGAATTAGTCCATTCAGATCAAAATGGCTTTTTACCAAAAAGGCAGATAAAGAATAATTTAAGGATTATTTTAAATGTGTTGGAATATTACGAAAACCACCCGGGGAAACAGTTGGCGCTTATATTTCTTGACGCGCAAAAAGCTTTTGATAATCTTAATTGGCAATTTTTGTTTCAACAGTTGAAGGAGATGGACTTCGGCGAAAATTTTATAAATGCAATTCAAGCAATTTATAATAAACAATCAGCAAGGATACTTATAAATGGAGATTACACAGATAGCTTTGAAATCAAAAAAGGCACAAGACAGGGATGTCCACTGTCCCCTTTGTTATTTATTTTTACATTGGAAGTGTTGGCTAGGAATATTAGGCAAGATATTGAGATTAAAGGATTGGAGATAAAAGACCAAAAATACAAACTACAGGCTTTTGCGGATGATTTAGTTTTTATTTTGGAGGAGCCATTAGAAACAGCTGTTAAACTGTTGCAGAAAATAGAGAAATTTGGAGAAGTGGTGGGGTTGAAGATAAATAGGGAAAAGACCAAAGTATTAACGAAGAATTTAACAGACAAACAAAAAATTCAATTTGCTAAAAAGACAAACCTTCAAATAGCTAAAAAAGTTAAATATTTAGGTATCCATTTAACTTCAAAATACACAACAATAAAAGAGGACAACTATGAGAGACTATTAAAACAAATAAAAGTGGATTTGGAGAAATGGAAAAATCTTCAATTATCATTGCTAGGAAGGATAGCGACTGTTAAGATGAACATTTTACCAAAGCTAATTTTTCTTTTTCAAACAGTTCCTGTTAAGTTAAATCAAAAATTCTTAGATGAATTGAATGCTACAATAATGAGATTTATATGGCAAGGGAAAAAAGCTAGAATTAAAATTAAATTATTACAAGATTCTAAAGACAGAGGGGGCTTCGGACTCCCGGATTGGAGACTTTACTATCAGGCAACTATTTTGCTTTGGCTTAAAGAATGGATCACACTGAGAAATAAACGGCTTCTCTATTTAGAGGGGCATGATCTGCAATTAGGTTGGCATGCATTTTTGTGGTATGAGAAAAATAAAGTACATAAATATTTTCAAAATCATGCTATAAGGAATGTATTGTTTTCAGAGTGGGAAAGAATTAAACATAAAATTTACATGAAAATACCTGAGTGGCTCTCGACAATGGAAGCCTTTTCCTATCCAAATTTAATTAACTATGATAAACTCGTTAGCTATAAAGATATTTTGGACAAAGACGGGAAACTTAAAGACAGACAAACTCTTCAGCAACAGGGTATTGACTTAACATGGTGGTCTTATTTGCAAATTCAGACAAGATATGAAAAAGATATAAAGTCCCCATATAAAGAACAGACACCATTAGATAAAATATTGCTAAAAACAGATGAAAATTTGAGTAAAAAACTCTATAAATTTCTGCTAAGATGGAAGATGGAAGAAGAACAAGTAAAAGAAACAATGATAGTATGGGCTAAGAACTTTGGATATTCTATAAACTTAGAAGATTGGCAAAAACTGTGGGATCGAAATATCAAACTTACTAAAGCGGTTGCATGTAAGGAGAATTTATATAAAATGTTTTACAGATGGCATATGACACCAGTTAGACTAGAGAAAATGTTTAAAAATGTACCAAATATTTGTTGGAAATGTAAACAAAAACCAGGAACTTATTATCATATCTGGTGGATGTGCCCTAATGCAAAGAAATATTGATTTAAAATCCATATATGGTTAGAAAAGATGACTAAGATACAGATAAAATTTAAACCGGAACTGTTTTTATTAGGAATATTAGGATCTAACTACGGAAAAGAGAATGAATATTTAATTTTACATATATTAACAGCTGCGAGAATAGCATTTGCCCAATTTTGGAAAAATGAAAAGATACCACCTGATCAGATTATTATTACGAAAATATTGGAATGTGCAGAAATGGATAGATTAACTTTAGAAATCAAAGAGAAAGAAGATACAATTTACTTTAAAACATGGGAAAATTTTTATCAATGGTTAGCAATAAGACAGAATGAAAAAAGGTTATGAAATTAAATAAGATAAATGATGTATTTTTTTAATATTATTTTTTAACTTCTCTGTTAGATGTTTACTTTTAATCATAAGTAATTATAATTAATAAGCATTATATTGGTATTTATATGTAACTATATTTAGTTAGTAATATATTACTAATAGTATATTGATTATTGTTATTTACAGAATGAATGATATGTATTGGTTAAGTTTTTATTATTAATAGTGATAAATTTATTTACTATAGCTTTTTAGTATTATGTTAACTATGCACATTTAATATGTATACCCGGATGATAGTCTGCTTGCTAAAGCGTTGATTTATTGTTGGGGGTAACCCCATTATTGTATCTACCCCTACCCCTGGTCTAATCCTTGTTTTTTCACCCTATGTTATACCTTTACCTACCTTTCCCTTTTTATCCCCATAAAAATAATAAAACACATTTTTTTTAAAAAAAAGGTTCTATAGGAAACACCCTAACAAACTGAGAGACAGTCCCTAATATATGCTTTTGTTTACGTTACAGGATCTGTCCTTTTTGTAAGGGGGGCCGGATGTCAACGCTGCTAACATCGGATGTTCTTGCTTTGACAACATATGGAGATGCAGCCATTTTCCTTTATGTTTTACTCTTAGAGTTAGAATTAGATGATACTGGGGGGGAAGGAGGAGGAATGTGCATGGGAGATTAGTTAGACATAACAATACTGTATAAGGGTGAGAACCAAGCCTTTTTGAAATAAGAGATGATAAGAAATGGTGGGTTGAAGAACTGGTGGGAAAGCCAGCATTTCAAACTAATTGGAGAATGTGATTTATGACCGTTAATTAGAGGAGGGAATTATGCTTTGATACTATGTGCTCAGGGGAGGGGAAGTCAGATTTTGGCTTGGCCTATGTACGTGCCAATGTTATGCTACTAGAATAAAGATTCTTTAAGGTAAACAATGCCTCAAAGTTCTTTGAAGAGTTTCATCTGTCGGAACCATGCCACAGTACTAGATAGCAGCAAAGAGCCAGCTTTCTGCCTGGTCTTTGTTTCTCCTCTAAGCAGAGTTTTGCAGAACAAATCTAGTAATCTGACTACAGAAAGCTGTGTATAGGACCTGCTACTGAAATAAACTTCCATCAAGAAGTTTCATATTCAGCACTGCTCAAGGCCATGCTTGACTTTTGCTTTGCTGTGGGCTGCAGAACTTATGTGCCCAGGTGGTCATCTTACTGCCATGGTGGAGTTTCAGGCCAAGCTGTTGAACAGAATAGAATAGAATAGAATAGAATAGAATAGAATAGAATAGAATGGAATGGAAGGGAAGGGAAGGGAAGGGGAGGGGAGGGGAGGGGAGGGGAGGGGAGGGGAGGGGAGGGGAGAGGAGAGGAGAAGAGAAGAGAAGAGAAGAGAAGAGAAGAGAAGAGAAGAGAAGAGAAGAGAAGAGAAGAGAAGAGAAGAGAAGAGAAGAGGGAAGGAATCTTGGAGGTCTTCTAGTCCAGCCCCCTGCTCAAGCAGGAAAACCTATACCATCTCAGACAAGTGACTGTCTAGCCTCTTCTTTAAAATCTCCAGTGATGGGAGCGCCCACGATTTCTGGAGGCAAGCTGTTCCACTGGTTAATTGTCCTTAAGTTTCTCCTTAATTCTAGGTTGCTTCTCTCTTTGTTCAGTTTCCAACCTTTGTTTCTTTTCTTTTTTTAAAATTTTTTATTATTTTTTATAACAGAGTTCAATAATAATTATTCAACAAAAACGTGTCTGAGTATCTTATTCACTAATACAAATTAAATTCCTAATCCCTAAATCTTTTTTCTAACCATTGATAAAATAGGTCCCAAGTTTGCAAATATTCTGTTTCTTCTTTTTCTTTCAACCTTAAAGTAAGTCTGTCCATTTCCGCACAGTCTAATATTTTTTTGATTATTTCTTCTTCTGATGGTATTTCTTTGTTCTTCCAATATTGTGCAAATATAATTCTTGCCACTATTATCACATGTAGAATCAAATATGTACTTTGCTTATCAAGTTTTTCTGGCATTATACCTAGTAAAAAAAATTCAGGTTTATAGTCTATATGTTTCTCTAACATTTTTTCTAACCAAGTGTGGATTATTGTCCAATATCTCCTTGCTTTAACACATGTCCACCACATATGATAATAAGTACCTGGTTTGTATTTACATTTCCAACATTTCTCTGACATATTTTTAAACATTTTTGCTAATCTTGTTGGTGGCAAATGCCATCTATAGAACATTTTATATAAGTTTTCTTTGTATGAAGCTGACATTGTCAATTTATAGTTTCTTTCCCACAAACTTTGCTACTTTTCTAAGTCTATATTATATCCAAAATTCTTTGCCCATACTATCATTGTCTTTTTTACTTGTTCATCTTCCATTTTGAAATTTAATAAGAAATTGTACATTTTTTGATTAACTTTTCATCAGAAGTTAATAATGTCTGATCAAACATAGTCTGTTATTTGTAAAATCCATACTGTTTAATATTTTTATCATATCTGACTTGCATTTGTAAATGTGACCACCATGTTAAATCAATACCCTGATTTCCCATCTCTTGCCTGGATTTTAAGTTCCCTTCAGAATTTAGGATATCTTTGTATGTCCATATTTTATCGAGACTGACTAGATTTGGATGCACGAATGCTTCCATTGTTGAAAGCCATCCTGGAATTTTCAAATAAATTTTACATTTTATTTTTTCCCAAGTTAATAATAATGTATTTCTAATGTAGTAGTTTTGGAAGTATTTGTGTATTTTATTTTTTCTGTACCATAGAAAAGCATGCCAACCAAGTTGCAGGTCATGTCCCTCCAGATACAGCAGTCTTTTATTTTTAAGAGTTATCCATTCTTTTATCCATGTTAACACTGATGCTTGATAATATAAAACCCAATCTGGCAAGCCAAAGCCTCCATTTCCCTTGGCTTCTTGTAACATTTTCAATTTAATTCTAGCTTTCTTTCCTTGCCAGATAAATTTTTGAATTAGAGAGTTTAAATCTTCAAACAATTTTTTCTCCAGTTTTATAGGTATCGTTTGGAATAAAAATAATATTTTTGGTAATATATTCATTTTCACCGTGGCAATTCTTTCTAACATCGACAGTTGAAGATTCTTCCATTTTTCCAAATCAAGCTTTATTTGGTTTAACAATTTAATGTAATTATCTTCTTTTATTGTTGAACATCTTGCTGTCAAATATATTCCCAAATATTTGACCTTTTTGACTATTTGCAATTCTATTTTTTCTAATAATTGCTTTTTTTATGTTTATCTGTAAAAATTTTAACTATCACTTTAGTTTTTTCTCTATTTATCTTTAATCCTGCTGTCTCTTCAAATTGTTCTATCTTTTCCAACAGTTTAGGAATCGTCCCCAAAGGTTCCTCTAGAATGAATGCCAAATCATCTGCAAATGCTTGCAGTTTGTAGGTTTTACCTTTTATTTTCAATCCTTTAATTTCTGGATCTTGCCTAATGTTTCTATTAAATACTTCCAAAGTTAAGATAAATAGCAATGGGGATAATGGACATCCTTGTCTTGTGCCTTTTCGTATATCAAAATTCTCTGTGTAATCCCCATTTACAATTACTTTTGCTGATTGTTTCTGATATATTGTCTGAATCGTATTTATAAAGTTTTGACCAAAGTCCATTGTTTTTAGTTGGAGAATCATAAATTGCCAAGAAACATTATCAAATGCCTTTTGGGCTTCTAAAAATACTAGTGTCAGTTATTTTCCTGGATGAAGTTCATAATATTGCAATGTATCTAGTATTACCCTCAAATTATTTTTTATTTGTTTCTTTGGCAAAAATCCATTTTGATCTGGGTGTATAAATTCAGTCAAAAATCTTTTCAGCCTCTCAGCTATTATTGAAGTGAAGATTTTATAGTCCACATTCAGTAGTGATATCGGTCTATAGTTTTTGATCTGGGTCAGATCTGAGCCCTCTTTTGGTATCAAAGTAACTGTCACGGTTGCGATAGATGAAGCCATTTAAAAGAACTTCAAGGCAAAGATTTCTTCCTTAAAGAACATTTTATTCAGGAAACAAAGTATCGGCACTTACATAGTTGAACCCAAGACTAAAGTTCCCTCCCCTCTGATACAATGTAACAAGTTGCAATTCCCACCCAAGAAAGGCTGTCATAAATCACATTCACCAATTAATCTAAAATGCGGGCTCTCCCTACTTTTCAGCCCGCCAAAACTTTATCTAGAATTGAACTTGAAGCTCACCCAGCTGCAATTGTTTAAGCTAACTGAAAAGGCTCAAGCATTTCCCCCTTCCCCCCTTCTACATCTGAGAATCCCAAACAACAGAAAAGCACAAAGAAAGCAAAAGGTAAAATGGCTGCAATTTCTTAATTGTCACAGCATTGACAGTAACATTTGCTTCAGTCCATGTATTTGGGAGTTTTGCCTCCAATAGAAGTTCATGACATACATTTTTTTATAACAAGTTTTATTGAATTTTTTTTAATTTTACAGCCAAGTGCTTAAGACTCATCGTGGAGATAGGGCACGCCATAAAACAAAATAGAACATACAATCATATATAAACAATTTACACTTTTTTAAATCTTCCCTCTCTATTTTATCAATCAAAAGAGCAAGAACAAACAAACAAAACCAAACTATCAACGATATTTCCACCCATTTTAAGCTTAATTAACTATTAACATATTCCAACTAGCATTACATAGACATATAGAATACGGTTCGAGTATCCATATAATAAAGACCATATTATTCCAAATATTCAGTTTATATTTCTCAATTAAGTTCTATCTCTTATTCTATCTCACATACATATTTTATCAGTGAATATAACTTTACGTTTCCAAACCATTTTGGATTAGCTTAAATTATTTCTAAGTTAAACATATATAAGTATATTTTAAAATTTCTCCACTATATTCTATTTCCTATATTCTAAACATTTTTATAAATCAATCCATTCTTTAGTCATTGCATGTAAAGATATCATTAGTAGTTCACCAGTCTCAATACAACTCCTGAATTTCGCTTTTCCAGTTTTCCATAGTTACTATTCCAGACCATAATCAAATCTATAATTCAAATCAATATTGGTCAGACTAAAATCTTAAACTTTAAAGATCTCAAAAATATTAGCTCACTTAAAGTCTTTAAAAACCATTTTACCCATCAAATAAATTTTTAACACTCATTTTAAACCTAATTCTAGCTTTCTTTTTATGCCAAGCAGGTTTCCACAATACGGCTTTCAGCTCCTCCCATCTTGGTATTTGGTTATACACATTTTCCCACAGTTGCGTCTGATCATAGTCTTCTTCTCTTTTTCCCAATATTGTCTGCACAATATACTCAGTCTTAGCCAGTGTGGTGGTTATTCGTTGTTTATATGTACTGTCAGCATTTTTAATGTCTTGTATTAGAGAGTCCATTTCTGTTGTTTTTACATCTATAGATGTTTCAATTAAGTTCTGCTTTTGGTCTTCAAAAGTCTCCATCCTTTGTGTATAAAGTGTAACATCTTCCTCTTCAGTAGATTGTAAATATAGATCTTCCATCTCATTAAATTGTAAATCCAATTGTATATCATGCTCAGTTAGAGTTTGAAATCCAGTTTTTTGCTCTAAACCGACCTCATTCCTTAGTGTCCTAAAATGTTCTTTTAGTTCTTTCCTTGTTTCCAAAATTTTTGCTAATATCAATCCATAATTGAGCTGTGAATAAGCTTCCATCCTTTTCTCCTTTTTTTTTTTCTATAATAAGAAAACAGCAGTGTCTGGGCATAGCACCAGGTTCAAAAGTTCAGCTACCATGGCAACGTTACGATAAGACTTTCTGGGCTTCACGCCAGTTTCCAAGATAGATACAATGTAGCCCTCCAATCCACATCCCAGTAGCCAAGGCAGTTTTTTTTTCTTTTTCCCTTTTTAAAGTGGATAAGAATGTTCAGAAGGGGGGGGAGGAAGAAAAAACACTCCACCCCCCTCCCTAAAATTTCCACTTAAATTTAAAACAAGCAAACAAAGAGGAAAGGTCACAGTAAGGCTTTTTTCTTCTCTTTTTTTTTTTTCCAGGATCCCCCGGATTCCAACAGCTCAAATACACAATAGCAAAGTCACTTTTTTCCCCCAAGTGTTCAAACGCTGCTTTTTTAAGGAAGGGAGTAGTTTTAAAAGCTTTTCATAGGGAAATAAGGAAGGTAACAAGAGGGAAGGAAAGTTCTCACCCGGATCTTCCATGGTGGTTCTTTGTGCTTAGATGTTGCTGTGACTTTCGGCTGGAGCAGCTGAGTGATCGGCCATGTTACTGGCCGATCTTTTCCCCGTCGGCCCAAAGGTGATTTTCTCGGACCTCAGAGGGAGCCGCCGCTCCCTCCGAGATCAACGAGTGCCCTCCTCTACGGTGGTCGCCCCTACAGGGCGACTTTCAACCCTGTCCAGGGTCTACCGGCGGGGGGAAACCGGATGGCCAAGAGAACGAATTCTCTGCACGTCCCCGGGCGCTGCCACCGGATCTGGAAGTCATGACATACATTTTTCAATGGTGAACCTAATACATCTTGTAAACATTTATAAAACTCTGCCGGGAGTCCATCTGGTCCCGGTGTTTTTTCATATATATTTTTTGTCTTTTTATTGCTTCTGTCAATTCCATCATTGTTATTTTTTCATTTAACATAGTCTTAAAGTTTTCTGATATTTTTGGTAAATTATTTTCTTCCATATATTGAGTCATTTTCTCCCAAGAGTTTCTTCCTTGTCATATAGTTTCTCATAGTATTCTTTAATTATCTTTTTTATTTCTTCATTTTTAAATTATAAACAGCCTTTTTCATCTACTAAATTCATCAATTTTTTCTCCTTCTGTTTTTTAAGTTTATAAGCTAACCATCTTCCTGGTTTGTTTGCATTTTCAAAAAAGTTTTGCTTTGCCCTTTTAATTTGTTGTGCCAATTTTTCTGATTCTATTAAATTTAATTTATGTTTTATTATTTCCATTTGTCTTTTTAATATTTTCTTTTGTGGGTTTATTTGTAGTTCAAGTTCTAAATTTTTAAATTCTTCTCTTAACAACTGACATTGTTGTCTCTTTTCTTTATTTTTTTCCGCCATGTATGTTATCACTACGCCTCAAAAATATGCTTTGGCTGTATCCCATACATTTTGTAATGTTGTATCTTCTTTTTTATTTTCTTTGAAGAAAAATTCCATTTCTTTTGTTGCTAAGTCTATAAATTATTTCTCTTTTAATATAGATTGATTCAAAGTCCATCTTAATTTTTTCTGCATTCCTTTCCACACCATTTTTAAGGGGTTATGATCTGCCCAAGTACCTAATTCTATTTCAATTTCATGCATATTAACCCTTAATTCAGGCGTCATCCAAATCATATCAATTCTGGACCAAGATTTATGACTATTAGAATAAAATGTATATTGTGATTTTCCTGGGTTCATTTCTCTCCAGATATCTTGTATTCCAATTTCCTCTATCATATTGAAAAAAGTCTTAGGTAATCTTCCTTGTTTCCCTGATTTACTGCTTTTATAGTCTAATGTCCCGTCTACTATTGCATTGAAATCCCCAATTAAGCATATATTTTGATATTCCATTTCTACTATTTTTCTGTGAAGGTTTTGATAAAATTCTTCTTGTTTATTATTTGGTGCATATATTGCTATCAAAAGTATCTGTTTTTGATTTAAAAATATTTCTACCATTAATATTCTTCTGTCTTCATCTGTATAAATCATTTTGGAATCTATTGTCTCTTTGACATATATAACTACTCCTCTTTTTTTGTTGAGCTGATGTATAATAAAGTTTTCCAAGTTTTGGATTTTCCAAAAATTTATGATGTTGTTTTTTTATGTGTGTCTCTTGGAAACAAATTATATCAATGTTTAACTTCTGTAGTTGTTTGAAAATTCTTTTCCTTTTTGATGGGGAATTCAATCCATTTATATTCACTGAAAAAATTCCATTTTCCTTCTCCATTTTGGTTTACTTATATTTAGGTCTTGTTGATCTCGTAATCCTCTGCTCTTTCACTATTCCCTCATCTTCTTGATTCATCTTCTCTTTTTCCTCCTCCACCTGTGTAATTGTTTCCTCTATTGTTTGTTCTGTCTGTTTCTGGCTTTTTTCATCCTCTTGTTGATATTGTGTTCTTTCTCCCAGAAATGCTTTTCATCAAAATCCTCTGCCTTCCACACTGAGTCCAAACGATATCTTGTGTTATTCAAATTGATTAAAATCCCTTCTGGCATCAGCCATCTAAAATTTACTCCTTTTGCAATCAGCTTTGTACTCAAGAAATGATATTGTCTTCGAGTATCCCTTATTCTCTTGGGAATCTGTTTCAGCACTACTATTTCTTTATCTTTATATTGTAATGGATCATCTCTAACTCTTCTTAATATCTCATCCCTCATTGTTTTCTTCATAAATCTTACATGGATTTCTCTGGGCAATTTGTGTTTCCTTGCATAACTTGAATTCATTCTAAATATTTCATCCACTTCTTGCTGCATCTCCGGTCTTTCCATTTCTAGGGCCTCTGCTAATAGATTAATAATCACTCCTGCTATATTTTCCTCTTTATCTTCGGGTATGTTCTGGAATCTCAAATAGTGTACCGCCTTCTCCATTTCCAAAGCAGTGACCGCCCCTTCTAGGTTTTGATTTGCTTGTTCTCATCTTTCATTCTCTGTCATTAGTGCTTCAATTTTTTCCCCAGTATCTTCTGATTGATCTTCCACCTTCTGAATTCTTTGTTCATTTTTAAGGATCATTTGTTGGTGAACCTCAAATTGTGTCTTTATGTCAAGCATTTGTTCGTTTAGCTTATCAAGATTGCTTTTTGTTTCTTGATGATTCTTCTGCATCATTTCTTGCATTAATTGTAAGGTCGCATGCATCTCTTTTTGGAGGTTGTTTGTCTTCTCTCATTGTAACATTGGTTCAATAGATCCCTGACTTGCTGGACTGGATGTTCCAGAAGAGGGTGCAGAAGCAGTTTTTTTTGTAATTTTAGTGAGGTTTGGTGCACTCATTGTTCAATCAGACAAATTTTATAAATCCACAGAGAGAAGAGAAAAGGAAAAAAGGAAAAAAAAGCCAACTGCTTTAGGCTATAATCCAAGTTTAAAAGGGAGCCAACTGCTTTAGGCTATAATCCAGGTTTAGAAAGGAGCCAACTGCTTTAGGCTAATCCAAATTTGTTTTTTTTTTTAAAAAGCCAACTACTTTAAGATGTAATCCAGCAAAATAAAAAACACCAACTGCATAAATCTAATCCAAATATTTCTGTCACTTCAAAAATATTAGAGAAAAAAAGAAAAAAGAAAAAAAACCCTGTCTCTAAATAGTTTCTATAATAGTTATGTCTAAAGTTGAAAGATGTAGTTAAAAAAAATCTTTGTTTTTTTCTTTTGTAGAAACACAGCATGTTCTTTGTTTAGCACAGGTGTTGTTTCAAGGTCATCACTCTTCTGATTTTTTCTGTATTATTGTAGTATCTTCCTTCACCACTAGATGTCCTCATTAGTTATAGTGTCTCTATCCAGTAGTAAAACTTTTATTTAAAATGCTCTTTCACAACAAAGTAAAAAAATCTTCCCAAATAAAAAAAAATAGCCAACAACAGATTATCATTTTTTTCTTTTCAATCAGTCTCGAATCTTTTCTGCATATTTTTTATATTCCTTAATTTTGTTCCCCCATTCCAGATTTCTCACCACTTTTAACTCTCTTCTTCCCAAGTCTTCCTGGGGTGTTTTACTTTTAAAAGTTATCCAATTCAGGGAATTATATTTTAAAAGTCCATAGGGAAGAGAAATAAAGAAGAATCTCACCCAGATCAAACACGTTGTTGACAGTCAGCTTTTCGGTGGTGCTACCACAGCTCTTCGCTTCTTCCCCGGCTGTCTGTGGCTTGGGCTGTCTGTGTACTTGCCGGCAAGCTTTCTCCCGCCTGTTTAAAGAGTTTCCCCGGTCAGTTTGGGCCAACTGCCGTTGGCTCCAAACTCCCAAGGTTTCCCTTCCTCCTCGTTGCTCCTCCAGGGTGACTTTCTGACCTGTTTGGGTCTCCAAACGAAGCGAAATCGGACTTTCATTCGTGTCTCCATGATGCCCGGGGTGAACTCTCTCCCAACCATTGTTTCTTGTCCTGTCCTCTGGTGCTTTGGTGAATAACATGACCCCCTCTTCTTTTTGGCAGCCCCTCAAGTACTGGAATACTGCTATCATGTCTTCCCTATTTCTTCTTGTCTTTAGACTAGCCAGACCCAAGTCCTGCAGCCGTTCTTCGTATGTTTTAGTCTCCAGGCCTTTGATCATCTTAGTTGCTCTTCTCTGAATTTTTTCCAAACTCTCAACATCTTTTTTGTGATACAGTGACCAAACTTGGCTGCAGTATTCCAGGTGTGGTCTTACTAGGGTTTTATAAAGCAGTACTAATACTTTGCGTGATCTTGATTCTATGCTTCTGTTTATACAACCCAGGATTGTATTAGCTTTTTTGGCTGCTGCACACTGCTGGCTCATGGTCAAGTGATCATCCACTAGGACTCCAAGTTCCCTCTCACAGTTACTGTTTTTAAGCCAAGTCTCGCCAGTCTGTACTTGTACCTTTCGTTTTTCCTGTGCTTTTCTCCACATTGAAACTCATTTTGTTGGACAGGGCCCATTGTTCAAGTTCTTTTTGGATCCGGAGTTTGTCTTCTGGGGTGTTGGCTACTCCTGCCAGTTTGGTGTCATCTGAAAATTTGATGAGTTCCCCTTCAATTCCCTCAACTAAGACATTTATGAAGATATTGAAGAGTACTGGGCCTAAGACGGAACCTTGTGGTACCCCACTGCTTACTTCTCTCCATGTGAATGTAGTGCCATTGAGGACAACTCACTGAGTACATTTTGCCAGCCAGCTACAGATCCATCTGGTGGTGATATTGTCTATTTCTAGCTTACCAAGGAGTAGGTTATGGTCTACCTTATCAAATGCCTTACTGAAGTCTAAGTATATTATGTCCACAGTATTTCGCTGGTCTATTAGTTTAGTCACTTTATCAAAGAATGAAATAAGATTGGTTTGGCATGATCTGTTTTTGACAAACCCATGTTGGCTACTAGTTATAACTTTGTTTGCTTCTAGCTGTTCGCAGATCTGTTTTTTGATTATCTTTTCCAGGATCTTCCCAGGTATTGATGTTAGACTGATTGGTCTGTAATTTCCTGGGTCTGTTTTTTTCCCCTTTCTTGAAGATGGGAACCACATCAGCCCTTTTCCAATCCTCAGGTATTTCCCCGGTTCTCCAAGAGTTTTGAAAGATATGGTGCAATGGTTCTGAGATAACATCTGCCAGCTCCTTCAGAACTCTGGGATGTAATCTGTTGGGTCCCGGTGATTTATATTCATCAAGGTCGGATAGGTGTTCTCTTACCATTTTCTTGCTTATTTTAATTTTTGCAGTGGTTTTTTTGGTATGTTGGGCTATAGTTGCTTTTTGTGTGAAGACTGATGCAAAGTATGAGTTAAGTAGCTCTACTTTCTCCCTGTTGCCTGTTATTTCCTTGCCATCTTCTCTTTTTAGTGGACCTACAGTTTCCTTGATTTTTTCTTGTTAATATATTGGAAGAAACTTTTTTTATTATCCTTGATTTCTGTTGCAAGTCTTTGTTAATTCTTCTTTCCTTCCCAACATGATAATGTGTCCTCAGGTTACCATTTCTTTTGAGTGTGGGATGGAGAAAACTGCTGCTGGTATGTGGGTCATGTTCATCTTGAGAAAGGGGCAACCTATCACCACTCTTACATTCCTCCATGATCAACATCTATCTGTGCCTAATATCCTCCTTAATCCACAGAGCCCTGATGTTAATACAGTAAGTGATCGAGGGTGAGGGCCTTGTTGTCATCATCATCTTTGCCTGACAAAGCTGCTGGGGTCGTCACAGAAATCAATGCAAAGGAAAGCTCTCTGCAGAAAGAGAGAGAAAGAGACAGCATTATTAGAAGCTGTGAAAAGGCACTGAAATAGAGATGATCTAGTTCAAATTGTATGTCTGGACATTCCTAAAGCTATTGACAGAATTCTTTATCAAAGACTCTTGCTGCAGAATTCCACAGCCTAGCCGGACAGCTGGTACACTGGCCCAGGAGATGCTGATCGAGTATTTCTAAGATAGATTGAACCGCAAAGTGCTCTACACCTGCTTGTCACAGGGGTCACCAAGGACCCTCTGAGAGTGGTATATACTGGTAGGTGAGGTAAAAATCAACCTAGCAGAATTCCACGAACCCACCAGGTAGGAATCACAACACCCTTACACCCCAGGAAAGAGAAAGCCTCAATGAATGAGAAGGAGGGGCTCCAGTTCCAGGCAACGCTTGATGGAATGCTACCATGGTGGCAAGGATGGCCACCCGATAGCCGATTGCCCTCCCTTGCATTCAGTACCAGCTATGCCCATGGTGGTCAACCTATGGCACGCGTGCCACAGGTGGCACGCAGAGCCCTCTCTGTGGGCACGCGCGCTGTTGCCCCAGTCCTAGGCCTTCAGTATCGTCCATGAGCAACCTGCATCAAAATCTCCCCGGGCAAGTGGCTTTTAAAAAGATTTTATAAAACCTTTTCGCTTTAGGCCTCCGCCGCCGTGTGCAAAAAAAAAAAAGTTCAATCAATCAATCAATTTCAACTTCTCACGGGAAAAAAAAAGATCTCGCAAAGTTGGAATTGATTGATTGAACTTTATTTTTAGTCCCACACAGTGGCGGAGGAAGTGATGCGTCAGAGCTGGAAAGAAAGTGCCGGGTGGGGGTGGGGGGAGCGGTGGTAGCAGGGTGCTCTGTGTGGGGGTGGGATGGTGGTAGAAGGGTGCTCCATGCGGGGGGTGGGACAGCAGTAGCAGGGTGCTCCATGCAAGGGGTGGGGTGGGACCTGTGCATGGGGTGGAGAAGCAATGTGGTGATGCTAGTATGGTGGTAGACCAGTTGCTTCCCTCCAGACACCTGCCAAAGCCATGGGGGACTGTCGGTAAAAAAAAAAAAGTTTCATCAGACTTTCTAACTTCTCATGAGAAGTTAGAAAGTCTGATGGAACTTTTTTTTTATCGATAGTCCCACAAACACGCGGCGAAGGCTGAGACGCGAATGGAGAAATGGAATGCAGCTGAAAGGCAGGTTAGTAAAAAAAATGCTTGGGGGAGGTGAGAGCATCTGGGCAGGGGCAGGTGTGGCAACCTTACCCTGCATGGTGGCAGGAGGGTGGGGCGTGTGCCCTTCCCATGCCAGGTCAGCCCCTGCAGCCCCGGGGCAGCCATGCTGGGCGGCAGTGGGCAGGGCATTGAGGTGGGGGCTGGCAGGCCGACCAAAGCAGCAGGTGGAGCGTGAAGGCTCGGGGAGGGAGGGTGCTGAAGTGGGCGGTCGGGCCATTGGCAAGAGCAACGCGGTTGAGCGGAAAGCGGTCTCAGAACAAGTGGGGCAGGTAAGGAAAGAAATCCTCACTCCTCCCAGAAATTGCCTTTCTTTCCTTATCTGACTCCCAGCCTGTGCCGTTTCTCCTTCACGATCTGCCGCCGCCATGTGCAAGGAAACAAAGGAAGTTTTTTTGGGGGGGAAAGATCAATCAATCAATTCCAACTTCATGATCTTTCACGAGAAGTTGAAATTGATTGATTGACTTCCCCCCCAAAAAAACCTTCCTTTGTTTCCTTGCACGTGGCGGTGGCGGATCGCGAAGGAGAAACCGCACGGGGCTGGGAGTCAGGTAAGGAAAGAAAGGCAATTTCTGGGAGGAGCGAGGATTTCTTTCCTTACCTGCCCCACTTGTTCCAAGGCCGCTTTCCGCTCAACAGCATTGCTCTTGCCAATGGCCCAACGCCCACTTCAGCACCCTCCCTCCCCGAGCCTCCGGCGCTCCACCTGCTGCTTTGGTGGCTCTTTAGGCAGAGCTGCGAAGTTCTCTTCCCTGTCAGAGGAGAGAACTTCGCAGCTCTGCCTACAGAGCCACCAAAGCTGTAGCTCAGGGGTCCTCAAATTACGGCCCGACCTGTCTTTTTTTTTTAATAATACTTTATTAGTTTTCTAATTTTACATTTAGGTATTTAAAAAGCAATGTGGTGGCTAGATTAATCAATAGTTCAATAACATACAAAAATCTTTAGTACAACTCTCAAGTTACAACATCAAATATTTCCTCTCTTTTCCCCTTAATGTCTACTATCTCGTATTTAAGCTAATACAGTCTTATTATATCAACTAAGTGAAAACATCATTATTACATTTATCAATAAATTTTTAGGTTATACATATCTTAATTACTTTTACATTCAATCTTTATAGACAATCAATGTCTGTTATTGGTTTTTTCCCAATTTTTAGTTTTCCATCAATATTCAAATTTAACATTTGATATTTATAATTTCCAGGCTTTAGGTAACCAAAGTTTCCTTTATCTCAATTCATAACAGAATCTAATATTCAAAATACACATCTTATCTATTTGAGTATAGTCTTGTTCTATTTTCTAAAAGTTATCTATTTCCCACCATATTAAATCATCTAATTAATAATACAGTATCCCCTTCAATAAATCAAAACCATTATATATATTGCCTGGGTTAATCAATAAGTCAAACATATTCATAATTTTTTTTCTTTGGGGTCTAATTTTTAAATATTAAACAAATAGAATCCTTATTTTCAACTAATTTCCAAATATTTAAAATTTAATGACCAAAATTCCCCTTATCTCAGCTTCTCCCTTTAACCCTCTAATTAGTAATATGAAATCCCCTCTGATAAATCAAAACCCCAATTTTCTTCAGCCTTATTCTGGCTTCCTTCCTTTGCCAACTGGCCTTCCATGTCAGTGCTTTTAAATCATCAAATAGATCTCCCTCTACTATTATATATATTATTTGAAATAAGAGACACCATTTAGTTGCCATTTTTTTGGAAGGACTAGCCCATTTGTGTTCATTAGATCATCTTCCTATTATTCCAATTCCCCATGATTGTCCTGATATGTTTATCTTCCATTCAATCTGTTCTTCTTCTTTCTCCTCAAATTTCTTCTGATTTATATAGAAAATCTTTTCCATTTTCAGTGTTGTCACTCCCTTTTCTGGATTTTCCATTAACTGTATTTGTTGGTCAATTGAGTCCTCCATTCCTCTCCCGCGCTTTCCTCATAAATCTCCTCCCTTTCTATGTCATCTGAATTAACTCTAAAAATACCAGACAGTTCTGCATATCTTGTCAAAGCAATAATATATTAACAGCGTTGACATCCGGCCCCCCCTTACAAAAAGGACAGATCCTGTAATGTAAACAAAAGAATATATTAATGACTAGTTTTCAGTTTGTTGGGGTGTTTCATATGAAACCTTTTGATGAGCCTGTCAGCTTTCACCTCACTGGATTTCACCCAAGTGGCTTCAGACAACGGGTATCCCTTCTATTGTACTAGGTACTGCAATTTCCCTTTAAAAATTCTAGAATCAAGAATATGTTTCACTTCATAATGGGTCTGCCCTGCAATTACGAGGGGCCCAGGTGCTTTCTTCGGGGGAGGTCTTAAAGTGGAACCCTGATAAGGTTTTAACAAGCTACTATGGAAGACAGGGTGGATTTTACCCAAAAGTCTGAGGAGTTTCAGTTTTACTGTGACCGGATTGATGACCTTTACGATAGGAAAAGGCCCTAAGAATTTCGGTCCTAACTTCTTACTGGGTAATTTGAGGCGCAAATATTTGGTCGACAGATAAAACTTTTCCCCAACTTGGAACATTCTTTGGGGAGCTCTCTTTTTATCAGCTTGCTTTTTATAGGTTTCAAAAGTCTTTTTTAAAGCAGTTTTCGTGTTTCTCCAAACTTCTTCCCATCCCCTCACCCATTGGTCAGGTGTCTGGGAAGCTGTTGGCACCTGGGGGTATTCAGGTATTGGACCGAACTCTTTGCCTGTGGCTACTCTGAAAGGTGTGTAGCCGGTGCTGCTGTGCACAGAATTATTGTACGCCACCTCTGCAAAAGGGAGGAGGTCAGTCCACTTCGTCTGTTGGTAGGAAACGTAGCATCTGAGATATTGCTCCACCATTTTGTTAGCAGATTCTGCAGCTCCATTGGTGGCCGGATGAAAAGCAGATGATAAGCCTTGAGATGATCCAATTAATTTAAGAAAACTCCTCCAAAACTTTGCTGTGAACTGCACCCCCCTGTCTGAGATTATTCGCTTAGGGGCGCCGTGCAGTCGGTAGATATGTTTCAGGAACAATTTAGTCAGTCGTTGAGCAGATGGGAGTCCTTTGCAGGCGATGAAATGAGCCTGCTTCGAAAACAGGTCTATTACAGTCCAGATGACAGTATTTCCTCTACTTTCAGGTAGGTCTACGATAAAGTCCATGGCTATTTTTCCCAAGGTTGGGAAGGGTCTGCCACCAGCTGCAGTAACCCAGGGGTTTTCCCCGGGATTCTTTTCATTGTGGCACATATGGTACAACTCTTTACATAGTTTTCCACATCCCATTTCAGTCCCGGCCACCAAAATTGCTGGCGGGTGAGATGTAGAATTTTTAAATATCCAAAGTGTCCAGCCTGTTTCACATCATGGCTGTGTTTGAGAGCATTAAGACGGAGGGATTCGGGAAAATACAGTTCCCCCCCCCTTGTAAGCCAAACCATCCCGGCACGTCAAGGAGGTTTGATTATCTTTGAACCATTGATCAGTGAGGAGCTCTCATTTTATTTTCTTTGCTCCAGGGTCATCAGGATTTGGGACCCTGCGAGGCGTGATTTGTGCAGCAGGTTGTGGATTGGAGATAATCGCCTCATTGACTTCTTCACATTCACTTTTGTATTGGGGCAATCTCGATAGCGCATCAGCTAGGAAGTTTTTTTCCCCTGGTATGTACTTTAGAGTAAAGTTGAAGCGGTTAAAGTACTGTGCCCACCGTACTTGCTTTGGGGACAATTTGCGGGGAGTTTTCAGTGCCTCTAGGTTTTTGTGATCTGTCCATACTTCGAATGGCACCTTGCTCCCCTCCAGGTAGTGGAGCTCCAATACAGCTCCAACTGCCACATCACTGGCATCGGCTTGAATTACAAAGGGCTCCCCTAGGCAGGGGTGCTTTAGGACCGGTTCGGCAGCAAATAGTCTCTTTAAATTCTCAATTTATGAACTGTTTGACAGTTCATAGTCCATGCTAGTGGTTGGCCGGTCGCGGCTTCCCTCCTCTTTTGCCTGTTTTGAGTAAATCTGTAAGGGGTAGGGCAATCTTGACAAAAGAGGGGATGAATTGACGGTAGAAGTTGGCAAAACCTGGAAAGCTCTGGAGCTGTTTGCGGGTTTTTGGGGGCTGCCATTCGATTATAGCTTTCACCTTGGCTGGATCCATCTCAATGCCTTCATTGGAGATTCTGTAGCCGAGGTAATCTAATCGGGCCTGGTGAAATTCACATTTTGATAATTTGGCATAAAGCTTGGCATTCAATAGTTTCTTTAACACTTCTCTCACCAGCTTTATGTGATCAGTCATATTCGTGCTGTATATAAGGATATTGTCGAGGTACACCAGAACCCCTTTGTACAGGTGATCATGTAGAACCTCATTAATCAGCTGCATGAATACGGCTGGGGCCCCCTGTAGTCCAAATGGCATGACCTTGAATTGATATCTCCACATGGGGCAGTTGAAGGCAGTCTTCCACTCGTCTCCCTCCTTTATTCTCACTCGGTAATATGCCTCTCTCAGGTCTAATTTGGTGAAAACACTCCCCTTAGCCAGATGAGTTAATAAGTCCTGTAGGAGGGGGAGGGGTATTTGTTTTGCACACTCACAGCGTTGAGACCCTTATAGTCTACGCAGAGACAAAGAGACCCATCTTTTTTTTCTTTAAATAACACGGGGGCTCCCACGGTTGATTTGGCCCATTCAATGAACCCCCTCGCTAGGTTCTTATTCACATATTGCTGCATCTCTTCCATTTCGAGGGGGGACATAGCGTACATTCTCAGGCGTGGGAGCTTGGCTCCTGGCACCAGTTCGATAGAGCAGTCATTGGGCCTGTGAGGGGGTAGGACATCGCATTCATTTTCACTAAATGCCTCTGCTAAGTCCTGGTATTCATTGGGGATGAGTGATTCATCTGGTGACGGTGTGGCAGCTATGAGTGCTCACTCATTAGGTGGCCTAAAGTGTCCCGCAACGTCAGTTGAATCAGTGGGAGGCTCAGGCCCTATAGGTAGTCTCACAGTTCTCATTCCTTTCTCCCACCAGATAAATGGCTTCCATTTGTCCAACCAGACTAAGCCTAGAATCACAGTCTCAGTCATTTTTGGGGCCACCAGGAACCGAATAAATTCCCAGTGCGTGCCTATTTCTAGGTGTAAGGGCTCAGTTAATTGTGTGACTAAAGTCCCTCCCATCAGGGAGCCATCAGCTTGCTCGAACCTCACAGGTTTGGAGAGTTGCTTTGCCCGTATGCCCATTTTCATGGCAAAGGGTAGGCTAATAATGCATCGGGTGCATACAGAATCGATTAGTACATTTAAGTCTATTTGTGCCCCCGACTTAGGGATTATAAGCTTGGCGGGCAGTGAAAAAGATGGGATTTGTCAACTCACCATTGGGTCGTTCTCTCCTTCGTTGTCGCCGTCAAAGGAGGGTAGAGCAGGGGTGGTTCCACCTGGAGTCCCGCCGTCCTCTTGTGTGGGAGGTGTAATCTGGGTAACAGGTGCTTGTGTGGCCCGGTTGGATTTTTCTCTCATTAGCCCCTGGGCAGGTCTCCTTCTCGCCGCTGGTTCTGGACTGCTCTGCAGTTGGGGGTAGGGGACCAGACAGTTTGCTGCTCGATGTCCCTTCTGTCCGCACCGGAAACACTTAATTGACGGGCCTGCAGGTGGCCTGGGTCTTTCAGCCATCACAGTAGTCGGAGGGTTTCGTAGGGGTGATTGTTGTTCGGGTTGCTCTGGTTGCTGCTCGGATTCAGGTGGGGGAAGCTTCTTATAGCGGGCGAGCTGAACGTCTAGCTTCACCGCTGTCTGGTACCACTCGTGCAGTTGATCAGGTACTGCTCGAATAATGCAGGCCTGAGAGATGTGATCATCTAATCCCTCAATGAAGTGATGGATTAGGGACTGCTCTGCCCACCCCCCTATCCGACCTGCTATCTTGCGAAACTCTCGCATGTACTCCAGGGCAGGCCTGCCAGCTTGTTTTATTTTGTGGATTTGTTCTCTTGCTTTTAGGTCAAGGGATGGGTCCTCAAATCTTTCTTTCAGACCCAGGAGGAAGAGGTGGGGGTCTTCCAATTCTGGGGCTTGCTCATTATATAAATTGTTCAGCCATTCAGATGCTTCTCCCTCTAGGCTGGACGCAATCACATCGACCATAGCCCCTGGGTCCAGGTAGAGATAGGCCCAGCGATTCAAGTGAGAGCGTACTTGGTTGAGGAAAAAAATCAGTTTCTCTGGGTCCCCATCAAAGGTTGCTCTGAAAGGTGGAGCAATTATAGGCTGTTGGGCCCCCCACTGTGGCTGTTGCTGCTGGCCCCATCCTGGTTGCTGGTTTATGCCCAGGGGTTGCATGTTCGGGGGTTGGGGCCAATCTCCTTGCTGTGGTCATTCTCCCACCAACTGCTGATCTCCTGGCCCCTCCACCACCCCAAGCTGTTGCAAGGTTTCTATTAGCTGTGGCAAGCTCAGAAGTTGGTTACTCTCTGCCTGCTTCGAATGCCACACTCCCCTCTGTTGCAGAGGCCTCAGACTGGGGTTCCCTCTCTCTTCAGGGCTGGAGTCCCTGATAGAGGAAGACAGGGTCTGAAAGGCTGTCTGATACGAAATGGAGGGGCTGTAGGCTTCTCTCTGCAGGAGTGGACTTCTGTATCTCTCCTCTGGGGTTTGAGACATTTCCAGTAACTCACCCAGGCCTTGAGTGGCAGTTTGTCTGTTGTCTGTCCACCGATTTTCATTTGTCTGCCAAAATTCATCTTCCCACAGCATGCTGTCTGTTACCTCCCCCTCTGGGATATTAGCAGCTGCCGGGTTGTTTTCAACAAACTCCCGTTTCATGATAGATTGTCCTCCTCCTGAATTCTTGTCATTCTCACTCCAGCCTAGGAGAAAGAGGTGGGGGTAATGCACCTCCAGTTGCTTGAAAAGGTTTGGGTTTCTGGCATGATGTTATGGTTCCGAAGGAAGAGGCTTTCAAAGAAACTAGGCATTGTTTTCCTTAAGAATCTTTTTTATTGCAACATAACTTCGGCACATACATGGACGGATGCCAGAAACTGAATTTCTCTGGCTTGCGTCTATCTTTACTTGCTAAACCCCTCCCTTATTTTACAGTCATAAATTACATCTTCCAATTAGGCTGGAGGCCAAAGATTCACTTCCGTTCCTCTCCTGTGCTTTCCTCATAAATCTCCTCCCTTTCTATGTCATCTGAATTAACTCTAAAAATACCAGACAGTTCTGCATATCTTGTCAAAGCAATAATATCCTATATTAACAGCGTTGACACAATGTCCCATGGGCGCAGTGCCTGAGTTAGGAGCAGCCTCATTGGTAAAAAAAACCCGTTCGGCGACCGCAAGGTCCCACTTTCGCTGAGAGACTCCGATGCACGATCGCAATCGTGTTCCTCCTCCCCCCCCCGAGAGCAGAGCCAGGAGAGGAAGAGTGCCGTGGCAACCTCCAACGCAGCTGGTCAATGTGCCTGCAGAGCACACGACCGTCTTCCAGGGCCACTTCATATGAGAGCGGCCCTGACACCTTGCAAACCACAGCTACCACCCACAGTGCCCCTTGTCCATAGTTGCACGCCCAAACTGGGTCTCCCACTTGCAAGTGCCTCAGTGCCTTAGGCTGTGGCACTTGTGAAGCAACCCTGTCTGGATGTAAGTGATCCAGCTTCATGATCAGGCATCTCCCCCATCTTAACTCAGCTGGGCTCTTGCCCATAGAAGTGCAGGGCATTGTGCATTGGCAGAGTAGGAAGTCTGCCAACCTGTGATGCCAATTGCCAGTTGTGATCCTCTTCAAGGATTCCTTGGTTGTTCTGACCATGCGCTCCGCTTGGCCATTAGAGGCCGGGTGAAAAGGAGCTGAAGTGGCATGCCTAATCATATTTGCCCTTAAAAAGGACTGACTCTGCAGAAGTAAATTGAGCCCCATTGTCCGAGACTATGACATCTGGGAGCCCATGCATTGCAAAGATGCTGTGCAGAACATGGATGGTCCTGGCAGTAGTCATAGTGGACACTGGAACGACCTCTAGCCACTTGGAGTGACTGTCCACAACAATGAGGAAGAGTTGCCCCTGTAAGGGGCCAGCAAAATCAATATGAATCCTCGACCAAGGGGCTTGTGTGGTCTCCCATCTATGTACAGGAGCATGTGGCATTTCTGGCCTTGACTGCTGGCAAATGAGGTACCTGTGGACCTGGGCCTCGATATCTTTATCGAGCCCAGGCCACCAAAGGTAGCTGCGGGTGAGTGCCTTCATCTGGACTATTCCCGGATGTCCCTCATGCAGAGAATCAAGGATTCTAGTCCTCAGTGAGGTCGGGATTACTACCCTACTGCCCCACAAAATACAACCCTTAAAGGTAGATAACTCATGCTTTCTTTTCCAAAAACTCTGGAAGTTAGAGCCAGGACACGTGTCTGGCCATCCAGTGAGCACACAGTTTAACACGCGGCTCAATGTGCTGTCAGAAACTGTTTCTGCAACAACATCCCCTGCATTAAGGGGAGACTCCGGCAAGGATGTGGTTGGCTGGAGCAGGATCTGACTCTAATAGCTGTAGAGGCAACCTACTAAGGCCGTCTGCGTGGCCCATTTCTTTACCCGGTTTGTGAACCAGACAATAGTCATAAGCAGATAGGAATATTGACCACCTCAACATTCTAGGAGATATGATCTGGGGTGTCTGCTTGTTCGTAGTGAACAACCCCAAGAGTGGCTTATGGTCAGTGAAGACCGTGAAATGGCGGCCATACAAAAAGTCATGAAACTTTTTTATGCCAGCCACAATGGCCAATGCCTCCCTATCTATTTGCGCGTAATTCCGTTCCGCTGCAGAAAGAATCCTGGAGTAATAGGCTATAGGGACTTGTGTCCCATCAGCTCTAAGATGGCTTAACACAGCTCCAATCCCGTACGGGGATGCATCACATGCGATGCAGACTGGCAACTGCTCATTGAAATGAGCCAACACCGCATTAGATGACAGCAATGCCTTAACTGCTGCAAATCTCCTCTCGTGGACACTCGTCCACTTCCATGGGGCCTTCTTGTCCAAGAGCCAGTATAACGGCTCTGCCACTGCGGCCTTGTGGGGGAGGAAAGCATGATAGAAGTTAAGGAGTCCCAGGAAGGCCTGAAGCTCAACCTTCGTCTTGGGACTTGGTGCCTGCTGAATTGCTTTAAGCTTGGATTCCGCAGGATGAATGCCTTCAGCATCTATATGAAACCCCAGGAATTCTGTGGAAGTGACTCCAATTTTGCATTTCTCCTGTTTGAGCTCCAGCCCCGCTTCGCGGAAACGCCGCAAGACGGCCTGGAGCCTGTCAGCGAGGTTTTTGACTGATTCCCCAGCTATGAGGATGTCATCGAAATATGGGCATACACCCGGAATATTACGGAGCGTGTGCTCCATTACTCTCTGAAAAATGCCAGGGGCTACATTAACCCCGAACTGTAACCGTCGCACCTTGAAGGCTCCCTGGTGGGTTACAATGGTTTGGGCCTCCACCGTGGCGCCGTCCACCGGCAGCTGCTGGTAGGCCTGTGCCAAATCTAATTTGGCAAAAATGCGACCTCCCTGTAGAGATGCCAAAATGTGGCTAACTACAGGCACCGGATAAGAGTGCTGCTGGAGAGCTTTGTTTAACGTGCATTTATAGTCGGCACAAATGCAGACTTCTCCGTTGGCCTTAAGTGGCATGACAATGGGAGTTTCCCATGGACTGCTATCAACTGGCTCTAAAATGCCTTGTTGCAACAGCTTGTCCAGCTCTGCATTAATTCTCTGCTTTAGGGCAAAAGGCACCCGACGAGGCTTAATCCTTATCGGTTCTATTGAAGGATCTAATCGTAGTGCAATTGGATGCCCCTGGTATGCCCCTAACTCTGAGCTGAAGATATCAGCAAACTCTTTACACACCGCCAAGAGGCTCGACGTTTGTAAGCTATTTAACCCAGTCACTTGAATTCCCAAAGCATCAAACCAATCAAGTCCAATTAGGCTAGTGCGGGTGCCCTCAACAACTACAACTTCCAAAGGACCCTCAAAATTCCTGAACAGCACTCTGAGTGTGGCCTCCCCCTTGACGTTTACCCGGGAATTTTGGAAGTCGGTTAAAACGAGGTTCAACGGCCTGAGCTTAATTTGTTTGCCGCTTCGACTACAAATCTGCTGAAGTGTCCTTTGGGAGATTATCGATAGAGCTGAACCCGTATCCAACTCCATGTCAGAAGGAACCCCTTGCAGCTTGACTTTCAGGTATAACTTTTCCTTGAGTGGGTGATGGGCGCCTGTCCTAAACACGCTCCTTCTACTCGCACAAAAGCCCACCCTGTTTTGACTGGGGACCCTGGTACCTTTCCAAGGCAACTCTTCTGAGGAATGTTCTTTCCTGCAACCCAAACAAACAGCAGCGATGTGGCCTTGTTTGCCACACACCCGGCAAGTTGCTGTGCGGAACCGACAGTCAGCCCGTTTGTGTCGGCCTCCACACCTGATGCACCGAGAGAAGGAAACTGCCTTGTCAGGTTGCCATTGAGGCCTTCTTTCCAGGGGTTGCTGCAACCGATCGACTTCGTGGTTCGAATCGGAGTCTTCAACTCTCTCGACGTCCTCGTGGTGGATGGCCTCCATGCAAGGAGGGTTCATGGAGAGCTGCAAGGCCTTAACAGCTCTGCCGGCTGCTTCTTCAGCCGTTATCTCCCTCAACGTGTCTTGAAATGAGATAGTCTCTTTAGCAAAGATCTTCTGTTGCAGTTCTCGGCTCCTTAGACCACAAACTAAGCGGTCCCGCAGCCTTTCTTCAAGATCTTTGAATTCGCATGGCCGTGCAGCTCGGCGAAGGGCAGCTATGAAGTCGGCGGCACACTCACCGGGACGCTGGTCTCGCTGTTCAAAAGCGTGCCACCAAGCGATGACTGAAAGCTTGGGCTCAAAATGTTCTTTGAGCATCTTCTTAAGTTCTGCGTATGCAATGGACTCAAGTGGCGCTGGTGCAACCAAGTTCTCTGCGATATCGAAAGTGGGTTGACCACAAACACACAGGAGCGTCGCGGCCTTCAATCCATCATCTCGAACTTGGTTTACCTGCAGGCAGTTTTCAACTCTCGCAACATAGGAGCTCCACCTCTCTGGATGAGCGATGTCGAATTCGGAGAGTTTCCCGATCTTTGCCATGGTGAGTCTTTCGTGGCCTTTTCAATGCCTCGTGCTGTGCAGGCTTCCGTGGAACTGCCAGGGCGGATCCTTGGAAGCACTCTCCTCCAGCATTTCCATACTGGCAGGATAGAGTGAGGGGGGGTGGAATGCCGTTCCGACCAAGCGCTTGCTAGGCCTTTCCCCCATAGTGACTCAGCTCTTCGAATTGCGGCAGCACGATCCCACCTTCGTCGCCAATGTTCTGTTTTCTGCTTGGTTCAGCATTGAAGAGGCAGCAATAGAAACAAGTACTTCTTTATTGAAGGTCAAAACAGAAACTAACAAACATTACTCCACCCCTATTTATACATTGAGCTCTGGGCAGCATCAGCCAATGAGAGCACGGTATTCTCCTGCTCAAATGCATAATAATCAGTCTTGTAGACAGCAAGTCTGGCTGGCAGGCCACGTGGTCTGCTAACCGTTCCTGCACAGATTCTAGCAACCTGGTTCATAAAGTTAACTCAATACATTACAGCTACCACCCACTGCTTGTTAAGAAAGTAAAAGGAGAGGGCCCGGCATCAGCCAGCAAATGTGAGGAAGTAGGTAACATTAAACCAAATGAATACTGCAAGCTAGAGGAGGCAGACATATTTCCCCCCCCCACTGTCCCACAGATTGCGCCATTGAAATACTGCCTGGAGCCAAATTGCCAAAACCTAGACTTTATTCCATGACACCAAGAGAGCTAGAGGAACTCAGAGTCTTCATTGACAAATATCCAGCCCGGGGGTTCATCCAACCAGCAAAATCCCACATGGCAGCCCCCATGTTATTGTGAGAGAATAAGAGTGGCTATCTAAGATTGTGTGTGGATTACCATGAGTTAAACACCATTTGTGCAGAAATGCTTGCTAATGATGAAAGACATGTGGAACTATTGGGCAAAAGGAAAAATCTTCACTAAATTGGATTTAAGCTTATTACCAGGTGTGAATCAGGGAGGGAGATGAATGGAAAACTGCTTTCAACTGCCCGCTGGGCTGCTTCCAGTTCTGAATCCTCCAGTTTGGCTTACAAGGAGTACCCACTGTGTTTATGCAATTAATAAATGAATTGCTGCATGAACACTTTAATAAATGTGTTCTGATTTACCTGGATGATATTCTAATCTATACCAAGACTATGAAAGAGCATGTAAAATTTGTGAGAGCAGTCCTTGAAAAACTCAATGCAGCGCAGTTGTATGTGAACCTCTTGAAATGCAAATTTCACAAAACTAAACTAGACTACTTAGGATACTACATTTCTCATGAAGGGATAGAGATGGACCCATAAAAAGTTTGGGCCATGCTTGAATGGGGAGCCCCTTGCACGAGAAAGCAGCTGTAAAGTTTTCTTGGCCTCACAACTGGTGTTCACGCAAATTGCTCTGCTAATCACCAAGTTGCTTAAGACCAAAGGTGGGGGGGCAACTCCAATCAGACCAACTGCTTAAATGGTCCACGGAGCACCAGGCAGCCTTTGAAAAGCTCAAACGACTGTTCACTGCTGAGACTATCCTTAAGACCACCGTCCAAATTACAGTATTTCCCCCACTCTCGGGCAACTCCACAATAAAATCCATGGCTATCTCGTCTCACTGTCTGGAAGGGTCAGTCACCTTCTGCAAAATCCTGGACTCTTTCCTGGCAATCTTTTACTGGCTGCACACATCGCACAACTCCCTACATAGTCCTCAATGTCTTTTTTCATATTTGGCCACCAGAATTGATGATTTACAAAGTGCAGGGTCTTCAGTAAGCCAAAGTGACCTGCTTGTTTGGTGTTGTGGCCCCATGGCAGAACCTGCAACCAAAGTCTGCCTGGGACATACAGTTTGCTCCCTTTCCATGCCAATTCATCTCTCATAGTCAATTCTGTCTGGTGGGTTTTGAACCATGCATCAGTCTGTAGTTCTTGCTTCAGTTGCTGGGTAAATTCATCAGTGGGGCTTACACTCCTTCTTTTCTTCTGCTACCTGGTTGTTGCTTGCACTGATAGTTGCCGGTCAGGGATGATGGCGCTCACCACCTCCTGCCTTGAACTCTTATACTGAGGCATGTGGGATAGGGCATCAGCTAGAAAGTTTTTTCCCCCAGGATATATTTCAGCTCAAAATTAAATCTTTTGAAGTGTTGCGCCCACCTGACTTGCTTAGGGGAAAGCTTGTGGGGGGTTTTCAGGGCTTCCAAGTTTTTATGATCAGTCCATACCTCAAAAGGGTAATTTCCCCCCTCCAGGAACTGTCGCCAGGTTAGTCGCCAGGTTAGTACTGCAAAAGCCTCTTTCTCCCACACTGCCCATCTCCACTCTATCTCACTCAGCTTGCATAACATGTATGTGCATGGCTGCAGGTTTCCTTCCTTGTTGCGTTGGAGGAGCATTGCTCCCACCATGTCATGCCTGAATCTGCGGAGGAAAATGAGCTGGAACGGGACCCTATGGAGGTCGAGGGAGAGGTGTCTGTGGCTTCAGAGGAATGTGGGGAAGAGCAGGCAGAGGTAGGCCAGGGCCCTTCAGGAGTGGGACAGGAGGAACAGGAGAGACAGAGTTCAGGCGATGAGCAAGGGCCACCCCCACCTGATCCTAGAGCACGGAGAGTGGAGAGAAGGAGGGAACAACACAGGCAGGCTCAACTACTCGGGAGGAAAGCATCCCGCCCCTCTCCACAAGGCACACCTGGAGAATAAGATTTAAGGAGACTCTGTGGGGAGAGGCATTTGTTGGGAACAAACGCTGATTCCTTGGAGTTTTGTGTGCATTGTTGCTGATCTCCTGTTCTGTGACTTCTGCTTGGAAACCCGGACACTCTGACCATTGGACTGGCTAACAACGTTGCTTGGATGTTTAAGGAATATGGACTGTATTTTGGTTCCCCTACTGAAACTGCTCAGGCAAGCGTGTATTCACACAGACTCATTAGGTTTATGATGTATGTGTCATTCTTTCTTATCTCCGTGGCCTTGAGTGGATTCCTCTCCTAGTCAGACTGTGTGTGAGGCTACTTGCAGTCAGAGGTGTGTGGGTCTTCCTTTGTTTGGAGACTTGCCAGAAACGTGGGAGAATTTGGGGAAACTTTGGAGCAATTAAAGGCCGGTTTGAATTGCCAGCTGACTGCATTGCCTCTGTGCTGTGCCCTGGGTCATTACACACCACCACATCACTGGCATCCGCCTGGATGATGAAAGGCTGTTCAGGATCCAGGTGTTTTAAAACCAGCTCCAGCAAACAGCCTTTTCAATTTCTCAAATGCCATTTGACAGTCCATTGTCCAGTTCAAGGGTTGGCTTGGCCCAGGTTTCTCCCCCCCCTCCTGGTTTTCAATAACTCGGTAAAGGGCAAGGCGATCTTGGCAAAGGAGGGGATGAATTGACGGTAGAAATGTGCAAATCCCAGGAAGGTCTGTAATTGCTTCCGTGTCCAGGGGGCTTGCCACTCCAATATAGCTCTCACTTTCCCTGGGTCCATTTCTATCCCTTCGCTTGAAATGCGATAGCCCAAATAGTCCAATTTAGATCTGTGAAATTCGCATTTCAACAACTTAACATACAGTTTAGCAGTCAATAGCTTTTCCAGTATCTGACATATGAGTTTCACATGTTCCTCCATGGTTTCAGTATAAATAAGTATGTCGTCAAGGTACACCAAAACCCCTTTGTAGAGGTGCCCATGCAGCACCTCATTTATGAGTTGCATGAACACTGCAGGGGCTCCTTGCAGTCCAAATGGCATCACCTTGAACTGGTAACTCCCCAGGGGACAGTTGAAAGTGGTCTTCCACTCATCACCCTCCTTAATCCTCACTCGGTAATACGCCTCTCTTAAATCTAGCTTGGTGATCATCTTTCCCTTGGCTAGGTGACCCAGCATGTCCTTCATCAGGGGCAGGGGGTACATATTTTCCATGCACACCCTGTTAATCCTGCAAAAAACCATGCATAGTCTCAGCGACCCATCTTTCTTTTCTTTAAACAGAACCAGGGCAGCAACTCTTGATTTCGTGGTTTGAATGAAACCCCTTGCCAAGTTCTTATCAATATAGGCTCTTGGCACCTTCATCTCCTTTGGGGTCATGGAGTACATCTTTGGTTTGGGTAGCTTTGCCCCAGGCAAGATTTCAATGGCGCAGTCTGTGGGGCAATGGGGGGGGGAGGATGTCACATTCTTTCTCACTGAACACCTCCATGAGGTCCTTGTAGTCTCTGGGAACCGTGCACTCCTCCTCCCCTCCCTCCAACGGTCCCTTGCTGCGCCCAGCTGGTTTTACTTCCTTGAGTTGCTTTCCTTCTCTGCTGGGCTTCCCCTGTGTCCACTTTCTCATGACCATTCATTCTATGGATCTCTCCCAATAAATCCTGGCTAATCCTCTCCCAATAAATCCTAGTCAGGCTAAGCCTAGGATCATCTCTTCAGCCATTTTGGGGCAACCACAAAGCAGATGGTTTCCCTGTGGCTCCCCATCTCTAGCTGTACTGGTTCAGTTAGGAGAGATGCAGCCTCCCCCCTGATTAGTGAGCCATTTACCTGCTCAAACCTAAAGGGTTTCTTTAACTTCCTCATGCGTAACCCCAATTTTTGAACTACAGTCTTGTTTATCAGGCAACGAGAGCAACCTGAGTCTATGAGGGCTCTCACTACTCCCTCCACCCACGCCAAGGAGCTTTGATGCTTACTTTGACCTCAAGGTGATTCACAGGTCCGCTCCCCATAGGGTCATCTTCTCCCTCGCTCTCACTGTCGTACAGGACCATTTGAGGCACCTCTTCTGATGGAGTTCAACAACCCTGATCACTGTGCATGATTTCTCCTTCCCTGTTTTGGGAGGCTTTTTCAGTTTCGCAGGTGCTGGTGCAACTGTACTCACGCGGGGGGGCGGTGCCGGGCACATTGCAGCGTGATGGCCTTCCTGACTACAACGGAAACACATAATAGGTGCACACTCTGGTTGCCTTGCAGGTGCATTGATAGTGGCCATTGGCGGCTTCCTTCCCAGGGGTCATCTCTCTTGGGGTTTCTTGGGATGAATTCCGGCACCCTCTCCATATTTACACAGTGTCAAATACACCTCTACCATGGTGATCAACTGGTACCAGTTGTCAAGCTGATTTGGGATGCCCCTGGCCAGGGACAGCTGAAAAAGATCATGACTCAGCCTTTCCCGAAAGAATTGAGTTAGGAGCTGCTCTGGCCAGTGTCTCAATCTTGCTGCGACCCTGCGAAATTTGCGGATGTAATGTACTCAATCATTGGTCTGGTCCCTTGCCTGAGTTTCCTGACTTCGATTTCTGCTCACTGTTCTTCCCAGGATCTCCAAAACGTGTCCAAAGACTCCCCAGTAGTGTGTATAGAGTGACTACTCAGGGGCATCCTCATCATGAAGGACGGTCATCCACTCTGCTAGTTCGGCTTTGAGATTAGCCATGATACATCTACTTAGGCTTCCTTGTCTGGGTAGTTATTCCCATAACAATCAAGGTGGGACCAGACCTGGTTCAGGAAAAATGCTAACTTCTCAGGGCTTCCGTCAAACGTTGCTCTCAATGGGGGTATCCAAGGTGGTTAGGGTGCCAGTGCTGGCTGAGGCGCTTGTAATCTCCCTCTATCAGCTTGGTGCCATCCCACCTGAGCCCCAGGTTGGGGCTTTCTTTAATCAATTTTGCTGGATCCCAAAATAATGGCTTTGTGTCACAGTATTTGGAGTGTGTCATGTTGACACTGATTATTCCAAAATTAATTATTCTGAGATGCTGGCACCATATTGACTCCCACTCCTGAACTTTTTTTTTAACCAACTGAGCCTCTTATTCTTCTCCCCTACCCATTATTTATTGGTTCTGAAGGAGAAGCCTCCTCCTAAAAGGAAGGTGTTACATCAAAGTTTTTGATTTCTGTTTGCAGCTGAATCATAGAGTTCCAGATGCATCTTTGAATGGACAACATTACAAAGATTGATTTCCTGAGCTAAAATTCATTGAGACTGAATGCTTGTATACCTGATATGGTCTAGTGTGTGCGCTGTTATTCTGAAGTAAGAACTTAGGCTGGTGAATTGACAGTGGATGACTAATGAAAACCAAGATGACTCTCTCAGCAAGAAACAGTCATTTTATAAATGTGTTCTGGGACTTTGGTGATATTTATTTTGGGCTACTGTTCCTTGTGGTTTATATGTATATATAAAGCAGGACAGAAAAGGGGATGAAGATAAGTAAGTCTCTTTCCTTACAAACTGAGATGCTCTAATCCTATTTGGCCAGCCTTACTTGTTTTCTTATATATATATAAGCGACGGGGTAGCAAGTGAGGGAGTGTATGAGCAAATGGCGTTTGCAACTGATGGGGTAGTATGTGTGGGAGTGAATGAGTAAATGGCGTTTGGAAGCGATGGGGTAAATGTGCTTAGAAGTGATGGGGTAGTACATGTGGGACTGACGGGACGATGGAGCGTTTTGGAAGCAACGGGGCAGTATGTGTGGGAGTGAATGAGTAAATGGTGTTTGGAAGCAAAGGGCAGCAAGTGAGGGAGTGTATGAGCAAATGGCATTCACAACTGATGGGGTAGTATGTGTGGGAGTGAATGTGCAAGTGGCGTTTGGAAGTGACGGGGTAGTAAGTGAAGGAGTGAATGAGTAATCCCGAGGTAAAATCTGGAGTAGGAGTAGGAGTCCTGGAGTGAGGAGGAGTGCAGGAAGAGTAATATCTCCTTAAAAAACCTTGGTCCAGCTGGCCCGGCTGGTAGCATCTCATAAGGGCCCCTTTCCAGGGTTACAGGAGAAGATGGCCAATGGTTTTGAAGGCGGAAGAGGGCTTTATGCCCCAACGGCAGATAAAGTGATAGAACCATCTTCTAGGAGAAGGGAAACTCTGATTTCAAACCTCCACTGCCTTGTGGCTATATCTACTATTGGAAAAGGCTTCAGGAGTTAACCTCGAGGTAAAAATCCGGAGCGGGAGTCCTGGAAGCAGTTCATGACTGCGTATAATCACGTTCTGGTAACTCCTGCGACGCAGCTGGAACTAATCATATCGGTTTCGCCGTTCCATTGGACTATTTCAGCGACGTGGAGAGGGGGGATCTGCTGCCTGGGTAACAGCCTATCCTCCATATCAATCTACCCAGGCCTCGTGCTCTGGAGAGGACACTCCAGCTTTGCATATAGCATTGAAACAACACGGGAAGTGGCAGTTACCGGTTATAAGTCTTTGCTTGATTAGCATAGAGCATGATGCCAGGGGCCACTTTCAATGGTGGGAGAGGTCATAGTACCTCATTGGGCAGCTACCGCCCGCCTTAAGCTGGGCAGCCCCCAGCCAGTAAGGTGCCACCCTGCCACAGTCTGTTAACCTCACTGGGTGCGTGGGGTTTAGGGTTAAAGCCGACAAGCAGATCGATAACTCTGCACCATGCAATAAACACAAGAATATTTTTGCCCTAAAGTTGGGCACTTGGAATGTTCGGACAATGACCCCCGGCCTTTCTGACGATTTGCAAGAAATAGATGACATACGTAAGACAGCTGTCATCGACATGGAGCTGAGCAGACTGCAGGTGGACATCGTTGCCCTTCAAAAGACAAGGCTGTCAGACTCGGGATCTGTTAAGGAGAGAAATTTCTCGTTCTTCTGGCAGGGAAAACCATCGAATGAGACTAGGGAATACGGGGTTGGTTTTGCGGTCAGAAACACCCTATTAGGATTCATTACTCCACCTGCTGCCGGAAGTGAAAGAATTCTGTCCTTGCAGCTACATTCATCAGCAGGACTGGTTACTCTTATTAGCACATACGCACCAACATTATCATCTTCAGTAGAATCCAAAGACAAATTCTACGATGATCTGGCTGCTACTATCAAGAAAATCCCTGAGAAAGAACCACTATTTATCCTTGGTGACTTTAATGCCAGAGTTGGAACTGATTATAGTTCTTGGCCCACTTGTTTAGGTCAGTTCGGCGTCGGGAAGATGAACGAAAATGGCCAACGTCTGTTGGAGTTTTGCTGCTACTACAGTTTTTGTGTTAGCAATACATTCTTTAAAACAAAGCCTCAACACAGAGTCTCTTGGAGACACCCAAGATCGAAGCATTGGCACCAGCTCAACTTGATTCTTACCTGGCGCTCCAGCCTTCCCAGTATTACAATCACACGCACCTATCAGGGTGCTGATTGTGATACAGACCACTCCTTGGTGTGCAGCAAAATAAAACTGAAAATAAAGAGATTGTATCACTCAAAGAAGGAAGGAAGACCACGTATTGATACTAGCAAGACCCGCAATCAGGGCAAAGTGGAGCAATTTGCACAAGCACCAAAGGAGACTCTCCCAGGCCCGGCTGAAGCAAATGCATCTGAACGCTGGGAATATTTCAAGAACGCTGCTTATAACACCGCCTTGTCAATATTTGGTAAAGAGACCAGAAAGACAGCAGATTGGTTTGAAGCCCATTCGGAGGAACTGACGCCAGCCATCGAGGAAAAAAGGAGAGCTCTAATTGCATATAAAGCCTGTTTCAGTGAGCGCAACCTACGGGTTCTGCGAGCTGTGCGTAGCAAAGTCCAACAGACTGCCAGGAGATGTGCTAACAATTATTGGCTGCAGCTTTGCTCTCGGATCCAGATAGCAGCTGACACAGGCAACATCAAGGGGATGTATGATGGCATCAAGCAGGCCTTAGGTCCAACACAGAAGAAATCTGCCCCTCTGAAGTCTGCTACAGGCGAGGTTATCCAGGACCGAGCACAGCAGATGGCACGCTGGGTGCAGCACTACTCTGAGTTATATTCCAGAGAAAATGGGGTAACTGAAGAAGCATTAAATAATATTGAGTGCCTGCCTGTCTTGGAGGAGCTTGACAGTGAACCAACTTTAGAAGAACTAAATGCGGCCCTGGACTCCCTTGCCTCCGGCAAGGCACTCAGGAAAGATAACATCCCTGCCGAAATTCTGAAGTGCTGCAAAGAGAGCATCCCCACTGAACTGCATGAAATCTTCTGCCTTTGTTGGAGGGAAGGTGGAGTGCCACAGGACATGAAGGATGCAAATATCGTCACACTATATAAGAACAAAGGCGACAGGGGTGACTGTAACAACTATCACGGCATCTCTCTCCTTAGTGTTGTAGGGAAGCTGCTTGCCCATGTTGTACTGAAGAGGCTCCAGGTGCTAGCAGAGAAAGTCTATCCAGAATCACAGTGTGGATTCCGAGTCAACAGGTCCACCACTGATATGGTATTTTCCCTTAGACAATTGCAGGAGAAATGCAGGGAACAAAGACAGCCACTTTTTGTAGCCTTCATAGATCTCACGAAGGCTTTTGATTTGGTTAGTAGGGACGGCTTATATAAAATTCTCCTCAAGATTGGATGTCCACCTCAGCTCCTCAACATCATCAGCTCCTTTCATGAGGATATGAAGGGCACTGTTGTTTTTGATGGCTTAACATCAGATTCCTTTGACATTCGAAGTGGAGTGATGCAGGGCTGCATCCTCGCGCCAACTTTATTCGGGATCTTTTTTGCTGTCATGCTGAAACACGCTTTTGGAACTGCAACAGAGGGTATCTATCTCCGGACCAGATCAGATGGAAAACTCTTTAATCTCTCTAGATTGAGACCAAAGTCTAAAGTCCAGCTGAAATGCCTATGGGATTTCCTCTTCGCTGACAATGCTGCTGTTACTGCTCACTCTGTCGAAGATCTTCAACAACTTATGGACTGTTTTAGCAAGGCCTGCCAAGACTTTGGTCTAACAATCAGCCTGAAAAAAACACAAGTCATGGGTCAGGACGTGGATTCACCTCCCTGTATTACAATCTCTGCACAAGAACTGGAGGTTGTCCATGACTTTGTGTACCTCGGCTCAACTATCTCCAACACTCTCTCTTTAGATACTGAGCTGAATAGACGTATTGGTAAAGCGGCCACCACATTTTCCAGACTTACAAAGAGAGTATGGCTTAATAAGAAGTTGACAGAACATACAAAGATCCAGGTCTATAGAGCCTGCGTCTTGAGCACCCTCTTGTATTGCAGTGAGTCTTGGACCCTTTACGTACGGCAGGAGAGAAAGCTGAACACCTTTCATATGCGCTGTCTCCAACGTATTCTCGGCATCACCTGGCATGACAAAGTACCAAATAGCGCAGTCCTGGAATGTGCTGGAATCTCTAGCATGTATACACTATTGAAACAGCAACGTCTATGCTGGCTTGGGCATGTCGTGAGAATGGCTGATGGTCGGATTCCAAAAGATCTCCTGTATGGAGAACTAGTGCAGGGAAAGCGCCCCAGAGGGAGACCTGAGCTGCGATATAAGGATATCTGTAAGAGGGATCTGAAGGCCTTGGGAATGGACATTAACAGCTGGGAATCCTTGACCTCTGATCGTTCAGCCTGGAGGCTAAAGACACAGTACGGCCTTCTCCAATTCGAAGAGACACTTGTGCGGCAGGCTGAGGCAAAGAGGCAGTCCCGGAACCAGCGAAATCTGGGGGCTGGACTGGGGACAGATTGTATCTGCCCTCAGTGTGGAAGGGACTGCCACTCTCGAATTGGCCTTTTTAGCCACACCAGATGCTGCTTTAGGATCTCTTTCCAGAGCACGATACCATAGTCTCTCGAGACTGAAGGATGCCAATGAATGAATGGTCCATTTTAAGAGCAAAAACAGACGAGTTGCTTAATCTGTGTTTTTTGTAAATTAAGCATCCTTTTATTCAGATACGTTCTATTAAGAATGTGGCATTTCAGTGCAAGTTTAACAGTAATGGTGATCAAATTTCACCTGTATCACAGCGCCATAAACCCTATGCAGGGAATATACAACTGTTTTACATGGATTTTTCTCAGAATAAACTGCTGTGTCAAGCTCCATGTAAGCCAGTGGGCACTTCCAGTCAATTTATTAGAGCTGAAACTGATTTGATTCCAATTGATTGCAGGATCATTCATAGCTTTTAATTATTGGACTAAAGTGATGGCATTTCTAATTTCTAAAGTCCTAACATTTGTGTAATAGAGCAAATGGAAGCCTTTTCTCCCAATTTTATTTTTGTTACAAATTTTCATTTTTTATGGGCTTTCAGTAAAATATTTCCAGTTGCTAAAATATTTGGTAATGAAAAATTCAGCCAGAGCAAGCAAGATGGCTTTTACATTGTTCCTTGCTTTTTTGCAGCACATTCAGATTTCTTGAGATCATTTTTTGAGATCAAAACCTCATTGCTATTGTAAAATGGCATATTGATTGCCATGTCACAGTATTGCACATGTATGAGATGAAGCTGAAAAACAAGCCAGTTTTCATAAGAAATAGAGTTGTGTGCATTTTTTACAGCTTAGGTTAATATTATTTAGTTAGATAAATGTTTAATACATGATTCTATAATTCAGTTCTTGAAATTCATGTTAAACAATGTATTTATCAAAAGTATAATTATTGTAATGGGGTGTTTTTTGCTATGTATTCATGATCAATATTGAAACAATAAAGTTGTCTGCAGGTGAGTGGGTTGCACTTTTAAATGTTTCTTGAGATGAGCAAGAAATTGAACTTTTCTTAGAGTCACTATCTAAAATTAACAAATTTATAAATTAGTAATAGGACTGAACATGCAAAAGAAGCACTGGAAAAAAATTGCAGAAAAGAAATTTGGAGGAAGACAAATAAAAAATTCTCAGTTTTTTCCTTGGCTGTGGCAAGATTTTGTTTAACCCATGTCTTCTTCTACCTCTTTGACCATAAATTACAGGCAACAGGGAGAAAGCAGAGCTGCTTAACTCATACTTTGTGTCAGTCTTCACATAAAAAGAAACTATAGCCCAACACACCAAAAAAACCACTGCAAAAGACATATTAGTAACAAAAATTAAAATAAGCAAGAAAATGGTAAGGGAACATCTATCCAATCTTGAAGAATATAAATCACCAGGACCCAACAGGCTACATCCCAGAGTTCTGAAAGAGCTGGCAGATGCTATCTCAGAACCGTTGCACCATATCTTTCAAAAATCCTGGAGCACCAGGGAAGTACCTGATGATTGGAAAAGGGCTGGTGTGGTCCCCATCCTTCAAGAAAGAAAGAAAAACGGACCCAGGATACTACAGACCAATCAGTTTAACATCAATTCCTAGAAAAGATAATCAAAAAACAGATCTGCGAACAATAGAAGCAAACAAAGTCATAACTAGTAGCCAGCACGGATTTGTTAAAATCAGATCATGCCAAACCAATCTCATCTCATTCTTCGATAAAGTGACTAAACTAGTAGACCAGCGAAACGCAGTGGGCGTAGTATACTTAGATTTCAGTAAGGCATTTGACAAGGTAGACCACAACCTACTCCTTGGTAAGCTAGGAAAAGGTGGAATAGACAACATCACCACCGGATGGATCTGTAGTTGACTAACAAACCGTACTCAACGAGTAGTCCTCAATGGCACTACATCCACATGGAGAGAAGTAAGTAGTGGGATACCACAAGGTTCCATCTTAGGCCCAGTACTCTTCAATATCTTCATAAATGACTTAGATGAGGGAATAGAAGGGGAACTCATCAAATTTGCAGATGACACTAAACTGGCAGGAATAGCCAACACCCCAGAAGACAAGTTCAGGATTCAAAAAGATCTTGACAAACTTGAACAATGGGCCCTATTCAACAAAATGAGTTTCAATGTGGAGAAAAGCACTCATCAAATTTGCAGATGACACCAAACTGACAGAGTAGCCAACACTCTAGAAGACAAACTCAATGTGGAGTTTCAATGTGGAGAAAAGCAAAGTCTTACATTTAGGCAGGAAAAATGAAAGGTACAAATACAGATTGGGCGAGACCTGGCTTAAAAACAGTAAGTGAGAGGGACCTTGGAGTCCTAGTGGACGATCACTAGACTATGAGCCAGCTGTGTGCAGCAGCAACCAAAAAAGCTAATACAATCCTGGGTTGTATAAATAGAGGCATAGAACCAAGATCACACAAATTATTAGTATCGCTTTATAAAACCCTAGTAAGACCACAGCCAATTTTGGTCACCATATCACAAAAAAGATGTTGAGAGTTTGGAAAAAAATCAGAGAAGAGCAACTAAGATGATCAAAGGCCTGGAGACTAAAACATATGAAGAACGGCTACGGGACTTGGGTTTGGCTAGTCTAAAGAAAAGAAGAAATAGGGGAGACATGATAGCAGTGTTCCAGTATCTAAGGGGCTGCCACAAGGTAGAGGGGGCCAGGTTGTTCACCAAGCACCAGAGGGAAGGACAAGAAACAATGGTTGGAAACTGATCAAAGAGAGAAGCAACCTGGAATTAAGGAGAAACTTCCTGACAGTGAGGACAATCAGCCAGTGGAATAGCTTACCCCCAGAAATTGTGGATGCTCCATCACTGGAGATTTTTAAGAGACTAGACATTCACCTGTCTGATATAGTATAGGTTCTCCTGCTTGAGCAGGGGGCTGGACTAGAAGACCTCCAAGATCCCTTCCAGCTCTATTCTCTTCTATTCAAATTAAATGGTTCTCTAGAGCCTTCCATTAGAGCCCTGGAACAAATATGATGAACAGACTCCCCTTATTCTTTTACATAAGACATACCTCAGTGTACTGGAATTGGAAAAATATATTGATGAGGAAACATCTTTGTTAAAAGCATGCATATAAATTATTCGGTCATGACTATCAGAAATATATATTTCCATTTTTATTAAAAATAATGAAATGTCTTTAGCTCTACAAATCAGATGATAAACCATTCAGTAATAAAAATCCCCAAGTTGTTTGTTGAAATGAAATCTTAAAAGGTTAGATATAAATAGCCTGCTCTAATGCTATCATGGGTTAGAAAGCTTCATAATGAGTATACTCCTGTTCTATGAAGATTTTCTTTTCCTGGATATCATAAATTAGTAATTCTTAACCTATTACCTTGTTTTTCTTTGGCCCTTTTCTTCTTCCAACTTTGTCCATGTCTCTTCTTACCTGATTAAAAGAAGAAGTAAAAGAAGACTGGAGTTTCAGTATTTCCTTTTCCATATTCTTTCCCTTCAATTATATGGAGTTGAAATAAGAACCAGAAAAAGAAATGTGTAAGATCTAGTATAGTTCTTTTTAAAAAAGATAGTGGAAAGAAAGTTAATTAAAGAAGCATAAATAGTTATCACTGTAGTCATGTTGTTAGTAATACAGTCTGTCAGAACCCTATGCATTTTGTATTTCTTCCTTATATCTTCATTTTCAGGTTCTGCCATTCATATGGGGGGGGCTAAGGGTGTTCTGCAGTGTATTTCCTTTGCTTTGTTCTATCCTCTTTGAAGTATCTTTCTCGGGGTGAGAAAGGAATGTGCCTCTGGCCATCTGCATTATCTCCAGATGGGAGGAAGAAGCCGTGGAGAAACCTGACAGTCTTGAGAAGGGCACCTTATCGGTTCTTTCTCACAACAGTTTGACACCTATGGATTGGCTCGATTTAAATCAGCCAGATGGACAGTTGGGGTGCGGTGTCAGAACCCATATCTATCCGCTCTTTTGCCTCTTTTCCCTGACCCAAATTCCATTCTCCTCTCTCCTTGGGTTCTGCCATACTCCTGGAGGGGAGGGGGGAGTGATCACGGGTTTATTGCCTTAGCTTCCTCTATCGCTACATTGTAACACTTTACTTTCCTGTAATATTTCTCTCTGTACTTTCTTCTCCCTAAACTGTCAACTAGCGAAGGGGGGAGGAAGAAAGGAATGCAGCCTCCGGCAACTGGTTTATCTCTCCGCGACCTGTGGAAAACCGGGTGAATCCGGATGGTCCGGGGCAATGACAAGCGAAACACCACCGGATTGATCACCACTTCGACCGGAAATGGCCCCCAAGTAACGGTGATCGAGTTTTTTCGACGGCCGTGCTGTAGGCAGGTGCCGTGTGGAAAGCCAAACCCGATCGCCCACAGATAATGGAGGGACATCTCAACGATGACGGTCGGCGAATTGTTTGTAATCCTCCTTGGCTTTCTCCAGCTGGTGCCAAACTACTTGGTGCACTGCCTTCAGCTCCTGGAGGAACGTGTCCACGGCCGGAACTGGGGAGTCCGATGGAGCCAACAGAAAGAGCCGTGGATGAAATCCGTAACTGGCAAAGAACGGTGACACACGGGTAGATCCATGCTGGGCGTTGTTATAGGCGAACTCCGCCACAGCCAGTAGCTCCGTCCAATTGTCCTGTTGTGTGTTGCTGAAACAGCGGAGGTACTGTTCCAAGATTGCATTCACCCTCTCTGTGCCCCCGTCAGTTTCGGGGTGATGGGCAGAGGACAGACATGCCTGTACCTGCAGTTCTATGAGTAGGGTCTGCCAGAAGCATGCCGTAAATTGCACCTCCCAATCTGACATGACTCGGTCCGGTAACCCATGCAGCAGAAATACATGGGCAATAAACAACTGGGCCATCATCCGTGCTGTAGGGAGACCCACACATGGGATAAAATGAGCCATCTTGGTGAGCATATCCACCACCACCAAGATGGTTGTGGCACCCTTGGATGGGGGCAACTCAGTAATGAAGTCCAATGAGACCGCCCCCCCAGGGTCTTTCTGGTGTGGGTAGCGGCTGCAAGAGACCAGGGGGTACACCAGTAGCATACTTGGCCTGTCGACAAATGCTGCACGATGCCACATAACTAGACACCTCGTGCCGGAGTCGCGGCCACCAAAACGTTCTGGAGACAAGGTACAGTGTTTTGAAGACCCCAAAGTGACCCGCTGATGGACTATCATGGCATTGTTTCAGAATGATGCCATGGAGGGGTCCCCCAGGAACATAGATGCAGTCTCGGAAACGCAACAGGTCATCCGAGTATATCCAAGGGGTTTTATCCTCCTCATCGCCAGCCAACTCATGACATCGAGCTGCCACAAACGGATTCTGCCGCTGCACCTCACGAATTCTGCCCCGTAGGTCCACGGGCTCCTCTGTGGCCGCCAACCGTTCCAAGGGGATGACTGTTCTCGGCATGATCTTGTCCTCCTTTCGGGTGAATTCGGGCTTCCGGGACAGTGCGTCCGCACGCTGGTTCCGCCCGCTAGGGACATAGGTCACCTGAAAGTCGAACCTCGCAAAAAACAGTGACCATCGCACCTGTCGCTGATTTAGCGTTCTGGCAGTCCGTAGGTGCTCTAGGTTCTGATGGTCTGTTCAAACCTCGACTTGGTGATGGGCCCCTTCTAAGTGGTGCCGCCATGTCTCAAAAGCGACTTTGACCGCCAACGACTCCTTGTCCCATATCGTATAATTCCGTTCGGGAGCTGACAGCTTCCGTGAATAATAGGCACATGGGAACAAGGTACCTGCGGGAGCATAGGCTTGCAGAAGCACAGCCCCGACAGCCATGTCCGATGCATCTGTCTCCACCACGAACGGCCTTAAGGGATCAGGATGCTTGAGGATAGGCTCGGAGGTGAACACGGCCTTAATGGCATCCAAGGCCCCCTGCTCCTCAGTGCCCCAGCGGAACTTCACCCATTTCCTTAATAGATTGGAAAGGGGAGCGGTCAGAGTCGCAAAGTGAGGAATGAACGTGCGGTAATAATTCGCAAACCCCAACAGTCGCTGCACGTCCTTGACCCTCTGCGGAGGCTGCCATTCCTGCAGAGACTTTACTTTCTCCGGATCCATCTCCACACCCTCGGGCAAGATGCGATGTCCCAGAAAATCGATCGTGGTTTGCGCAAACTGGCACTTCTCATGCTTGGCAAAGAGATGGTTATCCCGCAATCGTTGCAACATGAGCCGAACATGGTTCCAATGCGCTTGTGGGGAGGATGAGTAGATCAGGATGTCATCAAGGTAGATGACCACAAACGTATCCCTGAACACGTCATGCATAAAATGCATGAACACTCCCGGCACGTTGGTCAAGCCAAAGGGCATAACCGTGTACTCAAAATGTCCATAACGCATCCGGAAGGCCGTCTTCCACTCATCTCCCGCTCAAACTCAGACTAAGTTGTAAGCTCCCCGTAAGTCCAACTTAGTAAATATTTTGGCCTGGCGGACCCTCTCGATGAGTTTGGGGATGAGCGGGAGTGGGTACCGATTACGGATCGTGATGGCATTCAATTTCCGGTAATCACAGCACAGTCTAAGCTCCCCTGACTTCTTCTTCACGAAGAGCACTGGCACAGCCAACGGGGAGGTGGAAGGCCGTATAAACCCCTTCCGGAGCTTCTTGTCGATGAAGTCCCTCAAGGCTGCCAACTCCGGTTCCGACAGGGAGTAAATCCGGCCAACCGGCAATTTGGCATCGGGCACTAAATCAACCGGGCAGTCATAAGACCGATGCGGGGGCAACTGATCTGCCTCTTTTTCCCCAAAGACATCGGCATAATTCCCCAACTCTGCTGGTAGGTCCAGGTCCACATATGGAGCCACATTCCCTGTGCAGGCATGCCGGTGATGGGTGGCACACTTCTTGCCGGGGAACTGCACTGCCCCAGACGACCAAATAATCTGTGGATCGTGAGCCCTTAACCACTCCAATCCCAGCACCATTGGAAAGTGAGAAACGGTAGCCACATAGAACACGGCTTCTTCCACATGCGGCCCAATACGCATGCGAAGGGGTCTGGTCGCAGCAACCACTGGGCCGGAACGAAGGGGCCGCCCATCAATTGTCTCCACCAAGACCGGCGGTGACAACTGCTGCTGGGGAATGGACCACTGCGCGGCAAAAGCCGAGTCCATGAAATTGGCAGTAGCCCCTGAGTCCACCAAGGCCTGGACCTCCACCGCTCCTTGGCCAGGTACGAACACAGTCGCTGGTAACACAAGGTGCTTAACAAGAGTCTGTTGAAGTGGAGGTACTGGACCCATTTCCAAGCAAGCCCGGCCTATGGAACCCTCTAGGCCGGGCCCGGCCCGTTTCCCATGGCTGCTTTGGGTGCCTTCACAGGACACTTGGCCGCCATATGGCCTAGACTGCCACAATACAGGCAAAGGCCCTTGCGGAGGCGGCGATCTTTTTCCGCTTGGGTCAGTCAAGGCCGTGCAGCCCCCAACTGCATTGGCTCATCCGGAGGTGGTGCCAATGGAGCCACTGTCTTAACAGGTGCGGGCAAGGCCTCTGTCCGTCATCGTGCCCGTCGTTGCTGGAGTCTTGCATCGATACAGAGACACAGGTGCATGAGCTCCTGCAAGGAGCGAGGGCATTCGGTGCGTGCCAGCTCATCCAGAGGTTCGGACGAAAGTCCTTCCTGAAACTGGTACATAAGCGCCACCTCATTCCACTGCAGGTCCTGACGAACCACCTGAAACGTAGCAATGTAGTCTGCCAGCGAACCACGCCCCTGCCGCAACTCTCTCACCTGACGGTTTGCAGTCTGGGCCCTAAGAGGGTCCTCAAACATGGCCTTGAGTTGCTGGCAAAACTCTGCATAATTGTCCATCAGCTGATTGGGCTGGGTCAGCAGGGGTGTTGCCCAACGTGCTGCTGTTCCTGTCAAAAGGTTTATCACAAACCCCACCTTATCCCAGTCAGTGGGGAAGTCCTCAGGCCGAAGGCTCATACACAACTGGCACTGCCCAAAGAACGATGGGAATTGTGCCTGTGAGCCATCAAACTTTTCTGGCAATGTAACAGGGCTTCTGCGGCGTGGCCTAGCTGCTTGCATCTGCGTCATCTGTGCAGTCAGGAGGGCCACCTGCTGTTGTAACAGAGCATTTTCTGCACGGAGCTGATCCATGGTCGCCCAACTTGGTCTGGAGGAGCAATTGGGAGTAGGCCGGGAACAAAATGTGATGACCCAGGGCCCCGAACAGAGGCAAGGCAGTTGGCTGGCAAGAGCTACAGTCCTGGAATCACTGCCAATGTTCACCCAAACGCTCCCCCATATGCTGGCAAGAGTTCAACCAAGATAGCCAGGAAAGTTTACAACATTCTCAAGACAAGACAGATAACAACAAAACGTAAAAAGTCCTTTTACTCTCAGCTTGGCTGCGAACTGCAAACTGCAAACTGCCGACTGCAAAGAGAGATCAGGAATGAAAGCTGTGATCAGGAAGCAGGAAACAAACTGGTCCGGAATACAAAGCGTCCAGGTGACAAGAGCACAAGTCACGATAATAGCAAGATTCCACGTTTGTTCCTGGCAAATGCCCCACCCCACAGTGTCTCCTTAAACGCTAATCCCCAGGTGTGCCTTGTGAAGTGGGGCGGGACACTCTCCTCCTGAGCAAGTGAGCCTACCTCCGTTGTTCTCTCCTCCTCTCTGCTCTCCTTGCTCTAGGATCCGGTGGGGGGGGGCTTGCTCCTTGCCTGAACTCAGCCTTCCTTGTTCCAAACCAGAAGGGCCCTGGCCTGCCTCAGCCTGCTCCTCCCTACAGTCCTCCGAAGCTACAGACACCCCCTCCTGGGCCTCAACAGGGAACTCCATCTCTTCCTTGGAGGCAGGCTCGAATGGAGGCATGACACCTGCCAACTGTCAGACTCTGAGACGTCCTACACCTCGGAGGAAGAGGCAGTGGAGATACGTAGCCACAAGCCTTGGCGGTCGATGGGCGTCGGAAAGAAGGATGACTGGGAAAAGAAATCGAGAAAAGTGACCCTGAGAAGAGGCAGCCAACAACCGGGGTGGAAGCAGAAGATGGAGAGGTCCCTCCATCTCAGCGAGGAGGAAGGAGATCGTGGGGAGCAGTCGAACTGGATCCTGGAGAAAGCCATCGACTTGATGAAATCAACCCTTGTCTCCCTCAAGGATGAAAAACCTGAGCCCCGCGGCAGCACCATTACCTTAGACGGCAGCACAAGATACACCGAGGGGGAATCCGAAGCCAAGATTCTGGGAACCTCAGGTGGTGCCGCCGAATCTGCAGCTGTCACTGCAGCAGCCCCCACTCCTCGTCGCACTGCAACTGCCGACCGGGATGGATGGCACCACAGACGACGAAGGAGGCACCAATCCATCCAGAAATTCCCTTCGTTGAAGGTAAAGTTTCAAGGGGAGCCGCAACGCCTGGGGTTCTTCCTGACCCAGGTCCTCAGCTACATGGAAGAATACGGCCAAGACATCCCAAATGACAAGGCTTGGATCCGCATCGTACAGGCAGCCCTGGACGGCGTGGCAGCTGACTGGGTGGTGGACCTGCACGATTCCGACACCCCCGAGCTTCAGAACTTCAACCAGTTCATGTTCTCCCTTAGGTGACGGTTTGAGGACCCATTGGCGGACAGGGAGGCCAGCGAAAAATTTAAACAGTGAAACAAGGCAGATGCCTGGTGGCCGAATATACCCAAGAGTTTCGGGTCATCGCTAGCAAGTTAAATTGGCCAGAAGACATCCTGCTTAGCCATTTCAAGGATGGCTTGAATTACGACCTCTACGATGCCTGCCTTCCCCAGGGAGACCCACACCGACTGAACGAGTGGTACGTCCTGGCAGAGGAAGCCGAGATCGATCTACTCAAGAGGCACCGCAGAGGGAAGCCGTGGAGCTGATCACCAACCGAGCCATCACACAGGCCAGTGAAGCCTCAACTCACTGCCAAGAGACCCACCGGTTGTTTCAAGTGCGGCAAGGAGGGACATCACGCCGCAGAATGCCGCTCGAAGAATCCCCAGGAGAAACCTGACCGGGCACCAGCAGGAAAATCGGGGAAGTCACCTGCCAAGCCCTGAGAGCCGGCTATGAAAGGCACTGAAGCCATAGAGTTCCTCCCCTCTGCCCAGCAGGGAAAAGGAACCCTGGCCTACACTGCAGGAGCGTCCAATTCGTCGGATGACAACTCCGAAGATGAGCCCCTGGTAAGTGGACCCATCGTGCCCCTCACCTGGACAGTGACTATACTAGCCCCCTCTATGCCTGAAGCTGTCAAGGTTAGAGCCCTAATAGACTCCGGCTGCACGTGTTGCCTAATTAGTCCAACGCTGGTGGGTAACCTGGGCATTCCGGTGAGGAGGCTGAAGAAACTGATTTCATTCGGTCAATTAGATGAGTCCATAGCAGGGGGGATGCTGGCCACCCTAGCCATGTTACCAATCCACCTTTCCCTGGGGGACCATGAGGAGACCATAACGTTCGTGGTGACCCTAGGCATGGAGTGCCCAATAATATTAGGGATTGCATGGTTAGCAAAGTGGAACCCCCGTGTGGACTGGCAAACAGCAGAACTCAGGTTTCCGAAGGGAGTTCAGACGAGCCTGCCATCCCAAGGAGCACCCGAAAGCCCCGCAGGGGAACAAGCAGCGGTGGGGGAAGAGAAAGCACCACCCAAAATACCAGAAGAATACAGGGACCTCGCTGAAGTTTTCAGTGAGGAAAGGTCGGATGAACTACCCCCTCACCGACCTACGGACTGTGCTATAGAGATTAAGCCAGGAGCGAAGCTTCCAAAACCTAGACTATATTCCATGAGCCCAGAGGAATTACAAGAAATGCAAAAGTTCATAGATAAGAACCTGGAAAGGGGTTTCATTGAACCAGCTTCCCCCAAAAAGGTGGCAGCCCCGGTCCTCTTCAGGGAGAAGGATGTCACCCTGAGCATGTGCGTGGACTACAGTGCTTTAAATGCAATAAGCGAAAGCAACCTGTACCCTCTCCCCCTTATGAAGGACATGTTATCCCACCTGTCGAAGGGGAAAATCTTTACAAAACTGGACTTAAGGGAAGCCTATTACTGTGTTAGAATCAAAGAGGAAGACGAGTGGAAAACGGCATTCAATTGCCCTATGGGATGTTACCAGTTCAAGGTCCTGCCGTTCGGGCTACAGGGAGCTCCCGCAGTCTTTATGCAATTAATTATTGATGTACTGAAGGGGCACCTGTACAAGGGGTTCTTGTTTACCTGGATGACATCCTGATATTCACAGAGACAAAGGAGGAGCACATAAAATTAGTTAGAGCTGTCCTGAAGAAATTGAGAGCCGCTAACCTTTATGCAAAACTGTCAAAGTGCGAATTCCACAAGGAAAGGATAGATTATCTGGGTTACTGCATATCAACCGAAGGCATAGAAATGGACCCCGGAAAGGTCAGGACGATGCTAGAATGGGTGCCACCCCTCACGAGAAAGCAATTGCAAAGCTTCCTGGGGTTCACCAACTTCTAATGTCAATTTATTCCTTCTTTCGCCCAGATAGCCTTGCCCATCACAAACTTGTTAAAAACGAAAGGGGGAGGCTCAACAAAACTGAGCCAACCATTAACATGGACAATGGAATGCCAAGCCACATTTGAGAGATTAAAGAGACTTTTTTCGGCTGAGCCGGTTTTAAAACACCCCGACCCGGATAAGCCATTTGTGATTCAGGCGGATGCCAGCGACGTGGCAGTAGGGGCCGTATTACTACAAGAAAATGATAAGAGGATATTGCAACCCTGTGCATACACATCCAGAAAACTCTCCGACATGGAACAGCGCTGGGCGGTGTGGGAAAAAGAGCGTATGCTGTGAGGTGGGCACTTCTCACCTGGCACCATTTCCTGGAAGGAAATAAAATTCCATTCCAGGTCTGGACAGACCATAAGAACCTGGAAGCCCTCAAAACACCCAGAAAACTCACACCCAAACAAGCCCGGTGGTCGCAACATTTCCACCAGTTCACATTCACTATTAAACATTTGCCAGGGGGGAAGAATTTCCTGGCAGATGCGCTGTCCCGCATGCCCCAATACAATAGCACCTGACCAACTATCTCAAAACCGCTCATGCCAGAGATGCAATTGGCAGCGCAAGTAGCCACCAGAAGCCAAGCAAAACTAAAGTAACCGCTAGCTAGCCAAGCAGGGATTGAATTCAGAAAGGCTTTAGAAACCGATGATTGGTTCCAAAATCACAAAAACCTTTGCACCATCACTGATGGCCTGCCTTGGGTAGGGGAGAAGCTATACATCCCGAAAAACCAAAGGATTACATTCATGCAGTTCTGCCACGATATAAAGCCAGCAGGCCACTTTGGGTTCGTGGAAACACTGCACTTAGTAAAGAGACAATTCTGGTGGCTGATTATGAAAAAAGACATTGAAAGCTATGTGGCCAGTTGTCTGACCTGTGCAGCGGCCAAGAGACTGCAAGGAAAATCACCCGGACTACTGCAACCAGTAGCAAACCCCTCAGCCCCATGGAAAGAAATCTCCATGGATTTCATAGTAGAGCTACCAGAAAGCAACAGAAACACCTGCATCTGGGTGGTCACAGACCTATTCTCAAAACAAGTACATTTCATTCCTTGTCCAAAAATCCCCACCGCTAAAGCCTTGGCAAAACTGTTTGTTCAACACATATACAGATTGCATGGAGCCCCTCAACGCATAATATTGGACAGGGGGGTGCAATTCACATCCGACTTCTGGAAAGAGTTTTTGTCCCTTTTAGGGACCACCCAAGGACTGCCATCTAGTCATCATCCTCAGACGAATGATGGGACAGAACGTTCGAACTCAGTACTTGAACAATATTTAAGATGCTTCATAAATTTCCAACAGACAAACTGGACAGATCTGCTCCCATTTGCAGAAGTAGCTTACAACAACGCAGTCCATTCCAGCATGGGCTACACGCAATTCCAAGTAGCCACTGGCCAAAGCTTTAACCCCATGCCAGAATTAAACCCCACCAAACCAGCCATTCCCTCCTTGAAGGAATGGATTGCACAACTACAAAACACCTGGCCAGTAGTTAGGAAAGCACTAGATGAAGCCAGGCAAGCATATAAAGCACAAGCAGATAAGAAGAGGGTCGAACCAAAACCGTTCTCCCTAGGGGAGATGGTGTACCTGTCCACAAAATACCTTAAATCATTGCAACCATCCAAAAAACTAGGACCGAAATACGTGGGACCATTCCCTATCAAAAGAATCATAAACCCAGTAACAGTAGAATTAGAACTACCAAAAACCCTTAGCCAAATTCACCCTATTTTTCACTGCAGTTTATTAAAGTGAGAGCAGCGGTCTCCCTTAAGACCAACTATTCCCCCCCACCTCCTCCCATTATGGTTGAAGGAGAACAGCATTTTGAAATAAAAGAAATCCTTGATTCCAGAAAATATCACAGTGCAACGCAATATTTAGTAGCATGAAAACACCTCCCTTCTTCCCAAAATGAGTGGGTTCACAAACGCCACATCAGAGCCCCCAAATTGCTTAAAACATTTCACTCAGACTACCCAAACAAATCAGACTAACCTCTCAACATTTGTTTTGTCTCTCAACAGGTGGATCTCTCATATTTTTAAGGGGAGCAGGATGTCAGAACCCATATCTATCCTGGCCCAAATTCCATTCTCCTCTCTCCTTGGGTTCTGCCATACTCCTGGAGGGTATGATGGGGTTTGAAAGGGATCTTTTAATGTAATGTTTCGTGCAGGAAATCCTCAGATCCTGCCTTACTATCCTGCTATCAATACCTTCCAATAAAAGTTCCTGTTGAGACAATGCAAGTTTCAAGAGTTCTGCTTTCTTGGGAGGTTTAACTGAGGCAAGTCCTTACATTAGGCAGGATCTGCAAAGTGGTCAACCCAGAGGGAAGAAAACCCCTACCATTGGGGACCATGCAAGCGATGTGTAATCACAGCGCCGAGAGGAAAGAGAGTGAGTGCTGGGCGGAGGTGCGCCCGAAGGCTTGCCCGACAGCTGCTCCGACTCCTCCGGCTCAGCAGACAAGGCAGCAACTGGGGAGAACCTCTTTTTTTTAAAAAAAATATATTTTATTGGATTTTTATGGGGGTGGAAGGGTTACATCAAAGTGCTTAGGAAACACCGTGGAGATGGGTATATCAAACATCCAAAAGAACAATCACAGATATATAGCTCAAATTAATTCATTGAAAATTCCCTCTCTAATTCCCTCATATAGTCTTGCATATTCAAATTAATACATTTCTAAATAAACTTCAAACAATCCTATCAAATATCAATCACATTTCAATTATAGAAATCCAAGTCCTGTTTTTAGGCTTTACTAATTTACAGTTACCATATTCCAATTAGCCTTAAATAGACATATTATTAACACTTCGGGTGTCCCTTTTTAACATAATGATTATATCTAAAATGAGTATATTATTCCCGCAGTAACATTCTTATGTTTTCTTCATTAATACCATTTCTTCTCTTGTCACCAATCCCTCTTATTCTTCTTCTATTATAAAATAATTATGTTATTTAAAATAAAAATATCAACCCAATAGATACATTTCTATCTGATTTAAATATATATTCTATCAATTCATCTATGTCTACAAAAAGTCTTTTTAACCCAGTAGATAAAGTTTACCTCTCAAGTAATTATCATATCTAAAACAAAATATTATTACAAAGGGTATCCTCTTACAGAATTCACGTACTCCGTTAGTTATTAAATCAGTCAAAATCTCAAAAGCCTTTTTAAACCCATTAAATGAAATTTTAAAATACATTTTTAAATCTAACTCTAGGTTTCTTTCTGTGCCACACCGGTTTCCATAATAAAATTCCTGCATCATCAAACCACAATATTAGAAAGTCAGTATTCCTCAACGCTTCAAATTGGTCAAAGTTCTCTTCCCTTTCTTCTAGTAGCCTTTGGATGATGAAAGCCGTTTTATTCCATGTTGTAGTTACTAGTTGTTTATCCACATTATCACAATTTTCAATAACTTGTATCTGAGTGTCAGTCTCTGTTGATGTTGATGCTTCAGGCATCTTTGATGATCAAAGAATAACTTTAACTGGGGAGAACCTCTTGAAGCCATGGTGGTTGATTGGCATCGGGAAGAAAGAGGACTGGGAAGGAAGATCCTGGAAAGTAACCCTCTACCGCGGCAGTCACCAGACAGGTTGGAAATGTGAGATGGAACAGTTGCTTAACCTCGTGAGGAAGAGGACAAAAGACCAACCCAGTCCAACAACTTCCTTAAGCAAGCTATAAATCTGGTGGTGTAAGCTTTTAAAAATCTCAAAGAGGAAGAAGTGGACCCCTGCCGAGGCAAGGTCGAGAGAAGGGTGGAGGAGGAAGAGGAAAAGGGAGAGAGCAAACCTGCAAACCCAGGCACTTCTACCAGCACCACAGACACCGCAGGGGCCATAACCACAGTGATGACCCCAGTGCAAGCCACCCGGCCGATGGTGACAGATGCAGAGCCAGAAGGAGGGGAACTCGACCCCCAAGCATAAGACTCCCCCCATGGGCATGAAGTACGATGGGGATCCCCAGCAACTGGGTTTCTTCCTGGCTCAAGTCGTGAGCTACATGCATGAGTATGGCCAGGAGATCCCCAGCGAGAGTGCTTGGGTCAGGGTCGTCATCATAGCCCTAGAAGGTGCAGCGCCCAGTGGATTGTCACCCTACACAATGCCGATGCTCCCAAGCTTCAAAACTTCAATCAATTTATGGCAGTGCTGAGATGGAGATTCAAAGAGCCCTTAGCCAATCGGAAGGCTAGGGATCACATTAAGACAATTAGGCAGGGCCGATGCCCAGTGACCAAATACACTGAAGAGTTCCGAGATCTGGTTTGCTGTCTCAACTGGCCAGAGGACATCCTGGTGAGTTATTTTAAAGATGGGCTGAATGATCTCTACCATGTTTGTATTGCCCAAGGAGCCCTGCCCACTTCCACGACTGGTGCATCCTAGCCAAGGAAGAGAGATCGACCAAGACCGAAAACAACATTGTTTTGGTTGAGCATGGAGGCGCTCCCCACCAGAGAGGAAGAGAGAGGCAACAAAAGCCCCCACAGCAGTGCTGCACTCAACTGCCTGCTTTAAGTGTGGTAAAGAGGGCCATCAAGCCGTTCGAAGATTCCGGTGAGAAAAGGAGACTGACCAGAGACCGACCCAGGTGTGTGTGTGTGGAGAACCTGTGAAAAAGCCCCAGTGCCCCAGGGACATGGCAATGAAAAGCACCAAAGTCATGGAGTTCCAGCCCTCCAAAAAATCAGGAGTGGGAACTCGGACCCCACCAGAAAAGGGACCAGAGATGTACGACAGCGACTCCAATGGTAAGTGGACCCATCGCACCCATTACCAGGCCCATAGAACTGCTGATCCCAGGGATGGAGGAGAAAGTAGCCGTGAAGGCTTTACTGGACTTGGCTGCACCAGATGTTTAATAAGCCCAGCCATAGTGGGGAATTTGGGAATCCCTGTGAGAAAATGGAAGAAGCCCATTTCGTTTGGCCAGTTAAACAGGTCCATTAGGGGGCATCCTGGACACTCTCACCACAAGGCCAGTAAAACTTACCATGGGAGACCACACTGAGACTTTGACTTTTATAGTGACCCCTGCCAAGGAATGGCCTCTAATCCTAGGACTGGCATGGTTAAAAAAGTGGAACCCATGGGTGAATTGGAGGACAGGAGAATTGAGATTCCCAAAAGGGAAACCCCACTCACCCAATAGCCACTGCAGCTCCAAAATGAAGCGTGAACTTGAAGAGGTGGCAGCTGTCAACGATTAGGAAGTGGGGAGCATACCCAGGGAGTATCAGGACCTGGCTGAGGTTTTTAGCAAAAAGGGATCCAATGAACTGCCCCCTCACCATTCCACAGACTATGCCATTGAGAGCATCCTTGGAGCTAAGGTGCCAAAGCCCAAACTCTATTCGATGACCCCCCGAGATTTAGGGGAGCTATGCAAGTGCATAGATAAGAATTTGGTGTGCAGTTTCACCCAACTGGAAAGACCAAAAATGGCTGCCCCGGTGCTATTCTGGGAGAAGAAAGATGGGTCTCTTCATCTCTGCGTAAATTATAGATGCTTGAACATGGTGTTTGTGGACAATATTTACCCCTTGCCACTCATGAAGGACATGCTGGCCCATTTCTCAAAGGGAAAGATATTTTCTAAATTAGATCTGCGGGAAGCGTACTACTGGGTTGGAATCAAGGAGGGGGAATGAATGGAAGACTGTGTTTACCTATCCCCTGGGATATTTCCAGTTCAAAGTGCTCCCCATTGGGCTACAAAGGGTGCCAGCAGTCTTTATGCAGCTGATTAACAATGTCCTCCAAGAGCATCTGTATAAGGGATTTTGGTGTACCTGAATGATATCTTAATCTACACTTAAATGAAAGCTGAGCATGTTAAATTAGTCAGAGCAGTTTTAAATAAGCTTCGCACAGCCAAACTGTATGCCAAACTTTCAAAGTGTGAGTTCCATAAAGAAAAGATTGATTATTTGGGCTACCGGATTTCTCACGAGGGGGTGGAAATGGATCCAGAAAAGGTGCGAACTGTTCTGGAGTGGGATCCGCCACACACCCACAAGCAGCTGTAAAGTTTCCTGGGCTTCGCTAACTTCTATCGGCAGTTCATCCCCTCCTTCACACAGATCACACTCCCCATTACCAACTTGCTAAAAACAAAAGGGGAGGACAAGCCAAAACCTAGCCAGCCACTGAAATGGACTATGGAATGCCAGGTGACATTTGAGAAGTTAAAAAGACTTTTCTCCACAGAGCCAGTGCTAAAGCACCCAGATCCAGAAAAGCCATTTGTCATCCAGATTGATGCCAGCAACGTGGCAGTGGGGGCGGTGCTGCTCCAGGAAAATCAGGAAGGCCAGCTGCAACCCTGCGCCTACACCTCAAAGAAACTCATGGAGACCGAGCAAAGGTGGGCAGTCTGGGAGAAGGAGGCTTACGCTGTACACTGGGCCCTCCTCACTTGGAGACACTTCCTAGAAAGGAACAAGATCCCTTTCCAAGTATGGACTGATCACAAAAACCTTGAAGCATTAAAGACCCCTAGGAAGCTGTCCCCCAAGATCGATGGGCCCAGCACTTCCACTGATTCAATTTTATCCTCCGGAATTTACCTGGGGAAAAAAAACTTCCTGGCAGATGCCCTGTCACAAATGCTGCAATACAACAATACGAAAGCTAAAGTTGTCAAACTGCTGCCCACAAAGCAACTAGCCACCCCCATCGCCATGAGGTCGCAAACAAAAAATCTGCCACCTCTGGACAGCACAGCAGGCAATGAATTCAGACAAGACCTGGAGAAGGACGAGTGGTTCCTTAGCCACAAAAATCTTTGTTTGATGCAAGATGGACTGCCATGGGGGGGGGGAATTATATATCCCGACAACCCAAAGATTAAAGTTCATGCAGCTCTGCCACGATTCAACTCCCAGAATTCTCAAGTCAGTGTGTTCACTCAGGAATTCTGGAAATTGACATCCACATATCTTAATATTGCTAGAGTTGTGAAACACGGATACTTGCCACATATTCACTGTTCTCTTTCATTTTTGAAACATCAAATAGTTCAGTCACTTCTTTGTATTTTCATCCTCTCATCTATTCATTTGTGTCATCAAGCAGAATATTTGTTGGTCCTTTGAATCTCATTCATTAAAAATTTTGCAGTTTTTCTCAAAAGTCACCTTGCCACCATTACCACTACTCAGACAGAAATTGCAACTGTCATCAACTTATGGATTTCAATTTTCCTTTGGACCCCTGATGTCATGGATCAGGGGTCCCAACCTATGGTCCATGGCCCAGTAACAGGCCGTGGCCTATTGGCCACTGGGCCACAGGAATAGCTGGTGAGCCCCCCCCACTCGTGGTAGCGCTGCCATGCGGATACTAGTGGCTCCATTTGTGCATGCACGGGGGCACTAGCACTGCCACCAACTTCATGTGGGTGCTAGCGGGTTGTTCGTCTATGCATGCAGGTACCAGCGCCCTGTTTGCACGGGCGCCAGCGGCCCATTTGTGCATGCACATGGGCACCAGCATGCCACTGTGGGTGTGTGCAGCCCACTTATGCATGCGTGCATGTGTGTTCTGTCCCAGCCTATAGCCGTTCTTGTTAAATGCACAAGGACAAAACCCCTTTTGAGAAAATAGGCTGGAGACTCAGAAGAAAACAAACCCCTTTTCATATGGGTAACAAACTTGCCAAATAGTCTAGAAACAAAAGCAGCAAAACACAATCCAAAAGGAGGAAATTGTCCACACGAAACACAATGCAAAGCAGAGAAGTAGTCACCGGCAATACCAACAGAACACGATCCCATGAAGTACTTTGCAACGGTTGCCTTCAGCAACCAGCACTGCCCACACCTTCCTTTTTATAAAGCAGCCCCAAGGCGTGGCTTCTCAATGCCTTCTCCTCCCCTGAAGTTGTCGTATTGACTGATGCTGACCTGCTCTAGTTAATTGCCTTCTTTTACGAGCATCAATGTCTACCAGCTGTGAATCCTCAAGGTCTGACTCATCCTCTCCACACAGCTGAGTTTCATCCGGAACACGATTGGAGGGGCCAGGCTCTTCATCAGATTGTGAGTCTTATAACTCATCAGAGCCTCCCTCCTCCTCCTCTGATTCCCCGGACTCAGCTGCCGGGTCCACTGGCTGGCACGGACTCACAACGTGGTAGCACCGCCGCCGTGCCCGTTCCCATTTGTGCATGCACATGCGGGCCACACGCGCACACATTTCTATGCTCCTCCCTTTCCTTCCAGGCCGCCAAACCAGAAAGGTTGGGGAGCCCTGTCATAGATGACACCAATTTATACTTTTGGGTATACATTTTAGCTTTCATTCATAACTGAACCTACGCCTTCACTTTCCAGCTTTTAGCAAACAACTCTACTCCTCAAAAGCCCAGGATATTCATGTTTTTCTTTCTTTGGTTTCATTCATTACTTCATGCTTTTTATCATTTATTCCTCTTATATTTCAATTACAGCCTTTCATATCTCATGGTTGTCATAGATGGGCCCATCGATGTTGGTCTCCATTGTCCATTACAACTTTAGTCATTGGAGGGTTTGACATAACTTTATTTTTAGTAAGATAAAGAGTGTATACACTAGTCAGCAGAATTAGAGCTTCAGTGCAGTCAAAACTCAGTTTATGCAAAGCATACTCATGCCATTCTATTGAAACTTGGTTCTCTAGAGACATCTTTGCAACCCAATATTCACACCTCTCCAACTCAGAAGACATAATATATACCAGGTATACCAGGACAATTTATTGTTTTGTCTAACCTTAAAAGCACACATCCCCCCTCCCAACTGTGGCAACCAAAAACGAAGTTGCAGCGTTGACACTGTACTTATATCTTATTGCACTGTAAACTCTCTGTGTTGCTAACTTTATTCAGCTTTTTGGGAGCACGTAACAATTTGTTTTATTCAATAATTGAATGGCTTGAGTCAATAAACATTTTGCTTACTTTTAGGTTATATTTTCTATTCAAATGAATGTGTGCCCCTAAATTTGTAGTTATAATTTATATTTTCTTCTTGTAAGTGTCAGCCTCTCATAAGTTTTCTAAATAACAAGGAACCCTCTTAGTCAGTTGGCATTTTCTTGTGTTTTAATTGCCTGCTGTGATATAATTATTGTGACATTTGAGGATGTTTTTAATATCCTGAATTAAATATTCTGACATCCCATGGAGCTCTTCATGAAAACAGCCAAATTGTATTTCAGTCATTAGTAATCTACATCTGTCCTTTAGAAATAAAACTATTTTTGACACAAAAGCACAGATGAAATGTGAAATGTTTACAAATTTTATTATAGGTCAAATTGTACCTCTAAAATACCTGGGGTTTTTTGAAGTGGGTTATCATTCTTCATTTTCATATTATTTGCTGTTACTGGTCTTTGACTGTAGTAAATATTTGATTGATTCATTTGATTATTTGTTGTTGTTATTACTGAATCTATCTTAATGTATTTGGCAAAGTAAAAAGACAAAGGAAGAATTAGAAAGCTAAACAAATAAAAAGGAACTGAAAGAAATTTTTAAAAGAAAAATCTCTTTGTTTGTGTGTGTATGTATGGATATAAAGGCAATCTTAAGAACTGCAAATAGTTTAAATAGCTATGTTAAATATTTGTGTCCAATATTATTTATTGTACAATTGTCAGAACAAGAATATGTGTTCTTTTCTTTTTTTCAAAAGAAGTTCCCTTGTTTTTCTCATGGCTCCAAGTCTCCTTTTACCTCTCAAACCATCTTCTTGTGGCTTAGAAGAAAGACAGGTTATCTCCATATTATGCAGTGCTATATTCTGGCTGAATAAGTCCAACCAAGCAAAACACTAGAGACATGATGAACTCCAATGTTAACTTTATTAGGCAATAAACATTCTGGCAAGTTTGAAAGGAAGCTAGCTTTGAAGCAATGGCGGGAAACAGATAATTAAATGAGTAACCCCCCCCCCCGACATTTTAGGTTACATTGTCCAATATATCTAGTAATTGTTATGAAAAGAAACTTTAGTTCGACAAAACAACTCTTCAGCTCTCACTGTCATAAGAAGCACCTGTGGATTCAAACGGTTCCCCCCTCCCCCTCCCACACTGTTGGCAAGTTAGAAGCACGCAGTGGTCCTAAAGACAGTAGTCTTCACAGCTTGACAATGCAATGGATGAGAAGGATGGTGTTTATTCTTCAGTAGGTATGTTTCTTGAATAGTAGTATCCGTTAGAAGTTCTTCCTTGGCTTATCTACAAACATTCTTCCTTTTTCTCCTCCTCCTCCTAAACATCATCTCCACTGCCACCTATTATAAGTCAGACCTTTCAAGCATTTCTCCTCCTCTGTTCTGGAGCTTTCTGCAAGTTCATTGTAAAAGAAAAGCAAAATCAAAAAGAAAAAGAAAAAGAATTTGACCATCAAGTGTTAATTTTGCAGAGAGGAATTTAATAATCCAAATGGAATGGAAACAGTTTAGAATGAGAGAAATCCAAATTAATTTGTTTCTCAGGCAAGGCAGGATGACTTTGACCCTTAAGCAAAATGAAGTAGCCAGAAGAGACAGTGAATTAAAATCAAGTTCCTTCATGATCGTAATTAATATTTCTAAAGCACCATCCAGCTTCGTTATTTCATTGCATTTATGTGATACTTTCTGGCTTGGTTACCTATCTTCATCATTCTGAAGCTCTAGGGCTTGAAGAACAAGGGTGCAGGCTATATATTTGTGGGATAATAAATTCTGTTTCTCCTGGATAAATCTTGATTTGGCAGAAGAACAAACAGAAAGTAATAAAATCCAAACACAACCAAATTATTGGCAACAAAATGAAACCTTGCATTAAACTTATCATTTCATATGGGTCAATATAAAAGGAAAACAAGTGACATTGCCATAGGTGTATATTACAGGCCACCCAAGCAACCAGAAGATATAGATGAACTCTTTGCCAACCAGTTAATAAACATATGTAGGAAGCATATCACAGTAGTAATGGGAGACTTCAACTATCCAGATATCAACTGGGAGACAAACTCTGCAGCGAGTGGGAAATCAAACAGATTCTTAACCAACCTAGCCGACAACTTTATCATCCAAAAGGTGGAGGAGGGAACTAGAAGTAAAGCTATACTGTACCTAATTCTTACTAATAAAGAAGAAGTGATAGAGGGAGTTGAAGTTGCTAGAACTGTGAGTGAAAATGACCATGTCATACTGAAATTTAATATAATGCAAACACAAGCAACAGAAAATAATCCAACCAGTGTCTTAAACTTCAAGAGAGCTGATTTTAAGAAACTCAGAGAGAACCTAGAAAAGTTTCTATGGACGAAAATCCTGAAGGGAAAAACAACTCAAGAAGCATGGGAAACTCTGAAAAATATGATCATAAAAGCCCAGTCCAGCACAATACAATTGAAAAAGAAAAACAAGAAATTCAAGAAGAAACCAGCAAAGATCTCTCTGACAAACTGAAAGACAAAAAGGACAGGTACAAAAAACAGAAAGAGGGACAAATAACGAAGACTGATTATCAGCAGACAGCCAGAACATGCAAAGACGAAGTCAGGAAAGCAAAGGCTCAAAATGAACAAAGACTTGCAACAGAAATCAAGGACAATAAAAAAAGTTTCTTTTAACATATTAATAACAAGAAAAAATTCAAAGAAACTGTAGGTCGACTAAAGAGAGAAGATGGCAAGGAAGTAACAGGCATTAGGGAGAAAGCAGAGCTGCTTAACTCATTCTTTACATCAGTCTTCACACAAAAAGAAATTATAACCCAACATACCCCCCAAAAAAAACCTACTGCAAAAGACAAATTAGAAACAAAAATTAAAATAAGCAAGAAAATGGTAAGAGAACACCTATCCAACCTTGACGAATATAAATCACCGGGACCCGACAGATTACATCCCAGAGTTCTGAAGGAGCTGGCAGATGTTATCTCAGAACCATTAAGTCACATCTTTCATAAATCCTGGAGCACCAGGGAAGTACCTGAGGATTGGAAAAGGGCTGATGTGGTTCCCATCTTCAAGAAAGGGGAAAAAAGGCTTCCGGTTCCGGATCGCGACATGCGCAGTCGCACGGAGAGAGCCGTCTCTCCCACCGGCTGCTTTCCCTTCGCCGGTAGACCCTTAACCGGGTCGAAAGTCGCCCCGTAGAGGCGACCACTGCTTGAGGAGGCTCCTGCTTGACTGGGGAAGAGCGGCAGCTCTCCCTAGTTCGAGCTATCTCCTTAGGGCCGTCGGAGGAAAAGATCGGCCAGCAAAATGGACGATCACTTCGTCGCACCAGCTGAAAGCCAGAAGAACAACTAAGCGTAAAGAACCCCCGTGGAGAATCCGGGTGAGACCTTTCCTACCCCTTTTTTCCCTAATTACTCTCCTGTCAAAAGCTTTTGTGTTTGAATTACTTCCCTGCTGTGAGGGAGCTGCGTTTGGGCATTCGGGAAAAACAGCTTTGGGGAAAAAAAAAAAAACCAGTTAATTTTTTATGGACTATTTAAATTTTGGAATACTGAGAGGACCTGAAAACATTTTATTCTTGATTGTTATTGTTATAACTACGCATCTATTACTTTGGAGAGGCCTTTCTTCATCTTTTTCAACACGAAAAATAAAAAATCTATTAATTTGGAAAGAAAAAAAAAGATTTTATGATCTGCTGAGGACATCTTGTGTCAAAAAGTGGTACTGCAATTGTATATTTTTTTATGGCTGGGAATGGCTATGACCTTCAAAAGAGGATAAGCATAAGATAACCGAAACAGCTGGTCTATTGAAAATTGGAGGTGAACATTTGTTTGATTTCTACGAAATAGAGCCTTCTCTAAAAGATTAAAAAATATTTTTACTACTGATATGGAACCTAACACACAGCTGGACTATGAGCTCATATTGGAAAAAATTCTGGAAGCCACAGAGGATATGAACTCTTACTTTCAAACTTTGACAGATCAAATCATAGACCGAAAAACAGCGCAGAAGAAGCAGATTGGCGCCAAAGAGATTAGTGAACAATATGTACAACCTAAAGAGGAACCACGTCAACAATTCAACTATGAAACTACACTGAGAGAAACTGTGGAAACCAAAGAACAAATTAACTTTATACAATTCCAAACGCAATCTATGGAGAAGCCTGATGATCAAAGAATAACTTTAACGGAGATGTCTGAAGCATTAACATCAACAGAGACTGACACTCAGATACAAGTTATTCAAAATTGTGAAAAGGTGGATAAACAACTGGCAAATATAACATGGAATAAAACGGCTTTTACCATCCAAAGGCTACTAGAAGAAAGGAAAGAGAACTTTGACCAATCTGAAGCATTAAAGAATATGGACCTTTTAATATTGTGGTTTGATGATGCAGGAATTTTATTATGGAAACCGTTATGGCACAGAAAGAAACCTAGAGTTAGATTTAAAAATGTATTTTAAAGTTTTATTTAATGGGTTTAAAAAGGCTTTGATTTTTTGACTGAGTTAATATCTAATGGAGCACGTGAAATTTCTAAGAGGATACCCTTTGTAACAATACTTTGTTTTAAACATGATAATTACTGGAGAGGTAAATTTTATTTACTGGTTTAAAAAGATTTTCATAGAAATAGATGAATTGATAGAATATATACTTAAATTAGATAGAAATCTATTTGTTGGTTTGATATTTTTACTTTAAGATAATTATTTTGAAATAGAAGGAGAACAAGAGGGATGGGTGACAAGAGAAGAAATGGTATTAATGAAGAAAATATAAGAATATTATTGCGGGAATAATATACCAGATATAATTACTATGTAAAAAAAAAAAGGACACCCGAAGTGTTAATAATATGTCTATCTAAGGCCAATTGGAATATGGTAATTGTAAGTTAGTAAAGCTTAAAAACAGGACCTGGATCTTTAGAATTGAAATGTGAGTGATATTTGATAGGATTGTTTGAAGCTTATATAGAAATGTATTAATCTGAATGTGCAAGACTAAATGAGGGAATTAGAGAGGGAATTTTAAATGAATTGATTTGGGCTATATATTTGTGATTGTTTTTCTTTTTTTTTTGGATGTTCAATATACCCACCTCCACGGTGGTTCCTAAGCACTCTGATGTAACCCTTTTACCCCTATAAAAATCTAATAAAATATATTTAGAAAAAAGAAAAAGAAAGGGGAAAAAACAGACCCAGGAAACGACAGACCAATCAGCTTAACATCAATACCTGGGAAAATCCTGGAAAAGATAATCAAAAAGCAGATCTGTGAACAACTAGAAGCAAACAAAGTTATAACTAGCAGCCAGCATGGGTTTGTTAAAAACAGATCATGCCAAATCAATCTTATTTCATTCTTTGATAAAGTGACTAAATTAGTAGATCAGTGAAAAACTGTGGACATACTATACTTAGATTTCAGTAAGGCATTTGACAAAGTAGACCACAACCCGCTGCTTAGTAAGCTTGAAAAAGGTGGAATAGACAACATCACCACCAGATGGATCTGTAGTTGGCTGACAAACTGTACTCAGGGCATAGTCCACAATGGTACTACATCCACATGGAGAGAAGTAAGCAGTGGGGTACCACAAGGCTCTGTTTTAGTATCTTCATAAATGACTTAGATGAGGGAATAGAAGGGAACTCATCAAATTTGCAGATGACACTAAACTGGCAGGAATAGCCAACACCCCAGAAAAAAAGCTCAGTATCCAAAAAGATCTTGACAAACTTGAACAATGGGCCCTATCCAACAAAATGAGTTGTGGAGAAAAGCAAAGTTTTAGATCTAGGCAGGAAAAATCAAAGGTACAAGTACAGATTAGGTGAGACCTGGCTCAAAAAGAGTAACTGTGAGAGGGACCTTGGAGTCTTAGTGGACGATCAGTTGCCTATGAGCCAGCAGTGTGCAGCAGCAGCCAAAAAAGCTAATGCAATCCTGGGTTGTATAAACAGAGGCATAGAATCAAGATCTCACAAAGTATTAGTACCGCTTTATAAAACCCAAGTAAGACCACACCTGGAATACTGAAACCAATTTTGGTCACCATACTACAAAAAAGATATTGAGATTTTGGAAAAAGTTCGGAGAAGAGCAACTAAAATGATCAAAGGCCTGGAGACTAAAACATATGAAGAATGGCTGCAGACTTGGGTTTGACTAGTCCAGGGGTAGGCAACCCAAAACACTCAAAGAGCCACTTGGACCCGTTTCCCACCGAAAACAAAACACTGGGAGCCGCAAAACCCTTTTGATATCTAAAATGAAGATAACACTGCATATATCCTTTTTTACCTTTACTATATAAAGACATTAAAATCAGTAAAGTAAAATAATGAGCTCCGGGATATATGAAAAAATGGCTTCTTTATTGCTAAGCTTTCGTCAACAAACTGTTGACATCATCAGAGCAAGGGCTGAATAACAAGGGAGCCTGTGCATACACTTATATAACAGTTATAACAGTTACAGTAAGGCATGTGCATATAGCGTGCTAATAACACGAGCGAGCGAGCTTGTTATAACTGTTATATAAGTGTATGCACAGGCTCCCTTGTTACTTTACTGATTTTAATATATATATATATATATATATATATATATATATATATATATATATATATTCTTAATTATGCTAAAAATCCGAATCCCAGGTAAACACATGTCATAAAGCAAATAAATAAAAACAATCACCGGGATAAAAATCTTAAAACAAAGATTGTTTAGTTTACAAAGCTGAGCTTTCGTCGGCCACACTGCCGACATCATCAGAGCATATAACGTAGAATTTGGGAGTCCGTTCTTATATGCCTGGCTGTTTCTGCGCCCGGGCTCTCGACCTGGTCATCGGTCCGCTCCTCGGCGTCGGGCACACCGTTGTTAAAGGGGCTGTTTCCACAGGTATCCTCTCTCCTCCAGTTGCCGTTGTTCTTAGGGCATGTGTGTTGGTGTTAGGGGGTCGAGTGTCCAATCGCTCCTGCTCCTCCCGTTTCATGCCGGGGGATCGGGTGTCAAATCGTTCTTGTTTCTCTCCTCCCCCTCCCATCCCCATGGTCCCGTTCATATTAGTCTGTCTCCATGTCCCTGAGCTACCCGTGGAGCGTGTAGTTTCTTCAGCGCGTGTGCAGGGGCGCAGGAAATAGTCGTCTCGTGGTCTGCACACATTGTTCGTTGTTTCCTTCATCGCTGAGTGCGGTCGTGTCCCTATCATCTAGTTTTTAGCAGGGCGTATCTTTGCTGTTCCCCTTCTCTTCCCAGCCTCTGCTGCCCCTCTTTCGTCTGTGTGTGTGTCACGAGATTGGCTGTCTGGTCCTTCCTGTTCGTTGTCTTGCTCCCCCTGTTTTGTATGGATCGGGGTGTGTGCGTCTGGGGGACCTATGGGGTAGGCTTCCTCCGTTCTTTTACTCACCGCCCCAGTGTCTCCTTGTATGTGGGTTCCTGGGGGTTGTTTGTCTGGTAATGTTCGATCGCGCCCCCCCCTTTCCTTTTTGTGCCCCGCTGGATCTGGGGCGTTGTTTTGTTTGTGGGGTGTGCTTCTGGTTCATTGCTCTCTCTGGGGATTGTGGTAGTCCTCCTTTCTGTTGCCTCGTCCTTCCAGTTGTGCCTGGTGTGGGCAGGTTGTTTGTGTTGCCAGTTGGTGTGATGCCCTCCCCACCCCTTTAACATTTGGTACGCAGGGCCAAGCTCTATATGCCGGTTGATGGAGTTTTTATCCGACATCCAGGCTTCTTTGAGCAGGCGGCCTCCCTTGGTGACATCACGGGATAAAGTCTCCGCGTTGGCGAGGTCGAACTCATGGCCATAGTTGGCCATGTGAGTCCACACCTGCGAGTGCTGTTCCTTCCTCTTAATCGCCAATTCATGTTCATGGACCCTGGTTATAAGTCTCTTGGAGGCTTCTCCAACATAGTTACAGGGGCAGTTTTTGCACCTAATCCTGTATATCACTGAGGACTGCTCCTGACAGGAACTACGTTCCCCCCCGTCAGTCTGCCAGCAAGCCACTGGAGACCACCACGCCCTAAGGATCCGTCCTAGGGCCTACACAGAAGCCAGCAGCGCAAGGCATTGAACGAAGAAACAAACCACCATGGCGAAGGTTGGGAAGCTTGAAGAATTCGATGTAACTCACCCGGAGAGATGGGTGTCCTACATCTCCCGCGTTGAAAATTACCTCCACGCCAACCAGGTCACCGAAGATGGATTGAAGGCCGCGACACTCCTCTGCGTGTGCGGCCCCACCACCTTCAACATTGCAGAGAACCTGGTCACCCCGGCGCCGCTCAAGTCGGTCACCTACGCGGACTTGAAAAAAAAGCTCCGAGACCACTTTGAGCCCAAGTTATCCGTTATAGCATGGAGGCATGCTTTTGAGCAGCGGCAAGTCTGCAACAGAATTCATTGCCACTCTTCGTCAAGCGTCCCAACTCTGCAATTTCGCGGATTTGGAGGAGAGACTACGAGACTGCTTAGTCTGCGGACTCCGGAATCGAGAGCTCCAACAAAAACTGTTCGCTAAGGAGACTCTCTCGCTACAAGAGGCCTTGAAGGAGGTCATGGCGGACGAAGCCGCCGGAGGGGCCGTTAAAGTGCTGCAGCCCTCCAAAAGCATGCCAAGCACCAAAGCCGTCCACCACGAGGACGCCGAGCGGATGGAAGACACTGACTCAGATTACAAAGTCGACCAGCTGTGAAAGCACCCGGAGAAGGGACCCCAGCCAGCTGGGAAGGCAGTTCCATTCCTTAAATGCATGGGCTGCGGAGGCCACCATCAATGTGCAGATTGCCGATTCCAAACTGCAATGTGCCGGGCCTGTGGCAAACCAGGCCACATCGGCGCCGTCTGCCGAGGTCGTCAGCGGGACCGCCCAAAAGAAGACGCATTCAGGAGAGGTACCGGGGCCCCAGGTCAACACTGAGTAGGGTTCTGCTCCAGCTGAAGGAGCGTATTCTGCACTGGTGCCCATCACCCCCTAAAGCAGAAGCTTAGACTACAGGTCAAGCTTCAGGGAGTTCCGTGTAAGATGGAACTGGACATGGGCTCAGCCATGTCCATCATTTCATAAAGAACATTCAGGCACCTATGCCATCGTAGCAACAGATGGGCCAAGCTCCAGCCGTCTAATCTACTACTCACGGACTTCCAAAACTCCCGAGTGGCGGTCAAAGGAGAAGCCACAATTCTGGTGGAATTCAAGGGGTTCAAGGGGCCACTAGATGTTGTAGTGGTGGAAGACCAACGCACAAGCCTCATAGGGCTCGATTGGTTTGATGCATTGGGCATTCAAGTAACCGGCATTCACCGAACACAAGCAGCAGTCTGCCAAGAGTTCACGGATGTTTTCAGTTCTAGTCTAGGGGAGTACAACAGTCCTCCGATCACCCTCAAGCTTGATCCTATGGTAACTCCAATACGGATCAAGCCTCGTAGAGTGCCTTTCGCGTTTAAACCCAAAATCGATGCAGAGCTGGATAAGCTAGTGGAACAAGGGGTATTGCAGCCCATAGACAGTGGGGTGTGGGAAGCCCCCATAGTAACGCCATTAAAGGCCAACGGGGAAGTGCGAATATGCGCTGACTATAAGTGCACCCTCAACAGGGCACTTCAACAGCACGTGTACCCTGTGCCAGTTGTCAGCCATATTTTGGCGTCATTGCAAGGAGGCTGCGTGTTCGCCAAATTAGATTTGGCACAGGCCTATCAACAACTGCCCGTGGACGAGGCCACGGCGGTAGCCCAGACCATTGTCACCCATAGGGGGGCTTTTAAGGTTAAGCACCTACAGTTCGGGGTGAGTGTAGCCCCAGGGCTGTTCCAGGGAGTGATGGAGTGCACGTTCAAGGGAATTCCAGGGGTTTGCCCCTACTTCGATGATGTCCTCATTGCTGGGGAATCGGTTGAGATTTTGGCTGAACGGCTTAAGGCCGTCCTTCAGCGGTTCCACGACGCGGGACTTAAACTAAAAAAAGAGAAGTGCAAGATTGGGGTAGAGTCAACCGAGTTCCTTGGTTTCCGCATCGATGCCGAAGGCATTCATCCGGCGAAATCCAAATTAAAAGCAATCCAGCAGGCCCCAAGGCCGAAGTCAAAGGGAGAGCTTCAGGCTTTCCTAGGCCTTTTGAATTTTTACCATGCCTTCCTCCCAAACAAGGCCACAGTGGCAGAGCCATTACACCGGCTCTTGGATAGAAAGCTCAGTGGCAGTGGACCAGTGTCCACGAGAGTAGCTTCCAAGCAGTCAAATCACTGCTGTCATCGAACTCAGTTCTCACTCATTTCAATGAGCAGCTGCCTGTCTGCATTGCGTGTGATGCATTCCCGTGTGGGGTTGGGGCTGTGTTAAGCCACGTAATGGCTGATGGGAGGCAGAAGCCCATCGTGTATTACTCCAGGACACTATCATCTGCAGAGTGCAACTACGCGCAAATTGACAAGGAGGCTCTGGCCATTGTGGCCGGAGTTAAAAAGTTCCATGACTACTTGTATGGCCGCCAGTTCACGGTCTTCATGGACCACAAGCCACTCCTAGGGTTGTTCACCACAAACAAACAGACACCTCAGATTCTGTCTCCTCGAATGCTGAGGTGGTCTATCTTCCTGTCAGCCTACAGCTACAGGATGATTCACAAACCGGGCAAGGAAATGGGCCATGCAGACGGCCTGAGCAGGGTGCTCCTGCCACATGTGGAGCCAGATCCAGCTCCGGCTGCACGCATCCTGACTATCCAGGATTTGCCGGAATCTCCCCTTCACGCTGGGGACATAGCTGCTGAGACAGCAGCTGACAAAACGCTGAGTCGTGTGCTAAACTGGGTACACACAGGATGGCTGGACAAATGTCCAGGGCCAGAATTTCAGAGTTTCTTCATGAGAAAAGATGAGCTTTCAGCTCATAAGGGGTGCATCCTTTGGGGAAGTAGGGTCATAGTCCCGAGCTCTTTAAGGCCCAGGGTCCTAGAGTCTCTGCACAAGGGTCATCCGGGAATAGTCCGGATGAAGGCACTTGCGAGGAGCTACCTTTGGTGGCCAGGGCTAGATAAAGCCATCGAGGCCCAAGTACATGGTTGCTACACGTGCCAGCAATCCAGACCGGAGATGCCGCAAGCCCCTGTCCACCGATGGGAGGACACACACACACACCATGGTCAAGAATCCACATCGATTTTGCCGTGCCCTTTCAGGGACAGCTGTTTCTAATAGTGGTAGATAGCCATTCTAAATGGTTAGAGGTGGCACCAGTCCCTACTATGACTACTCCCAGGACCATCCAGGAACTGCACAGAATCTTTGCAACACACAGACTTTCAGACGTGTTGGTCTCTGACAATGGAGCTCAGTTTACCGCTTCTGAATTCCAGTCTTTCCTCAGGGCAAATCTAATATGCCACGCCACGTCGGCTCCCTTTCACCCGGCCTTGAATGGCCAAGTGGAACGCATGGTCTGCACAATGAAGGAATCACTAAAACGGATTGTCACAGGGGATTGGCACCACAGACTGGCAGATTTTCTACTCTGCCAATGCACAATTCCCTGTACCGCCATGGGCAGAAGCCCTGCCGAACTCAGATGGGGCCGACATTTGATCACCAAGCTGGACAGGCTGCACCCCGACCGGGTTGCCTCAGACTCTGCTCAGCCAAAGGCACCTCAGAATTTGCAAGTGGGTGACCGGATTTGGACCTGGAATTATGGGCAAGGGGCTTTGTGGGTGGCAGCCGTGTTGTTAAGGTGTCGGGACCACTCTCTTATGAGGTGGTCCTGGAAGATGGGCGAGTCATTCGCCGGCACATTGACCAGCTGCGTTGGAGGCTAGCAAACCAGTCGCTGGCTCAGGCCTCTCAAGAGGGCCGCATGCAAGGGCCGTGCGACAGTGGCCCAACAGAGGAGCTTGCACGCTCCAACAGAACTCTTACTCAAGGAGACGGGGAAAAGGCCGTAGGAGAGCTTCCCCCGGACAGACAGTATCCGCTGAACAGGACCGGCAAACTGCGCTGAGGGACAGCCCTGCAGACTTTGCTGCACGATTGGACTTTAGTTTGGGCCGACCGGGACTGGCCAGCAAAAGGGATACGAGTCAACCTGACTTCACTGGACCTCAGAGTCCTGGCCTACCCAGCCGGGCAGGCGAGCGGGTAGACCGGGAGACCCCTGCAACCCCTGGACGTTCAGAACGGTCAAGAAGGCTGCCTAAATATCTGCAGGACTATGTCCACCAATTGAGAGTTTGAGCCATCTAGGGGGAAGGGGTGTAATGTATTGGCCACAACTGTTTTAAATCACTTGCTTAATGTCTGACCTACAGTGCTGTATTGTTTAACAGTTGCTGTTACTGAAAGCCAGACTGGCTGTCTCCAAGCTGATAATGAGGCTTGGGGCGGGAAACTGAATCTAAATTCAGGCTTCAGATAAATTGTTTATGTTAAAGTTCTCCAAGGCAAAGTCATTTTGGTGGGTAATATAAACTGACATCTTAAACTGCTGTATAAGTATGTGTGAGAAACACACATACAAGTGGTTTAAATAGGCAGAGGGCAATCTTCAGCATATGGAGTTTTACTCCATTTTCTTGAATCATATGCTGAAGATTGCCCTCTGCCTATTTAAGCCACCTTGGGGTCTTTGAGAAAAGCTGGGAGAGATATCAATGCAATACATAAACATATTTGCAAAATAAATTAATGAGCCAGTAAAAAAACTCTGGATCTCATTATTTGTACTTGTTGGATCAAACATGGTATGAAATGTTCTTGAAAGCCACAAATATGTCCATATTACATAAAATGAAAATCTTTTATTTAATTATTTATTGTATTTTTATATTAGTATTATTATTATTTTATTTAGGCAAGAGTTTGAGAAAGTTGGATCAAAATGTTTTTAAACTATTGTTAATCAAAGCATATAGTAACACAGATAATAGATAGGGCAGGAATTTGGCAATGGGGTGATTTATAGGCACCAGCCATATCCCAGAACCCCGAAATCAAACCATTTGGGAAACAAATATGTAAATGGTCAGATTCTTTTGAGAATCTGACAAGGTTTTAACTTAAAAATTGACAAGAGCTTGTACAGGTGACATTACCAAAATTTCAGAGTTTGGAGATCTCATATGATTTCAGTTACTTTCATTTTCCTCAGCAGATCAGTTTTTATAATAACATAGCTGATCCTGCTTCACCTTCTCTTGCCTTTTATATTCCAGTGAATTAGGGGTTTTGCACATTTCCTTTAAGGTCATCTTCCTAAGACATTACACATCAAGTGTCTAGGTAGATTCTGTAGACTTCGGGGTTCAGAGTCTGAGAATCTGGTCGCTTTGCTTTACTTTAGAGGCCAGGAAGCACAGTAGCAAAGAAAGGATTTGGCAATCACAGAACAGAGAGAGAACATATACTTTTCCTCTAGGCTCACTCATGTGCTCTGTGCTATGCCCTCTTCTTCTTTAATCACTGTCCCATATAGAGGACCTCGACATGCTATACAAAGCCCTTTAAAGCTGCAATGGAGATTGTATAAAAGCTTCTGAAGAGCTGGAGGAAGACATGGTCTTTCAGTGGTTAACCAATACTTGACAATAAACCAACTTGTTTATACGCTGATAATTTGTAAAATCTTATAATTTCTCTATAACAGGGGTCGGCAACCTTAAACACTCAAAGAGCCATTTGGACCCATTTCCCACAGAAAACACTGGGAGCCACAAAACCCTTTTGACATCTAAAATGAAGATAACACTGCATATATCGTTTTTTACCTTTATGCTATGTATAAAAAAACCATAGTGTGTTGCATTTATGAAATCAATAAACTGCTACAAAGAAAACAAATTTTTATTTCTGCATGCAACAAAAGCATTTTGAACTACAAAAAAAAAAACGCTGGGTCGAAGGTTACTTTCAAATAAAATACTCAATGTCTATTTGAGTCCTCCTCGTATTTATGAAATAAAAAGCGGTGCAAACTATAAAAACTACAAATAGAAAAAAAAAAAGAAAAAAAATGTGGGGGGGGGGGAGAAAAGGACAGGAGAAAGAGGGAAAAAAACCTTTCTCCTTCATCCCAACAGGTAAAAACAATTTTAGTAGCTTATCTACCATCTTTAAATACAGCATAATTATCCCCATACCTCATCTCTTAATTAAAAAAAAATCAAAATATTTCATTAAACGTTCTTTACTAAAAGTCCAGTAAGGACAACCACATATATTCATATTCTCTCTCTCCCTCCCCCTCTCTCCCTCCCTCCCTCTCCCTCTCTCTTTCTGCCCATTCATTCATTAATCCAGTCCGAGCACCCGCATGCACCCACACACACAAGTTTTTCTATCTTGCTCTCACGGGGATCGAGAGGAGGAGGAACAGGCCCAAAAGTAATGGGACAAATGAACACGGCTGCCTTAAGACGCCCGCTACATCTTAGGCACCCCACCATGGCTGACACACCACGGACATTCTTATTCGGCTGGCTCTCCACCAACTCGTCTCCTGCCCTTGGTCTGCCAGTCCTTTTCCCCCACTCAGTGTGTGTGTGTGTGCGTGTGAGAGAGAGAGAGAGAGAGAGGCGTGCTTCTCTCTTTCTGTCTCTTTCTTTCTTTCTTTGTCTGTCTCTCTCTTTCTGTCTCTTTCTCTCTCTCTCTGTCTGTCTCTCTCTCTCCCCCCCCCCCACGATCTTCTGCTCACCTGGCCAGCCGGCCTCGACAAGCTGACACACCGTGGACATTCTGATTGGGCTGGCTTTAAATCGGCACTCCTCTCCTGCCCTTGCTGCATCTCCCGCTTCCTTCCTGGCAGCCGGGACTCCGGCGCACCTTCCCGGCCAGTGGGGCCAACGGTCGCGCCGGCTGGGGATCACAGGTGGATGTGCTCCCTTGGGGCCGTGGCTTGCGGGAGGGCTGGCCCGCTCAGCAGAAGCTCCGGTGGGCTGCTCCCAGGGAGGATCTCGGGGCTGCCCCATGCGGCTCCCCGGCCACGTGTGGCTCGGACGGGGCCAGCCCGGGAAAAGGACTTCCTGGCCACGCTTCTCCCAGGGGGCGGGGCGCCCGGGTGCCGGCTGGCCAGGGGAGCAGAAGATCACAGAGAGAGAGAGAGAGAGAGAGAGAGAGAGAGAGAGAGAGAGAGAGAGAGAGAGAGAGAGAGAGAGAGAGAAGGGAAGCGAAGCGCAAGTGCAAGTGCCTCTCTCTGTCTCTGTCTCTGTAAATGGCGGACTGGAAGCCGCAGCAGAAGGCTGAAAGAACCATATGCGGCTCCAGAGCCATGGGTTGCCGACCAGTGCTCTATAATTTTCCTCTGAGAATTACTAACCCAATTCAGAAGAGTCAAGATGATGTTAACAATGATTTGACCAAACCTCCAGTTATTTTTTATGTGCCACACCTTGACTGTTTTGACTATACCCTTCAGATTGATTGGGCAGAAGAAATGGAGGATTACAAGAAATAAAAAAGTGTCAGACCTATAATCCAGGGTCATAGGTTTGAAGGACAGAGAAATTACATTAATAAGCAAACAGATATATGCAAAAATTTATAAAACTTACATATGAATGGCTTATAAAGTTTTAGAATACCAAACTTTTGTGTGGGTGTGTGTGGGTGTGTATGTGTGTGGATAAAATTCAAGACAAGGTTAAAACACAAAACTCCAAAGAATCGAAAAAAAGGACAAAAAAGAAAAAAACGGGAAATAATCAAAACTTTTTTTAAAAGTTTCAATACAGAATAATTGGAGGTATAAGACTGCTCAATATCTTAACAGGAAACCAGGACAGCGTGTAATAAATTTTTTGCAGATACACTTATTTTTTTCAAAAGAGGAATACATGATTTGAAATTTGAGTTAAATACATGTCTTACAATAACAAGATTATTGTCAAGGTTCTGACAGAGACAAATCAAGCAGAACTCCGAGGCTTGCAATTCCTCAAAGAACATGTTTACTGATACAAAGTATCGGCACTTCAAAAGTGAAACCAAGTCTGAAAAGATGCATAACAATTCCCCAATACAAAGTTAAGAAATCCCACCCCTAAGGTTATGCAAGCAACTATATTTCCCCATACAGCTTGTTTTCATGAAACGCCCAGCCTGCAGTCTCAGGAGCAGCCGATGATCTTGGTTCCCATGAGAGAAAGTCTGAGAGAGAAAGTCTGTTTTGTGTAGCGCAACACATGGCAACCCCCCTCCCTCCGTGCTATGTGTCAACTAAAAATGAGAAGGAAAAAATGGCTGCAGCCATGCTCATTCTAAAGTTGACAGTTGGCTCCTCTTCAGAAAGAAAGAATCTCCTGCAGGGGAAACAGAAATCAGGTTAGCCATCCGCTCGGGGCTTGTGAGGGTACTTATCATAAAACCTTTTTATCAACCTATCTGCCTCTGAAAGGAGGTAACCTTTCCACTGGACAAGATATTGTAGTTTTCCCTTGTGCAACCTAGAATCCACAATGTGTTTGATCTCATAATGTGTCTCTCCCTCTACCAGTACTGGACCAAGAGGCTCTTTAGGAATAGGTCTTAGGATTCTGACACAGGTTTTAAAAGACTGCAATGAAACACAGGATGAAATTTCCCTAACAATTGCGGAAGCTTTAACTCCACCATCACAGGGTTTATCATCCTGACAATGGGAAAAGGACCAAGGAATTTCGGACCCAATTTTTTGCTGGACAATTTTAACTGTAGATATTTCGTTGAAAGATAAACTAATTGTCCAACATAAAAAGGTTTTTGAGGGGAATGTCATTTGTCTGCTTGCTCCTTGTAAACTTTTGAAACTTTAGCCAATGCTTTCTTCACGTTCACCCAACCCCCCTAGAAAGATGTCACCCATTGGTCCACCTGGAGTCTGAGGCTTTCTGGGAGGTATAACTTAGAACCTTTCCAAGCTAATCCCCCTCTTAAAGTTAATATAGACCTGTTATCTTTAAACCAGGCATCAGTCTCTAACTTCTCCTTTAGTTCCTTTAACGATTGATCATCAGGACCCGTAGGGGGTCTCTGTGTGTGTGCGATCTGGTTGTTATTTGGGAAGTGGATTGCAGCAAAGGAATAATGGAGTTAATTACTTCCTCTCTGTTGGTCTTGAACTGGGGCATTCTAGACAAGGCATCCACCAGAAAATTCTTGCCTCCAGGAAAATATTTTAAGGTGAAATTAAAATGGTTGAAGTATTGAGCCCATTGAACTTGCTTGGGGGATAATTTACAAGGGATCTTGAGAGCCTACAAGTTTTTGCGATCAGTCCACACCTCAAAAGGTAATTTCCCCCCCTCCAAGAAATGACACCATGTCAGTAACGCCCAACAAACTGCAAAACCCCCTTTCTCCCAAACCGCCCACCTCCTCTCGGTTTCAGTTAATTTCCGGGAACTGTAAGCGCAAGGTTGTAATTCTCCTCTGTGATTTTTTTGTAAAAGAACGGCACCCACAGCCATGTCGCTTGCATCATCTTGAATGATGAATTATTGCCTGGGTCAGGGTGTTTAAGGACTGGTTCAACTGCAAAGAGTCTCTTTAGGTTTTTGAATGCCGCCTGGCATTCTAATGACCATTGCAATGGCTGACGAGGTCGGGTTTCCCCTCCCCCTTGCCTATTTTGAGTAAGTCAGTGATTGGCATGACTATCATTTCAAAAGAAGGAATAAATTGATGATAAAAGTTGGCAAACCCTAGAAAACTTTGCCATTTCAAAACTGCTTTGACTTTGGCAGGATCCATTTCTACTCCTTTATTCGAAATCTGATACCCCAGGTAGTCAATGTGTCTCTGGTGAAATTCACATTTTGACAGTTTTGCAGACAGTTTGGCTTTCAATAGTTTTCTTAATACATCACAGACTAATTTGATGTGCTCATCCATGGTTTCAGTATAGATAAGGATGTCCTCAAGATAAACTAAAAACCCCTTGTATAAATGATCATGGAGCACTTGATTTATTAATTGCATAAATATAGCAGGAGCCCCTTGCAGTCCAAAAGGCATCACTTTAAATTGGAAACTCCCCAAAGGGCAATTAAAGGCTGTTTTCCATTCATCCCCCTCCCTAATCCGGATCCGATAATAAGCTTCTCTTAAATCCAGCTTGGTAAAAAAATTTCCCTTGTCCAGATGGGCTAACATGTCTTTCATCAGGGGGAAGGGGTACATATTTTCCATACTGACAGCACTGAGAGAATGGAAATCGATGCACAATCTAAAAGAGCCATCTTTCTTTTCCTTGAAAAGCATGGGAGCGACCACGGGTGATTTGTCTGGCTCAATGAAACCCCTAGTTAAGTTTTTATCAATGTACTCTCTTAGTTCTTTCATCTCTTTGGGTGTCATAGAGTACATCCTTGGTTTGGGGAGCTTGGCACCAGGCAGAATTTCAATAGCACAGTCCGTAGCCCGGTGTGGGGGGAGGATGTCTCATTCCTTCTCACTAAAGGCTTCTGCCAAATCTTGGTACTCAGTGGGGACAAGTTGAATCCCCAGCAACTTTTCGGCTACAGTTTTTAGGATTTCACGGGACTTCCCATGAGTTTCGCAGATGGCCAGTGTCTTTGTTTTATTATCAGTCTCAGGTGGGGTGAGCCCTGTTCCTAGTCTTAACTTGTGCATTCCCTCCTCCCACCAGATGTGAGGACGCCATTTGTCAAGCCACGCTAGCCCCAAAATTACTGCTTCAGTCATCTTTGGGACCACCACAAAATGGATGATGTCCCAATGCCGACCCATTTCTAACCGTACGGGTTCAGTTAGGTGTGTGGCAGGAGCACCTCCGACGAGAGACCCGTCGGTCTGCTCAAACCCCATGGGACGAGGCAATAGCTTGGCTCGGGTGCCCAGTTTCAGTATAGTGGGTAGATTTATTAAGCACCGAGAGCACCCCGAGTCTATTAGGATGTTCAAATTCATATGAGCTCCTGTTTTGGGCACTACTATTCTGGTGGGAATGGCAAAAGGGGGAATGGGATGACTGACCATGGGGTCTTCCTCGCCTTCTTCATCGCTGTCATACGGTGCCGGTATCTTTTGCACCTCAGTTTGGGGCTTGGCTTTGAGCTCAGCAGGAGGGGAGGCTTCGACGTCCAGACCTTGACGCACCAAGTTGGTTCTTTCTCTCCCCCCTCTGGGAGCCCTTTGCGGTTTCGCGGCAGCAACTGGCACACTCCTAGGTTGAGGGTGAGGAGCGGGGCACTCCACAGCTTGATGATGCATGGTGGCTTGACTTCGGTGATGCTTGACTTTTGGGGATGATCCAATTTGATGTCTAGCGCCCCTGCCATATGGTAACACTCACGTAATAGATTAGGAAAACCTCAAATGATGCAGGCTTGAAGTAAGTCATGATCTAGCCCTTGTTTGAAGTAATTGACTAGTGATCGTTCAGGCCACTGCCCCAACCAGTTAGCAACTTTCCTGAATTCACAGACATATTCCTTTGCGGGGCGACCTCTTTGCCTCAGGCAGTGGATTTCTTTCTCAGCCACAGGACTCAGGACTCATCTTTAAATTGACCCCTCAGTTGCTCCATGAATAGATTAATGTCATTCAATTCAGTGGCCCCCTCATCATGGAGGTTAGTCACCCAGTGAGCAGCTTCCCCCTCCAAATTTGCCACCACAGCATTCACCATCATAGCCTCATCTAGGTAGGCATAAGCGTAGCAATCCAAATGAGCCCACACCTGATTTAAGAAGAAGGTCAGCTTTTCAGGATCCCCATTGAAGGTGGGCTTGATGGGAGGTGGCTCAAATCTTGGCGGAGCCACCTGTGCCTGCTGCTGATCCTGGGTGACTTGCTGGTCCTGGGGATGTGGACGAATCACTCTCTGGACTTCTCTTGGCTGGGCTCCGGGACTGGCATCCCGAGGCCATGGCAGTGGGCTTGGCTGGGGTACAGGGCTCGGTATCGCAGCTGGTGGGGGGATGGGTGAAACAGCATGCGCTCTGGTGTTTGCGCTGGAACTCTGGCGAGGGGGAGGGAGAGATGGATAATTTGGGGCATTTCTCCCCACGGCACCCACCTCTTGGGCAACAGGAATTGTATCTTTTATCTCCAGCTGGCCGAACCTCTCCTTCAGCTGTTCGAGCGAGGGGCTGTGGACTGCTGACTGAAATCTCCATTCTCCGGAGTTGTCCCATCCCTCGAGCCCTTTCCTTTCTTTCCATCCACAGACGAAGAACCCTGGGACAACAGCAATAAAAGCTCCTCTCCAGCGGTTACAGGAGTACTCCTGCGCTGAGGGGCAGCCTCGGCTTGGAAGAGGTCCGCTAAGGCTGTAGTTCCTTCCTGCAGTACCAGTTTCTCAGGTTGGATCAATCTGGTTTTCGGCCAAGCCCCTGCCAGTGACGCCTCCTCGGTGGCTGGAGCGCCAGCCTGTGCTCCGACAGTCTGAGTCCCATTGCCGCTAGCAACGGTTTCAACTTTCTCTTCCATCTCGAGTTTTCACTGGTCTTTACCATTCTCCCAAAAGTGAGTGGGTAGGCGGCTGGGACCCAGCACCCCGGGAGATGAAGTTTTTTAGAGACTTGGTTTAATGTCAAGGTTCTGACAGACAGAGACAAATCAAGCAGAACTCCGAGGCTTGCAATTCCTCAAAGAACATGTTTATTGATACAAAGTATCGGCACTTCAAAAGTGAAACCAAGTCTGAAGAGATGCATAACAATTCCCCAATACAAAGTTAAGAAATCCCACCCCTAAGGTTATGCAAGCAACTACGTTTCTCCATACAGCTTGTTGGCGGCTTTTCATGAAATGCCCAGCCCGCAGTCTCGGGAGCAGCCAATAACCTTGGTTCCCATGAGAGAAAGTCCGAGAAAGTCTGTGTTGTCTAGCGCAATACCTGGCAACCCCCCTCCCTCCGTGCTGTGTGGCAACTAGAAATGAGAAGGAAAAAATGGCTGCAGCCATGCTCATTCTAAAGTTGACAATTATGATCTTCTATATTGCCCATTCTCCAGGAATATTTGCCACCAATTGTTTTATTTAAATTTCTGGGGCACTCTGATAGCTTTTATTTGCACTATGTGTTAAGTAATCAATATAAATGTATTTCTCCAAAACTGGCAAAATTTTGCTATATTATGTGTATGTTTCACTGTTGGCTAATAGTTCTTGTTGTTAGGGGATAGTTTTGTGTTGTTCATTTTATTCATTGTACTTTTATTGGTCAATAACTGAAATAACGTTTCTGTATATCTGTCTAACAAGATTCAAGTAAGCTTTGTAAAATATTGATATTGCTAAAGAGATTTAAAAATGCCTTCAAGAATCTACTGGACTTCGTTATAGCCTGGGAAAATTCTATGTATGGTAATTATTATATCGAGATGGCTCCAATTAAAGAAACATAATAATGCCTATACCATATGAAAGATTAAAATTATGAAGGTCAAGGCAACAGCTTTACTACTGATTGGCAAAATAGCCACTATTAAAATGACTATTGCTCCTAAAATGTCAATTTCTTTTATGTTCTTATATAAACAATACATATTGTACATATGTATGTAGTTACATACCTATGTATGTATATGTGCACGCGCACACACACACACTTCCATATACAGTGAGGGGGAAATTATTTGATCCCCTGCTGATTTTGTATGTTTGCTCACTGACAAAGAAATGATCAATCTATAATTTTAATGGTAGATTTATTTTAACATTGAGAGACAGAATAACAACAACAAAATCCAGAAAAACGCATTTCAAAAATTTTTTAAATTGATTTGCATTTTAATGAGTGAAATAAGTATTTGACCCCTTCGCAAAACATGACTTAGTACTTGGTGGCAAAACCTTTGTTGGCAATCACAGCAGTCAGACGTTGCTTGTAGTTGGCCATCAGGTTTGCACACATCTCAGGAGGGATTTTGTCCCACTCCTCTTTGCAGATCCTCTCAACTCATTAAGGTTTCGAGGCTGACATTTGGCAGCTCGAACCTTCAGCTCCCTCCACAGATTTTATATGGGATTAAGGACTGGAGACTGGCTAGGCCACTCCAGGACCTGAATGTGCTTCTTCTTGAACCACTTCTTTGTTGCCTTGGCTGTGTGTTTTGGGTCATTGGCATGCTGGAATACGATCCATTTTCAATGCCCTGCTGAGAGAAGGAGGTTCTCACGCAAGATTTGACAGTATATGTCCCCGTCCATCGACCCTTTGATGTGGTGAAGTTGTCCTGTCCCCTTAGCAGAAAAACACCCCCAAAGCATAATGTTTCCACCTCCATGTTTGATGGTGGGGATGGTGTTCTTGGGGTCATAGGCAGCATTCCTCCTTCTCCAAACACCGTAAGTTGAGTTGATGCCAAAGAGCTCGTTTTTAGTCTCATCTGACCACAACACTTTCACCCAGTTCTCCTCTGAATCATTCAGATGTTCATTGGCAAACTTCAGATGGGCTTGTACATGTGCTTTCTTGAGCAGGGGGACCTTAGAGCACTGCAAGATTTCAGTCCTTCATGGCATAGTGTGTTACCAATTGTTTTCTTGGTGACTATGGTCCCAGCTGTCTTGAGATCATTGACAAGATTCTCCCATGTAGTTCTGAGCTGATTCCTCACCGTTCTCATGATCATTGAAATACCATGAGGTGAGGACTTCCGCTGGAAGAAGGGCTCCCTGCCAGCAGGACCTCATTAGAGCTCCTGCAGATTCTCCACAGTTTTAGGCTTAGAATGTCTTCTAAGCCAGAAGAAACTTCCCTAGGAAAGGGGAAGCTCTGGAAATCAACCCTCTTGTTCCCCTGAATAGCCGGACGCTCTCAGACTGCTTCTTGATGAAGAAGTAATCGGGTGAGTCCTGGCTGGGGCGGGGCAACCATGCAAGTTCACTGTGGAAGAACCAGCTGTTTATTTTGACCTTAAGGGACGCCGCCGGTTCTTAGACACTTATTTCTCAATATATTTACCTTTCTTGTCAAGAGAGACTTCCTCTAGTTGCAGCTTGTCATTTCCTTTTTGTGGAACTATCGTCATTTCTGAAGCTCTAGAACTTTAAAAATGACGTGGAGGGAGGAGTCAGCTTTTCCGAGCCAAACTAAAGAAGCTGGAAATCATTGTGTAAACTATTTTTAAAACTTAAGGATATAAATCTTTGGAGGACTATTTGGCTGATTGATTCTGTGGATTTCTCTGTTCTTTTTTTTGCCTTTAAAACAAAAGATTGTTTAAACGAGGCTTTGAGTTTGCTGTGAGGGGAGAGTGAAACAACACCGAGTTTAACGGCTTTTGATTGGTCCAGACTGTGCCTTCTCTCTCTCTCTCTTTTCTTTTTAAGGCTTTTCCTCAGTCAGTAATGTTGGTTGACCACAAGAGGGAGCCAAAAGACTGATATGGTTAACCATTACTTTTCTTTTTACTAGTTTTGCAAATTATTGGACTTATAATAATTTAAAGTTATAATTTATAACTTTAAAGTGTTTAAATTCAAATTTTAAGCATTAGCTACAATTAAACATGGCGACCAGGAAGAGAATGGAGAAGACTGAAAGGTTATCAGGGGATTTAGATCTCTTAAAACCATTTTTGGATGAATATACAGCCAAGACACATGAGTTAATTCAGAACATGGGAAGAAGTAACGAAACTAAATTTGATTCTTTAGCGAAAGAGCTGCGTGGTGAAATACAGCACTTGACTGGAGAGATTAAGAAGGTGGAAGTGAGATCTGACCTTTTGGAACATGAGATGGAGAAGGTAAATAATTTGCTGGAAGCTGATTTGGACCAAAATGCAATTTTGGAATGTCAGATAAAACAGTTCCAATTAAGATTTTGAGCTATTCCTAGAGAAGACATTAGATTAAGGATGGTTAAAACCCTGACTCAGCTGACCAATTGGGAAGAGAAAAATATGAATCTAGAGATAGATAATGTGTTCAGAGTAAACTCCAGATTTGCTACTATGAGAAGGCTACCAAGGGATATGTTAGTTCGCTTTGTAAGAAGAACAACAAGAGATCTTGTATTGGATTGCCATTTTAAATTGAAACCGAGAATGGAAAATGTGGATATTATTGTGCTTAAGTGTTATGTGCTCCTGGCTACTTTCCTTCGTGACCAGAGGCAAGCTCGCCTGAACAATAACCAGCCAAGACACAGTGAAGGCCTTTTGTTTTGTTTATTGCAATAAGCGGAAGAGAAGCTTTCAAAGCTTGGTTCTCTTCAAAGTTCTAACCCAAAATATTTCCTTTTATACAGCCCTGTCCTGGCTGCCACATCCCTCCTCGTTCCCCATTGGCTGAGGTACTATGAGGTTACACTCTTTCCATCTGCTTCTTACACATTTCCTGCTAACATATTAAATCATATTCACATGTACAATAAAAAAATTAGACTTATTTAAATGGTTATTTTGAGCTCTGTGGCTATTTATGCCCCCCCTTTTTTAGAATAATAGGTTCTTTCCTGTTTTTCAATTCAGTATGCCTTTCCTCTTATCTTATTCAGCTTGTTTTCCTGTTTTTCAATTCAGTATGCCTTTCCTGGCTAGCCATTTCCTCTTATAGCTGTTTTTTTATAGTTTGTCTTCTTCCTTTTCCCACTCTAAGACCCAGCTAATTTTTGCCTATGTGTTTATTTTACATCCTCCCTTTGTGTTACCCTTTCCTGGTTCCCATCCATTGTAGGTTTTTTTTATTATTATTCAATTAGTTTCCATTGTATTGTAGGTTTGACCTCTCTGAAGATTCATCATATTGATACATATTTATCAGAAGGAAATCCCGTTGAGAATTTTGAGAAAAAGGAAAACCTATGCTTTTCTTACCGATATCTTAAAGAAGAGAAAGATCCCCTTTCGTTGGGATAAACTTGAAGGAGTGATATTTACTTATTAGGAGCAAAGATTCAGATTGAACTCCATAGAAAAAGCCAAGGATTTTCTGATTAGATATAAACTAATTTTAGAGTCAGCTGAGGAACTGGATGGAGACAAGAATTCTGCGGCAGAACAACGCCAAGAGGGTAGTATGGAGATAATGGTATAGGAATCTGTTACTTAGTGCAAAGATGGAGATTAAGGCTATCACCTGGAATATTAATGGGGCAAATGCCCAATCCAAACATAAAAAAATATTTCATTATTTGAGGAAACTTAATGTTGATATAATTTGCCTTCAAGAAACACATATTAAGAAACTTCTGGTTTGCCGCCGCGGTCCCCGCGGAAGTTTGGAAGGCGAGCTCCGTCTTCCATGTCCGATTTCCTTTCGCTGAGGGACCCTGGAAAGGGTTGAAAGTCGCCCTGTAGGAGCAACAAGCAAGGAGGGGACCCCTGCTTGATCACGGGAGGGCAGCAGCCCTTCTGCTCGATCCGGGGCAGCCCTCCAAACTGGCAGAGGAAGGACCGGCCATAGCAATATGGCTCGTCATTAGGTTGCAGATAGCCGAAGTCAAACTCACCCTCAAGCACTTCGAAAGCAACGCGGATGAAACTGAGTGAGATCTGATCTTCTCTTTACCCTAAGTATCTTCTCTTCCTGTAAAAGCTGTTCAGAATATCTATCCTGCTGCGAGGAGAGAGGGAAGGGAATTTCTATCCCACCCTCTAAGAATAGCGGCATCTGACTACCCAGGGGAATCAAAGCATTAAAAGAACAATTTTAATCTAATTGGATTTATATGTTCCTGAAACTTGGGGACCAAAATTTTTCCTATTTTTACTGGAGACTCTTGTTTTTATCCACAAAAAAAGAAATAAAATTGGATAAAGGATTAGGAAAATTTTGGACTTAAAAAACCTTAAATGGCATCAGTGACATCTTGTGGCAAAGTTTGGTATTACAATTTGTTATTTCCTAAAGATTTGGCTTGAAGCCCAGACCTTAGATAAGACTTTTCTGACCTTGGCACCATCTGTGAGAGACTTAGCTGTAAGAGAACAGCTGGGTGGCATAACTGGCCTACTGGAACTGTGAATGTAAACCTTTACTGACTTTCAGAGTTATAGGTGGGAAATTGCTTTCCTATCTCTTTACTTGAGGAATATTGGTCACTATCTGAGATGCTGAAATACCTTGGACTATAAAATTTTGCTTGACAAACAAGTTTTATTAGAAAGACTATTTATAAACACATGAAAGAGATGGATGAAGACCAGGAAAAGATTCTTTCCATCTTGAAAGCAATACATGAAACCATTCTCTTAGCTTGTGATAAAATGAGACCTAACATAAAAGATCAAGATGCCAGCTTAGATACATAAATCCAAACTTTGACTACAAGCAAAGAATCAACAATGCAGAAGATAATAGAAGAAGTGGGACAATCAAATACTAAGACAGAGGACTTAATTGACCAACAAATACAGCTGATGGAAAATCCAGAAAAGGAAGTGACAACACTGAAAATGGAAATGACTTTCTATATAAATCAGAAGAAATTTGAGAAAGAAGAACAAATTGAATGGAAGACAAATATATCAGAGCAAACATGGGGAACTGGAATAACAGGGAGACAATTTAATGAATACAAATGGGATAGTCCTTCCAGAAAACTGGCAATTAAATGGTCCCCTTCATTTCAAATAACATATACAATAATAGAGGGAGACCTACTTGATGATCTAAAAGCATTGATATGGAAGCCTAGTTGGAAAAGGAAGAAAGCCAGAATAAGGTTGAAGAAAACTAGGGTTTTGACTTACAAATTAGTTGAAAATAAGGATTTTATCTGTTTAATATTTAAAAATTAGACCTAAAAGGGAAAAGAAAATGAATTATCATGAATATGTTTGATTTATTAACCCAGGTAATATACATAATGGTTTTGATTTATTAAAGGGGATATTCTATTATTAAATAGATGATTTAATATGGTGGGAAATAGACAACTTTTAGGAAATAGAACAAGATTATATTCAAACAGATAAAATGTGTATTTTGAGTATTATATTTTGTTATGAATTGAGACAAGGGAAATCTTGGTTACCCAAAGCCTGAAAATTATAAATATCAAAGGTTAAATTGGAATATTGAGAAACTAAAAATTAGGCAAAAATTAATAACAGGATATGGATTTTTTATGAAGATTAAATGTAATTATAAGCTAAAAATTTATTGATAAATGTAATAATGATGTTTTTATTGAGTTGATATAACTAGAATTGTACTAGCTTGAATACGAGACAGTAAATGTTAAGGGAAAAAGAGAAGAAATATCTGATGTTGTAACCTGAGATTTGCACTAAAGATTTTGTTATTGAACTATTGATTAACCCAGTCACCACATTGCTTTTTAAATACTTAAGTGTAAAACTGGAAAATTAATAAAATATTATATAAAAAAAGAAACAGGATAAGAAATATTTAATAAATAAACGACTAGGGAAGGAATTTATTTCTGCTGGCTTAAAGAAGACTAATGGAATTGTTCTATATATAAAACCCCAACTTAAACCTAAGCTACTTTTAGTAAATGACTATGGTAGATTTGTAGTAGTGGAAATTGAGCTCAATGGAATAAAATCAATAGTAGTAGGTCTATATAGGACATATGATGATAAATGCAATTTTTTTGAATATCTTATGGACAGTTAATAACATTTTCATATGTAAATTGGTTCACGTTGGGGGACTGGAACAGAGTGACCTTACCAGCTTTAGATAGATCATCATCTAAGGGGATTAAACCCTCCGAGGGTAAACTACTGAAGATTTTCTTCAACATGATGGATAACTTAGTATTAATAGACTTATGGAGATATAAAAATGGTTCGGCTAGAGAATATACCTTTTTCCAGAAAGATATAAATCCTTTTCAAGGATTGACATGATTTGGATTTCTAAAAATCTTGCAAATAAAATTTTAAAAGTTGACATTTTATCTAAATCCTTCTCTGATCATAACCCAGTGTTTTTGGTACTTAGAGAAAAGAGGTTGAATTATAGATGGGAGACTAAATGAAGTTATTTTGCAAAAGGAGGTGATTGTGAAAGACTGTAAAAAGAAATTAAAAGAGTATTTTGATAATAATTTAGGTAGGGAAACAGCTTTAACAACTGTGTGGGATGCAAGCAAGGCTATTAAGAGGGATTATTTTATACAGTATAATGGTCTAGAGAAGAAGAAATCCCTGGAAAAGAAACAAAAAATATTAGGTGAGATTAGACAGAAAGAAATTGCAAAAGACACCTACGGATGTAAAAATTTCATATCAAATTAAATTGTTACAGCAACAATTGTCTATGTTAACAGTTCAAGAAATAGAAACAAAAATGAGGTATGTGAAACAAAGACATTTTGAATTTGCAAATAAACCAGGGAGATGGTTGGCATATAAATTAAGGAAGGAAAGGGAAAAGCGAATGATTGAGAAAATTTGTGAAGGGGATAAGGTAATAACTGATAATGAACTTGTTAAAAACACTTTCCATAATTTTTATTCTAACTTGTATAAAAAACAGGAGTTAGATAGGTCTAAAATAGATGAATATCTTTTAAGACAAAGGTTACCTAAGTTATTACAATCCCAGAAGCAATTTATGAATGATCCAATAACAGTCTTCGAAATATCAGAAGCTATTAAAAAAATGAAACCAGGTAAAGCTCCAGGACCAGATGGCCTTACAAGTCAATACTATAAGTGCTTCAAGGAGGAACTTCTACAGCCACTAAAGCAGGGGTCCCCAACCCCCGGTCCATGGACTGGGCCGTGGCATGCCAGCAACCAGTCCGCACAAACAAGGAAAGCCCCATCTGCAGGATGCAGGCAGCACACAAAACCACGCCCCCTCCGGTCCGCGGAAAAACTTCTCTCTACGTAACCGGTCTCTGGTGCCCAAAAGATTGGGGACCTCTGCACTAAAGGACATAATGAATGATATACTTCATGTTTTCGAGTTTTACAGCTTTCCACCGCAAAAATAAGCCCAAAACATAAGCACACATTCAAAATGAGCAAAAACTTAAAAAAACATTATCTATAAAATATGTATAAACATGATACATACAGTTTCATTCAGCTCTGGGGAACATCAACAACTAACTCAGGAGATCAGGACACAGGGAAAGACTAAGACACGCCCAGACCTAGGCTGGATCACATGCTTCACACAGCCAACACTGTGTCTTAATCAAAACAGTTCTCATTGGCTGGTTTGTTGCTATAGCTCAGGGCTTTTCAACCAGTGGTACGCGTACCACTTGTGGTACATTAACAAGTGGCAGGTGGTACGCAGCCCTGCCTAGCCAAGTGTAGTGGGGGAGAGAAAGAGCCAGCGCAGGCAAGGACTTACTATGAGAGAGTCCTCTGGAGCTGCAGAGTGGCTGGGGTGAGGCAAAGGCCCCAGGCTCACTTCCGGCTTACCCCCCCCATGAGAAAGGAGGAGGGGGGGCGGAGACAGGAGAGGCTATAAAAGGAGGCAGTTTGGGCCAGGAGAGAGAAAAAAAGAAGCAGCCTTGGGAGGAGGTGGAGTCAGCTCTAGCTGCACCGAAGGGGAAGGAGGAGGGTGGGGGGGAGAGGAGATCAAGCAGGCCAAGTAGGCCGGCCATGAGCCAATCTACAACTTCTGTGGCAGCCACCTGTGCTGGCAGCAACAAACAGGCAAGAAATGCAGCAGAGGAGGGGTTGCCTTCCACAAGGAATGAAGAAAGGTAGCATCAGCTGGAGGTGAGACAGGGAGGGAGGGAGATGGAGAGTGGAAGGATTCTTATGTGCTTTTGTGACTTTGAAGTTCTGGTATTTGTGCAATGGGGGCTTTGTGTTCTTAAGGAGTGTTTGGCAATTTCTATTTGGCTGATGGCTGATGTCTTGTGTTAGCTTCTATTGCTCTGCTATTGTTAGCTGTAAGTTTTGCTGCAAGGGATTTTGAAGTATTTTTCTCATGAATGGATTTTGCCTGTAGCATTCCTTTACTTATGAATGGTGCCATTTGGGGAGGCTGCCTTAGCCAGCAACCAGTACCTACTACTTTTTTTTTTCTTTCTTAAGTGCCAGCTGCCAGCTCCTTAACTTTCCTTTCTAGCCAGTAGCTAATTCTTAAAGGGGAATGTGCCTTTTTAAGCTAGTTCACTCAGCAGCTTGTCTTTTCTGTCTCTGGAGGCTTTTCCTTGTTTGATGAATATATGGAAGAGAGAAAATATGGGGGGGGGGGTTCAAATTCTTCCTTCAGAAGGAGGTGGGCATGAGAAAGAGGGAGGCAGGGAAGGAGGGAGGCAGGGGGAAGTCCCGCCTTAGCACTTGGCCACCAGCAGCCCTGCCATTGACTTCGCTATTCAAAAGGTTGCAAAAGGGGATCACATGACCCTGGGACACTGTGACCATCATAAATATGAATCAGTTGCCAAGCATCCAAATATAAATCACATGACCCTGGGCATGCTGCAATGGTCATAAGTGTGAAAAATGGTCATAAGTCATTTCAGTGCAATTGCAACTTTGAACAGGGGTTTTTTTTTGGTCATCAAGTTTTTGACATCTTGCTAGGTGGTACTCGAATATTGCCATATCCTAAAAGTGGTACAATCGGTGAAAAGGTTGAAAAGCCCTGCTATAGCTATTCCAGTTCATAAATTCTTACACACTGACACTCCTCCCTTTATGACTGGAATAGACATAAAACCAAACAATTTAATACTCTTCCCATGGTGTACTCCACCCAATGGCTTGATCATTACATCTGCCAGATTGTCATCTGAAGAACAATAAAGCAAATGAATTAGTTTAATTTTGATGGCTTCTCTGACATTACAATACTTAATGTCCACATGCTTGCTTCTACTTTTCACTCTGTCACCTGTTGCCATTTTAATGCAAGCAGCATTATCTTCAAATACTGTTACAGCTTCTTTAACTTCTATGTTTAAATCCTTTAACAGCTGTACATACAGTGGGGCAAAAAAGTATTTAGTCAGCCACCAGTTGTGCAAGTTCTCCCACTTAAAAAGATGAGAGAGGCCTGTAATTGTCATCATAGGTAGACCTCAACTATGAGAGACAAAATGAGAAAACAAATCCAGACAATCACATTGTCTGATTTGGAAAGAATTTATTTGCAAATTATGGTGGAAAATACGTATTTGGTCACCTACAAAAAAGCAAGATTTCTGGCTCTCACAGACCTGTAACTTCTTCTTTAAGAGGCTCCTCTGTCCTCCACTCATTACCTGTATTAATGGCACCTGTTTGAACTTGTTATCAGTATAAAAGACACCTGTCCACAACCTCAAACAGTCACACTCCAAACTCCACTATGGTGAAGACCAAAGAGCTGTCGAAGGACACCAGAAACAAAATTGTAGACCTGCACCAGGCTGGGAAGACTGAATCTGCAATAGGCAAGCAGCTTGGTGTGAAGAAATCAACTGTGGGAGCAATAATTAGAAAATGGAAGACATACAAGACCACTGATAATCTCCCTCGATCTGGGGCTCCACGCAAGATCTCACCCCGTGGGGTCAAAATGATCACAAGAACGGTGAGCAAAAATCCCAGAACCACACGGGGGGACCTAGTGAATGACCTGCAGAGAGCTGGGACCAACGTAACAAAGGCTACCATCAGTAACACACTACGCCGCCAGGGACTCAGATCCTGCAGTGCCAGACGTGTCCCCCTGCTTAAGCCAGTACATGTCCGGGCCCGTCTGAAGTTTGCTAGAGAGCATTTGGATGATCCAGAAGAGGATTGGGAGAATGTCATATGGTCAGATGAAACCAAAGTAGAACTGTTTGGTAGAAACACAACTCGTCGTGTTTGGAGGAGAGAGAATGCTGAGTTGCATCCAAAGAACACCATACCTACTGTGAAGCATGGGGGTGGCAACATCATGCTTTGGGGCTGTTTCTCTGCAAAGGGACCAGGACGACTGATCCATGTACAGGAAAGAATGAATGGGGCCATGTATCATGAGATTTTGGGTGCAAACCTCCTTCCATCAGCAAGGGCATTGAAGATGAAACGTGGCTGGGTCTTTCAGCATGACAATGATCCCAAACACACCACCCGGGCAACGAAGGAGTGGCTTCGTAAGAAGCATTTCAAGGTCCTGGAGTGGCCTAGCCAGTCTCCAGATCTCAACCCCATAGAAAACCTTTGGAGGGAGTTGAAAGTCCGTGTTGCCCAGCGACAGCCCCAAAACATCACTGCTCTAGAGGAGATGTGCATGGAGGAATGGGCCAACATACCAGCAACAGTGTGTGCCAACCTTGTGAAGACTTACAGGAAACGTTTGACCTCTGTCATTGCCAACAAAGGATATATAACAAAGTATTGAGATGAACGTTTGATATTGACCAAATACTTATTTTCCACCATAATTTGCAAATAAATTCTTTCCAAATCAGACAATGTGATTGTCTGGATTTGTTTTCTCATTTTGTCTCTCATAGTTGAGGTCTACCTATGATGACAATTACAGGCCTCTCTCATCTTTTTAAGTGGGAGAACTTGCACAATTGGTGGCTGACTAAATACTTTTTTGCCCCACTGTACCAGGTTACCTCTGAACAAAATTCTGCTTCCGCAGTAGAAATAGCTACAGTTGTTTGTTTTCTGGACTTCCACCCAATTAAAGTCCCTCCAAATAAAACCACAAACCCAGAATTGGGCTTTCTGGTTTGCACATCATTGGCATAATCACTTTCAACATAACATTTTAACTTTAATTCTTCAGAGATCTGTATTTGAAGACCCAAATTCACAGTTCCCTTCAAATACCAGAGAATTCTTTTCACACCCATCCAATGCACCTGCGTTGGTGCGGCAGTAAAGCGATTTAAGATGCTTACTGCACAAGCTATGTCTGGTCTGGACCACTGGGATAGATATAACAGGCTCCCTACTGCTGACTGATACATCTCCTGATCACAGGCTTCACTTTTGTCCTCGCCCAAAGTGTTGTGAAAATCTATGCTCATAGGTGTTGGAGCAGAATTACAATCCTTCATGTTATGTTGTATCTCTCCAACAGTTGTTCAATTTTCCTTCTTTGACTGAGAACGTAGCCACCTTTCTCAGTTTTTTGTATCTTTATACCAAGATAGTTTTGTATTTCACCCAGACTTTTCAACTCAAACTTTTTCTCCAATTGATTAGCAAATTTCTTCATCTGTGCCAGATCCTTTGCAATGAAGCAAAGATCATCCACAAATGCTAATAATTGGCAATCCCCACCGTGGAATCTTGCAGTATATATGCAACCATCAGCCTTACAACTCTTGAACCCAAGACCCTTCAATGCCACATCTAAACAGATGTTCCAGTTTCTGGCTGATTGCTTCAGCCCATAAATGGCCTTCTTTAGTTTATACACAGTGCCAGGCTTTTTACTTTCATACCCTGGTGCTTGAACCATGTAAATTTCTTCCTCCAACTCTGCATTGAGGAATGCTGTAGTTATATCAAAATGCCAAATTTTATGCCCATGTGCCGTTGCCAATGCTAGTGCCAACCTTACTTTCACCTTTTACCGTTGGTGCGAATACCTCATCATAGTGCACATTTTTCTTCTGCGAAAATCCCTGTGCCACTAATCTTGCCTTATATTGGACTTCATTGTTGGGTAACATTTTCTTTTTGTATACATCCTTCAGCTTTGTAACCTTGTGGCAAAGTCATAGAGGTGAACACTTTATGTTCATCCATGGGTTTCATTTCTTTGTCCACGGCCTCTTTCCACTTTTATTGCTCTACTTTGGGTAGTGCCAATACTTCCCGATAGTTTCTTGGCTCATACCACACATTACACACCTTTACTTTCCCAGCAGAATACCTGTCAGGTGGAATCCCCTTGTTCCATCACTCTGACCTGCGTGGCATTGACTGCTCTTGACTGTCAACCCTTTCCTGCTTCACATCAGAGTCACCATCTTCTTCTGACTCCTTTTCTTGTCCTTTTTCAGCTTCTCCTCCCTGAACGCTGACACCATCACTAAGTGAGTCACCATCACTAAGTGGATCATCCCCAGAATTGGCATCAATTCTGCCCCAATTCTGCTCTGCAAAGCTAGCAGATATGGAAATTACTATCCTTCTGCTCCCATTGCTAAAGCGATAGCTCTTTGAGCCAGGCTCATAGCCCACAAATCTGAGCTTTCTAGCCTTTTGTTGCCCTTTTCTCCTGATTGCCTTTGGAATATGCACCCATGCATTGCTTCCAAACACCGTTAAATGTGCTAGAGATGGCTTTCTCCCATATAGCGCAGCATACAGAGCATCATTTATAGAAGAACTCCACAGTCTATTGACCAAATAATTGGCAGTCAACCTGGCTTCGCCCCAATACGACCTGCTCAGACCAGAATCCTCCAGCAATGAATCTTTCATGGTCTGCAAGACTCTATTCCGTCTTTCAGCCACACCATTCTCAGCTGCTGTGTATGGATTTGTGTGTCTATGTCTTATTCCTAGCTGCCCCAACCACTGTTGAAAACTTGCTGACATGAATTCTGAACCTGTCAGTTTGCAGCTGGCATACCTTTTGCCTATATCTTCTTTCTGCGAAGCTCACCCATTGCTTGAACTTCTGCAGCACCTCTATTTTGCTCTTAAGCAAATAACAGAAACCAAATCTGCTATGGTCATCTACAATGACCAGTGCATACCTGGCTCCTCCCAAGCTGGCTTGCATTGGTCCTACTAAATCTGCATGTACCAGCTCTAGAACCCTTGTTGTCTGCCTTGTGCTCTTCTTGCTCACTGGGAATACCTTGGATTTCGATGATTTACATACTGCACAGTCTAAGTATCCCTTACACCCTTTCAAGGTTAATCCCTCTGCAAACTCTGGCATCCTATGCAGCACTCTGAAGCTGGCATGGCCAAGCTTTCTGTGCAAGAGATGAATGCATGAATCATGTTGTGCCACATTACCAAATGTTTGGGCACATTGAGCCTTTTGTGCCTGCAACACATAAAGATTATCCTGTTTTATGCCCTGTGCACATACTTTCCCATTTCTTTTTATGAGACATCTCCCATTTACAAATGTGGTCTCAAACCCTTGTTTGTCAAGACTAGAGACACTCAGTAAATTATGCTCCATTTCAGGCACACCTAATACATTATTAAACCTTTCCTCCAGACATGGAATCAGCACACTGCCTTTCCCCATGACTTTTGCCTTCTGGCCATTTGCTAAGGCCACTGCATCTCCTCCAGTTGAATCCAATCTGGAAAACAACTTAGAATTATTAACAATTGTTTGACTAGCCCCACTGTCTATTAACCATTTGTCTCTGCTATTACAATAGCTAACTTTTGCAACAGCAGCTTCATTTTCTGTTGTTCTTCCTTGTAAACAGTTTTTCTTGAAATGAGTTTCAGCACTACAGATAAAACATTTCTTTTTCTCCTGTTCTTTCTTCTTGGTAATTCTCTGCTGAGATGTAATCCGATCTTTGTAGACCAGGCATGTCAAACTCATGACGTCATGTGACGTCGCGCAACGTATCGGGACTTTTTCCCCATTCCCGGCAATGGGGTGAGTGCGGTTTTGGCATGACCCATCCGGCCCACGGGCCGGCAGTTTGACATGCCTGCTGTAGACAGTCAGTCTGCTGCTTTGCTCTCTCTGCTCCTTGGACCCCGACCTCAGGAATTTCTCCTCGTGGCTTGTTCTAAAATGGCGTTTCTGTTCTTCAGAAATCGAACAGGCCTTAAGTGCTTCCATATTTAATTCCTGTTCTGGTCTACATTCAAAAACAGCTGAAATGATGGCCCACGTTTCATCAAGACTATTTAGTACCAACAGCACCTTCTGAGACTCAGGAGTCTGCATTCCTCGCTGTTCTAATTCAACAAACAATTTCTGCATGTGAAACAAATGCTCTTCTACGCTCTCATGTGGCAGCAGCCGGGCTCTGTATAATTGCCTTGATAATTGCACTATATTGCATGCTCACTCACATGCATGCTTTTCAACTTCAGCCAAACTTCTTTTGCAGTTTTTAAGTCAGCTACATTTAAGAATTGTTCATCTTCCACACCTAAGATGATGTAAGCCAGTGCCTTATGATGCCTCCGTTGATCGGCAGCTGCTAATTGCCTCTGAGATGGATTAATCACAATATCCCAGAGCTCCTTAGCCTTCAGAAAGCATTCCATTTTTGCAGCCCAAATAAGATAATTCTTGTCCCAACTGAGGCAGAGAGATCTCCTTTAAATCAGCCATCCTGCAAGCCTTCAGCTGAGCAGCCTTTTTCTTTATTATTTAACTCAGGCAGTCCTTTATCTTAATTACAGCTCCATGCTGAGCTTCAATCTTTTTCTTCAGTCTGAACTGTGTGCAAGGGCTGGCTGGGATCTGGAATCTGGGCCCATAACCTGTTAAGAGTTTTACAGCTTTCCAGTGCAAAAATAAGCCCCAAAATAAGTACATATTCAAAATGAGCAGGACGCATGATGTCAATGCTGCTAACATCAGGTGTTATTGCATTGAAAAAAGATGGAAATGCATTCATTTTTCTCTTTTGCTTTTAGAGCTGATTGATGCTGGGAGGGGAGATGTGGATGAGAGTCCAGTTAGTCATAACAACAAAAAACTAAGCCGTGGGAACTCAAGGTTAATGAGTCCAGAGTTGGTAATGATTTGGCGGGCTGGAGAGCTGTGGAGAGAGCCAGCGTTTCAAGCTAATTGGGGAATGTGATTTATGATTGCTCCATCGAACTGTTACCAGGAGCCAAACTCCCACGACCGAGAATGTACGCTCTGTCCCCCCTTGAAATGGAGGAGATGCAGCAATATGTGGACAAAAAACTAGCGAGGGGATTCATTAAATGGGCCAAGTCTGCTGTACGAGCCCCGGTGTTGTTTAAAGAAAAAAAAGATGGGTCGCTTCGTCTCTGCATGGATTATAAAGGTCTGAACATGGTGAGTGTGGAAAATAAATACCCCTTCCCCCTCCTGAAGGACTGACTAACCCACCTGGCAAAGGGGAGTATCTTCACTAAGTTAGACCTGAGAGAGGCATATTATCGGGTGAGGATAAAGGAGGGAGATGAGTGGAAGACTGCTTTTAATTGTCCCATAGGGAGCTATCAATTTAAAGCCATGCCGTTTGGAGTACAGGGGGCTCCAGCTGTCTTCATGCAGTTGGTTAATCAGGTCCTACATCACCATTTATACAAAGGGGTTCTGGTGTATCTTGATGACATCCTGATATATAGCACGAATATGACCAACCACGTAAAACTAGTGAGAGAAGTGTTAAAGAAGCTGTTGAATGCTAAACTTTATGTCAAACTATCAAAGTGTGAGTTTCACCAGACCCGATTGGCTTATCTTGGTTACAGAATTTCCAGTGAGGGCATTGAAATGGACCCGACCAAAGTGAAAGCCGTAATTGAATGGCAGCTTCCAAAGACTCGCAAACAGCTCCAGAGCTTCCTAGGATTCGCCAACTTCTACCGTCAATTCATCCCATCCTTTGCCAAAATTGCCCTACCCCTTATGGAATTACTAAAAACAGGCAAAGAGGGAGGAAAACCACATCCAGGCCAACCACTAGCATGGACTATGAGCTGTCAGACCGCTTTTGAGAACTTAAAAAGACTATTTGCTGTTGAACCGGTCTTAAAGCATCCTTGCCCAGGGAAGCCCTTTGTAATTCAAGCCGATGCCAGCAACGTGGCCATCGGAGCTGTGCTACTGCAAAAGAACCAGAGTGGGATCCTACAACCCTGCGCCTACACCTTGAAAAAAATCACTGAATGCGAGAGGAGGTGGGCTGTGTGGGAAAAGGAGGCTTTCGTAATCTGCTGAGCTCTATTAACCTGGCGACACTATCTAGAGGGGAGTAGGGTGACTTTCGAGGTATGGACTGATCACAAAAACCTAGAAGCACTAAAGACTCCCCGCAAAGTGTCCCCGAAACAAGTACGATGGGCGCAGTACTTTAACCGTTTTAACTTCACCCTAAAATACATACCGGGAGGAAAAAACTTCTTAGCTGATGCTCTATCCAGAATGCCCCAGTACAAAAGCCAGCATGAAGAGGTTAATGAGGCAATTAACTCCAATCCACAAACTGCTTCTCAGCTTACACCACGCAGAGTCCCACCTCCAAGAGCCCCTAATCCCAATGACCCTGGGGCAAAGAAAATAAAACAAGAGCTCCTCACTGACCACTGGTTCAAGGACAATCAAACCTCCCTAACATGCAGGGATGGTTTGGCTTACAAAGGTGGAAAACTATATTTGCCAGAGACCCTCCGCCTTAATGCGCTCTGACACAGCCATGATGTAAAACAGGCTGGGCACTTTGGATATTTAAAAACACTACACCTCATCTGCCGTCAATTCTGGTGGCCGGGATTGAAACAGGACGTGGAAAACTATGTCCGGAATTGTGCTGTATGTGCCACCATGAAAAGAATTCTGGGGAAACCCCCTGGGTTATTGCAACCGGTGGCAGACCCTTCCCAACCATGGGAAGAAATTGCTATGGATTTTATAGTAGATCTACCGGAAAGTAAGGGAAATACAGTCATCTGGACTGTGATAGATCTGTTCTCAAAGCAGGCTCACTTCATTGCCTGCAAAGGGCTCCTGTCCACCCAACGACTAACCAAAATGTTCCTGAAACACATCTACAGACTGCATGGCACACCTAAATGAATAATCTCTGACAGGGGGGTGCAGTTCACAGCTAAGGTTTGGAGGAGTTTTCTTAAACTAATTGGCTCATCTCAAGGACTATCATCTGCTTTTCACCCGTCTACTAATGGGGCAGCCGAATCCACGAACTCAATGGTGGAGCAACATCTCAGATGCTATGTTAATTACCAACAGACAAACTGGACTGACCTCCTCCCTTTCGCAGAGGTGGTTTACAATAACTGTTCACAGCAGCACCGGCTTCACGCCTTTTAAAGTGGCCACAGGAAAAGAATTCAGCCCAATACCCGAATATCCCCAAGGACCCTCCGCTTCCTAAACTCTTGATCAATGGGTGAGGGGGTGGGAGGAGGTCTGGAAAACCACGAAAACTGCTTTGAAAAAGGCTTCTGAGACATACAAAAAACAGGCAGATAGGGAAAGGGCTCCTCAAAGGACATTTCAAGTTGGGGAAAAGGTTTATCTGTCAACTAGGTATTTATGGCTTAAGTTACCTAGTAACAAGTTAGGACCGAAGTACTTAGGACCCTTCCCCATTGTAAAGATTATTAACCCGGTCACGGTAGAATTAAAACTTCCCAGGCTCTTAGGGAAAGTTCACTCTGTTTTCCATTGTAGCCTGTTGAAACCTTTTCGAGATTCCACCTTGACCCCCCCTAAGAAGGCACTGGGACCTCTCGTAGTGGCGGGACAGACTCACTATGAAGTAAAGTGTATTCTTGATTCAAGAATTTTTGAAGGGAAATTGCAGTATTTAGTGCAATGGAAGGGATATCCGTTGTCTGAGGCCACCTGGGTAAAATCTAGCGAGGTAAAAGCTGACAGGCTCATTAATAGGTTCTTTAAGAAACACCCTAACAAACCAAGAGGCAACCCCTAACCTGTGCTTTTGTTTGCATTACAGGATTTGTCCTTCTTGTAAGGGGGGGCAGATGTCAATGCTGCTAACATCGGGTGTTATTGCTTTGACAACAGATGGAAATGCATTCATTTTTCTCTTTCGCTTTTAGAGCTGATTGATGCTGGGAGGGGGGATGTGGATGAGAGTCCAGTTAGTCATAACAACAAAAAACTAAGCCGTGGGAATTCAAGGTTACTGAGCCCAGAGTTGATAATGATTTGGCGGGCTGGAGAGCTGTGGAGAGAGCCCGCGTTTCAAGCTAATTGGGGAATGTGATTTATGACTGTTAGTTGAAGGAGGGAATTGTGCTTTGCTACTTTGTGCCAAAGGGAGGGGAATCCAGTTTTTGGCTTCAACTATGTCGTGCCGATATTATGCTTCTCGAATAAAAGATTCTTTAAGGTAAACATAGCCTCGAAGTTCTTTTGAAGATTTTCATCTGTCGGAATCATGACACATAGTTTAGAAAAACTTTATCTATAAAATATATATAAACATGATACATACAGTTTCATTCAGCTCTGGGGAACATCAACAACTAACTCAGGAGATCAGGACACAGGGAAAGACTAAGACACGCCCAGACCTAGGCTGGATCACATGCTTCACACAGCCAATACTGTGTCTTAATCAAAACAGTTCTCATTGGCTGGTTTGTTGCTATGGCTATTCCAGTTCATAAATTCTTACACACTGACACTACAGGAGGGAAGGATACCTCAAACAGGGAAGGAAGCCAATATTGAGCTATTACTGAAGGAGGGTCAAGATCCTACAAAGACAAAGAATTACAGACCGATTTCACTACTGAACAATTACTATAAACTCTTTGCTGCAATTTTGGCAGAAAGACTAAAGAAGATTTTACAAGATATATATTCATGAAGACCAATCTGGCTTTCTGCCAAAAAAACAGTTAAGGGACAATGTGAGGAATGTTCTGAATATCATTGAATACTTACAATACCACAATGAGAAACAGGCAGCTTTAATATTCCTAGATGCAGAGAAAGCCTTTGACAATTTAAATTGGGCTTTCATGTTTAAAGTCCTGGGAGAAATGGACTTTGGAGAGAGCTTTATTCAAGGAGTTAAAGCTATTTACATGTCATAGTAAGCAAAAATTGTTATTAATGGTGATTTAACTGATCCATGTGACATTCAAAAGAATACGAGACAAAAGATGCCCCTTGTCTCCCTTGTTTATTTTGGTGTTGGAAATTTTGAATAGAAACATTAGACAAGATGAGAGAATAATGGGTATAAATATCAAGAAAGAAGTCTACAAATTGAGGGCATTTGCTGACAACCTGGTTATATTCCTATAGGACCCAAAAAATAAGATAGAATATATGTTGAGGAAATTAAATGAGTTTGGGGTTCTAGCAGGTTTTAAAATAAATAAACAGAAAACAACAATGTTGATCAAGAATATGTCCTCCGAAGATGGTGATATATTGAGTAAAAGGTCTGGTTTCAAGGCTGAGAAAAAGGTGAGATATTTGGGGGTTATGCTGACAAATACAAACACAAAACTGTTTCAAAATAATTATGTACCTCTTTGGAATAATACAAAAACGATTTACAAAGATGGGACAAATTACATTTATCATTACTGGGCAGAATTTCAGTAATTAAAATGAAAATTTTACCAAAGATGCTATTTCTGTTCCAGACAATACCAATACTTGCAACGGACATTCCATTTAAACAGTGGCAGAGGGATATCTCTAAATTCATATGACAAGGAAAGAAACCAAGAATCAAATATAAGTTATTGTAAGATGTCAAGGAAAGAAGGGATTGGGTTTACCAGATTTGAAATTGTATTTTGATGCATGCTGTTTGGTTTGGTTAAAAGAGTGGGTGAACCTTCAGAATAAGAGGCTGCTCGATTTGGAAGGCCATGAATTAAGGTTTGGATGGCATGGGTATTTATGGTATGATAAAGTTAAAGTAAATGTTGATTTTAATAATCACTTTATTAGACGTGCCATATTAAGAGTTTGGAATAAATATAAAACAAGTTTTTTTATGAAATTGCCCCTATATGTGTTTCCTCCCCCCCCCCCCCAAGAAGCTTTTTTAGAAAAGAAATGGTGGTGAAACCGGACTGGTGGACCTATGGTAAAATAGTACCTTTCAATTCTGGAGACCCCATCCTCAAGTCTAGGGAAGAATTAGAAGGTCACACTTGTCATTGGTTTACATATCAACAAATGAAGGAAAGATTTAAACTAGACAAAAAAGGCCATAGTTTTGAGTTCGCTAAAAGTGAGTTGGAAATCCTACTATGTGGTAGTGATGATTATATAATTGCCAAGGTTTATAAAACGTTATTAAAATTGAACTTGGAAAATGAACATGTAAAACACTGTATGATCCAGTGGGCAAGGAATTTTGGGTATAATGTGATGTTTGAACAATGGGAGAATATGTGGATAAAAGGTTTAAAATTCACATTAAATTACCTAAAATAAAATTTCTACAAAATGATATATCGCTGGTATTTAACACCAGATCAGTTATCTAGAATGTATAAAGGTATTTCAAATGAATGTTGGAAATGTAAATTTAAAGAAGGGACTTTTTATCATTGATGGTGGACATGTGATAAGGCAAAGAAATATTGGAGTGGGATTCATATATTAATGGAGAAAATTCTTAAAGTGAACATAAAGATTAAACCAGAAAATTTCCTTCTGGGCTTAATGGAAAGAGAACTGGAAAGAAAATTTGGAATTCTGATTTTATATATGGTGACGGCAGCAAGACTGCTCTATGCACAAAAGTGGAAGGATGCCTCGATTCCTACTACCTGGTTACAAAAGCTGATGGCCAAATTGACAGTGCTGATGTCAAAGCAGAGATGGCCAAATTGACAGTGCTGATAAAAGAGATAAAAGAGATAAAAGAGATAAAAGCTGATAAAAGAGAAGAAGAATATAAGTACTTTTGTTTCTACTTGGAAACCGCTTCTGGATTTTGTGCTTGAGGTGGGAAAAAATGATATCATGATTTTGGGCTTTATCGATTAGACTGATTTGCTGATACAGAAATGGCTAGTGCATGCTATTATAGAACTGTAAAAAGTTGATATTTGATTTTAATGTCTGATTTTACTGCAAGAGAGAGAATGCCTTTTGTTTCTTCCCCCTCTTTCTTCACACTTTTTTTGTTTTCCCTTTTTCTACTGTGTTCCCCTACTATTTGCTTTTGTATTTTCATATTTTATGTTATAAATGAATAGAAATAATAAAAAAAACAAGAAACTCCACGAGGTGTGATCTTACATGGAGCCCCAGACCGAGGGAGATTGACAGTTATTTTATATTTCTTCCATTTGTGAATAATCGCACCAACTGTTGTCACCTTCTCACCAAGTTGCTTGGCGATAGTCTTGTAGCCCATTCCAGCCTTGTGTCTTGTCTCTGACATTCTTGGACAGCTCTTTGGTCTTGGCCATGGTGGAGAGTTTGGAATCTGATTGATTGATTGATTGCTTCTGTGGACAGGAGTCCTTTATAGAGGTAACAAGCTGAGATTAGGAGCACTCCCTTTAAGAGAGTGCTCCTAATCTCAGCTCGTTATCTATAAAAAGACACCTGGGAGCCAAAAATCTTGCTGATTGATAGGGGATCAAATACTTATTTCACTCATTAAAATGCAAATCAATTTATAACTTTTTTGAATGCATTTTTCTGGATTTTTTTGTTGTTATTCTGTCTCTCACTGTTAAAATAAACCTACCATTAAAATGATAGACTGATCATTTCTTTGTCAGTGGGCAAATGTACAAAATCAGCAGGGGATCAAATAATTTTTTTCCTTCACTGTAATTATAAAATATATGGAGTAATCTTAAAAATCAAATTTAGAATGAAACCACAATTCTTTTTAACATATATAATTTCAAAACATATCCATAAAAATATAATAGTTTATTAAAATATGTGCTCACAGCAAGAAAGACGAATTTCCCAAAATATCAGAAAAAAGACATTTACCAAAAATACTTAATTTTGGAATTTAAACTTGGTGAATACACAGCCATGGAAAAACTAGCAGTATATAATACATGTATAAATGATATTTAACTAAGTTTAAGTAAGAATGACTCCCATATATACTATAAATCATGCAGAACGTGAAATACAAATACTATACTTAGAGTGTAGTTTCTAAAGTTTGCATTAATAAAAATACTGTAAATCGGAGCACAAAAAAGAGGGAAGTCAGAAATTAAAAATTTATCCATACTATTTTAATTTCTTTCTTTCTCCTCTTTTTTATTATTTATAAATAATAATATATGGAAATTCTGAGCACCAAACAGAAATATATGTATTTCTTTATGATATCATTAAAACAACTCAGTGTACTTTGTTTGGTATGCTTTATTTTTTATTAGTTATATTGAGCATTAAAGGTTTAATTTCAATAATATTCCTTATCCACTCACTGATACTATCTCTTTAAAAGTTATACCTTTGTTACAAATAAATATTTAAAAATGGATTCTGCTTAATTTATTATTTTTAATTTTATTTATTAAATTGATTTGCTGCCTATCTCATAACAAAATGACTCTGGGCACCTTACACAATACACAATATAAGCAAAAATTGATCCAAGCTATTTAGAACTTAAAAGACTTTTGTTGGATACAAGTTTATTTATTGATTTAATGATTCTTCTACTTTACTTCCTGTTTTACCACTTCAAGTGTCAAGGGAATTTAATGATTTAATGACCATGTCATACTGAAAGTCAATATAATGCAAACACAAGCAACAGAAAATAATCCAACCAGTGTATTAAACTTCAAAAGAGCTGATTTTAAGAAATTCAGAGAGATTCCATGGACAAAAATCCTAAAGGGGAAAACAACTCAGGAAGCATGGGAAAATCTGAAAAATATGATCATAAAAGCCCAGTCCAGCACAATACCACTGAAAAAGAAAAACAAGAAATTCAAGAAGAAACCAGCATGGCTACACAAAGTTCTCTCTGACAAACTGAAAGACAAAAAGGACAGGTACAAAAAAGATGTTGAGACTTTTGAAAAAGTTCAGAGAAGAGCAACTAAAATGATCAAAGGCCTGGAGACTAAAACATATGAAGAACAGCTGCAGGACTTGGGTTTGGCTAGTCTAAAGAAAAGAAGAAACAGGGGTGACATGATAGCAGTATTCCAGTATTTGAGGGGCTGCCACAAAGAAGAGAGCAAACTATTCTCCAAAGCACTAAAGGGCAGGACAAGAAACAATGGTTGGAAACTGACCAAAGAGAGAAGCAACCTGGAATTAAAGAGAAACTTCCTAACAGTGAGGACAATTAACCAGTGGAACAGCCTGCCTTCAGAAACTGTGGGCGCTCCATCACTGGAGGTTTTTAAGAAGAGACTAGACAGTCACTTGTCTGAAATGGCATAGCTTCTCCTGCTTGAGCAGGGGGCTGGACTAGAAGACCTCCAAAGTCCCTTTCTGCTCTATTCTATTCTAATGATTAATTACATTTATAGCCTGCCACAATCTAATTTCTCTTGGTAACTTACATGATAGGGAAAACATTAAAATATCCATGATCTAAAATGAATAATTTAGAAAAAAAATCATAAAACCAAATAGAACATGAACAACAATAAAAAAGCAGACCAACAAGTTGAATTATTGCTAGATTTTCAGAGTGTTAAACTCAAACATTTCTTGCTGATATGAAGTAATTAGCATCTACTGAGGCATTTCATATTTAAAATTTACCTTAAAATTTTGGGGAAAGAGAAAGCATATGTTGGAAGATAGAACAACAGAGTTGGAAGGGAAGTTGGAGGTCTTCTACTCCAACACCCTGCCCATGGCAGATCCTATACCATTCCTGACTTTCTTTGGGCTTGATGGGAACATAGAAAGAATAACAGAATAACAAAACAGAATAATAAGAGTTAGAAGAGACCTCAGTCCAATCCACCCCCCCCCCAAGCAAGAGGCCCTATACCATTTCAGACAATGGCTGAAAATATCTTCCTAAAACCTCCAGTGATGCAGGACTCACAACTTCTGGAAGCAAGCTGTTCCACTGGTTAATTGTTCTCACTGTCAGGAATTTTTTTCTTAATTCTAGGTTGCTTCTGTCCTTCAATATTTTCCATCTATTGCTTCTTGTTCTGCCCTTGGGTGCTTTGGAGAATAGGTTGACCCTGTCTTCTTTGTGGCAGCCCCTCAAATATTGGAACACTATCATGTCACCCCTAGCCTTCTTTTCAATAGACTAGACATACCCAATTCCTGCAACCGTTCTTCATATGTTTTAGCCTCCAGACCCCTAATCATCTTAGTTACTCTTCTCTGCGCTCTTTCTAGAGTCTCAACATCTTTTTTATATTGTGGTGATCAAAACTGGATACAATATTCCAAGTATGGTCTTACCAAGGCATTTTAAAGTGGTACTACCATGTTTCCCTGAAAATAAGACTGGGTCTTACATTTATTTTTGGTCCAAAAGAGCTATTAGGTCTTATTTTCGGGGGAATCTTATTTTTCCAGGAGGCAGAAAGCATGCAAGGGCTGAAGGTGTGTGACAGTAGCTGTAGCTCGCCAGCCCCTTGGCCGGCGTACTCAGACAATGAAGCCCGTGCAGCGCGGGTGAGTGGCAGTACCCGCTAAGAGGTGAGGCAAGGCAAGACAGGTGGTGGAAGGGTGGAACTGCCCCATGTGCCCCATACCGTTGCTTGCCCACAGCCACAATGGCTTACAGGACTTCCCAGGGCAGACACTTGGGAGGCAGTGGCAGTGCCACAGAACATGCCTTTTAGATGAGAACAGTGTGGACAGGTGGGGGCAGGTGTCTGGCAGGTGGAGGGAGGTGGCTGCCCACATTTGGCGGGCTGGTGCCACCATGAGGTGAGGCGAGACCGGTGGTGGGGAGGGTGTGGAACTGCCCCACGAGCCCCACACCCATGCAAATTAGGGCCCCCACAGCCAGGCCACTCCCTGCTCAGCGACCTCCCTCCTCTTCAATGACCTGGCTGCTCCCCTGCCTCTTCCCTTTCACTCCCCTCCCGAGCCATTTTGGAGCTGGGGCGAGTGATGGTGAAAGGCCTCCTCCCATCACTGCTCAACAGCTGCATATGCTGCTGGAGGGGCTTTCTTCAGTCCCCGCCACCCCTGCTTTGCCCCGCCTCACTCTGCCCTGCAGATCACCTGCCTGGTGGTGGCCGCCTCCTGCTCCTCCTCCTCCTCCACCTGCCGCTTGGGTGCCACCTTGTACTGCCTCCTTCCCGTTTGTATGGTTGCAATGGTAACTCTGGAGGCCAGTAGTAGGCTCTCTGCATCGTCCCTGGGCTGGCGGTTTCGGCCGCCTGGTCCCCTTTGCAGCTCTGCCCACACAGCCATGGGAAAGTTGGTGGCTGGAATCACAGCAACGCAGTCTTTGGAGTGCCCCACCACCAGCCCTAGTATAACTCCCATAGTTGTGTGGGCAGAGCTGCAGAGGGGGCCAGGGAGCCGAAACTAGGGACGATGCAGAGAGCCTACCACTGGCCTCCAGAGCTGCCGCCATTGAAACCATACAATACAGGTGGTGAACAGGGAACAGGCAGCACGAGGCAGCACTGCAGAACCCAAGCGGCAGGCGAAGGAGGAGGTGGCCACCAGTGGGCAGGTAATCTGCGGGGTGGGATGGGACGAAGCGGGGGGAGCGGGGACTGAAGAAAGCCCCTCCAGCGGCAGACGTGGCTGTAGCGGAGCAAAGGCAGAGGCCTTTCACCATCACTCCTCCCTGGCTGCGAAACAGTGGAGGGGTACCAGGTAAGGGGACCGAGTCTCCTCTGCCCATCCTCCATAGCATGGCAATCCAGCTTGGGAGGGGAGTGAAAGGGAAGAGGCGGGCAGGCAGCCAGGTCATTGAACGGATAGGGGGAGGTCGCCTAGTGGGGAGTGGCCTGGCTGCGGGGTCCCTGAGGGATGCAGCTCCACCACCTGCCTCACCTCAACTTGTAGCAGTGGCACCAGTGCAACGTGCAGCCTCTTGCCCCGTTGCAGCAGTGAGCAACTAGACAGTGGGACGGAGTGGGCGGGCCCTTAACTAGGGCTTATTTTTGGGGTAGGGCTTATATTAGGTGCAGGCTAAAAATCATGCTAGGGCTTATTTTCTGGGTGGGTCTTATATTTGGGGAAACACGGTAACACTTTATCTTGATTCTATCCCTGTTAATTGGCTTTTTTGGCAGCTGCAACACACTGCTGGCTCATATATAAGTGGTTGTCCACTAAGAGTCCTACATCCCTCTTGCAGTTACTGCTACTGAGTCAGGTTCCACCTATTTTATACCTGTGCATTTGGTTTTTCTTTTCTAAGTTAAAACTTTACTTTTCTCACCACTGAATTTCATTTTGTTAAATAGGGCCCAGTGTTCAAGTTTGTCAAGATCTATCTGGATCTTGAGCCTATGTTCTGGGATGTTAGCTATTCCTGTCAGTTTAGTGTCATCTGCAAATCTGATGAATTTCCCTTCTATTCCTTCATCTAAATCATTAATGAAGATGTTGAAGAGTACTAGGCCTAAAACAGAACCTTGGGGTACCCCACTGCTTACTTCCCTCCATGTAAATGTAGTTCCATTAAGGACTACACATTAAGTGTGATTTGTCAGCCACTTATGAATCCATCTGGTGGTGATACTGTATCCCACACTTTTCTAAGTTATGAAGAAGTAACTTGTGATCTACTTTGTCAAATGCCTTATTGAAATCCAGGTATACTATGTCCACAGGTTTTCGCTAGTCCACTAATTTAGTCACTTTGTCAAAGAATGAAATAAAATTTGTTTGGCATGATGTGTTTCTAACTAATCCATGTTGGCTTCTATTTATAACTTTGCTTGCTTCTAGATATCCGCAGATCTGTTGCTTATTTTTTCCAGGATATTGATGTCAGGCTGATTGGTCTATAGCAGGGGTCGGCAACCTTAAACACTCAAAGAGCCACTTGGACCCGTTTCCCACAGAAAACACTGGGAGCTGCAAAACTTGCGCGCATGTGCGCGTGCAGGAGAGAGCGCTTGATTGAAGAGTTTAATTAAAAAGAAATAGCATGAGTTCTCCCTCTCTCCCTCCCTCCTTCCCTCCCTCCCTCTCTCTCTCCCCCTCCCTCCCTCTCTCTCTCCCCCACCTCTCTCTCCCTGTCTCCAATCTTCTGCTCACCTGGCAAGCTGCCTTCACGCTGTCCTCCGACAAGCTGACATACATTCTTATTGGGCTGGCTCTCTCCTGCCCTTGGTCTGCCAGTCCTCTTCCCCCACTAAGTAAGTAAAAGAGTGTGTGTGTGTGTGTGTGTGTGTGTGTGTGTGTGAGAGAGAGAGAGAGAGAGAGAGAGAGAGAGAGAGAGAGAGAGAGAGAGAGAGAGAGAGAGAGAGAGAGAGAAGGGAAGCGCAAATGCCTCTCTCTGTTTCTGTCTCTCTCTCTGCAAATGAGGTGTCCAGGAGGCTGGGAGCTGCAGGAGAAGGCTCAAAGAGCCACATGTGGCTCTGGAGCCACGGGTTGCCGACCCGTGGTCTATAGTATCCTGGATGCATTTTTTCCCCCTGTTTTGAAGATGGGAACCACATCAGCTCTTTTCCAGTCCTCTGGTAGTTCCCCAGTGCTCCAGGATCTTTGAAAGATATGGTTCAGTGGTCCCAAGATCATGTCTACCAGCTCCTTCAGAACTCTGGGATGTAATTCATCTGGTCCTGGTAATTTAAACTCACCTAGCTGGACAGGTGTTATCTTACATTTTCTTGCCTTGTAAACTTGTATTCCTAGCCTGTCCTTTACAGTTCTGTTTTTGGCAGGTTGGGCTATTTTTTTCCAGATGCAAGGAATGCAAATTCTTAAACAGTTCTGCTTTCTCCCTGCTGCCCATCACTTCTTTGCCATCTTCTCGCATTAGTGGATAAATATTTTCCTTGACTTCTTTCTTGTTTTTTACATGTTGAAATAAACTTTTTAAATTATTTTTGACATTGTTGCAAGTCTTAGTTCATTCTGAGATTTAGTTTCAATTACTTCATTTTTGCAGATTCGGGCTATATACTAGTATTCTGCCTTAGTTATCTCTCCCGCTTTTTTTATATATATATACTTGTCCTTTTTTCTTTCAGTTTATCAGAGATTCCTTTATGCAACCATGCTGGTTTCATTTTGGATTTCTTGTTTTTCTTTTTCAATGGAATTGTGGTGGATTGGGCTTTTATAATCATATTTTTCAGAGTTTCTCAAGCTTCTTAAGTCCTCTTTAAGATTTTTATCCATAGAATCCTGTGCAACCTCTCTTTAAATTTGTTGAAATCAGCTGTTTTAAAGTCTAGGACACTGGTTTGACTATGTTCTATTGCTTGTTTCTGCATTATATTGAATTCCAATATGGCATGGTCACTCTCTCCCAAAGTTCTACAATTTCAACCTGTGATGACTCCCTGGATCCTTCCCCAGATACCTCCCCAGATGTCAGCTCGAAGGAGGATGAACCAGATCTAAGTATGTCTGGAGGGGAGTTGGTCAATGGCTCCAAGCAGCCATCTGAGAGGGATTTGGCTAAAGCACAGATGCAGCAGAACAGCCCTGAGGCTTCAGGTGGGGAAAGCACGCAGCTGCAGCCAGTCAGCAATGAGGAAGAGGAACTGCCTTCTGCACCAGATCCAAGAATATGTATGGCAGAGAAAAGGCAGGAGTAGCTAAGGTCAGCCCATGAGAAAGGAGCCTCGCCCTTCTAGATGAGGCTGCACCAGAAGCTGCCTATTTAGCACAGCAGACAGACGGAGGCAATGCTGGGAACAACATGTTCATTTCCTAGCTGTTTGTTTCCTGGTCATTGTGATTCTTGCCTTGCTTTGGATTGACACCATGCCTTGACTTGTGCCTTGTAAACTTTGGACTTTTCTTGCTTTGTGAACCCTCTTGTATTGTGGATTTAAGTTTGCCTGGTGGGTTTATCTTGATTGGGAAACTTTCAAGGGCCTTGTGGACTCATTGGCAATTGCTCTGTGAATTTGCATGAGTCTCCTTTTGGCTGAAGTTAAATTGGGATTTTGGTGAAGGGAATTGCTGGGGCACATTAATAAACCCACTAAACCACTGTTACATGTTTGTGTGAGTGAGCAGGACAGCACAGAACCCCTTCTATCATTTCTTCTCTTAGTACTTTATCCCTTCCCATTCCTCTATCATCTGATGTTCACACATATTCAAGAGTTCAATGAAAAGAAGTAGACTTCCAGTTTTGCGCAGTAGTACAGCAGCCTAGGGATCGCGGGGCTCCGCACCCTACGGGTGATTTTTTTCCTGTTCTTCTTGTGCCATATCCGTTATCGGACATTGGCGATCATGTTGGCAATCCTGTTTTTATCAGCAGCCGCACGAAAAAGTGCTGCTGAGTTTTGTCCAAACCAGCCCCTTAGATTTTGAAGCCACGATGTTCTTCTTCTGCCTGGACCTCATTTGCCTTCAATTTTTCCCTGGAGGATTAAATGGAGTATGCCGTATTTTTCTGAGTGTCGCATCACATGTCCGAAATATTCTAATTTTTGTTTTTTAATTGTTTTGATGATTTCCCTTGGCTTTCCCAGGCGGCTTATCACCTCATTTCTGATCTTGTCAACCCAGCTTATATGTAACAGCTGCCTGTAAATCCACATTTCAAATGCTTCTGGTCTCTTCAGGTGGCCTTCTGTCAGAGACCAACTCTCTACTCCATAGAGCAGGATAGAAAAAATATAACATCTGACAAGCCTGATTTTCAGTCTTAGGCTTATGTCGTGACTGCAGAAGACCTTTTTCATTTTGAAGAATGCTGTTCGAGCTTTCTCTATCCTTGTCTTTACTTCAGCGGTCATGTCCCAGCTTTCATGTAAATTAGAACCGAGGTGCGTGATCCTTTCAACTTTTTCTAATGGTATTCCTTCTAAATTTATTGGTGGTAAATTAAGGGGTTGTTTGCTGACGACCATGATCTTGGTTTTTGAGGTGTTAAGCTTCAAGCCGTATTTTCCAGATATTTCTGTGACTCTGTTGATGAGGAGCTGAAGGTCTTCATGCTTACTGGCAAGCAGAACTGTATCGTCAGCATATCTTAAATTGTTGATCCAAACACCATTTACTTTGATGCCAGCATCGATGTTCTCCAGTGCCTCGTTGAAGATTGACTCAGAGTAGATATTAAACAACAGTGGAGACAGAATACATCCCTGTCTGACCCCTCTTCTTATTTCTGCATCAGCTGAGTATTTTTGGCCTAGTCTCACATTTGCTACCTGATGCCAATACAGATTCTTTATGATTTGGATGTCTTTGTCATCTAGTCCCCCTTGTTTCAGGATTTCTAATAGTTTGCTGTGTCTTATTTTATCAAATGCTTTTTCAAAATCAATGAAGCACATGTAAACACTGTGATTGACATATCTACAACGCTGTACAAGAACCTGAATGCTGAACAGCGCATCTCGTGTACCAAGATTGTTTCTGAAACCAAATTGTGTGTTACCTAGACGCTCTTCAATTTTGTTGTATATTTCTTCCTGTTAGGGGACCCTAAATGGGCCAGAAGTCACCCCGAAGAGGCAGCAAAGAAGGAAGGAAGTCCCATGGACCACGGAGAGATGGCGGTCGACCTGATTGGTCTCGGAGAAGCCTTCCAGAAACCAACAGGAGAAAGGCTAGCCTAACTTCAAAGTCTAGCCCAAGTTACAAGCAACCAAAGTCAAAAAGTACTACTTTAAGCTGATTGTAAACAGCGCATTTGAATCTGAGTAAGAACATTAATTTTCTCTTATCAACTAATTTCCTAAAGAAGAAAAAATCCCAAGAAGCAAAAAACCTCCAAAAGCGAAGGGGGATCTTTGCTCCACCCTTTTACTAACGGAAGTGGCGAATTAAACCTTTTATGGAGGACTAAATCATACAGAAATGAAATGAAATGAATATAAAACCTAAATTTGGATAAGTTTGAAATTGTTGAATGATTAAGATTCTCATTTTAAAGACAACTGTTTATTTTGAAAATTGAAAAATGAACTGGTGCTGACATCTCGTGGTTGATAAAGACTATGACAGCTATGGCTCTCATATAGGACTTGGTAAAATCTGGAAAAAACTAATCTGTGCTTCTGACCTTCAAAGCTCTAACAATAGAGAACAGCTGTGACAAAAAAGAAAACAATCTGGGCTACAGACAAAGAGATAATTATAAACTTCAGGGAATATTTTTTTTTTTTGAACTGTTTGGATTACAAATATCTACTTAACTATGACTCTAAAACTATTTGCAGAAAAAAGAAAACCTTGATTCTTGGCTATCATGGAAAATCAGAGACTTGTAGAAAGAACTTATCAAGAAAAAACAAATACCTTTCTAGAGGAGATATATGATATGCTGCAACTAATTCAAACAACAATGATTTCAAACCACAAAGAAATCCAAAATAACTTTGAAAATATAAACCAATTTATCTCCAATTTAACTTTACAACAAAAAAAATCCCAGAAAACAACAATAGAGAAGGAGCAGATAAAACAGATAACTGAATACAAATTCGAGGATAGAGACTTAAAGATGGAACTTAACAAAAGAAAGAAGTATGATTTAACCCAAGTGGAAAAAATTCACAAGAAATATTGGATTTGGAAAAGACAACTTATACTTTAAGACTACAAAACAAATTTGAGGACAAGAAAAAAGATTGGACAAAATGGACTGCAGAGATGTCAGAAACACCATGAGAACTGGAGAGACAAGAAATGATAAGAGAAACAGAGAAAAAGAAAGAAAAAGATTTTCAACAAACATGAAAAGGCAAAAGCCTCCTACAAAGACATAGTACTTGATCTATCTTTCATATCTACAGTAACATCTACAAGAATATGGAAAGATTCTTTGATTCAGCAGAACATATTGATTAAGAAAGATACTGGGCAAAAGAAAAAGGCTAAAGTGAAAATTAAGAAAATAGACGATGGGATCGATCAGAGAGAATATTTAAAAAAGAAACACCTGTTTGAATATGGTTAAAGAAAGATTTTGGATATGAATTTTATTTTAAGAGGGATAAGCCCCTCAAGTAACATAGTACTCTCTTTTTCTTCTCTTTTCTTATTTTATTTCTTGATATGAGTAATATAAAAAAGTTGGAATAGCTTATGTAAAGGAAATGTTTTAGATATTTAAATGTGATTGATTTTAAGAAAACTACAATAGAAAAAATGTTTTGAATAAGAGTTAAAAGATTAGATGACTAGATTTATTAAATGGAATATTTAAAGATTAAACATATTTTTAATCATGATGAAGGGATTTTATTATGCTTAAAGTTGATATTAGTAATATTGATATTAGTAGTGATATTTTGTAATCATTATATATATATCTATCTTTGTTTATGTGCAAGTAGCTTTGTAGATGCTTTAGATTGGGAAATTAGTTATATAAAAGCAAATGTTTCATGCTTTAGGTACAGGTAATTGCTTATATGAAAAGAGCACAGTAAGGGGAGGGGGAAAAGGAGTTACGGATGGAGCCTGGGTTGATATGTATGAGTCATCATCTAAGAATTATTTTTTTGTGCCATCTTATACCTGGTACCAAGACCTGATCTTTTTGTTCTGGAAAGGTATAAAAGGTGGAAGACATCTTTCCTGGTTGTTGCCTTCATCTCTCTACTAGCCACGAAGAGAGATGGGGTCACCCAACTCTATTTTGATCAAAATAAAAGTTGTTTGTTTGTTGAAACCTCGGCTCAGGAGTTTCTTTTGGCTCTTTTAAATTCCTGAGTAATGCTGGGGCAATTATGAGGCTAAGTGGGAAACCTTACAACAGTAAAAAAGAACGGAAAAACTTTGGACATAAATATGTATTAGCTTAGGAGGAACATGTATTTTAAATAGTATACTATCTTTTTATTTTTCTTTACTCTTATTCTTTTTTTTTCTTTTTTAGTCTTATTTATTTCTTAAGAAAGATAAAAATATTGGGATGGCTTACATGAGAAAAATAGACTTAAAATATTTAAATGTAATTAACTTTGAGAACATCTTAAAGGAATATCTTGAACATTGTGGGGAAAATAAATGTAAACAAGAACTGTAAACAGGATCTATGATGAGACAATCAGAATGACTAGATAGAAAAGAAATACTATATTGATGTGATTATCTGTAGAAATATTAGAATTTTTTTTACACTCAATTGTTATCTATCAAAACAACAAGAATTGTATTAACTTAAGGTTGGCAAAAGAGAACATTATGAGAAAAAGAGGAAATCAAGTAAAGCTATTATGTGGATTATAGATCATAGAAACTAATTGTTAATGAATGTTTTTTAAACAGACAACACTGTTTACCAAATATTAAGGTGACCATGTTAAAAAATCAATAAAATATATTATAAAAAAAAGAGTTTAATGAAAAGTGATGCCTCCAACCTCCCAAAGTTTAAATAGGGATATTTTAATAAATGAAACAAAAGTCTGTGTCTCCCAAGGTCATTCCCACATACCATTCCATACATAGATCTATTTTTTCCAAGATGATCTATTCCTAATCTCTTCTTTCATGTCTCCCATTCCATCTTGCTGCTGGTAATCCTCTTCTCTTTCCTTACACCTTTCTCAGCATTAGAGCCTTATCCAGAGAGCAAGGTCTTCATATAGTATGTCTGAAATAGGATAATTTAAGCTTGGTCAGTTGTGTCTCAAGTTAGAACTCTGGATTGTTTTGTTTGATGATCCTCTGGCTTTATTTGGGGCAGTAATTTTACAATGGGAGAAGGAGATAACTCAGGATTGAAGAGACATAAACACAGCATACAAGAACCGTCTTGGAAAGCTTAAATTTTGTTATTTCTAACATTGCAAGATAAAAGACTTTGGTTTCTCCATGTATGACTTTTACAGCTAGAATAGCTCTATAAGAGGCACAAAGCTAAAATTAATAAATGAACAGGTTTTTGGATCTCCCTTGTTTTAGCAGAAGTATTTTAAAATGGCTAGAATGCAATAAAAACAGAAAAAATACTGAAGAGGATAAATGTATTCCTTCAAAGTCTGGTCCTTATCTATCTCTGGTGATCTTCAGATAATCTCTTTGATAGTCTTGAGTCCACCCTGGAACATGTGGTTCTTCAGCAGCCCAAACTGCCTATGTTCCATTTGATTTGCTTGCCATTATCTTCTCCATCTGTGTAATTCCCATCACAGCTCTTTCCCTGCCAGTCATTAGCCCATTGCAACTTCCTGTCCCCCAACATCCCTTGCCATGATAGATTCTGCGTGTTACCTCATCTTACATCTTAGGCTCTGGAAACACCCAGCTCCCAGCTATTTTCCCAGACCTAGTGGATCAGGTCCGGGCACAGTTTCTATGTCTGGAAAATCCCATAACAGAACAGCAACCATTGTTTACCAGGTCCCTTCCGTTACAGAGTGCAGGACAGGAATCAAAGTATAGAAAAAGGTGGTCCTTTAATTATTCTGGTCCCAACTAACAGAATCAACTCTGGATCCAGATCCAGGAGTAACACAAAATTACAAAGCTGTTCTAAAAAGAGTACTACCCAGCTAGGATAGGTTATATACCTAATCTTATATAAGCTTTTCTACTGATTTACAGTTCTCTCTCCATCTCCCCCCCTCTAAAAAATAACCAGCTACCCTAACCTAATTGATGTATACAAGGGATGTGCTACATTTCGAAAACACTTAAGAAAATGTGGTGCAAACTGACAAGACAGCTAGCATAGTAAGGCAGGACATAAAACAAGACAGGACATAAAACAGGACATGAGTCTTAAATGCGTGTATTAGCTAGAAGAAGCAAAAAAAGGAAGTGAAAAATGTCAAACCACAAGTTCATCTGTCGGTCACATATGAGTGTCAAGCTTGAGGCTCTGTTGCAAGTTTGTCTCGTTTCTATGTCTCGCTCTTGCTGGTAGCTAACCACAAACAAACTGCAGGAAATGCTTTGGCAAGATACCTGTAACCTAGATCCATGAGAGGGGGACAAGATATTTCGCTATTCTAGCATAGCAACAGGGGGCTGTCATTCAAGTAACCAATCAATGCTAACAAGTTACATTTCCGTGTTTTGCTGTTTCTGAAGAGTATATATGTACTTGTTATTCCATGAGAAGGTGTTCAGAGGTTGTTATGATTTTTGCTCTGAACCTTTGCGCAAATAAACCAACTTCTTTTGATTCCGTGGTCTGAGTCCTGTGGTTTTCTGCAACATTTTTCTGGCGACCCAAGATGGGACTTGGAGCGATATTTCGCTGAGGACGGCACGGACTGACCGGTGCCCAAGCGGGGCCGTCACGCTAAACCTTCAACCGGCACGGATGATTTCTCCAGAAGGAGGCGGACGGCACCGCATGGGTATTAGGTGGACAACCGACCGATCCAAGAACCTGAACGGAATCAAAATAAGTCACACACGTCAACTGAAAAGAAGACGCCTGCAGGCAAGTATTGTGGAATTGTAGACCCACTCGTTTTGAGAGTGGAAGAGGGGGCCTGATCACCCCCCTGGGTCTGGGATCGGCGCATCCTAAAGCGGCCCAAGAGTTGTGTGGGTGGTTAAGCCATTGCAGTTCCTGTTGGTGACCGTTGGAACGTCCGGCATCACAGGTCAGTGGCAGTGTTTTAGAAAATGGGTGGTGGAAGAAGTGTCCCTTGGACACCTCTTCAGTGTATGTTGAGGAATTTTAAGAAAGGTTTTAGTGGAGATTATGGAGACCCCAAGGTCAATCCAGGAGACTTAAAGAAATTCTGTGAAAATGAATGGCCAACGTTCAATGTAGGATGGAAGGCTGAAGGTAGTTTTAATCTAGACTTCATCTCAAAAGTCCACCAAATTGTTACTGACCCAGATCATGGTCACCCAGATCAATACCAATATATTGACCAGTGGCAAGTAGTAGTAAAACAGAATCCTCAATGGCTTCGCAAATGCAGAGTGGAACTCATGCGGGTCTGCGTGGCCAGAATGAATAGAAATCCCAGATCTCAGGTCACGAAGAGTCAGACTGAAGCCAAACCTGTCTTAAAGACTGAACCCTATGAAGAAGATAATCCTCCTCCATACGCCCCTGTGCATCGTCCTATGGCCCAAGGCATGCAACTACCGGTCCCAATTCAACCGGCAAATGTTGATGATGGCAATATTCAAGTTCAGGGGGCAGGAGTGCAAGGAATTCAAAGGAAAGTGCCCCTGATGTTAAAAAGAAACTTCAGAAACAAGAAGGGGCATTGGGCATGACTATGAGTCAATTGATGGAAATTGTACGTAAAGTTTATGTCAATAGAGAGAAGGTGGAAGAGAAGAAGAAAGAAGATAAAATGCAACGTAAGGCTGAATTGCTGGCAACTGCATTGTCAGGCAATTCCAGAACCCTAGGAAGGAATCAGTGTGTTTTGTGTAAAGAAGAGGGACATTGGCAACATGAATGTCCTAAAAGGTTTGAACTTGGAAGAATAGAAAGGGACGTGGACATTTAACTCAAGAAGTCAAAATATATGATTTCCAGGGAGAAAAAAAGAGGGAAAATGTTTCGTCCATATGGATTCCAAGGAAGAGGTCGAGGCCAATTTCAAGAACAAGTGGAGGCCATAGGTTTGGCCGCAGTTGAACAATGGCCTGAGGACTGAAGGGGACCGGGTTTAAGTCAAGCCCCCCCCGAACCCTTGGTCCGAATGAAGATAGGGGGCAATAATATGACCTTTTTAGTAGATACGGGGGCATCTAGATCTGTAGTTACTAAGTTATTGCCTCCCTTCTCTGCTGATGTCATAAATGTACAGGGAGTTGATGACTCAGTAAATTGTCACCCTTTTCTAAAGCCCCTGAGATGTTCCCTAAATGGAAGGGACATTGAACACCAATTCCTATATATGCCTGAGTGTCCCATTCCCTTATTGGGTCAAGACATGTTATGTAAAATGGGGGCAACTTTGTCATTTGAAAAAGACGAAATGGCACTAGTAATGAAGCATCCTCCAGATGAGATGTGGCGAATAATGGTGGCCCAAGAGGTTCAAGTCCTCGATACTTGGCAGGAGTTTGATGTGCACCAGTTATGGGCAGAAGATAATCCGCCAGGACATGCAGGTCACCATACACCACTAGTCATTCAAGTGAAGCCTCTGGCAGTGCCTATTCGTCTCCGGCAGAGAAATTATCCTCGCCCCATTACACAAGCAATTCAAGACCATATTACCAAATACTTAAAGGCAGGAATTTAACAACTATTCAATCTCCTTGGAACACCCCAATCTTACCCATCCCAAAGCCTGATGGCTCATTTCGACCAGTCCAAGATTTGCGTATTGTCAATAATGCTACAGTTACTGTACATGCTGTAGTGCCTAACCCATATACCCTCCTGAGCTTGATTCCAGCATCAGCTGTTTGGTTCTCTGTGGTAGATTTGAAAGATGCTTTCTTTATGATCCCAATACATAAGGACAGTCAGAAGCTGTTTGTTTTTGAGTGGGAAGACCCAGTAACAGGCCAGAGAAAACAATATGCTTGGACCAGACTTCCTCAGGGATTTAAAAATTCACCTACTCTTTTTGGCAATGCCTTGGCCTCAGACTTAGAAGACTTCCAGCCAGGCGAGGAAGGAGATGTACTATTCCAATATGTTGATGATGTTTTAATAACTGGACAGACAAAGGAAACTTGTTGGGACAACACCAACCAAGTACTTCATCTGTTGATGGACAAAGGATACCGTGCCTCAAGGAAGAAAGCCCAATTAGTGAAACCCCAGGTTAAATACTTAGGTTATACTATAAGTCAAGGCCAGAGAGCAATAGGACATGAGAGAAAGGAAGCTTTGTGTTGAATTGCAGAGCCAACTAATAGGAGAGAATTACGGGGTTTTTTTAGGAGCAGCAGGATATTGTAGAATATGGATACCGAATTTTGCCCTGCTAGCCAAACCACTGTATGAGTCCACAAAGGGGGGAGAAAGAGAGCCCTTTATTTGGACGCGTGAACAAACACAGGCTTTTGAGGCTTTAAAATTGGCATTATCTCAAGCTCCTGTTATGGGACTTCCTAACCTCGAGAAACCTTTCAATTTGTATGTGGACTCAAAGAATAATATGGCTCTTGGAGTCCTGACTCAAGAAAAGGGAAGTTGAACATAAAACCCTCAAGTGACATTAAAGCAGACAAATGGCCTAAACCCAGCAACCCTATTGCCTATACCAGGTCCTAAAGTTGAACATAACTGTATGCAAGTGATAGAAAGTCAATTCTCATGCAGGCCTGATTTAACTGATGTGCCACTGAAAACAGTGGACTGTAATTGGTTTACTGATGGGTCAAGTTTCATCTCAACAGGAGAACGATATGCGGGCTATGCAGTAGTCTCACTTGATAAAGTTATAGAAAGTGGGCCACTCCCAAAAGGCACAAGTGCTCAAGCAGCAGAACTGTGGGCTCTCATACGAGCACTGGAAAGAGCAAGAGATGAAAGTATAAACATTTGGACTGATTCTAAATATGCATTCCTCACATTACATGTACATGCTGCAGTCTATAGAGAGAGAGGACTCTTAACAACTGCAGGAAAAGAAATTAAAAATCCTCTTCTGATTGAAAGACTTATAACAGCAGTCTTGGGACCAAAGAGGGTAGCTGTCAGGCACTGTAAGGGACATCAAAAGGGACAAGATGAAGTAACCCAAGGAAATAGAGCAGCTGATAGAGAAGCAAGGTTATCAGCAACCCGAAACAGCCAAGCTTACCCTGAAATGACAGCTTATGTAGCATTGGAAATGCCACGAGGACTGAGTCCTAGATATACTAAAGCAGAAGACTTACAGGCAAGTATAGATTTGCAAGGACACAGGCAGGGAGAGTGGTATGTATTTCCAGATGGAAGGATTTTTGTACCTGAGAATTTAGCCTGGCCAGTGGTAAAGGAAACTCATTCAACTACTCACATGGGAAAGAGTGCATTAGCTGAAGCCCTCCACCGTATTGTGTATATCAATCGTCTTCACTCGCTATGTGCCCATGTAATTGAGAGATGTAACATTTGTGCCCAGGTTAATCCAAGACAAGGACCTATTCTTCCGCCAGGAAGTCAGCCTAAGGGATATTACCCTATGGATTCATTGGTTGTTGATTTTACAGAAATGCCAAATTGTGGACTATATAAAGCAATGTTAGTCCTAGTGTGCAATTATTCAGGATGACCTGAATGTTTCCCAACCAAGACCAAGCAGGCACGAGAAGTGGCCAGAATCTTGCTCAAGGAGATTATTCCCAGATATGGAGTATCCTCATTCATATCATCAGATAATGGACCTGAGTTTGTACATCAAGTAAATCAGACGCTGGCTAAATCCTTAGGGACCCACTGGAGGTTCCATTGTTCTTTTCATCCTCAATCCGGGGGAAGGGCAGAGAGAATGAACCGGACTATAAAGGAAAAGGTGACAAAGGTGTGCCTTGAAACTCACCTTAAGTGGGTGGATGCATTGCCACTAGCACTTTGGTCTGTGCGGTGCACCCCTCGAAAAGGAATTAGGCTATCCCCTTTTGAAGTGATGTTTGGAAGACCCCCTATCATAAGTAATAACTTGAAAAATCATATAGGGGACTTAAGTCAATTAGGAACTACATGGGTGAGTCAAATGGTGGGACAGTTAAACAAGCAAATACAAGAAATCCAACAATATTGTGTGTCCCTCAGTCCACCATTTTTGAGTACCCCCAGTCATAATATTCAAGTGGGAGACAAAGTATGGGTGAAACACTGGAAAGGGGAAAACTTGAAACCTAAATGGAAGGGCCCGTATACTGTGGTCATGTGTTCTCCACTTGCAGTAAAAGTGTTAGAATCCAAGTCTTGGATTCACTGGACTCGAGTTAAGCCCGCAGTTGATGAATATTGGGAGGCAGAACAGGACGAGGCCCGCCCTTTAGTGGTACGCTTGAAGAAGAGCCCCTTATAACTGCCCTACCGGCAACGGGCAGGCAACATACGGGGCAGAAGAGGCCTTACTGGTGTCACTCCGGAAGCTGACCCTCTACGTATGGCTGAGACAAGAACGAGGAAGACAGCTGTTAAAGTGTTAGGAGTGTGTGGTGTAGGTTAGATCTATTTCAAGGAATGGTAGTCCGACAATACATAGCCATAGGTGCAGTGATTCTGATTACCCTGATTGTGACCTGTTGTATTGGACACCTTTTCTTCTGGAAACATCCCAATCCCAAAGAAACAGGTGTTGCGCCTAAAAAGCACTGACTGTGACCAAGGACAGTGTGTATCTCTTGGGGACACTTATGTTTGAAGCACCTTGGGAGTGGGTTCTCTGTTGTATAGTAGGAGTCTTGGGAGTGTGGGCATTATATTTAGCAAATAAGACTCGGCTGTGTGGCTCACCCAAGACTGACCTGGTCCTTTCCCAAATCACACCTAACCCCATCCATCTTCCTGATGTGGTAATTTCACAATTGCAATTGCTCCCTTTGTTGTGGCTGTGAGTATGAAACTGAGTGGGACATTGGGATTATAAGATAGAAAAGGAAAAGAAAGTTGACATTGATTGTCAAACATGAGTCTTCTATGGCTTTGGCTAATGTTTGCAAGTGGCATGTTGAGTAAAAAGACCCTGAACGATAGTCCCAAATGTTGTGAGAATGGCCAATTAACTCTTCTCACACTTGAAGAAGGCTCCGGGGACATTGAGGAAACAAATGCTGTTTGTGTTGTTATGTGGAATAGCAGGACTAGCCTTCATCCTCTGTGTAATACCTTTAATCAGACAATTAGTTATGAGATCAGTAAAAGAAATCGGGGTTGAAAAGGAATTAGTTGTGATAGAAGGATCCTTGGAAAATAGGTTCACCTCAGACCCAGAAAGGGAAAGTGAGGATCCAGCCAGTGGAGAGTATGTACGGATGAGACCCTGGGGATTGGAGGACGTGCCTGAGGAAGAGGAGTTCTGAGATGGATTTTTCACTCTTTATTATTGGTGCTATCTGCCTCTATCTTGAACTGGCAGCAGGAAACAGAAAGATGTGTGCCAGTCTAAAGTGTTAATCATGCCATATATTATGCCTATCCATATATGCGACTTCTGCTCAGCTATCTTCGCTTGCTGGGAAAAAGCTAATGCTCAAGTAGAAACTGTAAAAGTGAGACTCAATTGTTACCTAAAATGGAGTCTCAAAGGGGGGAATAAGGCAGGACATAAAACAAGACAGGACATAAAACAGGACATGAGTCTTAAATGCGTGTATTAGCTAGAAGAAGCAAAAAAAGGAAGTGAAAAATGTAAAACCACAAGTTCATCTGTCGGTCACATATGAGTGTCAAGCTTGAGGCTCTGTTGCAAGTATGTCTCGTTTCTATGTCTCGCTCTTGCTGGTAGCTAACCACAAACAAACTGCAGGAAATGCTTTGGCAAGATACCTGTAACCTAGATCCATGAGAGGGGGACAAGATATTTCGCTATTCTAGCATAGCAACAGGGGGCTGTCATTCAAGTAACCAATCAATGCTAACAAGTTACATTTCCGTGTTTTGCTGTTTCTGAAGAGTATATATGTACTTGTTATTCCATGAGAAGGTATTCAGAGGTTGTTATGATTTTTGCTCTGAACCTTTGCGCAAATAAACCAACTTCTTTTGATTCCGTGGTCTGAGTCCTGTGGTTTTCTGCAACAATAGTATTGTCTACAAAATCTTAAGGTAGATGCTGCATTTCTTCACAGGATTTATTTATTCTTATATTTTTATGCTGCCTATCTCACTATCATGTAATACAAGGGACACAGCTGCTTTAAAGAGCTGTAGGAGACGCCATGTATATCCTCATATGCTCTAAAATATAATTTGCACTGAAATTCATAGCATTACTTCATTATTTATGTACTTAGTTTATATAGCCACCCATGTTACAACTGGAGGCTGGATGACAATAATAAGCTTAAAAACCAAACAAAATCAGCCACAATTAATAATATGCTAATAGCCTCTTATCTTTATCCACTGACCTATTTAAAAACCTGGCTAATAGACTTCCAGTTCCTGTTCGCGGCGCTGGCGATCGTGCGGAGAGCCTTCTCTCTTCGCCGGCTGGTTTCCCTCCGTCGGTAGACCCTGAACAGGGTCGAAAGTCACCCTGGAGGGGCGACTACCGCTGAGGAGGACTCTCGTCGACTGTGGAGGGGCAGCTCCTTTGGGCCGATGGGGAAAAGATTGGCCATTAACATGGCTGATCATTTAGCTGCACCAGCCAAAGTCAAAATAACAACTAAGCGTTAAAGAACCACCGTGGAATATCCGGGTGAGACCTTTCCTTTCTTCTCTTTACCCTTACTATCTCCCTGTGAAAAGCCCCTGGAATTATTTCCCTATTTTGATAAAGCAGCATTTGCTCACTTGGGAAAACGAGCTTCGGACAATAAATAATAAATTAATTTTTATTGACTATTTCTACTCTTGAATACTCTGGGGTCCTGAAAAAATCCCTACTACAGAACTTTATTATTTTATTTGCTTATAAAACTGGACAATATTGTTTTCTTTTACTTTTATTCGTTTTTTAACTGAAATAAAACCTTTCTGAAAAAAGATTTTATAGTCTACTGGGGACATCTTGTGGCGAAAAATGACATTGCAATTACACTTTCTCTTTGATTGTGAGGCTGGATTTGACCTTCAAATTACCATAAAAGGGAAAAGATAAAGAATTTGTAACAGCTGTGTGGAGGTGAATACGGGCTGATTGTTACTAGTAGCCTCCACCAAAAAACTAAAAGATTACCTTACCACTGAAATGGAGGAGTTTTACCCACAGCTTGGCTATGGCCTTATACTGGAAAAAAATCTTGGAACTTAAGGAGCAACGGATCTTTAGAATGAACACTAAAGATGATACTCCAGAACCAAAAATTGAACCTCAAATCTTGACTGATCAACTTATAGACCAAGGAATAACAGAGGAGGAGCAGATCAACTCCAAAGAGGCCTGTATGCAACAACATACACAATTTAATGAGATGGAGGAATCTCATCCACAATCTACCTGTAAACTTATATTGGAAAAATTTTACGAAGCTACTGAGCAAGTGAATGCTAGAATAAAAGCATTTACCTTAAAACTTCAAATTGACTTCCAGATTTCAACTGACTACTCCATAACTCAAATAACAATAGAAGAGGAACAAATCAACATAGAAGAGGACATCATACAATCCCACGTACAACTCACTGAGAACTTTGATGATCAAAGAATGATTTCAATTAAAACATCTGCAATGCCAAAAGCAACAGGAACTGATTTGCAAATACGAGGCATTGAAAACTGTGACAACATGGATAACCAACGAGTAACTACCACATTGAACAAAATTGATACTGGAAGAAAGAGAAGAGAAATATGACCAGACTGAATTGTTGATAAATATGTATAACCAAACACTGAGATTTGATGATATAGAGGCTCTTTTATGGAAACCTGCCTGGCACAAAAAGAAAGCTAGAATTAGATTTAAAAATGAGATTTAAAATTTTACTTGATGGGTTAAAAAGGCTTTTAGAGATTTTGACTGAGTTAATACCACTGAGATGAAAATTATTGATTTGATTATGGTTTGGAATTGTAATATGGAAAAGGTTGTAAACAAGGAGTTATTAGAATAAGGAATAGAATATAGATGTGAAATGCAATAAGAAGGTATCTTCTGGAATAATATGTTTGTTTTTAGGTATGATAATTACTTGAGATATGGATTGATTTATAAAATATATATTTGAAGTAGAGTAAGAAGGTATTTTTTGGAGTAATATTTTTGTTTTAGGTGTGATAATTATTATGCAATGGAAGGAGAACAAGAAAATGGATTGTGTTAGAAGATATGGTATTTATAAATGAGTTACCAGAATAAGAAATAGAATATAGTTGGGAAGTGTAAAAATATAATGGTTGGAATAATATGTTCATTTTAGATATAATTATTATCCTATGAAATAAGGGAAATTAGGGACACCCGAAGTGTAAATTATGTGTTTATTTAAGGCTAAATTGGAACATGGTAATTGTAAGTTAGTAAAGCTTAAAAACAGGATTTGGATTGATATAGGTGAAATATTATTGATAATTTTTTTGATTGATTGAACTCTATTTAGAAATGTATTAATTTGACTATGTTATATCAATTGAGGGAAATAGAGAGGGAATCTTTAAAGAATTAACCTGAACTATACATGTATGATTGTGTTTTTTTGATGATTGATTACCCCATCTCCACTTTGTTTCCCAAGCACTCTGATGTAAAAACTAAAAAACCAATAAAACTTGTTTAAAAAAAAAACCTGGCTAATATTGGAACCATGACTGAGTCCCTGTACAATGCTTGGCCTTACGAGTTTAATAATAAACACAACATTTATTTCTTATTTATGTTTAGTTACTAACTTATTATAATAGATTGCATGCCACCTAATCTTGATGACTTCCAAGAGATTTACAAAAAATAACTTTTATGAACTCATATAATCAACATACAAATGTAACATCTGGAACAAATAATACATTACCAGTAAAAATGAACAAATTCCCCAAAGGCACCTCAGGATGATGACTTCTGCCCAAACACTCATCAGAATAAGATCGCTTGGATATCCAACATTATGAAAGGCCAGAAGGTTTGGGGCTAAACAAACCTTGGTAGGCAAGTTATTTCAAATATTGCAGCTGACCCCTCCCATCTCCTTCACCTTCCAGGATGCACCCTGCATAGACAGAATGCGAAGATTCTAGCTTAGATCTTGAAGGTACTCTGCAGCTAAGCCATATTAAAATTTATAGGTTAAAAACATCATTTTGAATTGAATCTGGAAACCTACTGGGAACCAATACAATGACTGTAGCACCAGTGCTACACTACTACAGTAGCTCACTCTTGCCAGTTGAGTCAAATGGGTTTATTTTCGGGGAAACACAGTATCAGGGTGATCAGCCTGGCCTGGTCTCACCCCCTGGGGTGTGCACAAGAGGTGGTGAGCACGCAGGGGCCGATGGTGTCCGGCAGCAACTGCAGCTCACCGGACCTTTGGCGCAGAGCAGGTAAGTCTGAGCGCAGAGGTAGAGATGGGGGGCGAGGCAGGTGATTCAGACGTGCTGCACGGTGACCTGGCTCACGGGAGGCTCGCGTGGCAGCACTGACAGCAGGTAGAGGCAGAGGCACGGGGGAGGCAGGCAATTCGGACGTGCTGTGCAGCTATCTGGCTCGCGGAAGGGTCGTGCGGCAGCAGGCGATCCCAGCGCTCTACCCACTCTGTCCACCGTCTCTTGGTTTGCCCGCGGCTCTGCCTCTGCCTGGGGCTGGTGCTGCCAGTCGAGCCTCCTGTGAGCCAGGCGGCCGCACAGTATGTCCAGATCACCTGCCTCCCCCTGCCTCTGCTTCCACGCTCAGACTTACCTGTGCTGCGCGGGCGATGGCTGTTGCCGGACATCGTCGACACCCACATGCTCGCTGCCTCCTGGACTGGCCACCCCTCAGGCTTATATTTGGGGTAGGGTTTATATTAGGAGCACACTAAAAGATCAGACTAGGGCTTATTTTCTGGATGGGTCTTATTTTCAGGAAAATAGAGTAAGTTACAGCAGCAGTGGATGCACCATTAGAACACCCAAGACACCAATTAGGGATAGAGTATAATATCAAATCTGTCTATTTGTTGCAAAGAAATTTATTTATATTCCAACTTTATTATTTTTACAAATATTCAAGGCAGTGAACATATTCACCAAATCTTCCTATTTTCCCCAGAACTCCTGTGAGATGGGCTGAGAAAGAGTCACTGGCCCAAAGTCGTCCAGTTGTTTTTTTATGGCTAACATGGGACTAGAACTCATGGTCTAATGCTATTGATGGCTAGTTCTCCAGGGAAGGCTCTTATGCTGGGAAAGATAGAAAAGGGAAGAGGATGACCACCAACAGCAGGATAGATATATTCAGATACAGGGGCAATTATGGCACAGCTGGAAGATATGAAGAACCAGAATATTGACAAATCATACTGGAGGAAAGCTAACTATGTGGTCACTATAAGAGTTGACCTCAAATTGATGGCATATAATCTAATCCACAAGAAGACCTAACTTTTGGGAGAAATCCATAATGCTGGGAAAGATGGGAGAAAGAAATGAAGAGGACATCATGTTAGGGCCTTGTTAGGGATTGATTGGCATGGGCAAAATCTATGTGGTTGGTAGGTTACTAGCACCAAATGACTTGGTGGCACATAATTGATCAATGCAAAGAGCCAGCTTGCTGGGAAAGGTGGAAGCAAAGAGAAAAAGAGGATGAGATAGGCGGACTCAGTTACAGGGGTGATGAGTGCATTTTTGGGAGACCTGAAGGGCCAGATTAGGGATGGAGAAAATCGATTTGGCTGCTAAGAATCGGCCACGACCTGACGGCACATAATCAGCATGAAGAAGCTTATATTCTGGGAAAGGCAGAAGGAAGGGAAGATGACCCACGGCAGGAAGGTATATGGCTCAGGTGCCGCGGGGAATTGGGTTCACCTTGGAAAAGACCAGGCTGGGGAGAGATCGTCACGGAGTGGCTGCCTCTATAGGGCAGGGAAAAATCGGCCCTAGTTAAGCGCCCCATCAATGAATGAAGCTTCCGCCAGGGTCTACCTGGCTCCGTCTGGCGCTCCTCGGTGCTGATCCTGCTCCTGGTAGCCTCTCCTCGCCAGCGCAGAACCATCAGCCACAGCAACAGTGTACCCCTCCTCCGGAGGGTGAGTGCGCGCGCACCGGACGGGGCGTGGCCTGTAGGGGCGCGCGCTCCGGCATGCAAATGAGCGGGCGTGAGGTCAGCGGCAGTTGGAAAAAGGAACAAACGGAATGGCCGCCGCGGCTCCAGCTCCGGGCGCCTCGCAGTGCCGGAGCCCCCGCTGCACGGCGGAGCGCCGGGGCGTCCGCCGCGAGCTCGACTCCTGGCGGCACCGGCTTATGCACTGTGTGGGTAAGGAAGGCCGGGCTGACCCCGGCGCGGGAGGGCGGACGCGGGCTGAGCATAAGGACTGACCCCCGCCGCCGCTGCGGTCATCCTCCGCAACCGGGCCGAGGAAGGCAGGCGACCGTTGCCGATCCAGTCTACGGCACTCGATTCGGCCGCCTCCACTTGGGCGCCATCCCTTTTGTCCTGGGCGGCCGGACGAGGGTGCGCCGGCCCCTTTAAGAAGGAAAGCCACTCGTGCGTTGACGGTTGGGATTTGAAGTTCCCCTCCCTCCCCTCCTCGGTGTTGCCATAACAACGGCTGTTCTCGCTCCTCGCCGCCCGCCCTCGGCGGGGCTCTTGCGCCTCCCTTCTTGCCGCTGCCAAAACTTTCCGGCCTGGAAGCGAATGGCGGCGGCCCAAAGAAGCTCCTGTTCCGGCTGTCTCTCTTGCTGTGCCTGTGTGTCTTTCCCAACGCGGGCGCGCTCTGGTCTTTCCAGGTGGGGAAAGCGGGTGGGGAGCTTCCTCGAGGGTTTTTGTCTTGCCCCCGCCGAGGGGTGGATGATGGGCAGGCAGCGTAAGAAAGAGCCTAGTCTGGGTCTAGCGGTTCTCTTGCTGAGGCGAGCCGCGGACATTTACGCTCCTTTCCAGCCTACGGGCTCCAAAGCAGGTAATGAGATCGGCTGCAAACGGAGAGCCGTCCTCGGATGAGAGGGAGAAAAAGGGATCTCACTTTGAAAAGTTCCGGGTCCAGAGAGAACTTTTCCCCCAGTAGACTGGCCAGAATGGTTTGCAAGGGACCGGGGGGGGGCAGGAGAAGCCATCGTCCTCGATTTGTAATGTCCATCTCGGTCTCTAGCCGGAAGTCCGCTCTTGTCCCCCTTTCCATCTGCAGACTTTCCCCATCCCTCCAACACAATGGAGATGTCCCCACGGGCATGGCCTCGGGGTTGTGTTTTCATCCAAACGCTCCTCAGGGCTTGCGTACATCCTTGGGCTTAATTGTAGAATGTAATCATGCCCAGCTGCACATTAGAGCCTACCCTGTTTCCAGAGAGCATTGTTATTCATCACTTTGTTTGCCTCTCCCCGTTTTCAGAAAAGACAATTTTGTATGGTTGTTAAGAGAGATGCCTTCTATATATATAGCTATGTAGGGTTTCTGGAATGGCTTTATTTTGACAAATGGACTCATTGCTCTGTAAATAATGCTTTTTTAGAATCAATAATGGTAGTACATCAATTATTTTTGTGGCTAAAAATAAGCATGCTAGCATGATATAATATTGGAAGATATTAAAATAGCAGTAGGATAGGCATGGGACAGCATTGAGAATCCTTATTTAGGGGGCTTTTTCAAGCTAACTTAAGTATACAATGTCCTTTTTCTGCACATTTTGCAGTTTCTGAGTGGGGTTACATATGTGTCTAAAAATTCCAATATCCCAACCATTTCTTTAGCATTGGCCTATCCAGTAGTGCAGGGGTCCCCAACCCCTGGTCTGTGGACCAGTACCAGGCCGCGACATCCCAGCAACCAGTCCGCACAAACAAGCAAAGCCCCATCCCTGGGATGCAGGCAGCACACAAAATCACGCACCCTCCGATCCACGGAAAAACCTCCCTCCACGGAACCGGTCCTCGCTGCCCAAAAGGTTGGGGACCTCTGAAGTAGTAGTCTTTTTGTGAAAGAAAGACTACAGGAAGAAAAAAAAGGAATTTTCATTCTCCAATCTTCTGGAGATTTTTATCTTGCACAGTATGATGAAAGTACAGATTTTGCATTAGAACCCATTCTATGCAGGATGCAAATTTTACTTGATAATCTGACATTTTTATTTCAAGCCTTGAAAGGCATACTATTGTTAATTTACATTTAGAGAAGAACCACTTGTTTTTAGTGCACTTTCTGAATGAGATGTCTGTCATACAAATGAGATGTGGTATAAGTCAGGGATCCCCAACCCCCAGTCCGTGGACCAATACCGGGCTGCGGCATACTAGCAACCGATCCGCACAAACAAGCAAAGATCCATCTGCGAGATGCAGGCAGCAGACAAAACCATGCAGCCTCCGGTTCGTGGAAAAACCTCTGCACAGAACCGGTCCCTGGTGCCCAAAAGCTCTGGTATAAATATAATTCACTGTGTATATTCACAAATCTGGGGTAAAAGTTCTAGTTCAAATTATTTTCCATGGGGTGTTATATATTAACAGAAGATTTAGAATATATTTTAGAGTTTATTTAGAATATGTGTTGGACCATGTAATGATGTTGATTAAGTAAATGGGTACTCTCTGTGACCAGTAAATCTTGGTGTTGCAGTAAATGATTCATAGCTTCTGATAAAAATATCTTTGGGGGCAACTTGTTTGCTTCTCAAAAGAGGCTAGCAGTTCTTTTTTACAAATCAGAAATCAAGGCATAAAGTCTTCTTGTTAAGCTTGACACCTGTTGATTACTATACATGGACTTGTTTGCTTAGTAACAATAATACCTTGATATTGGTAAAAATAGGAACAAAAAATTCCATAAAGGAATATACAGCTAGTATATCTATTTTGCAGCTTACCCAAATAATTGATGAGACTAATTCGTCTTGAAATTCCAATAGCTCTTATTGTGACAGGACTCTGAGTGGCATTTAATTAGAAATGCATGAACTATTCAAATTTGATTTCACTCAAGTTTTTGTTTTTCTTCCTGTTAGATCATTTCATTCTATTTTCTAATTGATAATAAAAATCTTCCAAAATTCATTCACATCTTTGTATTGGTTATTGACTGTATATGATTTTAGTTTGCGCTTTCCTTAGGATGCAAGTTAGTTAAATTCATATTAAAATGTAAAATGAATTTTCCCTATCTGTTCTGTTTTATATTAATTTCACTAATTGTTATTAAAAAATTTTTAACCCTTTCTCCATTTCCAATAGCTCAGGATTCAAATAGTTTTTTTTTCTATTTGAATACCTCATCTTATTTCCTATGTATAAAGTACATAGTCCTATTTATTCTTTGCATCAGTATCTGTTGCCTTTTGTCCTTTCCTATCTAGGTGGTTTATTGTTCCAAATTTCATTTCTCATCTAACTCCTTTTCCTCTTTAGTCTGGAAACCTGGATTTCTGTTGGTTTATAAAGCTGCAGTTTATGTATCCCATAGTATTTTGTATTAAGTGTTTCAAATTGTGATTGAAGAATTTATGAATAAGACAACAAAATGAATATTGAGATCTGTGGTTTCATTTCATTCTACTTGTTCTCCAAACACTTATTAAATCTATTTTATTGCATTATTTGCTTTTGTCTGTCTTGGGGCATAATGACTATGGTTGTCAATTCCTTATCTTTATTTTATGTATTTTCGCATATCTAACAAATTCTAAGGCTATAATAAAAGAATTACATTTCTTTAAAATTACTAGAGTGGTATGCCGATAGCTTATTGAATACTTTGGCTTTTAGATAGATTCTATTATTAAATTGAACTTATATTAGATAAATAATGGAGGTGGAGGACGGATGATTTGTTGCTATATTTGGAATCTTGAAACACTGCACTTACCTTAATGCTTTTCTGCTAAATTTTAAGGCTATGAAACTTCAGGAGTTGGAAAATTGAAATATTAGAAGAGAGTGCCATTTGACTATAGTAAAACTTTGCCATTTTATAGAGGTTTTTTTTGCCATCATGCCTCCATTTAGCATAAACATCTCCCCTAAAAATCCAAACATCAAAATAAACACAAGTGAAGCATGAGAACAAAACAATGAAACTTTGGGAAATACAGATTTATTGTAACAATGTAATTAAAAGGTGCTTCACACTTCACCTGGACACACACTGCAAGGGAGGTATGCTTCTTAGTTTGAAAACTCTGTTTTAGTCATTGTCAATTTTGGTTGAGTTTTAATCTTCATAGTTTCATGCTCTCAAAAGATTTCCTGGTACAATGACAAATTTACTGTAGATTCTGTGAATGTGAGCTGCCCGGATGCAGCAGAGCAGCTCCAAACTGTAACATTTCTACCATCGTGCTTTACAATTGGTATCAGGTCCCTTTGGTAAAATGCTGTATTTGGTTTTCACCAGACACATTCCATCTTTGCTGCTCTGTCCAAAGCATTGTTGCAGAAGTCCTGGTCTTTACTTGGGTATCAATGAGTAAACTTTAGTCTCTGGTCAATAAAGGTTTCCTTCTGGCATACCTCCCATGTAGAATCTGATTTATGCAGCTTCTTTCTAATAGTACAGTCATGGATTTCAGCATCATAGTGGCAAAGCTACACATCATGAAATTCTGAGGTTCTGAAAGATTTCTTTCATTATCTTGCAGTCTGTTCTTGGGCTGAATTTGCTGGAGTTGCTTGGCCTAGGAAAGTTGGCAGTTCTTTGAACTCACTACTTGCAGATGATTTTTCAGACAGATTGATATCATTTGTTTAGCAATATTGTTGCTAAACAATATTGTTTAGCAACAATATTGTTATTAATATTAATGTTGAGACTTTGGAAAAAGTGCATGGAAGAGCAACTAAGACGATTAAAGGCCTGGAGACTAAAACATGAAGAACGGCTGCAGGACTTGGGTTTGGCTAGTCTAGAGAAAAGAAGGACTGGGGGGACATGATAGCAGTATTCCAGTATTTGCGGAGCTGCCATAAAGAAGAGGGGGTCAACTTATTTTCCAAAGCACCAGAGGGCAGGACAAGAAACGATGGATGGAAACTAATCAAGAAGAGAAGCATTCTGGAAAAACTTCCTAACAGTGAGGACAATTGACCAGTGGAACAGCTTGCCTTCAGAAGTCGTGGATACTTCATTGGAGGTTTTTAAGAAGAAACTGGACAGTCACTTGTCTGAAATGGTATAGGGTCTCCTGCTTGAGCAGGGGGTTGGACTAGAAGTCCTCCAAAAATCAATCTGATTGATTTAATTTTTTAAATCTGTTCTCAGACTTAGTATCTATAGCCTTATTTCTGAAAATCGTATCTCCTTTGATCCAGGCCTAGTGATACCACATACCTAAAGAGCAAATAAATGTCTGAGGTTTGAATTAGATAGGTTCCTCCCCTCTCTAATAATGTTGAAATCATCTATACCTGATATGTGCATGTGATTCTAATTCTAGTATTAGAGGTAGTAAAAATGTAGCTATGTTCTTCCTTTTCCAAATGCAGAATTTGCATTTATATTTATAGGTAGTCCTCAGGTTATGATGGTAATTGGGACTGGAATTTCATCACTAAGCAATGTGTTGATAAAGTGCAGTACCACATGACACATCACTTAGCAATAGCAATCCTGTCAGTCTGAGTTGCCATTGTTATCAATGGTAGTTAGGCAAGAGTCCACCCTGATCTAATCCATTCCTACTTTGGTCGCATCCAGCTCCAAGCCACCATAAGGTAAGAGACAACCTCTTCAACTCCCCCCACATGTCTTCTTCCCCCATCTTTATCCTTTTGGGCATCTTGTACTTTTTTCCCCACTGCCTTTGCTGCTCTGTGCTCCGCTGACCCAGTTAGCCTTCTCTATCTTCCTCTTGATACTGATATGCATCTGGCTTGGCCCTTCATGGTGATTTGGACAAGGGTGCACATGGCCTTCAGAGAAAGGCCTGGCCCAGCCAGCAGCTGCACAGGAAGGCCCAAGCTATCCATATTTTGTCAGCAGCAGGAAGAAGATGGTGAAGACCAGTTGAGGACAGGGCCAGTGGATCACAGAGTGGCAAAGTGGCCAAAAGGGCAGAGATGAGGGAGGAGATAGGTGGGGAGCAATTGAAGTGCCCATGAAGTCATAACTGGATGGGCTGCCAAAGCATCCAAATTTCGATCGCATGATTGTGGAGATTCTGCAATGGCCATAATTTCATGGACCAGGCATAACTACCATCTGTTTGGTGTCACTGTAACTTCAAACAGTTGCTAAACAAAAGATAAGTTAAGGAAGGAAAACTTGTATTTAAATTATACAATGGATTACAAAATGTAAATGATGAATGATATCTTTTATATTCTCTTTATATTGAAATATTGTTGAAATGAAATCAAATTATGTAGAAAAAGTAAAAATCAGTGGAAGTGGATTCACTTTTTAAATGACTGGATGGGTGGAGACATATTTGTGTGTATGTGCATGCACACATACACTGTATGATATTAAGTTGTGTTTAAAGAGAAGTTAAGAATTCAACACTTTTATTAATTCTTCAGGGAAGGATATCTTAAGTCAGAGTTGTCGGCTTTGGGGATGGGCGGGGAGGAGAGGGGGAATGGTTTCACACGAGTGGTGGGCAAGCGCATTCATGCAGCTCCATTTGTGCAGGCAGGCAAAATGGAGTGTACATGCATGCAGTTGCCCCACTGCTCACAGAAATGGAGTGCGCATGCATGTACTCACCTGCTGCTCATGCAAGTAGGTATGCGCATGTGCACGCTGGCCCGCCACTTCCATGGCCCAGTTCCGAACAGCTCAAGACCCGGTAGTAGGCTGTGGCCCTGGGGTTGTGGACCCCTGCCTTAAGCTATATGTTGGAATTCCTGAGCAGATTCTCTATTTGATAAACACTGCAGAATGGAGATGGCATTTTTTCAGTGATCATATGATTTGTTTCCTAAAATGAAACAGCCTTCCCCTTGACGTTTGACAGGCTTCTACCCTCCTAACCTTTCAAAAGGCCCTTGACCTTTTCCCCTAAGTGCTGGGATAGGGTGAGGCAGACAAAATGAGGGACTGCTTAACTATGGTGTTATGTTAAACATGGCACCAAACATGTTAACATGTTAAAATGTAAAGGCTTGCCTCGATCTCACTCCTGGAGTGTTTTTGAAGCTGCCTCAGGAAACCTGGATGAACTCACTGATACTATGACATCATACATTATTTTTTGTGAGGATGTGTGTGCCGACCAAAAGCTTGCGCATATACAGTAATAATACTGTATTGGTTCACAGCTAAGCTCAGGCAGCTACGTCATGCCAAAGAGGAAGCCTACAGAATGGAGATAGAATGTTGTACAATGAGGCCAGGAATGTATTAACAAGGGAGATCAAGGCAGCAAAAAGAAGCTACTCAGACAGTCTGAGGAACCAGTTCTTAGCAAATGAACCAATAAACATGGGGGAAAGCCTGAAGAATATCATTGGCTACAGCCGCTCTCCCTGTTCTGTCCCAGCCTACGTTAGTCCTTGTTATGCTCACAAGGAGAAACCCCTCTTCCAAGAAACAGGCAGGAACCGCAAGAAAAAACCAACCCCTTTTATTCTCACAGAGTCAATGTCCAAGGCAAACAAACACAGTCCATAGAAACTAGATCCTCAACACGAACGGTTGCCTTTGGCAACCAGCACCTCCCACACCTTCCCTTTATAATTCAGCCAAGGCATGGCTTCCTAATGCCTTCTCCTTTGCCTTTGGAGCCGCCCCATTGCATTCCACTGTCCTACTTGCTTCTCTTGCCTGCGCTTTCGTGCATCTTGGATTTGTCCCAACTGTTCTTCATCACTGTCCAATTCAGGCTCCCAGCACAGCTGTGTCTCAGCCTGAGCGTGAGTAGAGGGGCCAGGCTCCTCGTCCGACTAAGTCTTGGAGCTTCTCAGAGCCTTCCTTTGACTCTAATGTCACTCCAGGCCCCTCCTCCTCATCTGATTCCTCAGACTCAGCTGCCGGATCCACTGGCTGGCGAGGAATCACAACACTCCCTCCCTTACTGAAGAGAATTGGCAGCTGGCTGATGACCTGAATGTGTTCTATTGTACGTCTGAAGAGAAGATCACTCTCAACTATCGCTACCCTCACCATCTCAGATACACTAACAATAGCCAAATCTCCTATATCTTAGCTCTATCCTTCTGGGTTCCCCACTTCTGGTGATCCTACAAAAAGATGTGTGAGGTCTATTTCATAGACAAAAGATCAGAAAAGCATCAGGCCCAGAATAATTTCTTCCTTGAAAGCCTGTGCTGATCAGCTGGACCCCATTTTCACCCGCATCTTTAATCAATCACTGGAGATGTGTTATGTTCCTTCTTGCTTCAAATACTCTACTATCATCCTGGTGCCCAAGAAACCCTCCATCAAAATGCTGAATGACTACAGATCAGTTGCTCTGACATCTGTAATTATGAAAACCTTTGAAAGGTTAAGTGTTGGCCTACTTGAAAATCATCACGGATCCACTGCTAGACCCCTTGCAGTTTGCCTATTGTGCAAATGGATTGGCAGATAATACTGTTAATATGGCACTGCACTACATGTTGCAACATTTTTTTTTTTTCCATAACAAGTTTTATTAGTTTTTGTTTGTTTTACAGCCAAGTGCTTATAACACATCGTGGAGATAGGGCACTCCATAGAACACAACAAAAAATACAGTCATACATATACAATTTAAACTACTACTTTAAAAGTTCCCTCTTATGGTATACAATTTGAGCATTCCTAAAATATAAATTGTTTCTCACCTCTATCTATTATTCCAATTTCAATTTATGCTTCTCAATCAAATTATATCTCTTATTCTATTTCACATACATATTATGTAGATAAACATGAATTTATAGATTTTAAAACTATTGCATTAGACATAGTAATATAATAACATTATAATAATAATAATAGGACAATAATTATTTCTATCATAAACAAGTAATATAACTATTATATCTTAATATTTCTCAACTATATTCTATTTCATATATTCTATCCAATATTTTCATAGATCAGTCCACATCCCTAAAATATTCCTCAATTGTTTCAGTTTAATCCATTTAATACCTCACTAATTACCATTCAATTCTTATAAATAAAAATATCAATAATATTTCACCAGTCTCAATCTCAATCTAACTCCTTTAATTATAAATTTTCCAATTTTTCTTATTGCCATTCCAAATCACAATCAAATCCATAATTTAAATCTAGTGTTGACTCATACCAAAGTAACCTTAAAGATCTCAAAAATATTAGTTCAATCAACGTCCAGAAGCCCTTTTTACCCATCAAATAAAATTTTAACTCTTATTTTTAAATCTAATTCTAGCTTTCTTTTTGTGCCAGGTAGGTTTCCACAACAGGGCTTCTAAGTCCTCCCATCTTAGTAACTGGCTAAAGGCCTTTTCCCACCATTGAGTCCAATCATATTCTTTTTCTCTTTTATCCAGTGTTGTCTGTACTGTCATGTTGTCAACGTTTTTTGTGCCTCGTATTTGTAAGTCCAATCCTGTTGCTTTTAAAGTTGTAAATGTTTTAGTTGAGTTCTGCCTTTGATCATCAAAGAAATCCATCATGTAGGATGTGTCCTCTTCCTCTTCAATAAATTCAGTAGATTCAATAGATTGTAAATGTATTCCATCCATCTCATTAAGTTGTAGATCTGATTGTGTATCATAGTCAATCAAAGGTTGAGCTTCAATTTTTAATTCTGAGTCCTCCTTGAAACTAAGCGATCTAATATGTTCTTTTAAGTTCCAGTCTCGTTTCCAAGATTTTTTCTAATATAAGTCCATAATTAATCTGTGAGTAGGATTCCATCTTCTTCTTTTTTTTTTTTTAAAGAAATTCAGCTTAAAGAATAGATTGCAGCGTTATAAAATATAAAATGCAGACAGAGATATATTTCCAAAGAAAGATAGAGAAAAAAAAACCAATAGTCAAGTCCAGCACAGAGATAAAAACTGGCAGTCAGTTGTTATGTTGTAATCCAGTCTGGGCATCACGCCAAAATCAGGAAGTGGGAGTTCAAATGGAGCAAGTTACATTGTATCAGTCATAGTTTCTGGGCTTCATGCCAAGTCCCAGGATGCATTGTATCCAAAGGAATCTACATAAGTCCGCCCAGAGAGCAAAAAGTTTTTTAGGCAGTACTGTTCAGGAGGGGGGGGGAGAAAAAAAGAACATTCCACCCCCTCCCTAAGGATTTTCACCTAAACTGAAGATAAACAAGCCAAAAGAGAAAGTCACAATAACCCGGATGCTCGAGTTCCAACTGCTTATGTAGACAAAATAAAATAGTAAAAAAAACAATAATTGTTTTTCCAAAGCCCGTTTTCCCCAGTAATCAAACGCTGCTTTCTCAAAATAGGGAAATAGTTCTTAAAGCTGTTAGCAGGGGAAAAGGTAAATTAACAAGAGGGAAGGAAAAGTCTCACCCGGATCTTCCACGGTGGTTCTTTTCGCTTAGATGTTGCTGTGACTTTCGGCTGGAGCAGCTGAGTGATCGGCCATGTTACTGGCCGATCTTTTCCCCGTCGGCCCAAAGGTGGTTTTCTCGGACCGCAGAGGGAGCTGCCGCTCCCTCCGCGATCAACGAGTGCCCTCCTCTACGGTAGTCGCCCCTCCAGGGCGACGTTCGACCCTATCCAGGGTCTACCGGCGGGGGGAAACCGGACGGCCAAGAGAACGAGTTCTCTGCACGTCCGCGGGCGCTGCGACCGGCATGTTGCAACATTTTGAATCTACAGGGAGCTATGCCCAGGTCCTTTTTGTAGACGTCAACTTGGCATTCAATACCATTATTCCAGAATTTTTTTCTGTCTAAACTGATTCAGCTAATTGTGCCTGACCACACTTGTAGGTGGATTATAAGCTTTCTAACAGATAGAAAGCAGCAGGTGAAGCTAGGTAAAATCACATCGAATACCTGTTCAATTATCACAGGTGCCCCCCAGGGCTGTATGCTCTCTCCATTACTCTTCTCTCTGTACCAATAACTGCATATCGAAGAAGCCTTCTATTAAAGTACTGAAGTTTGCAGATGATACAACAGTCATTGGTCTCATTCAAGGTGGTGGTGAGTGCATATAGACAGGAGGTTGAACAGTTGGCTCTGTGGTACAGCCAGAACAATCCAGAACTGAACACTTAAAAACTGAAGAGATGAGAGTGGATTTTAGGAGGAGTCGTCCTATTCTACCACCTCTTACTATATTAGACAACATAATATCAACAGTAAAGTCTTTCAAGTTTTTGGATTTTATAATCTCTCAGGATTTGAAATGGACATCAAACATTAGAACCATCATTAAAAAGGCACAACAAAGAATTTTCTTCCTGCATCAACTCAGAAAATTCAGACTGCCCCAGGAACTGTTGATACAGTTCTACAGAGGAATTATTGTCTTCCATTGAGGGCCTGTATACTGCATGGGTCAGAAAGAGGGCTGAGAAAATATCTACAGACCCTTCACATCCTGGACATAAAGTGCTTCAACTCCTGCCTTCTGGACACTGCTACAGGGCATTGCATGCCAAAACAACTAGACACAGAGACAGTTTTTCCCTCCTTCCTTTTTTCTCTCCATTACTCTGCTGAACACTTAATTCCCATAGTACTGTCTTATGTCTAAGTATATTTTTCCATGTAGTATGTCTGTATTACTGTTATCCTTTTTTTTTGAAAAATACTTTTTATTAATTTATAATATAAAACACAAAAATACAAAAGAAAACAATAGGAAAGATGGAGGGAAAAGGGAAGGGGAAAGTGTAGGAAAAAGGAAAAAAAGAAAAGACATTGACTTCCAACTCCCTTTGGTGCAGTAGAATAAGATAATAACATCAAACCTCAACTTTTTACTTTTACATAATAGTATAAACTAGCCATTTCTATAACAACAAACCTATCTAATCGGTAAAACCCAGAATCCAAGTTTCATTTTTTTCCACCTCAAGCACAAAGTCCAGAAGCAGTCTCCAAGTAGAAACAAAAGTAATTGTGTTTTTTTCTTTAATCAAGGCAGTCAGTTTAGCCATCTCTGCTAACTTCCATCAACTTTTGCAGCCATTCATCCATTGTGGGAAACAAAGTGTCCTTCCATTTTTGTGCATAAAGAAATCTTGCTGCCGTCAACATATATAGCATCAAAGTTCCATTTTTTTCCTAAGTCTTTTTCCATTAAACCTAAAAGACAAGTTTCTGATTTTATCTTTATATTCACTTTGAAACTCTTCTATATTAGGATATGAGTCCAATATTTCTTTGTCACATGTCCACCATAAGTCATAAAAGGTCCCTTCTTTACTTTTGCATTTCCAATATGCATTTTAAATATCTTTACATTCTTGACTACTTGTCTCGTGTTAAATATTAACAATACATCATCTTATATAAGTTTTCTTTTAAATTATAATTTAGTGTAAATTTTAAACTTTTCATCTATATATTATCCCATTGTTCAAGCATTATATCTAAAGTTTCTTGCCCACTGAATCATGCAGTGCTTTACATATTCATTTTCCAAATTCAAAATCAATAACAATTTATAGACCTTAGCAATAATACGTTCATCACTACCACACAGTAGGATTTCCAATTCATTTTTCACAAAGTTAAATCCATAACTTTTTGTCTGATTTAAATCTTTCAATTGTAAATATGTAAAGCAATGGCAGACATGTCCTTCTGATTCTAACTCCTCCTTAGACTTAAGGATAGGATCATCAAAACTAAAAGATATTATTTTACCATAAGTCCACCAGTCTGGCTTTGCCATCATTTCTTTTCTTAAAAAAAAGCTTCCTGGGTAACATCCAAAGAGGCATCTTCACAAAAAACCTTATTTTATAATTTACTCCAAACTCCTAGGATGGCATATTTAACAAAATAGTTATTAAAATCAAGATTTACTTTAACCTTGTCATACCATAAATAATCATGCCATCCAAATCTTAATTCATGACCTAAATCAAGTAGCCTTTCATTTTGGAGGTTCCCCCACTCTTTTAGCCAGACTAAACAGCAATCATCAAAATACAGTTTCAAATCTGGTAAACCTTCTTTTCCTTAGCATCTTGCAAAAGTTTATATCTAATTCTTGGTTTTTTCCCTTGCCATATAAACTTAGAAATATCCATCTGCCATTGTTCAAATGGAGTATCAGTTGCAAGTATTGGTAACATCTGAAACAAAAAAAGCATCTTTGGTAAAACATTCATCTTAATTACAGACATTCTACCTAATAATGATAAATGCAGTTTATCCCATCTTAGTAAATCCTTTTTGATATCATTCCAAAGAGGCACATAGTTATTTTGAAACAGTTTTGCATTTGTATTTGTCAAGGTATTTCACCTTTTCTCAATCTTAAAACTAGACTTTTTAGTCAATATATCACAGTCCTGAGAGGTCATATTCTTAATAAGCACTGTTGTTTTCTGTTTGTTTATTTTAAAACCCGCTAAAACCCCAAACTCATTTAATTTCCTCATCAAAAATTCTATATTATTTTTTGGGGGTCTTGCAAAAATATAACCAAGTCATGAGCAAATGCCCTAAATTTATAAACTTTTTGATATTTATACCTGGTATTTTCTCATCTTGCCTAGTATCTCTGTTCAAGACTTCTAATACCAATATAAACAACAAGGGAGATAAGGGGCATCCTTGTGTCGTACCCTTTTGAATTTCACATGAATTAGTTAAATCAACTTTAATTACAATTTTTGCTTGCTGTGATGTATAAATAGCTTTGACTCCTTGAATAAAATTCTCCCCAAAGTTCATATCTTCCAAAACTGTAAACATAATAGCCCAATTTAAATTGTCAAAGGCTTCTCTGCATATTAAAGCTGCCTGTTTCTCATTATGGTTTTTGGCAGAAAGCCAGATTGATCTTCATGAATATATGCCTGTAAAATCTTCATTAATCTTTCTGCCAAAATTGCAGGAAAAAGTTTATAGTCATTGTTTAGTAATGAAATTGGTCTCTAATTCTTTATCCTCATAACGTCTTGGACTTCCTTCAGTAATAACACAATATTAACTTCTTTCCAAGTGTGAAGTATCTTTCCCCCTCTGTAATATATTATTCATTATATCCTGAAGAAGTTCATCTTCAAAGCATTTATAATATTGTCTTGTAAGACTATCTAGACCTGGAGCTTTGCCTGATTTCATTTTTTAGTGGCTTCTGATATTTCAAAGTTAGTTATTGAATCATTCATAAGTTGTATCTGAGTTTGGGAGAGTTTAGGTATTTTAGACACATCTAGCTCCTGCTTTTTGTAAAAGTTGGAATAAAAATTATGGAAAGACTTTGATAATATTATTATCTGTTATTACATTATTACCTTCGGAAATGTTCTCAATCATTCTCTTTACCCTTTCCTTTCTTAGTTTATATCTAACCATCTTCCTGGTTTATTTGCAAATTCAGAATATCTTTGCTTCACCTAGTTTAATTTTGTTTTTATTTCTTGTACTGTTAATATAGACAGTTGTTGACGTAGCAATTTAATTTGATGTAAAATTTTAGAGTCGGTAGGTGTCTTTTGCAATTCAGTTTCTGTTTAATTTCATCCAATATCTTTTGCATCTTTTCCTGTGATTTTTTTCTTCCCTAGGCGATGGTATTGTATAAAATAATCCCTCATAACTGCTTTGCTAGCATCCCAAAACAGTCATTAAATTTGTCCCTTTGCCCAGATTATTATCAAAGTATTCGTTTAGTTTCTTTTTACAGTCCTTTACAATCATCTCCTTTTGTAAGATAGATTCATTTAATCTCCATCTATAATTCATACTAGAATTTAAAATAATGCAAACACCAGCAATAGAAAACAATCCAACCAAGGTCCCAAACTTCAAAAGAGCTGACTTTAACAAACTAAGAGAGAACCTAGGAAAAATCCTATGGATGAAAATCCTAAAGGGGAAAACAACCCAAGAAGCATGGGAAACCCTGAAAAATGTGATCACAAAAGCCCAGACCAGCACAATACCACTGAGAAAGAAAAACAAGAAATCCAAGAAGAAACCAGCATGGCTACACAAAGAACTCACTAACAAACTAAAAGACAAAAAGGACAAATACAAAAAATGGAAAGGGGCACATAACTAAAGCCGATTACCAGCAGACAGCTAGAGCATGCAAAGACGAAATCAGGAAAGCAAAGGCTCAGAACGAAAAAAGGGTAGCAACAGAAATCAAGGACAATAAAAAAAGCTTCTTCCAACATTAACAACAAGAAAAAAATCAAGGAAACTGTAGGCCCGCTAAAGGGAGAAGATGGCAAAGAAATTACAGGCAACAGGAAGAAAGCAGAGCTGCACAAAGATCTCTAAAAAAATAAAAGACAAAAAGAACAAATGCAAAAAATGGAAAGAGGGGCACATAACTAAAGCCGATTATCAGCAGATAGCTAGAACATGCAAAGATGAAGTCAGGAAAGCAAAGGCTCAGAACGAACAAAGACTTGCAACAGAAATCAAGGACAATAAAAAAAGTTTCTTCCAACACATTAACAACAAGAAAAAAATCAAGAAAACTGTAGGCCTACTAAAGAAACAAGATGGCAAGGAGATTACAGGCAACAGGGAGAAAGCAGCGCTGCTTAACTCATACTTTGGTCAGTCTTCAAACAAAAAGATACTACAGCCCAGCACACCAAAAAACCACTGCAAAAGACATACCAGAAACAAAAATTAAAATAAGCAAGAAAATGGTAAGGGAGCACCTATCCAACCTTGATGAATATAAATCACCGGGACCTGACAGGCTACATCCCAGAGTTCTGAAAGAGCTGGCAGAGGTTATCTCAGAACCGTTGCATCACATCCTCCATAAATCCTGGAGCACCGGGGAAGTATCAGAGGATTGGAAAAGGGCTGATGTGGTCCCCATCTTCAAGAAAGGAAAAAAAACAGACCCAGGAAAGTACAGACCAATCAGTTTAATATCAATACCTGGGAAAATCCTAGAAAAGATTATCAAAAAACAGATCTGCGAATAACTAGAAGCAAACAAAGTCATAACTAGTAGCCAGCACGGGTTTGTCAAAAATAGATCATGCCAAACCAATCTCATCTCATTCTTCGATAAAGTGACTAAACTAGTAGACCAGCGAAACTCAGTGGACATAGTATACTTGGACTTCAGTAAGGCATTTGACAAGGTAGACCACAACCTACTCCTTTGTAAACTAAGAAAAGGTGGGATAGACAACATCACTACCAGATGGATCTGTAACTGGCTAACAAACCGTACTCAGCGAGTAGTCCTCAATACCACTACATCCACATGGAGAAAAGTAAGCAGTGGGGTACCACAAGGTTCCGCTTTGGGCCCAGCACTCTTCAATATCTTCATCAATGACTTAGATGAGAGAATAGAAGGGGAATTCATCAAATTTGCAGATGACACCAAACTAGCAAGAGTAGCCAACACCCCAGAAGACGAACACAGGATCCAAAAAGATCTTGAACAATGGGCCCTATTCAACAAAACGAGTTTCAGTGTGGAGAAAAGCAAACTCTTACATTTAGGTAGGAAAAACCAAAGGCACAAATACAGATTGGGCGAGACCTGGCTCAAAAACAGTAACTGTGAGAGGGACCTTGGAGTCCTAGTGGACGATCATTTGACTATGAGCCAGCAGTGTGCAGCAGCAACCAAAAAAGCTAACAAAATCCTAGGTTGTATAAATGGAGGCATAGAACCAAGATCATGAGAAGTACTATTACCGCTTTATAAAGCTCTAGTAAGACCACACCTAGAATACTGCAGCCACTTTTGGTCACCATACCACAAAAAAGATGTTGAGAGTTTGGGGAAAAAAATTCAAAGAAGAGCAACTAAGATGATCAGGGGCCTGGAGACTAAAACATACGAAGAATGGCTACGGGATTTGGGTCTGGTTAGTCTAAGGAAAAGAAGAAATAGCGGAGACATGATAGCAGTGTCTGAGGGGCTGCCACAAGGCAGAGGGGGCCAGGTTGTTCACCAAAGCACCAGATGGAAGGATGAGAAACAATGGTTGGAAACTGACCAAAGAGAGAAGCAACCTGGAACTAAGGAGAAATTTCCTGACAGTGAGGACAATCAACCAGTGGAACAGCTTACCCCCAGAAATTGTAGGCACTCCATCACTAGAGATTTTTAAGAAGAGACTGGACATCCACCTGTCTGAGATAATATAGGTTCTCCTGCTCGAGCAGGGGACTGGACTAGAAGACCTCCAAGGTCCCTTCCAGCTCTGTTCTATTCTATTCTATTCTATTCTATTCTATTCTATTCTATTCTATTCTATTCTATTCTAGATTATGATCAAAAAGATTTAGATAAAATACCAACTTTTAGAATTTTATTTGCTAGATTTTTAGAAGTCCATATGAAAAAGATTTATGTTGTTCTGAAAAAAAAGTATATTCTCTATCAGAGCCATTTCTTTGCTTCCACGAATCTATTAGTGCTAAATTATACATCATCTTTAAAAAAAAATCCTTTGGTAGTGTACCCTGGGAGGATTTAATCCCTTTGGTAGATGTTCTATCCAAACCAGGGAAGTCACTCCATTTCAATCCACCAAAATAAGCCAATTTTCTTATGAAAAGAGTAGTAATTGATCCATAAGATATTCAAAAATTTACTTTTATCTTCATTTGGCACATAAAGTCTAACTACTTTTGATTTTATTCCATTAAGTTCAATTTCCACTGCTACAAATCTACCATGTTCATCTGATAAAAGTAACTTGGGTTCAAATTGGGGTTTTATATATAAAACAACTCCATTAATCTTTTTCACACCAGCAGATATAAATATCTCTCCTAATCTTTTATTTATTAAATACTTCTTATCTTGTTTCTTAATAAGTGTTTCTTGAAAACAACTTATATTAACATTTAAGTTTCCTTAAGTAATGATTTTTTTTACTTTCAGATGTGTTTTTTCCCCCATTAATATTCTATATTATAAACTCCATCTTTGGATAAAATAGTAAGTTCCTGTATAGACATCTCAGTATTAACTTTTTGAGATTGATTTACTTCTAGTTGCTTATCAGTATCCATTTCTTCAGCTGGTTCCAGAATTAGTTTATATTTGATCAAGAAGTCCTTAGTTTTTTCTATAGAGTTCAGTCTGAATCCTTGGTCTTGATAATTGAATATCACTCCTTCAAGTTTGTTCCAGCGGAAGACAATTTTTCTTTTCTTTAAGATATCAGTAAGGAAGAAATATGCTTTCCATTTTCTCAAACTCCTAACAGGGATTTCCTTCAGAACAATTATATCCATGTTTTCTAGTCTTAGTTTAGATTTAAAGCAGCAATCCAAAACATGATCTCTCATTGTTCTTACAAAATGGACTAAGACATTCTTTGGTAGTTTTCTCATTGTAGCAAATCTGGAATTTACTTGATAAATTTTGTCTATTTCAAGGTTGAGGGTCTTTTCTTCCCAATTAATCATCCTTGATCTAAGACAGGGGTGTCAAACTCGATTTCATTGAGAGCTGCATCAGCATTGTGGTTGCCCTTGGGGGTGGGGGGCATGGCCAACTGGGTGGGCATGGCCGGGATGGGCATGGCCACCTTGACATCGCTCAAGTCGGGGGGCTGCCTCTGAGAGCCAGGCAGAGTTCCAGGGGTCTTGGGTGGGGCAGTGGGCAGGAGGCTCGTCCTGTGGGGTGAGGCAGGGCAGAGTGGGAGTGCCGCTGCCGCAGAATGAGGCAGGAGGTGGGGTGACTGCTGCTGGACACCATCAGCCCCCACGCACAGGGGGCAATGAGAGCGCGAGGACCGACAGATTCCATCAGCAGCCACAGCCTGCCGGTGCCTCGGCCGATACACTCTGGGGCTCCGCAGCCCACTGCTATCACTGGGTCAGCCCTCCAAGCAGCAGGCGCAGCGGTGGCACCGGCAGTAGATGGAGTCGGTGGGGGAGGCATGTGATGTAGACCACCGGACACGCCTACTCCGTCCCGTCTATTTTTGCTTGCAGTTGGAGAGCAGGTCACCACTGATCATTTTCTCGCCCCCCTTGCGCTTCTTGCCCTTGGCCCGCACGTGGAGCGTGTTCTCGTGCACCCACTGCACCTTGGCCCTGCCGCAGGCAGTCACCGCAACTGAAGCCGCCAGCAGCTTGCACAGGTCCATTAGGCCGCTGCTGCCTCCGGGAGCGGCAGACCAGCCCAGCATGAAGGAAGCAAAGCGGCCGGCTAGGAAGCCCAAGGAGAGGTGTAGAGTATGGCCAGGCCCAGCAGGCAAAAGACGGCTACCCCAAGCGGGGAAAGCCAGATCCCCATTGGCACCATGGCCGCCCAGGCCCAGCAGAGACGGGAGGCACGCCATCCTGACAGGGCCTGGATCCTCCATGATAATTGTGGGTGTCAAAGGGTTGTTGACTCAATCGCAATCTTCCATCATTTCTAAACCTATTATTTTGCACCAGGAGCTTTTCTTGAGTTTCTCAAGTTACTTCTTTCTCCCTGCTCCCCCTGCCCACCTGGTTTCTTTCCTTGTGAAATCTTTTTATCATAATATTTTACGTAGAATTTTATCTTTGTAGGATACTTGGCTTTTATACTCCATTTCACTATTGAAAATAAATAATGGGGAGCTAGAGAAAAGGGTGAATGTTCCTTGCTACTGCAGGAATCCAAAGAAACATCAACAATAGTTGTGAGAAAATGTCCTCTTTTTCTCTCAGGATTCTCTCTTTGTCTCCTCCAGGTCACACTCTCACAAGCCCTCCCTGCCCCTCAGTAGCACATTTTGCATATCCCATACTCTTTCAGACCCATGCCACACTCACACATATACCAACCCCTGCACCCTCTTGCACACCCCCACTCACTGGGGGTGAGAATTACCTGAAGATACGATTCTGCCAGCAAGAACTAGGGGATAATGTATTGACTTTATCTACTCAACAGTCAGCAAACCTCCAGAACTGTTCTCAAGGAACTCGATCTTGGTTCTCCTCAATGAAATGATGAGAAAAATCAGTTTCACATGCATTAGTCATGAATGCACTAGAATCGTGGAAGAATAATATTACTTCAAAGCCATCAGTGAAGGACTTAATGCACTCATTTTCCAAAGAATTCTTTGATTCACTTAAACTCTCTGAATTGCCACCACATAATCTGGAATTGACAATAGGCTGTCCCATCATTTTAAGGAAGAACTTGAATCTTCCAAGGCTTTGGAACATAGATGATCATGAAATAACTCCACAAAAGCCTCATTGTATCAAAGATAAACATTTTAAAATGATTTTTATGATGATGATGATTCCAAGAATTGCATTCAAAAAGGTCATCATCAATGATACAGTGCTCTGGCTATACATAAAGCACAAGTACAATCCATAGAAAATGTGCTGATTTATCAGGAGATACCAGTGTTCCAGCATGGTCAACTGTCTGTTCTTAAGTCAAAGAAAAAGAAAGGAAAACATTAGGAGTATTCTTAAAGGATGGCAGATCAACTAGGAAAGTCATCAAAAGCATTCTGTGTTAAATGAAAATCATCTACTGTATATTTGTTTTGCTATGTGTCTTTAATAAACTGATGTTTTCTTTTCAAATCAAAACAATAGCAGTCCTCTTGCAGTCAGTTTTTCTGTTTAGGTACGGAAATGTCTCAAAGGATGACCCAATGGTCATGGGTGGTCTGGTTAATTTAGAAAGTCATTTTAATGAATTTATTTCAAAAAGTTTTTAATTTTTCTTACAATTGGAGTTACTGGGTTGTGAAAGTAGCTTCATGATTATCTGCTGAAACCATTAACACTGAAAAAAGAAGTAAATATTGTTGAAAAAGGAAAAAAAACAAGCAGTCTGGCCTTTATCTGATGTATCAAACAGAAAAGAGCAGAATACATATTTTTATATATATACTGATAATGATAATTATTCTAATTCATAATATAGTGATAATGCTTTATTTGGATTTTGTGGTTTTTGCCATAAACAGATCCACTTTCAAAGTTAGCAGTTAATATAGGTTTAGAATAAAGATTTTTTATAATGAGGAACAAGTTCATGGAATAATATTTTTTACCAGTTTTCTGAAAATATATAATGGGATTATAAATTATATAAACTTCAAATTAATTTATAATTAATGGCAGAGATACTAGATTGTGGACATTATCCACAAAATGCCTTGGGGGCAGCTATTGAGTTGCCTATATTTTTGCTTGGTTTAAATTCAAATATTTAAATACTTTTTGTGTGATACCCGTGGAAGTTGGATAGAGTTCTTCTTAAATTGAGATCAACAATATCTTTAAATATTTATTTTATATAATTCAATAATGGCAAGTCATTACTGCCAGACAAATTTCATTATAGCTTCTTTCCCTTCATGAATGGTTTGGATGCCAGAAGTTCTTAATTCCAACAGTTACATGTAAGAGGAAGCATTGAGTGACCAAGTTTGATTTTAATAGAAAAGATAATCTTATCAAATGTTAATACTGCATAATCCAGTTTCTTTAAACTTTTTTTTATAAATATATATTTTATTAGTTTTTTACAATAACAATCTTTAGCATTTAGTAAGCAACACGTTGTCTGGGTTTAGATATTTAACATTAATAGTAATACAGCTTCCATCCCTACCCTTTATTCCGTTTTTCTAACCATTTATAAAAAAAATTCCATGTTTGGAAATATTCTGACTTTTGTTTCCCTTTCATTTTCAATGTGAGCCTATCCATTTCTGCACAGTCCAAGATTTTCTTAATTATATCTTCTTCAGGTGGTATTTCTTCATTTTTCCAACATTGAGCAAACGTAATTCTTGCTGCTGTTAATACATGTAATATTAAGTATACACATTCTTTATCATAATTTTCTGAAATTTTACCTAAAAGAAATAGTTTCGGTTTATAGTCTACATGTGCTCCTATCATCTTCTCTAGCCAGCTATGTATTTTTGACCAAAAGTTTTTTGCTTTAGGGCATGTCCACCAAAGATGGTAATACATGCCTGGATTTTCTCTACATTTCCAACAATTGCTAGACATATTTTTAAACATTTTAGCTAGACTTGCAGGTGGTAAGTGCCATCTATAGAACATCTTATATAAATTTTCTTTATAAGTAGCTGCCCTTGTTATTTTATAATTTTTTTCCCATAAGTTTTGCCATTTTTCTAACTACATTGTGCCCAAAATGTTTGCCCAAGTTATCATTGTTTCTTTAACTTGTTCATCTTCCATCTTTAGCAGAAAACTGTACAATTTCTTAATCAATTTGTCATCTGATGACAATAGTATCTGGTCAAACACTGTCTGATCTTTGTAAAAACCATATATTTTTGCATCTTTCTCATATCTCATTTGCATTTGCAAATATGGCCACCATGATAGCTCTATGCCCTGTTCTTCCAATTCTTGTTTAGTTTGTAGTTTCCTAACAGTATTCAAAATATCTTTATAAATCACAAGTTTTTCATAATTAAATTTGAGTGTACAAACGCCTCCATTGTTGAGATCCATCCTGTTATTTTCAGGTAAATTCTCGATTTTATCTTTTCCCATATCAAAAGCAATAAATTTCTTACATAGTGGTTTTGAAAGTATTTATGAATTTTGTTCTTCCCATATCATAGAAATGCATGCCATCCAAGTTGTAGGTCATGTTTTTCTAGGTATAATAGTCTTTTGTTTCTAAGGGTTATCCATTCTTTTAACCATGTTAGTGCAGCTGCTTGATAGTACAAAACCCAATCTGGTAGCCCAAAGCCTCCATTTTCTTTCGCTTCTTGTAACATTTTCAATCTAATTCTAGCTTTTTTCCCTTGCCAAATAAATTTCAATATCGATGCATTTAATTCATAAAAAAAAAATTCTCAATTTTTATCGGTATAGTTTGAAATAAGAAAAGTAGTTTTGATAGAATGTTCCTTTTCACAGTCGCTATTCTTCCCAATATTGATAGTTGTAGATTTTTCCATTTTTCTAGGTCTAGTTTTATTTGTTTTAATAATTTTACATAGTTGTCTTCTTTTATTGTTGCGCACCTTGCTGTTAGATATATCCCCAAGTATTTAACTTTCTTAACTACTTGAAGGTCTGTTTTTTCTGACAATTGGTTTTTTTGTTTCTCTGTAAGGTTTTTAACGATAACTTTAGTCTTTTCTCTATTTATTTTCAGTCCTGCTACTTCTCCAAATTCTTTGATCTTTGCTAATAATTTAGGACTTGTCTCCAATGGATCCTCTAATATAAATACCAAGTCATCCGCAAATGCTTGTAATTTATACTTTTCATCTTTTATCTCCATTGCTTTAATTTTCTGGGTCCTGCCTACATTTCTGTTCAACACTTCCAGGGTTAGAATCAATAATAATGGGGATAGTGGACACCCTTGTCTTGTATCTTTTTTAATATTGAAACTCTCCATAAAATCTCCATTCACAATTATTTTAGCCGTATGTCTATGGTAAATTGTTTGGATTATATTCATAAAGTTTTCTCCAAAATCCATATAGTTTAATTGTTGAATCATAAATTGTCAATTGACATTATCAAAAGCTTTCTGTGCATCTAGAAAGATTAATGCCATTTGTTTCCCTGGATGCACTTCATAATATTCCAATGTCTCTAAAATCATTCTTAAGTTATTCTTTATTTGTCTCTTTGGAAAGAATCCATTTTGATCTGAGTGTATAAATTCAATCAAAAATCTCTTTAATCTTTCTGCTATTGAAGCAAAGATTTTATAATCCACATTTAGTAGAGATATTGGTCTGTAGTTCTTTATCTGGGTCAATGCTGAGTCTTCTTTGGGTATTAGCATAATATTGGCTTCTATCTATGTAGTTAGTAATTTGGCCTTTAATAATACCTCATTACACACTTCTTGTATTGATAAGATTAGTGTATCTTGTAAACATTTATAAAATTCTGCTGGTAGCCCATCTGGGCCTGGTGTCTTGTCATTTTTTTGTCTTTTTATAGCTTCTGTGAACTCCCATCACTATTATTTTTCCATTTAGGATATTCTTGAAGTTCTCTGAGATTTTTGGTTGTTGTTGTTAGTTGCAAAGTTTTGTCCGACCCCTTGCGACCCCATGGACAACGTTCCTCCAGGCCTTCCTGTCCTCTACCATCTTCTGGAGTCCATTTAAGCTCATGCCTACTGCTTCAGTGACTCCATCCAGCCTCCTCATTCTCTGTCATCCCCTTCTTCTATTGCCCTCAATCTTTCCCAGCATTAGGCTCTTCTCCAGTGAGTCCTTCCTTCTCATTAGGTGGCCAAAGTACTTGAGTTTCAACTTCAGGATCTGGCCTTCTAAAGAGCAGTCAGGGTTGATCTCTAGGACTGACCGGTTTGATCGCCTTGCAGTCCAAGGGACTCGTAGGAGTCTTCTCCAGCACCATAGTTCAAAGGCCTCAATTCTTTTGTGCTCAGCCTTTCTTATAGTCCAGCTTTCACAGCCATACATTGCAACTGGGAAAACTATGGCCTTGACTATACGCACTTTTGTTGGAAGGGTGATGTCTGCTTTTTAGTATGCTGTCTAGATTTGCCATAGCTTTCCTCCCCAGGAGCAAACGTCTTTTAATTTCTTGGCTGCAGTCCTCATCTGTGGTGATCTTGGAGCCCAGGAAGATAAAATCTGTCACTACCTCCATTTCTTCCTCATCTATTTGCCAGGAATTGAGAGGGCCGGATGCCATGATCTTGGTTTTCTTAATGTTGAGTTTCAAGCCAACTTTTGCACTCTCCTTCTTCACCCGCATCAAGAGGCTCTTTAGTTCCTCTTCACTTTCTGCCATTAGAGTGGTATCATCTGCATATCTTAGGTTGTTGATATTTCTCCCGGCAATCTTAATTCCAATTTTTGATTCATCTAGCCCTGCCTTTCTCATGATGTACTCTGCATATAAGTTAAATAGGCAGGGCGACAGAATACAGCCTTGCCGGACTCCTTTCCCAATTTTGAACCAATCAGTGGTTCCATGTCCAGTTCTCACTGCTGCTTCTTGACCCGCATATAGGTTTCTCAAGAGACAAATAAGATGGACGGAATTGAAAAATACCACAGTTTTAACAATAGAAGGACATGACTTGCAAGCGGGGTGGCATGCATTCCTATGGGACGAAAAATATAAAATACACAGATACTTTCAAAGACACATAGTTAGGAATGCATTGCTACAGACTTGGGAAAAAATAAAACAAAAACATTACATAAGAATTCCAATGTGGTTATCCCCAACAGAAGCTCTGAAACACCCAAACCTACTGGACATAAATAAGATAATTAGATACAAGGAATTGGTAAACAAACAGGGAAATCTGAAAACAAAACAAGAATTGGAACAAGATGTAGGCAGAGAGATTGACTGGTGGACATTTACACAAATTCAATCTAAATATACAGAGGACAAAAAATCATATGAAATACAAAAGGAGCCGCAAGAATTGGATAAAATTATACATGGAACAGAAATAAAATTAATCAGCAATATATATAAATACTGAGATATAAAATGGAAGACGAGGTTGTCAAAGACACAATGATCAGATGGGCAAAAAATTTCGGATATAATATAGAATTGGAGAAATGGGAAGAAATATGGGAAACAAACATAAAATTGACTATGTCTGCGGCATTCAAGGAAAACCAATTGAAGATGTTCTACAGATGGCATCTTCCACCAGCAAAGCTTGCCAAGATGTTCCAGAACAATTCGCCAACATGTTGGAAATGTAAAAAAGTACATGGAACATATTATCTATGGTGGACATGCCCAGTTGCGAAAAAATACTGGACTAAAATAAGAAGATGGATGGAAGAAATAATAGATCAACCCGTAGACTGGAAACCAGAGATCTTTCTGCTGGGTATTTTAAACAGAAAATATAGTAAAGAAACACGGTACTTAATCCTACATATAACAACGGCAGCAAGAATAGTCTACGCACAGTTCTGGAAAAATGAGAATATACCATCAGAGGAAGAAGTGATAAGAAAAATCCTGGACTGTGCGGAGATGGAGAAATTAACAAAAGAGATAAAAGAAAAGGAAGACACAGAGTACTATCTAATGTGGAATAAGTGGTATGATTGGTTGGAGATTAGAAATAATAAATGAGAATAAATGTGGAAAGGTCAAAAAATGGAAAATATGTGTATAATAATGTATAGTAATAATATGTATTATTTTTAGTATGAAGTACAGTATGAAGGAAGAAAAATGGAAACAAGAAACAATGGGACAACAAAGACAAATATATTTAAAGAAGAATAAAGGGGGGAAATGTAAATAATAGAAGATTATCGTTACAAAATTGCTGTTAAAAAGGAGTATACACTGTGTGTATGTGTGTTATGTTTTGTTGTTTTAAAAAAATAAAAATATTTAAAAAAAAGATGGTCTGGTACTCCCATCTCTTTAAGAACTTGCCACAATTTGTTGTGATCCACACAATCAAAGGCTTTAGCATAGTCAATGAAGCAAAAGTAGATGTTTTTCTGGAACTCCCTAGCTTTCTCCATGATCCAGCGTATGTTGGCAATTTGATCTCTAGTTCTGTTGTGAGTCCAATAGAGGGTCCCAATTTACAGCCCGTTTCTGGCAGGGGTTGATGAAGGCGTTGGACGTCAAGATCTGCCTCTCGTCCGCGCATCATCCCCAAACTGACGGGACCGAGAAGGTCATCGGGATCCTCGAGCAATATCTGTCCTGCTATGTAAATCAGCAGCAGAACAAATGGGCGGACTATCTTACGATGGCCGAGTTCGTATTCAACAACTCGCAGCACACCTCCATGCAGATGACCCCGTTCTTGGCCAATGTGGGATATCACCCCCAGTTTTTCCCTCTTTCGCCGCTAGACTCACCGGTTCCAGCAGCGAATGATTTCATGGCAGAGTTACAGGCGATCCATCGATTGGTACAACGACATTTGGAGAAGGCCAAGGCCGATTACAAAAAAGTGGCCGATCGATCAAGGCGGGATACACCTCCACTAACGGTGGGAGACCGGGTATGGCTGTCGACCAGGAACCTACCGTCAACCCGGGCAGCCAAGAAGTTAGACCACCAATATCTAGGACTGAGGCGTTTATCAATCCGGTCACCTATCGATTAACTCTGCCACGTTCGCTGCGGGTGCATCCGGTCTTTCACTGGTCGCTGTTGGTCCCCGAGCAACCGCCGTGTCCACTCCACCGAGCAGAACCTCCCCCACCAGAACAATGTGACGGAGACAGCGCTCCTGAGTACGAGGTCGCCAGCATTCGGGACTCTTGTTGGCTGAAAGGGCGCTTTCAGTACCTGGTCGAGTGGAAGGGCTACGGACCGGAGGATTTCACCTGGGAGGATGCGACCACCGTTCATGCTCCTGCCTTGGTGACCGCGTTTCATGAACAGTTACCATCCCGAGCGCACCCGGCCCGGCAGACCCGGGGGAAGGGTCCTGCGGTGCGGGATAGTGGTGTGAGTCCGTGCCAGCCAGTGGACCCAGCAGCTGAGTCCGGGGAATCATAGGAAGAGGAGGAGGCGTTTGGAGAGTCATCAGAGTCGGAGGGAGGCTCTGATGAGTTGCAAGACTCACAATCTGATGAAGAGCCTGGCCCCTTCAATCGTGTTTTGGATGAAACTCAGCTGTGTGGGGAGGATGAGTCAGACTCTGAGGATTCACAGCTGGTAGACATTATTGATGCTTGTAAACGAAGGCAGTTAACTAGAGCAGGTCAGAGGGAGTCAATACGACAATTCCAGGGGAGGAGGAGAAGGCATTGAGAAGCCATGCCTTGGGGCTGCTTTATAAAAAGGGAAGGTCTGGGCGATGCTGGTTGCTGAAGGCAATCGTTTGCAAAGAACTTCCAGGGATCATGGTCTGTTTGTTTTACCGTTGAATTTCTTGTTTAAGTCCTGCTCTGTTTGCTTTTTTAACCAATTATCTGTTGGAAAAGTATTCTGTTGTTTTTGTTTTGGAGAAAACCTATCAAGACTGTTTTTGAAATAAAAAGAGGTTGGTTTTTCCAGCCTACTGTTAAAGAGGGGTTTGTTCTTGTGACGCAACAAGGACGAACGTAGGCTGGGACAGAACAAGTTCCTCTGCCTCTTCGAAATCCTGCCTGTACTTCTGGAAGTTCTCGATCTATATACTGCTGGAGTCTAGCTTGTAGGATTTTAAGCATAACTTTACTTGCATGTGAAATGAGTGCAATGGTGCGATTGTTTGAACATTCTTTGGCATTGCCTTTCTTTGGAATTGGAATGTAAACTGACCTTTTCCAATCCTGTGGCCACTGTTCAGTTTTCCAAATTTGCTGGCAAATTGAGTGTAGCACTTTTACTGCATCATCTTTTAAGATTTTGAATAGCTCAGCTGGAATACTGTCACCTCCACTAGCTTTGTTGTTGCTCAGCTTTCCTAAGGCCTATTTCACTTCACATTCTAGGCTGTCTGGCTCGAGGTCAGTGACCACCCCATCGTGGTTATGAGGGACACTAAGCTCGTTCTTGTATAGTTCTTCTGTGTAATTTTGCCACCTCTTCTTAATCTCTTCTGCCTCTGTTAGGTCCCTGCCATTTTGGTCCTTTATCATGCCCATCTTTGCATGAAACGTTCCCTTCATATCTCCAATTTTTTTGACGAGATCTCTGGTTCTCCCTATTCTATTGTTTTCTATTTCTTTGCACTGTTCATTTAAGAGGGCATTCTTATCTCTTCTAGCTATTCTTTGTAATTCTGCATTCAATTGGGTGTATCTTTCTCTTTCTCCCTTGCCTTTCGCTTCCCTTCTTTCCTCAGCTATTTGCAAAGCTTCCTCAGACAGACATTTTGCTTTCTTGCATTTCTTTTTCTTTGGGATGGTTTTAGTTGCTACCTCTTGTACAATTTTGTGAACCTCCGTCGATAGTTCTTCAGGTACTCTGTCTATCAGATCTAATTCCTTAAATCTATTTGTCACCTCTACTGTATATTCATCAGGGATATGATTTAGTTCATACCTGAGTGGCCTAGTGTTTTTCCCTACTTTCTTCAATTGAAGCCTAAATTTTGCAACGAGAAGCTCGTGATCTGAGCCACAGTCAGCTCCTGGTCTTGTTTTTACTGACTGTATAGAGCTTCTCCATCTTTGGCTGCAGAGCACATGGTCAATCTGATATCTATGTTGACCGTCTGGTGATGTCCATGTGTAGAGCCGTCTCTTGGGTTGTTGGAAAAGAGTGTCTGCTATGACCATCATATTCTTTTGACAAAATTCTATCAGCCTGTGCTCTGCTTCATTTTGTACTCCAAGGCCAAACTTGCCTGTTATTCCAGTTATCTTTTGGCTTCCTACTTTAGCATTCCAATCCCCCATGATGATAAGGACATCATTTGTTGGTGTTGATTCTATAAGGTGCTGTAGGGCTTCATAGAACCGGTCAATTTCATCCTCTTCAGCACCAGTGGTTGGGGCATAGACTTGGACTACTGTGATATTGAATGGTTTGCCTTGGATTCGCACTGAGATCATTCTGTCATTTTGGGGATTGTATCCCAGTATTGCTTTTCCTACTCTTTTATTGACTATGAAGGCTACTCCATTTCTTCTGCGGGATTCTTGCCCGCAGTAGTATACCTGATGGTCCTCTGAATTAAATTCACCCATTCCTATCCATTTTAGTTCGCTGATTCCTAAGATGTCGATGTTCAGTCTTGTCATCTCTTGTTTGACCACGTCCAGTTTGCCTTGATTCATGGATCTTACATTCCAGGTTCCTATGGAGAAAAAATCTTTACAGCATCGGACTTTCCTTTCACCACCAGATGCATCCACAGCTGAGCGTCCTTTCGGCTTTGGCCCAGTCGCTTCACTCTTTCTGGCGCTACTAGTACTAGCCCTCTGCTCTTCCCCAGTAGCATATTAGACACCTTCTGACCTGAGGGTCTCATCTTCCAGCGTCATATCTTTTTGCCTTTTGGTACTGTCCATGGGGTTTTCATGGCAAAGATACTGGAGTGGGTTGCCATTTCCTTCTCCAGTGGATCACAGTTTGTCAGAACTCTCTGCTATGATCTGTCCTTGGGTGGCCCTGCACGGCATAGCTCATAGCTTCATTGAGTTACGCAACCCCTTCGCCACAACAAGGCAGTAATCCATGAAGGATTTTTGGTAGCTTAGCATTTTCTATATATTGCCTTATTTTTTCCTGAGGAATTTCTTCTATATTATAGTGTTTCATAAAATTCTTTAATTATTTTTTTATTGCATCGTTTTGACATTGTAGATCGCCTCTCACATCTTGTAACATATTTATCAATTTCTTCTCTCTTTTTTCAGTTTATAAGCCAACCATCTTCCCGGCTTATTAGCATTTTCAAAGAAGTTTTGTTTTGCTCTTTTGATTTATTGGGCCATTTCTTCAGCTTCTGTTAAATTTAATTTGTGTTTTATTATCTCCATTTGTTTTTTAAGAGTTTTCTTTTATGGGTCTCTTTGTAATTCTAATTCTAATTTTGTAAATTCTTATTTTAGCTTAGTTTGTTATTTTTTGTCTTTCATCTTTTTCATCATATAAGTTATGGCTAATCCTCTGAAATATCTTTTGGCTGTATCCCAAACATTTTGGAGTGATGTATCTTCTTTTTTGTTTTCTTTAAAGAAAAATTCCATTTCCTTTACAGCTTTTTGTATAAATTCTTTCTTTCAATAAGGATTGGTTTAATGTCCATCTTATTTTTTTCTTTGTTCCTCTCCACGTCATCTTTATCAGATTATAGTCCGCCCATACGTTAGTTTCTATTTCAATCTCTTGTATGTCCCTTCTTAATTCAGGAGATATCCATATCATGTCAATTCTAGACCATGATTTGTAGCTATTTGAATAAAATGTATATTGAGATTTCTTAGGATTTATTTCTCTCCATATGTCCTGTATACAAATTTCTTCTGCCATTTTTAAAAAAAGCCTTAAGCAAAATGTTCCTTCCTTTCCCCCCCTATTTTACTGCTTCTATAATCTAACTTTCCACCTACAATTGCATTAAAATCTCCTACTAAACAAATATTTTGGTACTCCATTTCCACTATTTTCTTATGTAATCTTTGATAAAATTCTTCTTGTTTATTATTCGGTGCATAAATTGCTAGCATCAATGTCTGGTTTTGATTTATCATTATTTCTACCATTAGAATTCTTCCTTCTTCATTTGAGTAGATTTGTTTGGAGTTCATTGTTTGTTTGATATATAGAGCTACTCCTCTTTTTTTTTTTTGTGCTAGTGAGAAATACAGCTTCCCAATTTTGGGGCATTCCAGAAATTTATAATGTTGTCTTTTAATATGCGTTTCTTGGAGACAGACTATATCCATTTTTAATTTTTGTAATCGTGTAAAGAGTTTTTTCCTTTTTAATGGGGAGTTCAGTCCATTTATATTCATTGAGAGCATCCCATTATCCTTTTCCATCTTCTCTAGTTATATTTAGGTTTTATTCTCCTAGTTCTAGTCTGTTTCTGTTCTTTCCCTTTAGCCCCTTCTTCTTGAATTGTAATTTCTGTTTCTTCATCTTCTCTTTGTTTGGCCCCCCTTTCTAATGCTATCTCTTTCTGTATTCTAAATTCCTCTTCTGGTTGAAGTTCTGAGTTTCCTTCTTTGAGAAAAGCTCTATATCTGTCATAAAATTCTCTTCTAAAGATGGAATCCAATCTATCTTTTTGATTAGTATCCCTTCCGGCATCAGCCATCTAAAGGTCACTCCTTTCTTAATTAGTTCTTTAGTCAATAATTGATATTCTCTTCGTGAATCCCTTATCCTCCTAGGTATCTGCTTCAAAACCATGATTTCTTTTCCCTTATATTGCAATGGGTCATCTCTCACTCTTCTCAATATCTCATCTCTTATTGATCTTTTGACAAATCTGACATGAATCTCTCTGGGGACTTTATTTCTTCTTGCGTAACTTGAGTTAAGTCTATCCCTCCATTTCCTGCTTCCCCACTTCCAGTGCACACCAGCCAACAGTTCTATCATCAGATCAGCACGGTTCTCTTCCTTGTCTTCCATTATATTCTGAAATCTTAAAAAATAAGATGCCTTTTCCATTTCTAAAACCGCTAGTGAATCCTCTAATTCTCTATTTGCTTGCATCAATCTTTGGTTTTCATCTTTTATTTCTTCCATCTTTTGATCGGTTTCTACTGATTTGTCTTCCATTGTCTGGATCCTTTGCTCATTCTTTGAAATCTTCTGTTGGAAGTTTTCCAGTTGGAATTTCAAATCGTGGATTTCTTCCTTCATTTTATCAGTTATCTTTTCTTTCTTCATGATTTCTCTTTGTGTCTTCTTTATGTGAAGTAATTGCCTCCTGAATTAATTGTAATGTGGTTTGCATTTCCTTCTGAAAAGTGTTGTTTTTTTCTTGCTGTAACATTGCGTCAATTGATCTCTGATACACCGGACTGGAGGTAGTAGAATATGGGGCTGAGGATGTTTTTTTGCTAGCTTTAGCTAAATTAGAAACACTCATTTTTGTTCCCACCCTCCAAAGCTTTCTCAGTTCTAATATATACGCAAAGCAGGTCGCTGATACTGCAGCGGTGGCTCTGCCACTCTCTGGAATCCCCTCGGCTGGGCTCCGGGGCTTGCGATCCACCGATCTCCCCCGCGACTTCGCCTGGGCACTGGGCTCGATGTCGAGGCTGGTCTGGGTCATGGTGAAGCGGCCTGGGCCATTGCAGTCGGGCTTGGACTCCCACGAGGAGGAGGGAGCGTTGTCCAGCCGAAATTATGTATCGGGCAACCGGGGCCGCCTCCTTTACGTCGAGGCAGTCAAACTTCAACTTCTCGACTGAGTGGCTGTGGATTGCCGTCAGGTACCTCCATTCTCCAGATTCAATCCATTCTGCTGGCCTCTTCACCTTCCTTGGCGCGGGGGACAGAAGACTGTGGGACAAAATCAGTGGGAAATCGGCTTCGGCAGCTTTGGGAGTACTCCTGTGCTGGGGGCTTTCCTCAGCTCGACCAAGGTCCCCGAGGGTTAGAACTTCTTCTTGCTGCCCTAATTTCTCTGGCTGGGTCGCCCGGGTCTTCTGCTGAGCTTCTGCCACTGGTACTCCACTCCCCGCCTAGGCAGTAGCATGTTAAACTTATCAAGAGCCATGTTTATTTTTGAATAGATGGTGCTTTGATTGTTTATTAAGGTAGTAATTAGGAGGATATAATTGAAATGGGAAGGGGAATCCACTTTTTTTTAAATGAAGTGCCTGCTATAAGCATTGTCTGCTTCTTGGTCCTGTGTTTATCATACAATATATCTGATCCATATTTGTTGAAAGTATTTGTATCTTTCTTTTTTACTGCTAGTTTAAATGGCTGTTGATACTTTAGAGCTGTGTAGAATCCAGTGTGTACAGCCCATTGGTGTGTAAAACACAAAACCTGATAGAAAAGCTGCAGATGTTGAGTTCTTCCTAAAAGGTTGTTTTTGTAGAAAAGAGAAGAGCAACTAAAATGATCAAAAGCCTGCAGACTAAAATATATGAAGAACGGCTGCAGGACTTGGGTTTGGCTAATCTAAAGAAATGAAGAAACAGGGGTGACATGATAACAGTATTCCAATAGGGCTGCCACAAAGAAGAGGGCAACAAAGTATTCTCCAAAGCACCAGAGGACAGGACAAGAAATAATGGTTGGAAACTGACCAAAGAGAGAAGCAACCTGGAATTAAGGAGAAACTTCCTAACAATGAAGACAATTAACCAATGGAACAGCTTGCCTTCAGAAATCGTGACTGGTGGTTTTTAAGAAGAGACTAGACATGGTATAGGTTCTCCTGCTCAAGCAGGGGGCTGGACTAGAAGACCTCCAAGGTACCTTCCAATTCTGTTGTATCCTGTCCTGTCCATATGAAGCCTTCACTGTTAAGCACATTATAGCTCTTCTGGGTAGGGAAGTGATGTGTCATTGGTATGCTAAATCAGAAAGGATAGTATGTCTTTAAAACATGTCAATCTGTAGTTTGATCAGAATAAATGTAATTATTAAAATAATTATTTAAATTTAAACACCATTTTTCTTATGCTCTAGAGTTAGAGCTGCAGAATTAAAATTGAACCATGAAACCGCTTTGAAGAAAAAATTTTTTGTATTTTTTGCTAAAAAATTATTTTAGCAAACCTAAACTGTATTTACAGCTTTGCCATATACTTTGGATAGTTTGGCACATATAGCATGAGAAGCTGTATCCATTTTTCAGGTTTTTTTAAATACAATGCCAATTCTTCTAGGAGCAAAATTTGAGTATTTTATGCCAAGTTTATTTCAGTTAGGAAGATCGTATACACACCTTTTACTTTCTGTCTGTGTCACTGGCTTCTTCCCCACCAGAACCTGCCTAAAATACATATTTCAGTCCAGATACAAACCTCCCAGAATTGGCTGTTTTGTACACAGAATGTTTCCTGCATCCCTATTATTTATATATTCAGATTTTAAAAAGGGAGAATTTGGAAATGTCAGCCTAGCATTTTTATTTATTATTTACTGTTCAGGTTTATATGCTGCTTTAACACAACCTGCTTCTAAGTGGCATACATTCCAGTTCAGTAAACAGTTTTTTTTTAAAATAGTAAAAATATTACACCCAGTATAACAATACATAATCACATCATATCACATGGAAGAATACATGTACCAAAATAAAAGACTGTCTGTAAAACCATATCCTAGTGCTTTCCTAAATATTAAAAGAAATATTAAGAAAATTAATTGGCCTGAGGGATGATTATAGGAATTTTAGGTTAATAAAGTCTCCTTTAAGTTAATTGTGGCTCTTAGTTACCTATCGCCCATGTAGTTTTCTTAACTATAGTGTGACATAAATGTGTGCTAGATCTCATGGGGATGGTGGAAAATTGTCTAGAAAGATCAGATTTATTTTAAAAAGACATTTTTTAAAAATACTTTTTCATTATTTTCATTTTCAAAAAACAATTGTTATGTAAGAAATTGAAAGAGCCAATTGAAAAAGCCAAAAGGGGCAAATAGTTTCAAAATACCTGTGTGTGTGTGTGTGTGTGTGTGTGTATTGAAAATTAAATCTTATATGGGCACCATACAACAGATTTGAATAAAAGTGACAATTTATCAAATAGTTCAATATGTCAGATATTAAAACCAAATAATGACATTAATCTGTGACTATACAAGGTAGAAAAATAATTGCAAATAATAGCTTGTTTTAATAATGGATATAGAGCAATTATAGGTAGTCCTCAACTTAGAACCATTTGTTTAGTGACTGAAGTTACAACAGCACTGAAAATAGTGCCTTATGACCATTTTTCACACTTAAAAACTGTTGCAGCATCCTTATGGTCACATGATCAACATTTGGATAGTTGGCAACTGGCTCATATTTATAATGCAGTGTCCTGGGGTCATGTAATAATCACCTTTTGTGATCTCTGACAAGCCTAGTCAATAGGCAAGCCAGATTCACAACAAGCGTGTTACTAACTTCAATCAATCACTCAATTTTTATTACTGCCTTTAGAGTCAGACAAACAGATAAAAGCTTTGAGAGGCGATCTAATGAATACAAATGGGCTCGTTCTTCAAAAAAAACTGCAATCAAATGGTCTTTCTTATTCCAAATAATATATTTAATAATAGAGGGAGAACTATTTGATGATTCAAAGGCACTCTCATGGAAGGTTAGCTGGCAAAGGAAGAAAGTCAGAGTAAGCCTGAAGAAAATAATGGCTTTGATTTATTAGAGGGGATATTATATTACTAATTAGAGGGTTGAATATGGTGGAAAGTAGATAACTTTTAGAAAATAAAGTAACATTATAATTGAATAGCTAAGATGTGTAACAAGACTATTAGGCTTTGGTATGAAAAAGGGAGAAGTTGAGATAAGGGAAATTGTGATCACCTAACAAAATATTTGGAAATCATAAATAACGGTGGGTTTTTTTGTTTTGTTTTTTCTTTTTCTTTGAATATTGATGGGAAATTAAAGTTTATGTATAGGCTAAAAAGTATTGATAAATGTAACGAGTGTTTTTACTTAGTTGAAAATAAGAATTTTGTTTGCCCAATGCGAGATATTTATGTATATTACTGAATTATTGGTTAACCCAGATAACACTTATAATGGTTTGGACTTATTAGAGGGGATATGGTATTATTAATTAGATGGTTTAATATGGGGGGAAATGGATAGCTTTTAGAAAACAGAACAAGACTAAAATAGATAAGATGTGTTTTTGGAATATTAGACATTGTTATGAAAAGGGAAAAAGGGAGAAGTTGAGATAAGGGAAACTTTGGTCACCTAAATATAAAACACTTGGAAATCATAAATAACAAATGTTAATTTGAATATTGATGGGAAATTAAAGCTTGGGGGGGGGAAACAATAACAGGACATTGATTGTATATAATGCAAACGCAATTAAGATATGTATAAGCTAAACACTATTGATAATTGTAACAGATGTTTTTATTCAGTTGATAATAATAACTGTATTAGCTTAATATGAGATAGTAGATATTAAGGGAAAAAGAGAGGAAATATCTGATGTTGTAACATGAGGTTTATACTAAAGATTTATGTATGCAGTTGAACTATTGATTAACCCAGTCATCATGTTGTTTTTTAAATACTCAATTGTAAAATGAGAAAATTAATAAAATATTATATTAAAAAAAGCTTTGTAAGTTTCCAGTTTCTGTCTTGTTTTTTGCAGCTCATTGCTAAACTTTCTGACCCAAACTTTTTTCTGCAGCTGCTCAAGATAAAAGGATGCAGAGAAAGTTTCTTTGCTTGCTTCCTTCCTTCTTTTCCTCTTATCTTCAGCTTAGAGTCAAAGAAAGGTTTTTAAAAGGGATAGAGATAGGAGGGCAGAGGTGAGGAGTTTAGTTTTAGTTCCCTTCCAGCTTTTCTTTCTATTTAAGAAATGTGGCTTTCTGGGGGAGAGAGGGGATTAAAGCAAAAAAAAAAAGTTATGGAAAGCTCATCCTGAAGCTGCCACCTTAATGTGTCTGATTTCCCAAAGGCTAGCAAGAACCAGGAGAAGTTTGCAGTCTCCTGACGGCCATCTGATCAAAAAGTGCATTTTCTTCAAGGAATTGTCAGAGCCCTGAAAATGGCAGCTGCTTCCAGGAGGCATGGGTACCAGGCCCAAGCACTGCAGGATCTTATCAGGATGGGATGGAAGGAAAAGAGAGGTAGGGTGGCACTGCAGCATCCCTGCAACCAATTGTAAAGGCAAATGACCATGGGAGTGCTGCAGCCATATAACTTTGAAAGAGGTCGTATGTAGTTTTGAGGATTCTGTTGTAACTTTGAATGTTTGTTAATTTACCTTTCATATCTAGAGGACTACCTATAGTGGCGTAAGTTCCATATATGGCTATTCTGGATATTGTTTCTTTCCAAAAGGAAAGAGCCTTGATCTCTTGAAGTATACTGTTCAATGAAGTAGTGTGGACCAGCCTTACCTGTGTAATAGAAAGCATGCACTACAGAAATATAACATCAATGGCTCTTAGCCAATAACAACACTCTGTGTGAATGTGGAGAGATACAGAGCCCAGCCCATCTGAATGTCAGTGACTACCAGAAACATGTACTGATAATGACTTATTTTTGGCCAACGACAAAGCCAAAAAGATGGCTCCATTCTGGCTGTTTAAAGTTTGATCTAGATATGGATGAAGAAGAAGACTGCAGAAATCTACCTTGAGGATTCAGTGAAAGAATGGGAAATACCCTCCCCAGGCTCAAAAACTCAAATCTTCCTATCTCCAAGCCTGACCTGATGAAATGCACATATAAATTTCAGAGTTATTTAAATAGCCCTCCTTATGCCTCCTTTTTCCTTACAGAAGAACAAAGTTGGAAGGGACCTTGTAGGCCATCTAGTATAATCCCCTGCTCAAGCAGGAGACTCTATACAATTTCAGATAAGTGGCTGTCCAGTCTCTTCTTGAAAGCCTCCAGTGATGAAGCACACACAATTTCTGAAGGCAAGCTGTTCCATTGGTTGGTTGTTATCACTGTCAAAAAAATTCTCCTTATTTCTAGGTTGAATCTCTCCTTGATCAGTTTCCATCCATTGTTCCTTGTCTGGCCTTTGGAAAATAGGTTGTCCTCCTTCTCTCTTTGACAGCCCCTCAAATATTGGAACACTACTATCATGGTCACCACTGGTTCTTCTCTTCACTTGACTAGCCATGCCCAGTTCTTGCAACAGATCTTCATATGTTTTAGCCTCCAGGCCCCTAATCATCTTTGTTGCTCTTCTCTACGCCCTTTCTAAAGTTTCAACATCTTTTTTATAGTGTGCTGACCAAAACTGGATGTGGTATTCTAGGTGTGGCCTTACTAAGGTTTTATAGAGTGTCCCAAATGTGCTTTTTCACAAGGCAACTGGAATTTCTTGTTTTTCTTTGAAGACGTTTCTTGTCTTCTTGTTTTTCTTTCTTGTTTTTCTTTGAAGACGTTTCCTATTCAAGAAGCTTCTTCAGCTCTAACTGGATGGTGGGGAATAGAAGGATTTATACTTCTTGCAGACAACTGGTCATTTGCATTCCAGTTGCCTCATGAAAAAGCACCTTTGGGATAAACTATGACCTGGATGACTGAGAATCTCCATAGACGTTTTATAGAGTGGTACTAATACCTCATATGATCTTGATTCAATCCCTCTGTTAATCCAATTTAGGATTGCATTGGCTTTTTTAGCTGCCTCCGCAACCTGCTGGCTGATGATTGTCCACTAGGACTCCAAGATCCCTCACAGTTACTGCTATTGAGCTAGCTTTCATTTAATCTGTATATGTACTTCCGGTTTTTCTAGCCTAAGTGTAAGAGTTTACTTTTCTCTACTTTCCTGGCAGCGCTGTTCACTCATATCAACTCCACTGGTCATGTTGCAGAGGATTGGGGCTTGGCAATTGTTGTCTCAATTTTTAAAAAGAGAAAGAGAGACGACCCTGCTAATTACAGACCAATACGTCTGCTAACTATAATCAGCAAACTACGCCAAACACCTCCAAGATAAATTAAAGGAGTGGCTGGATCTTGAGAACTTGATTGCTGAAGAGTAAACTAGGTTTAGAGAGGCACCATAGATCAGTGCTTAGTCCTCCATCATTTGATTGAAAAATATGCATCAAATAGATCTGTATCATTATATAGATCTGTATCTTATATAGATCTCAAGGCAGCTTTTGATACAGTTACCAGGACTAAGCTATGGGAGAAGCTGGAAGCTGCTTCGATTGATCATAGGCTTCTTCATTTGTTACATGCCTTACAGAATGAAACATCCTGCAGCCGCCACCTTCTCCACCAACTCTCCCATGGCTTGCGCCATGACCGGGCAGCGCAAGCCTCCCCTGCTGCCACCTTCCGCCAGCCCTCTGTCGCTGCCACTGGGGAGAATGGGGAGGGCAGTGGCTCTGCGCAGTGATGCAGAGCAGAGAAAAGCACATACTTACCGCCCTGCATCGCCCCACGTCTCTCTTCTTCGTTCTGGAAATGGCAGCCCCATTTCCTGCCGCTTCTCCTGGTGCTGCTGTAGAGTTTGGCACACCACTGCCCAGCTCCTCTCTCTTCCTGAAAGCATTTCTTCACTAACTTGCTTTCCAGCTCCGGCACGTTTCTCTCCTGCTGCAGGGAAATGGAGTTTGTGGGACTAAAAAAATTTCAGTCAGACCTTCCAACTTCTCGGGAGATCTTTTTTTTTTTTGCAAGAAGTTGGAAGGGGAGTGAAAGGGAAGGTCACCGAGCAAGGAATGGCCTGGCTGGAGGGGCCTGAAGTAAGCGGGGTGCATGGGAAGCTCCACCCCCTCCACCTGCCTTGCCTCATTGTGACAGCGAGGTGGGACAGAGTGGGCAGGGTTCTAACGGGCCTTGTTGTGTCACTGCCACATCACCAGCTGTCCCATTAAAGTGAATGGGACTGTCGGTGAGTCAACAGCGGGTCAGAGGAGGAGCCACTGCGGGACAGAGATGACAGTTGCTCTTTAAAAAATATGATTTAAATTGAGTTGATTTAAATCAAGTCTTTTTACTAGTGATTTAAATCATGATTTAAATCAAATGCACCCTGCCAGAAAGCATTCTCGCTTGCACATTGCCATGCGCTTCCATTGACCATCTGCACGGCAAGTATAAAAAGATACCATTGACTGAAAGACTCTGTTTCTGTGGCTCAGGAGAGGTGGAGACCATTGGACACATACTCCTTTGATGCTCTTTTTATAGAGATATTTTAAAAAAACCATATCCTCCCAATAATTGATAGGTATCCTGACCATTCCGACACTGCTTATCTCCAGTGCCTGCTTAAGCACGAACAGGCTGTGATTACAGCACAGGTGGCTAGATTCTGCACAGCAGCATTGGGATTCATTGGAAACACGTGATTAATCCACCATAGCTATTTTACACAACTAATGTAGCAAACCCTTTTGCATTACTACTCTTTTGCATTTTAGTATTTAATGACTACGTGCCTCATAGTTTAAAGATTGATATTATAGTTAGGCCATGTGTTTTGCTCATATGTAACTGACATATTGTGATTTTAATGTAGATTTTATCTGTTATTTATTATTTTATTCTAGAATTTTTAATTGGATATTGAGTGTTTTTAACTTTTTCTGGTCTTTGGTCTTTGTAATAAATTTACTTGACTTAATTTGACTTTCTCTATATTGAATTTCATTTTGTTAGATAGGGACAAGTGTTCAAGTCTGTCGAGATCCACCTGGTTCTTGAGCCTATTATCGAGGTTGTTGGCTATTCCTGCCAGCTTATATCATCTGCAAATTTGATAAGTTCCCCTTCTGTTCTCTCATCTAGGTCATTTATGAAGATATTAAAGAGTACTGTGCCTAAGACGGAACTTTGTGGTACCCCATAGCTTACTTCCCTTCCTTGGTTTTTGTGATGTCATTTTAAGGAGATTAAAATATGGCTATATCAACAATCAGAAGTAGATCCAGGAGGGCTGAGTACCTTGGGGAGACCTGAACATTTATCTCTTTTTTCCACTAAAGAATGTTCTTTTAGTGTTTCATATGTTTTAGAGATTATTAGATACTTTGAAATGCACAGATGCATGTGTTTAGAACAGCTGTGACTTCAAACTATTAATCCACTAGTAAGTGAAGGTGCTAGCATAGAAAACGAGACTATAAGTTCAAGGCCTCCTTTATGCATGAAAGTTGACTGGGTGACTTTGGGCCAGTCTCACCAGAACCCATCTCACAGAGTTGTTAGGAAAATGGGAGGCAGAAGTATTAGGTATGACCAGTACCCTAAGCTATACATAAAAAGGTAGGATAAAAATAGAATAGTTATAAAAGGCAGCTTTATCTGGAGCAGCTTACATCCTGCAATAATACCTTTACTACTATCAAACATCTGCCTTTCCTAGGTCCTTGGGAAGTCTTGATAGGTGGATAGAAATGCTAAATCCAGTCTAAACATCTGGCACACTGTGCAACAAACCATAATAGAAGCATCTTTTTCATGCTTGTAGAGAATCCAATATTTTGCTGTTCTAAAAAGGTTCTATGTTTCTGGAACACCTTGAATACATTTTTAAGCATAAAGAGTCTAGTATTTTGATGTTTATGTTTATTTGACAACGAGTAGGAGACAATTCTTTTATAATGCTTGTGTTCAAAGGAATCCTTTCTACTTGGATTGAGCGTTTGGCATCTGCACTATTCTTACTGTGCTTTGTTTTGTTTTTAAATTTTATTTTATTCAAATACAAATAATACAAACATAACACATATAAATCTAAATAAAAAACAGTATAAAAAATACAAATACTACAGTGCACCCACACCCCTGGAGACCATTTTTATTACTTATATTTCTTCTCATATAACAACTAACAATATACAATATATTTCAATTGTGCCTTTATCCCCTCCAAAACAGCATGTATTCTTGAGCAGGTTTATTCCCTTTGCCTTCCACCAAGACTGTTTTTATAAAATCATCCCATATTTCATTATAATTATTTACTTTAATTATCCCTTTTTTAAATTTAATTTCTGTTAATTTATCATTTATTGCCATATTCCATATTTCATTATACCACTCATTTCTTTGAATATCCCAATTCCGTCTCCAATATTTAACCATCACTAATCTAGCTGCCATTATCAAATTTACAATCAATTCCTTTTTTGCTTCATTTATATCTTGTTTTTCCACCAGTAACTAATGCGATCCTCGGTGACATATCTAAATTTACCTTCAAAAGTTCTCTAATTTCCCTAAACACCATGTCCCATATCTTTTGTGCGCTGTCACAATCCCACCACATATGTTTATATGTTCCAATCTCTTTCTCGCACCTCCAGCAAATATTTGTATATTTAACATCTATTTGATTTAATTTGCGTGGTGTTAGGTACCACCTCCATATCACTTTATATCCATTTTCCTTAACTAACTGATATATTCTTACATACTCTTCTGTTCCAAATATTTTTCCAATCTTTATCGTTTATTTCTCCTAAATCTGTTTCCCAGATTAATTTTAAACCTTTTGCCTGATCTTCTAGTTCAGTTATTATTCTATATATTTTCCCAATTCTTCTTTTACCTATATATTCTTAATTTTCCTCACTTTCTTTTATAATCATTTCAAATTTTGTTAACTGTCTTATCTTTCTCCTCGAATTTTTCTTCCATTTTTATCCATTTCTCTAATTGTATTAAATTCAACCAATTTAATTTAGTATCTGATAAAACATTCTTTTATCTTGTTCTTCCAGTCTTCCCATTTATATATCTGATTTTTTTTTAATTTACTAATCCAATCTTTCAGTTCAATCTTAGGGAATTTCTCCATTTCTACTACCGGTATTAAAGGAGAAATTTCTGACATTAACCAATATCTCCATTTATCCCATAATTCTATCAGGTTTTTTTAAAAGGGATTTTGAATTCTCTTAACAATTTTTTAAATATCTTTTTTAAACCAATATGTTTCTATAGGATCGCCTATTTCCCTTAATTCCTTCAATTCTATATCGCTCCATAATAAATCTATATCTGCTATAATATCTGGGACCACCCTTAATTGATTAGCTACCCAATAATTTCTAACATTTGGAAGACCCAGCCCACTCTTTTTTAATGGTTCATACCATAAAGCTTTACTTATTCTTGCTCTCTTGCCTCCATTACAATACACCTCCATCAATCTCTGTATTTCCTTTAATTCTTGATCTGAAAACTTAATTGGGATCATCCAAAACAAAAAGTTAATTTTTGGTAAAACGTTCATTTTTATTGCTGCAATTCTTCCGAACCATGATAATTTTACTTTTCCATATTTATCCATTTTATCTTTTATATCTTTCTTTAACTTCTCATAATTTATCTTCTTTAATTCTTGAATATTTTTTGGAATGTCAATACCTAAATATTTGATACTATCTACTATTTTTAATTTATATTTTTCTTTCAATACATCCATTTCTTCTTTACTATAGTTATATAACATCATTTCTGATTTTTCCCAATTTATTTGCAATCCACTATATTTCCCAAATTCATTCAAATATGAATATACCCTCTCTATAGTAGCTGTGGGATTTTGAAATATTAGTAATGTATCATCTGCAAATAAATTTATTTTTGTTTTCTTACATACACCAATTCTTTCAATCAATGAATCTTTCCTAATTGCATTTGCCAAAACCTCCATCAATAATACAAATAGAACTGGGGATAAGGGGCAACCCTGTCTCGTTCCCCGGCTTAAGGTTATTGTCTCTGTAACACTTATCATTTATGACTATTCTTGCCTTATTCTCTGAGTATAGTTGATTTATCACCTTTCTAAAAAAATTTCCAAAGCCTAATTTCTCTATTAATATTTTCAATGTAGGCCATTCCACACAATCAAAGGCCTTAAAAACGTCTAATGCTAATAAACCAGCCTTTAATTTTTGATTATTTATGTAATAGCTTAAATTTAATAACCTTCTTAATACATCTGACATTTGTCGGCCTCTTATAAATCCACACTGATCATTTTTAATATAATTCTCTATAAATGTATTCAATCTATTTGTCAATATTGCTGTAAAAATCTTAGCATCCTGATTAATAAGGGATATTGGTCTATATGATCCTGGATTTGTAAGATCTTTATTAGGTTTCGCTATCAATACTATCAGAGATTGCTTCCAGGAACTTGGAATAATTTCCCCTTCCATTATTTTATTAAACATTAACCTCATCTTCGGCACCAATAATCCTTTAAAATTTTTATAATATTCTGCGCCTAGTCCATGTAACCCTGGTGCTCTACCTATTTTCAATTTATTAATAACTTCCAGTATCTCCTCCTCTTCTATTTGTGATTCCATTATTTCTTTACCACATTCTCAAATTTTACAGTTTAAATTCTTTTCTATATATGCCTGACTTTCATTCACATTTATTTCCTTTCCCTTATATAACTTTTCAAAAAAACTTCTGAAACATCAACAATTTTTCTCTCATCATGTTACATCTTTCTCCCTTTTTGTTCTTTATTACTCCAATCAGGCTTTTTGCCTTTTTAACTTGTCTGGCTCTAGCCAACATTCTAGAATTTTTATTACTGTTTTCATAAAATTCCCTATTTAAATAAATTAGATTTCTTTGAACCTGTTCTAACTCAATATTTTGCAACTCTTTTCTTTTAGCTGATAATTCTAACATAATCCTATTCTCTCTACTTTCTATATATTTACTCTCTAGTTCTTTAATTTCCTCCTCCAACCTTTTTATATGTTTCTCTTTTTGTTTTTTTACATTATAAGAATATTTTATCCCTAAACCTCTTACCACTGCTTTCATTGCATCCCACATTACACCTATATTACTACCTTCTTCATTTATAGTCCATATGTCTTTTAATTCTCTTTCCATTTTCTCTAAAATCTCTTTATTTTTAAAAATCCTCGAATCCATTTTCCATCTACTTGCCTGTTTATAATCACAATCTATTTCCATTTCCATAGTTACCATTGCATGATCTGATATTTCAATTATTTTTATCTCTGCTTTCGTTATTTTAGATATTTCCGATGTTACAAATATATAATCTATTCTTGTAAAATTTTTATGTCTACTAGAAAAATATGTATAACTTTTAATTGCCATGTAATTCTCTCCAAACATCTTTTAATCTATTTCAATTAATAAATTTTCTTAAGTCTGTATTATTATACTTTATTTCTGCTTTTGATGGATTAGATTTATCAATTCCTATATCCATAACCATATTATAATCACCTGCCATTATCACATAACCTTTTTTATTTCTTCTATTTCTTTATATACCCTATTATAAAACTCAAATCAAAGATTTGTATTAGGTGCATACAAATTTGCTAAAGTGACCTCTTGTCCATAAATCAAGCCTTGAATTATAAGAAATCTTCCCATATCACAGGGCTTTTCAACCTTTTCACCGATTGTACCACTTTTAGGATATGGCAATATTCGAGTACCACCTAGCAAGATGTCAAAAACTTGATGACCAAAAAAAAAAACCCTGTTCAAAGTTGCAATTGCACTGAAATGACTTATGACCATTTTTCACACTTATGACCACTGCAGCATGCCCAGGGTCATGTAATTTATATTTGGACGCTTGGCAACTGATTCATATTTATGATGGTCACAGTGTCCCAGGGTCATGTGATCCCCTTTTGCAACCTTTTGACAAGCAAAGTCAATGGCAGGGCTGCTGGTGGCCAAGTGCTATGGCGGGACTTCCTTCCCTGCCTCCCTCCTTCCCTGCCTCCCTCTTTCTCATGCCCACCTCTGAAGGAAGAATTTGAAAAAAAAACCCCAATATTTTCTCTCTTCCATATATTCATCAAACAACGAAAAGCCTCCAGAGACAGAAAAGACAAGCTGCTGAGTGAACTAGCTTAAAAAGGCACATTCCCCTTTAAGAATTAGCTACTGGCTAGAAAGGAAAGTTAAGGAGCCGGCAGCCGGCACTTAAGAAAGAAAAAAAAATGTAGTAGGTACTGGTTGCTGGCTAAGGCAGCCTCCCCAAATGGCACCATTCATAAGTAAAGGAATGCTACAGGCAAAATCCATTCATGAGAAAAATACTTCAAAATCCCTTGCAGCAAAACTTACAGCTAACAATAACAGAGCAATAGAAGCTAACACAAGACATCAGCCAAATAGAAATTGCCAAACACTCCTTAAGGACACAAAGCCCCCATTGCACAAATCCCAGAACTTCAAAGTCACAAAAGCACATAAGAATACTTCCACTCTCCATCTCCCTCCCTCCCTGTCTCACCTCCAGCTGATGCTATCTTTCTTCATTCCTCGTGGAAGGCAACCCCTCCTCTGCTGCATTTCTTGCCTGTTTGTTGCTGCCAGCACAGGTGGCTGCCACAGAAGTTGTAGATTGGCTCATGGCCGGCCTGCTTGGCCTGCTTGATCTCCTCTCCTCTCCCCCCCCTCCTCCTTCCCCTTCAGTGCAGTTAGAGCTGACTCCACCTCCTCCCAAGGCTGCTTCTTTTTCTCTCTCTCCCTCTCCCGGCCCAAACTGCCTCCTTTTATAGCCTCTCCTGTCTCCGCCCCCCTCCTCCTCCTTTCTCATGGGGGGGGGTGAGCCGGAAGTGAGCCTGGGGCCTTTGCCTCACCCCAGCCACTCTGCAGCTCCAGAGGACTCTCTCATAGTCTGCTCTGGCTCTTTCCCTTCCCCACTACACTTGGCTAGGCAGGGCTGCGTACCACCTGCCACTTGTTAATGTACCACAAGTGGTACGCGTACCACCAGTTGAAAAGCCCTGTCATATCATCCCTTTTTATGGCTTTTATCTTAAATTCACATCTTTTAGCTACCATGATTGCTACCCCTCTTGCTTGTGATGTACCAAATGCCTTTTCATATACATCAGCCCAATATAACCTAAGTTCATTCACCCCTTCTTTCTTTTGATGTGTTTCTTGTAAAAATACAATATCTATTTTCTCTTTGTTAATTGATTTTTCAATTCTTGCTCGTTTATATTTTCCCCCCAAGCCATGTACATTCCATGTAGCTACCTTCAACGATTTCCCCATCTATTCCTTATATTACATATTCCCTTTGGTCTCCATATGTGCTCTAACATAAATCTTACAAAACTAAAACTACAAAGTAAGCATATTGTCCCAAAACATAAATAACCTTTTACCCATCCATATACATATATATTGTCCCCCTTCCCTTCTTCAGGAGATCTTCCTCCTCTCTGCCGCTTCAGGCCTCTGGGGGGGGAGGAGCCATCCCTGCACAGACTTTGGTCGCCCACTCCACCTCCCTTGACCATCTTTACCCTTAATTTCTACACCCAAACATATATTATAACATTACAAATACTTATATACTATCTCTACAACGAACTTTTAACTCCTGTTGCTTCATCCAGCTTCCCTTTCTCCTGTAGATCTTCTTTATTGATGATTCCGTGCTCCCTTAATTTCTCCATCGCCTGCTCCTTTGTTTCAACTCTGTACAATCTTCCACCGTAAGAAAATCTCAAAAAAACTGGAAATCCCCAGCTGTAGTTAATGTTATTTTTCTTCAATATTTGACAAACTTGATGCATCTCTCTCCTCCATTGTAAAGTCTCATTGCATAAATCTGGAAAAACTTGTATCTGATGCCCCCCAAACATTATAGACGACATGTTTTGCAATTTGCACATCAATTGCTCTTTTTTTGCGTATGACCAGAGTCGCACCACAATATCTCTCGGCAATTTTCTTCCCAACCTTTTTGGGCTGACTCTATGTATTGCATCAATATCATATCTTGTAAAGGGGACATCTGGGAAGATCGAGGTAGCCCAATCCAGTACTGCTTGAATCAATTTTGCTTCATTTTCTTCACTTTTCTCCGGATATCCACGTATACGTAAATTTGATCGGCGCTGACGATCACATATCTCAATCAAATCCTTTTTCACCTGATGCATCATAGTTGTCTGACTTTTTAACACCTTATCATGTTCTCCCATCTGAGTCTTCACTTCTGTAATATTTCGTGTCATATCCTGACTTTGTTTCGCCAGATCTGTTATTCTTACATCCATCTTGTCCATTTTATCTTTTATTTGCTTCAAATCCTCCTCTATATTTGTCTTCATTTCTTTTATATTTATCTTCATTTCTCTTAACTCTTGTAAGAGAATATCAAGTTTATCTGGTTCAGTCAGTGACTTCTGAGGCAATTTTTTCCTCACATCCATTTCTAAGGCTTTTTCCACTCGAATCAGATGTAAATCTGAAGGTCTAAGGCCTGCTTTGGGTCTTTGCCAAACACTTTCTGCACTTTGGCTGCGTTTTGACATCCAACCACCAAAAAGAGCTCTTAACCTTCTAAGAATTTTTACACAGTCTATAGTCCATACACGTCACTTCCTCCCTTTGTCTTGTCCTTATCAACTTATCTCCGTGAAAGCGACATGATGGAAATAAAAAAAATCCAAAGGCAGCAACTATCTTTATTACACACGCCTTATCAAGGCTCTGTCTTCAAGGTGTTTAATATTTTCACTTTCTCCAGATCTCAACAGTTCGACTGGAAGGAGGGAGTAACAGGCCTTCACACTGTACATACTGTATACTTATAAATCAGCTATTATCTTTTCGGCTGTACTCCTTTAAACTCTCTCCAAATTCTTTCTCCTATCAGTCTTCAATCATAGGACCCCTCCGCTCCCAATCAGCCTTCAAAAGCCTCTCAAGTCTCTTAATTAAACGTCCAAATTCAGAGCTTCTCTGGGAGAATGTCCAAAACCGAATCAAGGGAAGCAAGGGAAGTAACTCACGTTTCATAATCTCTTAAATTTTCATAGTCCTTAATTGGGTATTATATTTCTTAATCAATTCTCTTTGATGGTCCGGAGGAGGCAGAAATTCAGCGTCTGTCGTCCATTCAAGCTAGCTCCGCCCCTGTTTTGTTTTTAGTTTAGTGAGTCAAAAAAGGCAAAATAATGCAGTCCTTGAACTATTTTTTTTTTTAATCCTGTGGTAAAATAGATCCAGGTAACACTTGTTGAAGATCAGGAGCTTGTATAATGTTGAAAATATGTCTGTTTTGAATTTAGGAGAAACCAGCTCCATTCAAACTATTTGGCTTGAATGTTCTATTTCCTTGAAAAGAAGGCAGCAGCAGAATACATGTGCAACCTACTCACCTGACTTTTAGGGAAAGAAGAGAAGGAGAAGAAAGAAAGGGAGGGAGGAAGGAAGGAAGTTTTAACTTACCAGGCAGGTATTCAACAGCAAGTAGTAATCGTCTGTCTGGACAAGGGTTTATTATTCAAAACATCTCCATGTAGATAATGTGGGGTATCTAATTTAAGGGCCAGAATGCTGACGCAGCTCAGTTCTCAACAAAGCCCAGGAATATCATGATTGGCTATGCATGAAGAGGGAATGGGTGAGTCATGGAATTATGATAGTGGGTGAGTCTTAGTAGCTCAATGCCACTCCAGTTCAGATGGTGTGGTAAGTTCATTGGTAGGTGAATAAGTGATTGGAAGTCCTAAAGAAATCAAAGAAATGTCATTGTACAACTGGGGTTCTAGATCAGGGGTCTTCAAACTTGGCCCTTTTATGACTTGTGGACTTCAACTCCCAGAATTCTGAGAGTTGAAGTCCACAAGACATAAAAGGGCCACGTTTGAAGACCCCTGTTCTAGATACTACCTTTGGGATTGTTCTTTCTGCTGGAAGTTCTAGCCTTATCTATCTAGTTCAGGTGGTCCACCTCAGAAGCCAAAAGATCTCTCCATTAGGAAAGAAAACATCTCAAGTGAAAGAATTGCCTCAGACATGATATCCTATGTGTTGCAGAAATATGCAACTATCTGAGAAGGAGATAAAGGGAGCTCCAGCAGATGAGGACATCCTGAGTAAATGAGTATTGAGGCAGGGTATGTTGAGCAAGCATCCATCTCCTCCTGTCCCCTTCACACTTCAGTGGATCTTTGCAGCAATTTTGGCAGATGTCTTTAAAAGTGTTGATGATAATCATTATATTAAATGGCAAGATGATCTTGCACAGTCAGTTTGGAAATAGTACAACTATGTCTGATACTACCTGTTTCATAATTGTGGCCTCACTTACTGTGAAACCCAGAATGAAGTCTGCTCTGACAGGCAGCTTTTAAGCACATAGTCCATCTGTTATATGAACCACATCTAGCACTTTGATATGAAGATGCATCTATTTGTACCTGAATCCTGCGGAACGGGAGATGCTGGTTGTTGTTTTTTTTATATATATATATAACAAGTTTTATTGAATTTTTTTTAATTTTACAGCCAAGTGCTTAGGACTCATCGTGGAGATAGGGCACTCCATAAAACAAAATAGAACATATAATCATACATAAACAATTTAGGTTACTTCTTTAAAATTTCCCTCTCTATTTTATCTATTTTATCAAATCAAAAAAACAAAACAAAATTATCAATAATATTTCCACCCATTTTGAGCTTAATTAACTATTAACATATTCCAATTGGCATTACATAGACATATAGTGTACAATTCGGGTATCCATATAATACAGACCATATTACTCCAATTATTCACTTTATATTTCTCAATTAAATTCTATCTCTTATGCTATTCTATTTCACATACATATTTTATAGACGAATATAACTTTACGTTTTTAAACCATTTTACATTAGCTTAAGTTATTTCTAATTATTTCTAAGCTAAACATATAGCTATTATATATATGTATATTTTAAAATTTCTCCACTATATTCTATTTCCTATACTCTTATCAAACATTTTTATAAGTCAATCCAATCTTCAATCATTGCAAGTAAAAATATCATTAATATTTCACCAATCTCAATACAACTCCTTTAGTTTTAACTTTTCCAGTTTTCCATAGCTGCCATTCCAAATCATAATCAAATCCATAATTCAGATCCATATTAGTCAGACTAAAATCTTAAACCTTAAAAATCTCAAAAAATATTAGCTCCCTTGAAATCTCTAAAAACCATTTTACCCGTCAAATAAAGTTTTAACACTCATTTTTAAACCTATTTCTAGCTTTCTTTTTATGCCAAGCAGGTTTCCACAATAGGGCCTTTAGCTCCACCCATCTTAATATTTGATTATATACATTTTCCCACAGTTGCGTCTGATCATAGTCTTCTTCTCTTTTTCCCAATATTGTCTGCACTATGTAATCAGTCTTAGTCAGTATGGTGATTATTCGTTGTTTGTATGTATTGTCAGCATTTTTAATGTCTCGTATTAGTCCATTTCTGTTGTTTTTAAATCTATAGATGTTTCAATTGAATTCTGCCTTTGGTCCTCAGAAATCTCCGTCCTTTGTATATAAGGTGTAACATCTTCCTCTTCAGTAGATTGTAGATATAAATCCTCCATCTCATTAAGTTGTAAATCCAATTGTGTATCATGATCAGTTGGAGTTTGAAATTCAGTTTTTAACTCTGAACCATCCTCATTCCTAAGTGTCCTGAAATGTTCTCTTAATTCTTCTCTCATTTCCAAGATTTTTTCTAATATGAATCCATAATTAAGCTGTGGATAGGATTCCATTCTTCTTCTCTCTCTTTTTTTTTTCTATAATAAAAGTACAGCAATGTCTGGGCATAGCGCCAAGTTCAGCAGTTCAGCTACCATGGTTACAATGTTACGATAAGGCTTTCTGGGCTTCATGCCAATTTCCGGGATACATTGTAACCCTCCAATCCACATAACTCCACCCAATAGCCAAGGTAGTTTTTTTTCCCCTTTTTAAAGTGAATAAAAATGTTCAGAAGGGGGGGAGGAAAGAAAAACACTCCACCCCCCTCCCTAAAAATTTCCACTTAAACTGAAAACAAGCAAATAGAGAGAAAGAGTCACAGTAAGGCTTTCTTCTTCTTTTTTTTTTTCAGGATCCCCCGAATTCCAGCAGTTCAAATACACAATAAAGATTAGTTACTTTTTTCCCAAGTATTCAAACGCTGCTTTTTCAAGGGAGGGAATAGTTTCTAGAAGCTTTTCATAGGAAAGTAAAGAAAATAACAAGAGGGAAGGAAAGTTCTCACCCGGATCTTCCACGGTGGTTCCTTATGCTTAGATGTTGCTGTGACTTTCGGCTGGAGCAGCTAAGTGATCGGCCATGTTACTGGCCGATCTTTTCCCCGTTGGCCCAAAGGTGATTTCTCGGACCGCAGAGGGAGCTGCCGCTCCCTCCGCGATCGACGAGTGCCCTCCTCCACGGTGGTTGCCCCTCCAGGGCGACTTTCGACCCTGTCCAGGGTCTACCGGCGGGGGGAAACCGGACGGCAAAGAGAACAAGTTCTTTGCACGACCGCTGGCGCTGCAACCGGAAGTCCGGGAGATGCTGGTTGTTAATAGCAGATGGCCCTTTGCCTTTCCCCAATCATGCCAGTGCACTGGAAAGACAACCTATGTTGTTTTCTTGCTGATAACTGCTTTATCCATTGCAGTACTACAGCTCCTTTGTTTTTCAGTATACTGGTCAAACACGACCAAATCTAGCATATGCTAGGGTGTTGCATCAAGTATTCAGTACTGGTACTATCCAGTTGGGATAGTTTTTCTCCAAATTGTTGCTGGGACTAAGCTGATTCAAAGCAGGACTCCTTTTATAGCCAAGAAGCAGACAATGGAGTTTCTGCAGAGTACTTAAGTTAGTCGGAACATCATCAGTCCTGGTCCCTCCAAAGAGAAATAAGGCAGTTATTTTTTCAGGTTCTCTCTAACTAGTTGCTTGGAATAATGGCTTCAAATTACAGGAAGACATCCCTGCTACATGTTAAAAAAACCACAGCTTTATATTGATAAGAGTAGTTTAAAGATGAAACCTGTGATTTAGAAACATGTCTTTTACTGGAGGCTAGTTCAGAGATAGGGATGCTTTATTTTGGTTTGTTTCACTAAGCAAGGGACTGAAGTTGATTGCTTAAATCAGGGGTCCTCAACCCCTGGTCCGTGGACCAGTACCAGGCCGCGGCATGCCAGCAAGCGATTCATACAAACAAGCAAAGCCCCATCTGCGGGATGCAGGCAGCACACAAAACCATGCCCCCTTCAGTCCACAGAAAAACTTCTCTCCACGTAACCGGTCCCTGGTGCCCAAAAGGTTGGGGACTTCTGGCTTAAATTGGGAACTACAATCAACAGTGAAGATCATAGGGCAAAGTAACATAGCACTATCATATCTAATACTGTATTAACACAATAAGCTAAAACCTGTGATGAAATAGCTGCTTCCCTTTCTTCTTGAAACTGAAGAAGATGAAATAAACCTCCACTAAATGGCTTTTTTTTATTTCAGTCAGCTGCTCAGATATTTTGTTGGGCTCACTTTGTAAATGTGAAAAACCTATGCTAATTAATTTTTAAATTATATAATAAAGCATTTAATTTGCACATAATTAAAACATTTTCTTGCCCTGTATAATATTTTCCTATACACACACACACACACACAAATTTGGTATGAATTTTAGAACTACCATATCTGAATTGCCAGAGTCAACTACTGGATGGTGCAAAGTAAATTTCTCATTATTGTCACCTAGTGTGAGATTAGTTACTTCAGATATTTTCATTTGCAGTGTCTACATTTACTGGCTTTAGGCCATAGAGGCCAAAACTAATGACAGTTGCTAGTCCAGAATTTCTTGAGGAACATGAGAAGGGTAATCTAAAGCATGACACTGTTTCCTGTACAAAATAGAAAAGTGCAATAAATGTAATTATTTTGATTGGTTGGAAAACTCTGATTAAATTTTAAATAACTTTTAAATACAAACACCTAACTTCTTCTCCAATTAAAAATTCATGGAGAAGAATAGAACCAGTATAATTGCAAAGATGAAAAGGGGGGGGTGCGGTTTGGTGACAGACTGTGCAATTCCCACCAGATGGAACTCTAACAAATGGATTGTATATCCATGGAATATGTATTTACATGAAGTAGAGTTAAAAGATGAATCTTAAGATATCAGGTGCTGTCTGAAATTAAGCAATGTTCCAAAAAGCTTATTGGAAATAAAGTATTAAAAATAGAAATAAATAAAAACAAAGCCTTTATATTCCTTCAGGTTACATTTTGAGGAATAACAACTTATTTAAATCTTGAGGATCTAATCCCAAGACAACCAATAAAACGAGGTAGAGAGTGATGGGATGGAAGAAAAACTCAGCTACAAATTAGGAGGTGTAGGAAGCATATCCAGGGTCAGCCATAAAGAGATGCCTATACACCAATGCTCAAAGTTTGGGAAACAAACGGAGAGCTTGAAGTACTAGTACACAAGCGCAGGTATGATACAGTTGCCATTACTGAAACTTAGTGGGATGAAACTCACAGGCTATAAGAAACAGACCTAACAAAAGAGGAGGTGTAGTTGCATTATATATAAGAGATCACTACATCTCTACAGAAATGCATAAGACCAAGAATGAAAGCCGCCTAGAATACATGCAGGTTAATATAAAAGGAAGAAAGAAGGCCATTGCCACCCAGCCAAACAGAAGAAGTAGATGAACTTTTTGCTAATCATGTAACAAATGTATGTTGGAAACACACCACAGTTGTCATGGTTCCAATAGATGAGACCAATTAAAAGAACTTCAAGGCAAGGAATTCTTCCTCTAAGAACATTTTTATTTGGCTACAAAATAACGGCACATACAAAGGTGAACCCAAGACTAAATTCCCCTCCCCTTGGTTACAAAGTTGCAAGTTGCAATTCCCACCCCAATTTGCTGTCATAAATCACATTCACCAGTTGTTAGAAAATGCGGGCACTCCTCCCAGCTCTCCAGCCCGCCAAAATGTTATCAGCAATGACCTTGGTTCCCATACATTTGAATTATTTTGGCTAACTGAGAACTACATCCCCCCCTCCTTCTTCTAAACTAAATATGTGGCAACGAAGACAAAGTGAAAATGGCTTCAGTTCGGTTTGTCATAATGTTGACATTCGGCTCCCCTTAAAAGAAAGGAGAAATCCTGCAAATTAAACAAGAATAAAAATTAAGAATCCCCTTTCGGTTTACTTTAATGTTTATCATAGAAATTGCGTATAAGTCTGTCAGCTTTCACATCAATACTCTTCACCCAGGTGGCTTCTGAAAACGGATATCCCTTTCCCTGCACTAAATATTGCAATTTACCCTTGTATAATCTAACATCAAGAATATGCTTTACTTCGTAATGAGTCTCTCCAGCCACCACAAGTGTGCCAGGTGCTTTCTTAGGAGGGAGTCTCAGTGTTGATTCTCTGAAAGGTTTTAACAGACTGCAGTGAAACACTGGGTGGATCTTTCCTAAAAGATGGTTTTAATTCAACAGTGGCTGGGTTTAAGATCCGCACTATGGGAAATGGTCCCAGGTATTTTGGTCCCAATTTTTTGCTAGGTAACTTAAGTCTTAGATACTTTGTAGAAAGATAAACCTTTTTCCCCACACGGAATGACTTCTGAGGTGTTCTTATCAGCTTGCTTTTTGTAAACCTCTGAAGTTTTTGTTAAAGCTTTCTTTGTATTGTCCCAAACACTCCTCCAAGCAGACATCCACTGATCTAATGTTTGAGAGGTAGGGGGATCCTGGGGGTATTCTGGCATCGGAATAAAATCCCTTCCAGTGGCATCTTGAACGGCGTAAGTCCGATGCTGCTGTGTACTGTGTTGTTGTAAGCCACTTCAGCAAAAGGGAGGAGATCAGTCCAATTTGTCTGTTGGTAATCTACATAGCATCTAAGATACTGCTCCACCATTGCATTCGCTTTTTCAGCCACTCCATTCGAAGAGGGATGAAAAGCCGATGACATATGTAGACCCAATCAGCTTGAGGAAATCCCTCCAAAATCTAGCCGTAAATTGAACTCAGAAATTATTCGTTTTGGTGCACCGTGCAATCGGTAAATATGCTTGAGAAACAATTTGGCTAGTTTCTGGGCAGATGGGAGACCTGAGCATGCTATAAAATGAGCTTGCTTTGAAAAAGGGTCAGTCACAGTCCATATTACCGTATTTCCTTTACTCTCCAGTAATTCAACAATAAAGTCCATAGCGATCTCTTCCCATGGCTGAGAAGGATCTGCGACAGACTGTAACAGCCCAGGGGGCTTTCCTGGGATCCTCTTCATGGTAGCACAGACTGCACAGCTTTTTACATAACTCTCCACATTTTTCTTTAAGCCTGGCCACCAAAATTGCGTCCGAACTAGGTGTAGTTCTTTAAATATCCAAAGTGACCAGCTTGTTTAACGTCATGACTGCGTTGGAGCACTTGGAGTCTTGAGCGATTCAGGCAAATATAATTTCCCTCCTCTCCAAGCTAACCCATCCTTATGGGTTAGGATGGTTTGATTTTCCTTGAGCCATTTGTCATTTTTCACTTCTTGCTTTAATTTCTTTGTCAATGGGTCGACTGGGTTAGGGGACTTCATATGTCATTGTTTCCCAGGGTTTATTTGAGAAATAACTTGAGGTGGTGGCATAATAGAATCTATGACTTGTTCACATTGGCTTTTATATTGAGGCAGTCTAGAAAGGGCATCAGCTAAGAAATTCTTTCCACCCGGTATGTATTTTAGGGTAAAGTTAAAACGATTAAAATATTGCACCCAGCGTACTTGTTTGGGAGACAGTTTACGGGAAGCTTCAGTGCCACTAAGTTTTTGTGATCAGTCCATACTTCAAAAGGCGCCTTGCACCCCTCTAGGAAATGACGCCAAGTCAATAAAGCCCATCTGATTGCAAAGGCTTCCTTCTCCCAAACGGCCCACCTCCGCTCTGTGTCAGTGAGTTTTTTTGAAGTGTAAGCGCAGGGTTGTAAATTTCCTTCATGTTTTTTTTGTAACAGCACTGCCCCCACATCCACATCGCTGGCATCAACTTGAATAACAAATTGCTCCTCAGGATGAGGATGTTTGAGAATTGGTTCTGCAGCAAACAGTCTTTTTAAATTTTCAAAAGTGGCTTGGTACTCTAATGACCAGTGTAGCGGTTGACCTGGTCAGGGTTTACCCCTATCTTTGCCAGTTTTTAATAGTTCTGTAAGGGGCAAATCAATCTCAGCAAATGAAGGGATAAATTGGTAAAAATTAGCAAATCCCAAAAAACTTGAGCTGTTTCCGAGTTTGTGGGGGCTGCCATTCAATCACCACTTTTACTTTAGCTGGATCCATTTCAATGCCTTCGCTGGAGATTCTGTAACCCAGATAATCCAAACGTGCCTGATGGAACTCGCACTTTGAGAGTTTGGTGTAGAGTTTAGCGTTCAGCAGTTTTTTAGTACTTCTCGTACTAAAACTGTATGTTCTGCCATAGTTGCTGTATAGATTAAGATGTCATCAAGATACACCAAAACCCCTTTATATAAATGATCATGCAGCACCTGGTTGATCAGCTGCATGAACACAGCAGGAGCTCCTTGTAATCGAAAAGGCATGACTTTGAACTGATAACTACCCAGGAAGCTGTTGAAGCCAGTTTTCCATTCATCACCTTTTCTTACTCTCATGCGATAATAAACCTCTCTTAGGTCTAATTTGGTAAAAATTCGTCCTTTTGCCAGGTGGGCTAACATGTCCTTCATTAAGGAGAGAGGGCACACGCTAACAGCGGTCAGACCTTTAAAATCAATGCAGAGTCTAAGCGATCCATCTTTTTTCTCTTTAAAAAGTACAGGGGCAGCCACTTTGGATTTTGCGGGTTCAATAAAACCCCTCGCCAAATTTTTATCAATCTATTCCCCCAATTCTTCCACTTTGAGGGGGGTCATTGCATACATCTTCGGCTTTGGCAAGTTAGCCCCTGATAGAATTTCAATGGCACAGTCATTGTTTCTATGGGGGGGGGGGTAGAATGTCACATTCCGCCTTGCTAAACACTTCAGCCAAGTCTTTGTATTCGCTGGGAATGAGAGGCACTCCTGGCAGGGGATTTGCCACCGCTTTTAGTGTCTCAGATGGCGGTTCTGCTATCCCGCTGGCGTAATTAGAGGGGTTGGGGGATGACGGCCCTATGGGTAACCTCAGGGTTCTCATCCCCTTCTCCCACCATATTAGAGGTTTCCACTTATTCCAAGCAAGCTAATCCCAAAATCACTGCTTCAGTCATTTTTGGGGCCATCACAAATCGGATAAACTCCCAATGTTCCCCCACTTCTAGTCGCACTGGCTCCGTTAGGTGAGTGACTAAAGCTCCGCCCATTAAGGATCCGTCTGCCTGTTCAAACCTCATGGGGGAGGAAAGCTTTTTTGCTCTGATGCCCAATTTGAGGATGGTAGGGAGGCTGATCAAGCATCATGAACACCCAGAGTCTATTAACACATGTAAGTCCATTCAGGCGCCTGTCTTAAGGACTAAGAGCTTAGCAGAAAGGGAAAAAGGTGGAACAGGCTGACTCACCATTGGGTCGTTCTCTCATCATCGCTGTCATACGGAGCGGGTGAAATGGAGGCTTCAGTCGGGGCCTCGGCCTTCTCTCAAGTAGGGGAGATGACTTGAGTGGCTTGCTCCTGGTTAATCCACCTTGATTTTTCTCTGGTGGACTGTGAGCTTCCTTTTTGTTTTTTGTTTTTTGCTGAGGGAAAGGAACTGGACAAACAGCTGCTCAGTGGCCCAGTTGGCCACATCTAAAACACTTGATCGTCGGTCCAGATGATGCCTTTGGAGCTCCAGTTGTCCCAGTCAGTGGGGTTCATTGGGGAAGCGGACGCCTCATCGGATCTGGCCTCGGTCCAGGTCTAGGAGTCGGTGGGTTCTTTTTTTTTTTTTTTTTTAATAACAAGTTTTATTAGTTTTTGTTTGTTTTACAGCCAAGTGCTTATAACACATCGTGGAGATAGGGCACTCCATAGAACGCAACAACAAATACAATCATACATATACAATTTAAACTGCTTCTTTAAAAGTTCCCTCTCTATTTTATCAATAAAAAAAGAAGGAGAAAAAAAAAAGAAAAAAAGAACACACAAAAACAAAAAACAAAAATTTATCAAAGATATTTTCACTCATTTTCAGGCTTAACCAACTTTCAAATAATCTATTTCAATTTAGTCTTGCATAAACATATCGTATACAATTCGAGCATTCCTAAAATATCTCTATTTCAATTTATATTTCTCAATCAAATTATATCTCTATTCTATTTTATATATATTTTAAAACCATTACATAAGACAAAATAATGTAATAATGTTATAATAATAATAATAATAGGACAATAATTATTTCTATCATAAACTAATAATATAACCATTATATCTTAATATTTCTCAACTATATTCTATTTCATATATTCTATCCAATATTTTTATAAATTCCTCAATTGTTTCAATTTAGTCCATTTAATACCTCACTGATTACCATTCAATTCTTGTAGGTAAAAGTATCAATAATACTTCACCAGTCTCAATCTCGATCTGACTCCTTTAATTTTAGATTTTCCAGTTTTTCCTATTGTCATTCCAAACCAAAACCAAAGTAGCCTTAGAAATCTCAAAAGTATTAGCTCATTCAATGTCCAAAAGCCCTTTTTACCCATCAGATAAGATTTTAATTCTCATTTTTAAATCTAATTCTAGCTTTCTTTTTATGCCAAGTAGGTTTCCACAGCAGGGCCTCTAAGTCTTCCCATCTTAGTGACTGACTAAAGGCCTTTTCCCACCATTGAGTCCAATCATGTTCTTTTTCTCTTTTGTCTAGTGTTGTCTGTACTGTCATGTTGTCAACATTTTTGGTGCCTCGTATTTGGAAGTCCAATCCTGTTGCTTTTAAAGTTGTAAATGTTTTAGTTGAGTTCTGCCTTTGATCATCAAAGATGTCCATCATGTGGGATGTGTCCTCTTCCTCTTCAATAGATTGTAAATGTATTTCATCCATCTCATTAAGTTGTAAATCTGATTGTATATCATAGTCAATCAAAGGTTGAGTTTCAATTTTTAATTCTAAGTCCTCCTTTTTGCTAAGCATTCTGATATGTTCTTTATATTCCATTCTCATTTCCAGAATTTTTTCTAATATAAGTCCATAATTAATCTGTGAGTAGGATTCCATCCTCTTTTTTTTTAAAAAAAGTTCAGCTTAAAGAATAAATTGCAGCATTATAAAATATAGAGTCCACACAGAGATATATTTCCAATCAAAGATAGCAAAACGCCAATAGTCAAGTCCAGCACAGAAATAAAGAAAGCAACAAAAATCCCAAGTAGCAGTCAGTTGTTATGTTGTAATCCAGTCTGGGCATCACGCCAGAATCAGAAAGTGGGAGTTCAACTAGAGCGAGTTACAATGTATCACATAGTTTCTGGGCTTCCTGCCAAGTCCCAGATTACATTGTATCCAAAACAGTCTACGTAAATCCGCCCAGAGGAGAGAAAGTTTTTTAGGCAATACTATTCAGGAGGGGGGGAGGAAAAAAAAACATTCCACCCCCTCCCTTAGGATTTTCACCTAAACTGGAAATAAACAAGCCGAAAGAGAGAGTCACAGTAAGGAGTTTTTTTTTTCCGGGATGCCCGAATTCCAACTGCTTATATAAGCAAAGTGAAATAATAAAAAGACAATAAATATTTTTCCAAGCCCCGTTTCCCCGGTGATCAAACGCTGCTTTCTCAAAGTAGGGAAATAATTCTTAAAGCTGTTAGCAGGGAAATAGGTAAAGTAACAAGAGGGAAGGAAAGTTCTCACCCGGATCTTCCACGGTGGTTCTTTTTGCTTAGATGTTGCTGTGACTTTCGGCTGGAGCAGCTGAGTGATCGGCCATGTTGCTGGCCGATCTTTTCCCCGTCGGCCCAAAGGTGATTTTCTCGGACCGCAGAGGGAGCCGCCGCTCCCTCCGCGATCAATGAGTGCCCTCCTCTACGGTGGTCGCCCCTACAGGGCGACTTTTGACCCTGTCCAGGGTCTACCGGCGGGGGGAAACCGGACGGCCAAGAGAACGAGTTCTCTGCACGTCCGCGGGCGTTGACACCAAATCCGGAAGTCGAGTCGGTGGCTTCTTGTAGTGGCTCAGTTTGATATCTAAATTCACGGCCAAGCGATACCACTCATGGAGTTGATCAGGGATCCCCTTGTAGATGCGTACCTAGAATAGGTCTGGGTCCAGACCGGACTTGAAATGATGAAGTAGCGATCGCTCAGGCCACTGCACAATTCTGCCAGCCACTCTCCGGAATTCACGCACATATTCCTTCGCTGGCTGACCCCTCTGTTTCACTTTGTGAATGTCCTTTTCAGCTTGCAGGGCTATGGAACCATCCTCGAACCTGGTCCTTAAACCTTGGATGAACAGGTTGTAGTCTCATAGCTCAGGTGCTTGTTCGTTGTACAAGCTGTTCAACTACTCTGCTGCCTCCCCCTCTAGGTTTGCCGCTATCACATCAACCATAGTGGCAGGGTCTGGATAGGCATTGGCATTCCTGTTCATGTGGGAGCACACTTTATTCAAAAAGAAAGTTAACTTCTCGGGGTCGCCATCAAACGTGGGTTTGAAAGGGGCTGCTATGGGTCGCTGCCGATCTAAGAGAGCCTGTAGCAACCCGTACTGTTGCAACTGATCTCATGGGAGTCCTGCTGCTCGATCAGCTCTTGGCAGGGGCCCTGGTGTGGCACTGGTGACGTTCGGGGCTGAGTCGCCGGGGGTGTAGCTCAGGACTAATTCTGTAACAATGACTGTCTGGATTAGCATGATGCCGAGATCGATCCGGACTAGCCCGATGTGGATATCTATCAGGGCTATCCGGGTATCAGCGACAATCGGGGCTTGCTCTATGCTGATAATGTTCAGGGCTGATATGGCGTGGGTACCGGTCAGGGCTCGCATAGTGGTGGTACCAATCGGGGCTAACATACTATTGCCGATGGTCTGGACTGCATAGCGTTGACGGCAATCAGGGCTGGCAGGCCACCACCGATGGTCGGGGCTATCGCGATGCTGATGGTGGTCTTAGCTTTGCCTCCGCACTGGACTCGAAGTTAAAGCTGGTGGCTTTGGTTGGGGGGAGGCAGCCCAGGCCCCAGCTATGGGGCTGACACTTCACCTGGATTGGGGACGGTCTTGGGGGCGTCTGTCATCCTGTTCACTGGAAAGTAACTGACGGGTGACCTGCTCCTTTCCTCCCATGTCCAATCCTTCAGACTTCTCTCTTAACCACTCAACGGACTGGCTCCGGATTGCAGTCAGATATTTCCACTCACCCGACTCATCCCAAGGTTCTAGTCCTTGGCGCCTCTTCGATCAGGAGAGCACGATTCGGGAGAAGCAGTTAGCGGTAATTCAGCTTCAGCGGCCTTTACTGAAGAAGTGTCTCCGATAGATAGGACTCCTTCCAACAGCAACAATCACTCCAACTGGATCTGTCGTTCCTTTGGTCTTGCGCCACCTGCCGGAACCACCAAAGTCACACTCTCTATCGGGGCAACGGCCTGCACCCCATCCGCTGATGGGGTAGTTGTAGCTTCGAGTCTAGTAACAGGCTCTTCCTTTTTCTCCATCATGGAATCTTCCCTGAGTCTTTGTCGTCCTCCCAAGGCTTTGGGTAGGCAACCGGAGCTCAGGACCCCGTGGTAATAAAATAGTTTATAGTCTTGGGTTAATGTCATGGTTCTGATAGATGAGACCAATTAAAAGAACTTCAAGGCAAGGAATTCTTCCTTAAAGAACATTTTTATTTGGCTACAAAATAACGGCACATATAAAGGTGAACCCAAGACTAAATTCCCCTCCCCTTGGTTACAAAGTTGCAAGTTGCAATTCCCACCACAATTTGCTGTCATAAATCACATTCACCAATTGTTAGAAAACGCGGGCACTCCTCCCAGCTCTCCAGCCCACCAAAATGTTATCAGCAATGACCTTGGTTCCCATACATTTGAATTGTTTTGGCTAACTGAGAACTACATCCCCCTCCTTCTTCTAAGCTAAATATGTGGCAACGAAGACAATGAAAATGGCTTCCGTTCGGTTTGTCACAACGTTGACAACAATAGTAATGGGGGTCTTTAATTACCCTAACATTAACTGAGAGACAAACTACAGCTTGTGGGAGTTTGAACAGGTTCCTGACCAATCTAGCTGACAACGTCATCCAAAAGGTAGAGGTGGCAACTATTGGGACAGCTATACTGGACCTAATTCTTACTAATAGAGAAGAAATGATAGAGTTGCAGGAATTTTGGGGGAGAGTGACCATGTCATATTAAAATGCAATATAATGCAGACACAAGCAAGAACTTAACCAAACCAGTGTCTTAGGCATTAAAAGAGCTGAATCCAACAAACATAGAGCTTGGGAAGGATTCCATGGATGAAAATTTTAAAGGGGAAAACAACTCAAGAAGCTTGGGAAACTCTGAAAAATATTATTATAAAGCCCCGGTCCAGCACAATTTCACTGAAAAAGAAAAATAAGAAATCCAAAAAGAAGCTGGCATGGATGCACAAAGAACTCTCTAGTAAACTGAAAGATAAAAAGGATAAGTATAAAAAATGGAAAGAAGGACACATAACTAAGGCAGAATACCAGTATATAGCCCAAATCTGCAAATTTGGTCAGGAAAGCTAATGCTTAGAATGAAGTAACACTTGCAACAAATGTCAAAAATAATAATTAAAAAAGTTTCTTTCAACATATAAAAAAGAAGTCAAAGAATCGGTCCGTGAATGGGAAAAGATGGCAAGGAAGTGATGGTCAGCAGGGAAAAACAGAGCTACTAAATTCTTTCTGTGCATCTGTCTTCACACAAAAAGAAAAAAATAGCCCCAAACTACCAAAGACAGAATCGTAAAAGGTAGACTAGGAATTCAAATTAAAATAGGCAAGAAAATGGTAAAACAACATCTGTTTACTCTGGACGAATTCAAATCACCAGGACCCGATGGATTACATCCCAGAGTTCTGAAGGAGCTGGCAGACGTGGTCTTGGAACCATTGAACCATATCTTTCAAAGATCCTGGAGTACTAGGGAACTACCAAAGGACTGGAAAAGAGCTGATGAGGTCCTGGTCTTCAAAAAAGGGGGGGGGAAACAGATCCAGGAAACTGTAGACCAATCAGCTTGACATCAATACCTGGGAGGATCCTGGAAAAGATAATCAAGCAACAGATCTGCAAACACCTAGAAGCAGCAAAGTTATAACCAGAAGCCAACATGGATTTGTCAAAAACAGATCATGCTAAACAAATTGTTTCATTCTTTGACAAAGTGACTAAATTAGTGGACCAGCAAAATGTTGTGGACATAGTATACTTGGATTTCAGTAAAGCATTTGACAAAGTAGACCATAACCTATTTCTTGGTAAGCTAGAAAAATGTGGGATAGTCAGCATCACTACCAGATGGATTTCTAACTGGCTGACAAACTGCACTCAACATGTAGTCTCTAATGGAACTGTGTCTACATGGAAGCGGTGGGGTACCCCAAGGTTCTGTTTTAGGCCCAGTACTCTTTAATATCTTCGTAAACGATTTAGATGAGGGGATAGAAAAGGATCTCATCAAATTTGCAGAGAACACCAAGCTGGCAGGAATAGCCCAGAAGATAGGCTCAAGATTCAGATGGATCTTGACAAAAACCCTGGGCCTGATCTAACAAAATGAAATTCAGTGTAAAGAAAAGTAAGGTTTTATATGTAGGCAAGAAAATACATGGGAAACTCCCTTTGCCAATGAAAATGAAACTAGTGTTAGGGTTATAGTTAGGTCTCCTTGGAGTCAGGGCTGAGAACTAGTGTTAGGGGTAGGCAAGAAAAACTTGCCTAAAAATCTGTACAGGTACAGATTAGGTGAAACCTGGCTCAATAGCAATAACTGCAAGAAGGATCTTGGAATCCTAATGGACAATCACTTAAATATGAGCCAGCGGTATGCTACAGCCACCAAAAAAGCCAATGCAATTTACAGAGGAATAGAATCAAGATCACATGAAGTGTTAGTATCATTTTATAAGGCCTTGGTAAGACCACAATTGGAATACTGCATCCAGATCTGATCACCACAAGATAAAAAAAGATATTGAGACTCTGGAAAGAGTGCAGAGAAGAGCAACAAAGATGATTAGGGGGCTGGAGGCTAAAACATGAAGTAGGTTGGGCTGAGAGAAATTGTCACAGGTCCAGAGTTGCCCAGTGAGCTTCCATAGCTAAGATTGGATTTGAACCAAGGACTTTTTAATACTAATCTAATATAAAACTTTCTCTTTTTGCAAGCCACAAGGTGCACAATTTTCTCTTAACTGATCCCCTCAAAGAAGACCCTGTAAAAAAGGCAAATTCTTTGACATTTGTTGCTTTAGAGAGCTTTGCAAGAGGAAGAGCATAAAAAAGATGCTGGATAGTTGCATATATATGTCAGTGATTATATTACTATTCCCTCAATATATGTACACGACACAAGTTTCCAGATTTGTATAACAAATTTTAAGAGGCTGTTATTAATGAGTCATGTGTAATTCAATGTAATCAGAACAGAGATAGTCTTTCATATAATATTTATATTATTATATATTATATTGTATTATGCTACATTTTATTTTGAGAGAGGTTTTTAACAAATCATATTCCCTATTAAAATGGTAAATCACAATACAATGCAACTTAATAGACTAATGGCTTCTGGTGTTTCCTCTGGTTCATCTCACTTTTTGGATTTCACCGTCACCATCATTCTTTACAAATTACTCTGTTCATAGTTCTTCTATGGAAAATATCTCCTTATATTCTCATGGCAACAGAGGCTTTAGATATTCACTATTTTGAAAAATAGTTCAGTTTTCACACAGCCCTGAATATACAAAGTGTATTCATGATAAACTTTGTCTTAGACCATTTGTTGAATCAGTTCAGTTCATCCTGAATTGTTTCATTTTTTTTTAATGGAAAGTGGTATGAATGGGATCATTTTTCACCTAAATCCCATTCATCTAAAAGTACAAGGTACAGTAGAAAGTGTGAACCTAGTATTTGCAACTGTTATATTGAGACTAAGTATGTATTGAGAGGGGGGGTAGATGTATATCAGTGCCTTTAGATCATTGAGTTTTTTCTGAAATCTCTATAAAGGTCATTCTCGACTTACAGTCACTTTAGTGACTGTTCAAAGTCTCAGTGGCACTGAAAAAAGTGACTTATGACCAGTTTTCATACTTATGATCATTGCTGCATCCCCATAGTCACCTGATCAAAATTCAGATGCTTGGCAACTGACACATATATATGATAGTTGCAATGTTGCAGGATCATTTGATCATTTTTTGCAACCTTCTGACAAGCAAAATCAATGGGGAAGCCAGATTCACTTAGAAGCCATGTTACTAACTTAACAATGCAATGATTCATTTAACAAATATGGCAAAAAAGTCATAAAATCGGGTAAAACTCACTTAACAAATGTCTCACTTAGCAACAGAAATTGTGATTGTAAAACTGAGAACTACTTGTATCCAGAAACATTTCCTTTTCTGTAACAATGTGCTTATGTGCAGTGATTTTACCTTTTCATCTGCTACATTTGTGAAACTTTGATATACTGTACAGTAAAATGTTTAATTTTTGTTTTTTGTTAGGTTTTGAAAGTATTTTAGAAGGGCTTTATGGACCAAGGCTACGAAGAGACCTCAGTTTATTTGAAGGTAAATAATAACTATTAAAAAAGCTAGCATCCTAATTGTATGTTAAATGTTTAAAACTCTTTTAATGTTGAGAAATATTGCTGGATCATTTTAATCTAAGTATTATGATTTAATATTCACTCTCTTTTAAAGTTATTACTTAAAATAGCAAACATGCAGTTAGATTTTTAATCTATGAAGTCCTTGAATTAAATAAGCCAATCTAGAGTTTTCTGCATTTGGAATACTAAAACTCTTATTCCTTTCATTAGGAATCTTAGGAAAGGAAATATAGTAATAACATTGAATTGTGTAGAAACTGATTAAACCTGAAAACTTTAGTGATTTCATATCAACTTGCTGTTTGTTTAGTATGCCCTGCAATGTAATTTGTTTCTTTTGTTTTTGTAAAAGAATGCAGTTTCTTTGGAACATAACAGTACAGTACAGTACAGTACAGTACAGTACAGAGCACAATAGCATAATGAGAGGCACATTTTTAGACTTTCAGATGTCATGGAATAAGGAGTAAGAAGTGCTTGTTGGGAATATATCTGCCCTGTGAGATACTTCAGTTGACATTGGCAGCATTACATAGTTTGAAGGCATGCTTTCATGTATGGATACAAGACTGAAATATCTCAGAAAATAGGTATATAGGAGAAAAAAAATAGGGTTTCTGGATGAGGGCATTTAGAAATTAGAACGCAGCATCAGCTACAATGGCAGCAGATTTGTAGCCCAGTTTTGGCAAAGAACTGATAACTTTAAAGTAGAGAATTGCTTTCTCACTTTAACCATTTTCCTGCCAGCAGCAGCTCTCTGGGCACTTAGAATTATGCTAAGGAATACTAAGTTGGTTAATAGTATCCTGGACAAATGTTCAAAATTGCTTTGCATTAAAGAAATGTCATTAGATGAGGCTGGGTAAATAAATCTTTGTATATTTGACAGAGATTTCCCCAGCCTATTTGTGGCTAGTTTAAATATTTAACGTTTTGAACATGTAATGGGCTTTCAAACAAACAAACCAAAAAATGGCTGTTGCAATGTGTGCATAGCCAATATAGGTAGTCATTGTTTATCAACCACAATTGGGACTGGCAACTCCATCACTAAGTTGTAGTCACTAAGCAAACATCATATGACCATGGAAGACTTATGACTTCACTTCCCCTTTGATGAGAAAGCAAATCATTGTGGTTGTTAAGCAAAACATCAATTGACTGACTTACAATTTTACTTCCTTCTCCATTAATTCAGCTTGTCATAAGCCAATTATGAAGCACACAAATGGCAGTTATGTGATTGTGGGATGCTACAATGGTCATAAATGTGAGGTTTGGTTGCCAAACTCCTTTTTTTAACACATCATACTTTTGAAGAGTTGTTAAATGAGGCAATGAAGCAAGAACTACCTGTATAAAAGATATTGTTTGATTTCCTGTCTTTCTGTAATCTGCTAGAATATAATCAATGGCAAAATATTTTTGACTTCTTGTATAAATAGGCATTTTTACTAAAACCTCAGGATTAAGTTTCCCATCATTTTTATTTTTTGAAATTATCATTGGGGTGTTTATGGAATCTTTGCTTATTCTTTGAAATAAAGTTGTTTTCAAAGATTGGCTTTAGTTTGCAGTATGACCCCTTTTTTAAAAAAAAAACTTAAAATTTAAAATTCAAGTATTGTATAGCAAAGGGCTATCTGGCTCCAAAGAAGATGTCAAAGACACAGTGGTGCTCAAGGTGTGATGCTATGTGTGGTGGGACTGTAGTGCTGTAGTGTGATTTTGTTTTATTTTTGTTTTATGTTGCAGTTAATAAGGAGGATTGTGATTCTTTCATCTCAAGTGTCCCATCGCCAGATTTTGAATGATAAGTGTCAGGATAGTGGTTCTGGTGATATATGTCTTCTTCCATAGTCCGAGGATCTTCTTTCCAAAATAGATATAGGTGCTCTTGGACTACTGCAGATGTGTGATTTTAAGAGAATATTAAAAGCCAATTGATAAACATACCTCAGGATTTTATTACTTCCATGATAACTTTATAAGGGATACCTGATCTATAGATGGGTAACTATGACTTTTAACACAGACAAATTATTTCTTAAGTTTTTAGATTTATCAGGATTATTTTCCTCTATATGAATGTGTAATGTGAATCACATTAGTTGATTCAGGGATAGAGAACTATGGCCCTTTTATGACTTGTAGACTTCAACTCTGAAGTTGAAGCTGAAATTGATGCTGGCTCAGGAATTCTGGGAGTTGAAGCCCACAAGTCATAAAGTGGCTGTAGTTCCCTACATCTGAGTTAGCTGAAGACTGATATGAATGATAAGCAATGTATGTCCTTATGAACATTGTTGGATTGAAGTCCCGTTATCTTTCATAGCTTACCACATTGGCTGGGGCTGATAGGATCTGGAGTTTAACACCTGAAGGATCAATATTGCCAATTCCTTATTTAGAAAATGCTGATGTTACTAAGTTCTCATTGACCTCTGTAATGAGGAAATGGCTGGGATATTGACAGGATAATCTCTGAGTCTTATTGGAGCCTGGATTCAGGGGACTTGGATTGTCCTGGAAATAATAATGATTGATTGGAATAATGCTAGAGGAAAACCAGTGATGATTCTAAATGAAGGAAATTAGGGTATATTTCAGATTTTATGTGGTTGTGTATGAACACTATTTGCCATGTAGTTTTTCAGCATAGTTAGTATCACAATGGTCTGTTGTATCATGAGCTTCAGGCAGAGATCAAAGATGTTTCATAGTTTTCTGAGACCAGTTAAGACCAGATACATATATGGTCTTAATTGAAAATGGCACTGATAATAATTTTGGATTATCTGTGAGAAATATAAGATAAGCTGAATGTTCCCTGATTTGCACTACCTGAAAATATTTGGAGTTACGAGACTAATCAGTTGTATACTTTAGTTTTGCTTTTCCTTGTTACTTATAGTAAGCAAATAGGAGTGGAAGAGCAGTTCCATTAATGCTTTATAAAAGTATTTCAACCTCCACTACTACAAATCCCAGAATCTAGCTATATTCCATTCTAACACATGGCAGTCAAACATGTAGTGGCATCTTGATTCCAGAGACTCTGTTGAAAGAAATTGTCCAGTTCTATATTACCAATTTTTCTGATCCAGAAAATAATAACTGGGTACCAGTTATTAAAAATTAAGAAATCTTTCTATTTTGAGGGCTCTCTCAGCAGATTTTAATTCTCTGTACATCAGTCCTTAATTAATCAAACAGCATTGGTATTCTCAAAACAGAAATTTTAGCAGGCTTGGAGTAATCTCAGGATTTGCAGAAGAAGAATAAATTTTTATATCAGGCAGAATATTTGTTCTTATTTGTGTTACTGTGCTTTTGTGGTAATAGATTAATGATCTGACTGTGTCTTTATGGCATGATTTATGCAAGATTTGAAAAAATTATTTGCCAAGATAATGGCAGTGGCATTTATTGAACATGGCAAAACCATCAAAACTTTGGAATACAGTCAGACAGGAAAATTGCCATTTCCTGGCCTTGGAATAGGAACAGTCAAAGAATATAGGTTCTTTGGGTAGTCTTCAACTGGCCACTGGCTATATTTCCTTTAAATAGGTCCAGTGAAAAAGGGGTCTGGTGAGCTTGCTTAAAAGCACTCGGGGTACCTGTGTAATGAAAACCTTCTCCTGAACTTCCTTGGCTAGTCATTTTAGATTTCTATTAGCAAATGTGGTGGATCAGATTATTTCTATGTGGCTTCTTACTGCCTGGTGATCCCAAAAGACTTCTTTTTTGAAGAATTCCTGGAGATAAAGCACCTGAAGAGGTGTTTAGAGCTATTTTGGAGGAAGACAAAGAATGAATCTGACCAAGCATGTGCAAAAGCCTATATGAGAAATTACACCACGAAGATGAGCAGCAAAATTTAGTTAATTCTCTACTCTTATTGCATCTGCTATTCAACAGCTCTTTTTTGGATGGCACATTCCTGCATGGGACTATTTGCATGGCACTGAACATAATTTTCTAGGCATCTAAGCAGATAAAATTACTCAATTAATTGGTTGGACTCTCACTGAGTTAGAATCCAGTTGAAGTGACAGAGGTGCTGCCTTGTTTGGTTAACAAGGAAGAGCTGATCCTGTCACATGTGAAGAAATAAACAGGATCCTTGGCTCTAGTCAACCCTTTCAGTTAAACCAGCATCTCTTCCCCCTTTCCCCAAGGCCATTTGCACATTCCATTACAGCCCTATTAATTGGCCATCTTTTTATTATATCCTTCCTGGTTTATGAGGGTTGTCTTGAGAGATAATATGAAATTGGGTCCATGTAATGATGTTACATCCTTAAGAGAAGGTATCTATTGACCTTGAAAAAGCAGTAATGCATCCACTCCTCCAGAGTCCTAGACAATCTTCAGGCATTCTTCAACCTCCCTTTTGGGGAGAAATTTGTTGAGAAGATGGTTGAGTTGCAATTACAAAGGGCCAAGGAAGAAACAGATTATCTGGATGTTCTGGACCAACTGCTTGTAAAAATGGTGGTTTTCCATCTTTTTCTGTAGCCAGTCCCAGTCATTCTGTTGTTTAATATCTATAAGTTGCTACTGTTGGTCTGGAGACAAATATCAGTATGCAGATGATACTTGGTTGAACATCTCAATTAAATAATCCTGTTTTGTTCCAGTGCTTGGGCGCTGTTTAGATAAAGAGAAAATGGTTCAACTCAATCCTAGCAAAATAAAGTAGGTTCTTCAATCACTTGGTTCGATGAATCTTCAATCCTGAATGGGGTTGCATTGTTCTAGTCAGAACTAGTGTAATCTGGGTTGACTGTCATTTCCAGCTGAAGGAGCAGGTGGCAGAGGATCAGCCTATATGAGAGTTGTGTCCATTCTTGGACAAAGAGTCCTTTCTTCCAGTCATCCTTCATCACCTTCCAGATATATTGTTACAGTAGATTCTACATGGGATTATTCTTAAAAGACAATCAGAAGCTACAGGTGGTGCAAAATGAGCGTCACAAGTAGCAATGGATAAATATCTACCCATGTAATACCCATGTTGCATTAACTATTCAGTTAGCTTCCAGGTGGAATTCAGGGTTCCTGTATTACCTTCAAAACCATATATGGCAGAAGACCTAGTTATCAAAATGCTCACCTGTCTCCCATAGAGTCTGCCCATTCCATACAATCCAACAGAGTTGGCTTGCTTTGGGTTCTATTAATTAAACAGTGAACCAACCAGGACCCAGGAAGCAATCCTTCCCTATTGCTGCACCTGCCATCTGGAACAGGGTCTTCCTGGATGCTTGTATGGTTCCCATCCTACCTATCCTACCCACGTTTAAATGGCCCTTAAATTTTGGTTCAATCCCCAGGCCTGGGGTTTGTGAATGGTTGGGCTATCTCAGTTGGGAGGATGGAGCAAATGTTCTTTTTAATTTATTCCCTGTGGTTGACACCTGTTCTATTCTTCTGTGATACTGTTCTATCTATTTTTAGTTATGAACCTGCCCAGAATTATCAGGAGGCCTAGAAATTTGATGAGTAAATAATGGAGGTCTGTTTATTGAAAAGAGACTCAATATTTGACATAGTTAATTAAAATTAAAGACTCTTTCATGTGTTTGTAATTTAACTTACATATAAATTCAGAAAAGAAGGATCTTCAATGAAAGACAAACACACTATTATCCTAAAAAAAAAGAATTTTTATTGTGGTCACTGAGCAGAATTGATAATAAAAACACATTAAAAATTAAAATAAAATAGGAAAAATGTCAAACAGAAAAGGAATTCTTCACATGGAACATTTATACATGTGATCTCCAATTTGGAGTCTGAAATGGTAGAGACTAGAATGTAAAATTCTGCTTAAGAGAGAAAGCCAGAAATGCTATTTTTAAATCTCATGTTTGCCATAAACTCATGGAAGTTATGCAATCTGGGTTGTAGAGATGACATCAGAAAATAATGTCAAATTCTTCAGAAGTTCAGGAGAATAATTTAAATAACAGAATTTATTGTTACTTTTAAATAGGATCTTTTGCAAACAGGTTAACAAGCAGCATTTTTAATTCGTGTTTCATTTTTAAAATCTCCTGTAGAAAGTAGGAAAAAGCACTTTGCCTATGTAATCTTCCATATATGTAATCGGTCCTGTTTAACTTTACTTATTTATTCATCAAATTTTAAAACTTCCCACCTCCTTCACAGAATACAGGTAATCCTCGAGTTATGAATGTAATAAAGCTTATCGATTACATTCGTAATCTAAGGATTCATTAATTGGATAACGTTAAATGAATGTGATTTCTCCCTGCTTTACCCAATGCATTAGTTAATTGAATGCACAGGTCGTTAAGTGCATATGAGGCATCTCAGGGTGGGGAAGACCATGGGGAGCCTAGTGCTTCTGACCACCCAAGGCCCCCCTGACCCACTGAGATATCAGATAGTGCCCCAAAAGGTTTCCATCCCTTTTGCAAAAGATTTTGGCGCAGAGGACAGAGGCCTGAAGGAGTGCGAGATCACGCCCCCCAACGGCTTCCGTTCTCCACGCCAAAAGCTTTTTGCAAAGGGGACAGAAGGGTGTGTAAGAAGATGATTGCTTTTCTGCCACATGGCCCTGACTCTGCAGATCTTCGAAAGGTAAGTGAGCGATCGGTGACAGGATGGGAGGGGGGAATAGGCAGGGGGAATGTTACAGCATCTCTGCGGGCAGTTGTAAGGTTGAACGACTGCAGTGGTGCTGCAACATTCGTAACTTCTGAACTCGTAAGTACTTTTGGGGGTGGTGTCGAAAGTTTGAATCATCACTAAGTGAACTGTCATAACTTGAAGATGAAGATTACCTGTACAGAGGGACTTACTTCCAGATAAATATGCAAAATACATTTTCAGTTTGGATGAGTTCAAAGAACAGCTGATATAACATTATTTTTGAGTTAAGTGAGATCAGAGTTTGAATCCCATTGTACCTCAGTGGGAAATATTAACCATTTGCTTTCTTCCATTGTAAGAATATAAAAGAAAAGAATAAAAGAGGTCCTTGGGGGGGAAAAGTACAATATACATATACTTCTTAAAATTGGCCTGTTCCCAATTTGGGAATAGCACTGCACCCTTAGGAGAAATCTCAGAGCAAAGACACTCTTTGCACTGGGGCCACTGCAGAGTAAACAATCTGCAACTTGCAGCCCTTAACAATAAGCCAACTATTTTTTAGTCCACCCAAAGAAACCCCAGGAAAATCTGGTTCTGGGGTTTGGAGCAGGCAAGGAATGCCGCGAGGCAACGAAAAGGCAACAAACACATCAGCACCGGAAGCACTTCATGTCTCTTAATCCAAAATTCAAACAGCAGATTTGGGGAAGGGGTTATGTGTTACTTGTGGCTACATATGTGTGCAGATTAATTTTCAGTTATGTATATTTCATTGGAAATGAGGTTTACATTTGTTATAGGATTTTTTCAACAACATTTTCATATTTATAAAGTGCTTTATACATAAAAATACATTTAGCACTAAATTTGCTGACTTTTAGATATCAACCAAAAACTGTTCATCATTTTCAGAATATTTTATTCTCTGATAAATGCTTAAAATTGTTCTTCACTACCATTTTGTTTATTACTTACCTGTTTGATTAATCTGCACTGACATAATTTAAAATGAAACTGTAAATATGTAATTTGCTTAACTGTACACACATATTTATTTAATGTGTGTGTGCATGTGTGTGAATCCCTAATGAGACAGATACACCTTTCAGCTGATTTATGTTAGAAAGATATAAATATGTCTTGAAGTTGCAGTTTTGAGATTTTCTTTTTTTTATAACCATATTTTATTAATTTTTTATAATCACAAATCCTTAATATTTTATCAGCAACATGTTGTCTGGGTTCCAATATTTAGCTTACTAATACATATTAAACTCCTTTCTCTCTACCTCATTTTTCTAGCCATTGATAAAATGTATCCCATGTTCTAAAGTATTCTGAATCTTTTTTCTCCTTCATTTTCAGTGTAAGTCTGTCCATTTCTGCACAGTCCAAAATTTTCCTGATTATCACTTCCTCTGCTGGTAATTCTTCATCTTTCCAATGTTGAGCAAATACAATTCTCGCTGCTGTTAATACATGTAACATTAAATATACACATTCTTTCTCATAATTTCCTGCAATTATACCTAATAGAAATAATTTTGGCTTAAAATCTACGTGTTTATCATTTTCTCTAACCATATATGTATTCTTGACCAAAATCTTTTAGCCTTAGGGCATGTCCACCAAAGATGATAGTATGTGCCTGGTTTTTGTCTACATTTCCAACAATTGCTAGACATATTTTTAAACATTTTTGCTAACCTCACAGGTGGTAAGTACCATCTGTAAAACATTTTATATAAGTTTTCTTTGTAAGCCACCGCCTTTGTTATTTTAGAATTTCTTTCCCAAAGTCTTTGCCAGTTTTCTAGCTCTATGTTATGCCCAAAGTGTTTTGCCCATGTTATCATTGTTTCTTTAACTTGTTCCTCTTCCATCTTTAAACTTAGCATGTACTTATACAGTTTCTTAATCAATTTTTCATCTGATGCCAATAGTATCTGGTCAAATTCTGTCTGTTCTTTATAGAATCCAGATATTTTAGCAGCTTTTTCATGTCTCATTTGAATTTGCAGGTGTGGCCACCATGATAGATCAATACCCTGTTCTTCTAGTTCTTGTCTAGATTTTACTTTTCCTTCAATTTTCAAAATGTCTTTATAAGTCACAATTTGCTCATAGTTAATTAGGTTTGGGTGAACAAACGCTTCCATTGTTGAAAGCCATCCAGGTATTTTCATGTAAATTTTCGCTTCTACTTTTTCCCATTCTAGAAGAAATGCGTTTCTTATGTAGTGGTTTTGAAAGTATTTATGTATTTTATTTTTCCCATACCATAGGAAGGCATGCCATCCAAGTTGTAGGTCATGCCCTTCTAGGTATAGTAATCTTTTATGTCTAAGGGTTATCCATTCTTTTATCCATATTAGTGCAGATGCTTGATACTGTAGTATAGGGCCCAATCTGGTAGCCCAAATCCTTCATTTTCTTTCGCTTCTTGTAGCATTTTCAATCTAATTCTGGCTTTTTTTCCTTGCCAAATAAATGTCAAGATCAGTGTATTTAGTTCATAAAAAAAAATATTCTCAATTTTATAGGTATTGTTTGAAATAAGCAGAGTAATTTTGGTAAGATATTCATATTCACCGTTGCTATTCTCCCTAACATTGAGAGTTGTAGGTTCTTCCATTTATCCAGGTCTAGTTTTATTTGTTTTAATAGTTTTACGTAGTTGTCTTCTTTTATTGTTGCACATCTTGCTGTTAAGTATATCCCCAGGTATTTAACTTTCTTAACTATTTGAAGATCTGTTTTTTCTGACAATTAATTTTTTTGTTTATCTGTAAGGTTATCACTTTGGTCTTTTCTCTATTTATTTTCAGTCCTGCCACTTCTCCAAATTCTTCTATCTTTTTCAGAAGCTTGGGGCTTGTCACAAGCGGCTCTTCTAATATCAAAACCAAGTCATCCGCGAATGCTTGTAGTTTATATTTTTCATCTTTTAATCTTCATTCCTTTAATTTCTGAGTCTTGCCTAATATTTCTATTTAATACTTCCAGTGTTAATATAAATAATAATGGGGATAGTGGACATCGTTGTCTTGTGCCTTTTTTAATGTTAAAATTTTCTGTAAAAATCTCCATTTACGATTATTTTAGCTATTTGTCTATGATAGATTGTTTTAATTGTATTTATAAAGTTTTCTCCAAAATCCATTTCATTTAGTTGTTGAATCATGGAATGCCTTCTGTGCATCTAGGAATATTAGTGCCATCTGCTTCCCTAGGTGCATTTCATTGTATTCCAAGGTGTCTAAAATCATTCTTAAATTGTTTTTTGTTTGTCTCTTAGGTAAAAATCCATTTTGGTCTGTGTGTATAAATTCAGTCAAAAATCTCTTTAATCTTTCTGCTATTATTGAAGCAAAAATTTTATAATTCACATTTAATAGAGATATTGGTCTATAATTTTTTATCTGTGTCAAGTCTGAGTCTTCTTTGGGTATTAAAGTAATATTGGCTTCTGTCCAAGTATTTGGTATTTTAGCCTCTAAAAGTACCTCATTACATAGTTCTTTCATTAAAGGGCTTAATGTATCTTGTAGGCATTTATAAAACTCTGCAGATAGCCCATCTGGACCCGGGGTCTTATCTTTTTTTTTTTTTGCCTTTTTATGGCCTCCGTTACCTCCATCATTGATATTTTTTCATTTAGCATATTTTGGATATTTTCTGAGATTTTTGGTAAGTCAGCTTTTTTTATGTATTGCTTTATTTTTTCTTGCAAAATTTCTTCTGTGTCGTAAAGTGTCTCGTAAAAGTCTTTGATTTTTTTTTATTATGTCATTTTGGAATTGTAAATCGCCTTTTGAATCTTGCAGTTTGTTTATCAATTTTTTCCTCTCTTTCTTTTTTCAATTTGTATGCTAACCACCTACCCGGTTTATTAGCGTTTTCAAACAAGTTTTGTTTTGCCATTTTAATTTGTTGGGCCATTTTTTCAGCCTCTGCTAGGTTTAATTTGTGTTTTATTATTTCTATTTGCTTTTTAAGAGTTTTCTTTTGTGGATCTCTTTGTAGTTCTAATTCCAATTTTATAAATTCCTCCTTTAACTTGGTTTGTTGTTGCATTTTTTCTTTATTCTTTTTCACCATGTAAAGTATGCTTTAGCTGTATCCCACACATTTTGAAGCGATGTCTCTCTTTTTTTGTTTATTTTAAAGAAAAAATCCATTTCCTTTGTTGCTATTTGTATAAATTCTTTCTCTTTCAGTAAAGATTGATTCAGAGACCATCTTAGTTTTTTCTTAGCTCCTCTCCAAGTCATCTTTATCAGATTATGGTCTGCCCATATATTGGTTTCTATTTCAATCTCTTGTATAATCGTGCTTAATTCAGGGGATATCCATATCATATCAATTCTAGACCATGATTTGTGCCTGTTTGAATAAAATGTGTATTGTGGTTTTTTGGGTTCTTTTCTCCATATATCCTGTATACAGATTTCTTCCGCCATTTTAAAGAAAATCTTAGGTAGTGTATTCCTTTTTTCCCTGTAGTCCAGCTTTCCTTCTGTAGTCCAGCTTTCCATCTACTATTGCATTAAAGTTTCTCATTAAAGAAATATTTTGATATTCCAATTCCACTATTTTTTTGTGTAATTTTTGATAAAATTCTTCTTGTTTGTTATTAGGAGCATATATTGCTACAATCAATATCTGTTTTTGATTTATCATTATTTCCACCATTAATATTCTTCCCTCTTCATCTGCATAGATTTGTTTGGGGTTCATTGTCTCTTTGATATATGAAGCTATTCCTCTTTTCTTTTGTTGTGCTAGTGTGAAGTGAAGTTTCCCGATTTTCAGTTGTTCCAACAGTTTGTAATGTTGTCTTTTAATATGTGTTTCTTGGAGACAAACTATTATCCATTTTTAATTTTTGTAGTCATGTAAAAAAAATTCATTTTTGCAGGGGAGTTCAATCCATTTATATTCATTGAAAGCATCCCATTTTCCTTCTCCATGTTCAATTATATTTAGGTTTTATTCTCCTAGTTGTTCTTATCTGTCTTTGTTCTCTTGCTTTTGCCCCTTCTTCTATGTTTGTGTTTTCTGTTTCTTCTTCCCTTGGTTTGGCTACTCCTATTGCTATCTCTTCCTGTTTTTTTGCTTCTCTCTCTGCATGAAATTCCGGACTTTCCTCTTCCAAAAAAAGCTTTGTATCTCTCATAAAATTCCATTGCCTCGAGTGCAGTGTCCAATCTGTATCTTTTCATGTCCCAATTAATTAAAATCCCTTCCAGAATCAGCAATCTGAAGTTCACTTATTTTTCAGTTAATTTTCTGGTCAGGAATTGGTATTCTCTTCTTGAATCTCTTTTCCTCCTGGGGATCTGCTTCAGCACTACAATTTCCTTTTCTTTATAACGTAGATCATCTCTCGCTCTTCTCAATATCTCATCTCTTATAGATCTTTTGACGAACCTAACATGTACTCTAGGCACTTTATTTCTCCTCGCATAGCTTGAATCGACTCGAAATATCTGGTCTATCTCTCCTTCCATTTCCTGTTTCCTGATTTCCAGTGCTTCAGCCAATAGCTCTGTCATCAAATCCACAAGATCCCCTTTTTGTCCTCCATTACGTTTTGAAATCTTAAAAGATGCCTTTTCCATTTTCAAAACTGCCATTGAATCTTCCAATTCTCTATTTGCCTGCATCAGCTTCTGATTTTCATCTTTTATTTCTTCCATCTTCTGATCAGTCTCTACTGACTTGTCTTCTATTTTCTGAAATCTTTGTTCATTCTTTGTAACCATCTGTCGGAAACTTTCTAGTTGAGAGTTTATGTTATGAATTTCTTGATTCATTTTATCAAAGTTGTCTTTTGTCTCCTCATGGTTTTTCCTTGTATCTTCTTTGTGGGAGGAGATTGCCTCTTAGATTGCTTGTAATGCCACTTGCATCTCCTTCTGAAAATTGATAGATTTTTCTTGTTGAAGCATTGATTCGATTGATCTCTGATACACAGGGCTTGCAGAGGTGGAGGGCAGGGCTGAGGGTGTTTTCTTGCCAGTTTTAGCTAAATTCAGAACACTCATTTTTAATTCCAACCCCCCCCCCCCAAATTTTTATCAACTCTTAATACTTTTCCCAGATGTCTGCCTTATACCAAACCATTAATCTTGTATTCAATATCACAATATATAATTTAAATTTGTCTTAAATAACTCTTGCAGTTCTTATCTATAGTCTATATAATCCAATAAACTCCCTGAAAAAGAAGGGATAACAAAGAAGAATATTTTTTTTTGTAATCCAATTCTGTTCATGAGGCTCACTTCCAGAGCAGTTGTCCAAAATCTAAGATTATTGCTCAGTCAAAATTTATAATCCGCAAGGTCCTACTATTCAAAATTAATAGTGCATAGGGCTGTCTCCAAAGAAAATCACCAACAATTAAGCTTCCATTGTTCTTAAGTAGTTCTGAGACTAAAAGTTTATAATTCAATAGGCTCCCCAGACAACAAGAAGAAAAAGGGGGGGGGGACAAAAGGGAAAAGAAAAAATGGGGAGAGGGAAAAAAGTTTATAATCCACTTCTATCTTCTGACTCCAGCTCTGACCAATTGTTCCAAAATCCAAAATTGCCAATCTGCCAAAATTATAATCCAAAATGTCTTACTGTAGATAATTCCTTGCCATTCAGTCAGTCTCTAAATAGTTTATAAAATTACAGGTCAAACAATATTTGTAATCCGAGGAAGCTACAAAATAGTTTGTAGTTTTAGTTGTAATCCACCCTGCAGAAAAGACAGCCCAAAAAGTTTTTCTCTTTTTCCAGCTGCAATCTACAAGGTTATGAAGTTCAGAAACATCAAAGAGTTTAGTCTGTTATCTATGTCTGGGCTTCAGTCCAAGTTCCCTCACTCCAGACAAAATATAAATAGAGCTTGGTGTAGTTCTTTTTTTTTACCACTAGATGTCATTAGGTATCCGTTTTGTAATTTTCCAAACAAAAAAGGTTTTTTTCCTTTACGTTTTGCTCCAATACTCTCCAAGAAAGGTTAAAAAAAAATATATAACTCCCCAAACTTTTTTCTTTCTATTGTGTCCAAATTAATTTTATAGTCTCTCTATTTTCCCCCAAGAAAGCTTAAACCGTCGCTTTTATTCTGGGAGAGGGGGTGAAAAAAGGAAAAAAAACCACCTCCCTTTAGTTCTGGGAGTTTCCTTGCTTTCAGATCATTTTTTTTTTTCCAAGAACAGTTTTTAAAATCGTAGATGAAGGAAAATAATCTCACCCAGATTCAAACATGTTGCTCGTGCTTCTTAAATACCGCTTTTTTTTCTCCGGAGGTCAGCAGCTTCCGACTGGTGCATGGGTGCAGCCAGTCTTTCTCCTGTCAGTTCTGAGGGCTTCCTTGGATCAAGCGGGTCGACTGCCGTCTCCCCGCAATCTACAAGCGTCCCCTCTTGTTTCATCGCCTTTCCGGGGCGATTTCAGGCCCTTTTCGGGCCTCCAGCAGGAAGAAATAGGGTGCGGGAGGCAGAGCCCTGCTTCCCTGCGCCAGTCTTGCCGTGAACCGTGACGTCAAAACTGGAAGTCGCTACAGTTTTGAGATTTTCATTTTAGCTGGATTATGATCAGTTGAAAATTTGACATAATATTTAGTACCATAAATACTTAAAATAGCAAATAGGTTCTGTCAGAACTAATTATACAATAACATTTATGTTTTCATAATTAAGATCATACTAATGGGCATATGTGAGATTTCCTAATGTGACACTGTACCTTAGATTTCTTAAACACTGTATGTGTTTGGTTTTTTAAAATAATAGTTGTTGGAATAGGCTGTAATGAATTCCTTTGGCTTTAGAAATACTGCAATTGAAGCCCAATTGAATCCATTGGATTAGTTAAAAGATATTTGTGTTGCAGTATAACTTGCAATTGGCCTTTTGCCCCTACACTCCCCTACTTCAACAGCTTAAGCCAAAAATATTGTCAGTGAAAAGATCGTTTTAAGTTGCAAGATGCAACTGTACTTTGTTGGGATGGGAGACACTTTTAAACTTGTAGTCCCATGGTAATATATTCACTGTACATAAACATAAATTTAGAAGTGGATTTGTGCACTTTAATCATACACACAAATCCTATAAGATCAGGTGGCTAGACTCTTTTTGTATAGAATATTCTCAGGATGTTGCTATCTCCATTTTATGATACATTTGTAAGATTTGTTAGCCAGAATCATGTACTTGAGATGGGCAGCCAATTCAATTCAATTCAATAAAAGTTCTTTATTTTCTAGAAAGAGTTAATGTGGGACACCAGGAACTTTTTTCACAGAAATTAGAGCTGCATTTCTGCATTAAAGCTGCATTAGAGCTTTTTTTTTAAAAAAGTACTAAACATTGTGTTATTAGTATATGAAGAGATTTGTAATGGAGAACCAGAGCATTAGGCAAAGTTAGTGAAGCAGATCATTACCTATTCTCAGGGATCAAATAGCTAGATAGGTTCTGTCAAAACAGTTATTTTTCAAGCAATATATATGCAGAATCCACTAAGAAGCAAATTTATGAAAAAGTAATCTAGGAGAATTGAAAAGTCCTAAAACCTTCCTACTGAGGTTGGAGAAGGAACTAAGATCTTAATGACAATGAAAAGAGTCTATTATTTACTAAGCATAGAACAGTGAAATAAGTCAGTTTACCATAACTGTAAGAAGGTGTGCAGAGGAATTTGTATTTGCATTAGCACATAGAATGATAGTTCTTGTGTTCTTTTAGTGTACCATAGTTTATCTTATGAGCTAGTCTACTTGTAGTTGTTCACTATTTTATGAAGATAAATTTGCCTTGTGAATAAGAATGATCTGAAATTTTGAGCAGAACTATGTTGATCCAGATCTAGCATCCAGTTTCCTAGTCAAAGGATCTAAAACATCTCCTACTTGGCTCATTTTGGGCAGGGGAATAAATTTGAAGTTGTGGTTACAGTTTAGATGTTGGAATGATATTTAATTTCTGTCATCCTTTCTCTTTCCTTGTTCCCCATCCCCAGACTGTGAACCAGAAGAAGTGACTGACTGGTCTATGGATGAAAAATGTTCCTTTTGTAATTTGCATAAAGAAATAGTCAGTGTAAGTATATGATCTTTTAACTCTTTTTTTTATAACAAGTTTTATTAATTTTTCAATTTTACATGGAGATATTTAGGAAGCAGTGTGGTGATTGGGTAATCAATAGTCCGATAACAAAGTCTTTCATATATATCTCAGGTTACATCATTGAAAGTTCCCTCTCTATTTCCCTTAATTATTATATCACATTTAAGTTAAAACATTTCTAATTATAGCTCAATCAATCAATACATTTGTCAATATAATTTTAGATATACATATCCAAGTCCTGTTTTTAAGTTTTATCTAATTTCAATTAACATATTCCAATTTAGCCTTTAATATCCATAATATTTAGACTTCGGGTAACCCAGAATTTCCTAATTTCATTACAGAGAATAAGATATCTTTTATAGTCACAAACCAACTTCCATATTACAATTCAAAACTATAATCTAATAGCTAATTTCATTTCCCTTATAAATCTAGGTCCTAAATATTAAATCAATCGATATCTTTAAAGATCTCCTTAGCTCATTAAGTAAGATCTTAAGCTCTTCCATTATCAGTCAACCAAAAAAAAAGGGGGAAGAGAAGGAAATTCCCATTTTTAAATCTAACTCTAGCTTTTTTTTTGTGCCAGACAGGCTTCCATACCAGTGCCTTTAAATCCTCAGATGTGTCTCCCTTCATTCCTACACGTATTATTTGAATCAAGGGAGAACATCCAGTTATCAACTTTTCAAAGGAACTGGCCCCTTTATGATCATTAGGTTGTTGCCCTAATAGTTCAAATCTCCATGTTTGATTTAAGATATTTGTCGTCGGTTCAGTCTGGTCTTCTTCTTCTTCCAGTTTCATCTGGCTAAAATAAGAGGTCATGTCCGGAGTTGTAGTTGTTGTTGTTTGTTTGGGTTGTCTAAGTTTTCAATATGTTGTGTTTGTTGATCTTTAGCGTCCTCCATCTTAGTGTTGCTTTCATCAGTTTCTGTTGCTTTTTGAGTTGCAGGTTCTTTTATTGAAATCAAGGTCTGAGTGTCAAAGTTCTCCGTAAGTTGTGCTTGTTGTGTAGGATCCTCTTTAATATTAATTTGTTCCTCTTCAGTTATTTTTTGGATTGTAAGTTCATCAGTTGGAGTCTGGGCTTCAATTTGTAATTTTAAGGTGACATCTTTATCTTTCACTCTAGAGTTCATTAGCTCAGTGGCTTCAAGGATATTTTCGAGTATGAGCTTATAGTTAAGTTGTGGGTAGAATTCCTCCATTTCTATGGTGATTAGATAGTCCTTTAGTGGAGGCTATGTTTAATAAAAGTCAGCAAATGTCCACCTCTACTATTCCTAGAAGTTGTTTTCACCACCCAGCTGTTTCAAATTCTTATCTTTTTTAGATAGTTCGAAGGACAGATCTAGGGAGTAAGCAAGCCTCACAGTCAAAGAAATTCACTTGCTGTACCAGGCTTCGCCACAAGATGTCCCCGATAGCATATAAAATCTTTTTCCAGAGACCAGTTAGGCTTTTATCCAATTGAAAAACATTTTTTTTCCAACTTAAGAAGTAGATAAGGTAATAGGTCCCTGTAACAATAGGAACTTTTTGGGACCCCAAAATCCAAGAAGTACAAGTCCAGTTATTTAGTTGTTTAGATTAGTTGTTCTTTTCTTTTCAAAATTTTAATTCCCCAAGGTAGGCAGACGCCGCTATGTTAAAAGCGGGGAAGAAATTTCAAAAGGCTTTCACAGGAAGGTAGTTGGGATATAGGAAAGGTAAGGTAAGGTCTCACCCAAATCCTCCGCGGTGCTTTCGTTGTGCTTGGTAGTGATTTTGGTTTTCGGCTGGCACAGATTAGTGATCGGCCATGTTAATGGCCGATCTTTTCTCCGACGGTCCAAAGGAGCTGCCTCGGATCAAACGGAAGGGCTGCCACCCTTCCGCGATCTATCGAGGGTCCTCTTCACGGTCATCGCCCCTCCATGGCAACTTACGACCCTTTTCAGGGTTGCCTGACGAAGGGAAACCGGGCAGCGGAGAGAGCGTTCCCCCCACGCGTCCGCCAGCACCGTGATCCGGAACCGGAAGCCATTGATGATCTTTTAACTCTTGACACACATTTTGTCCAAATTTCCAATGTTATTTAAATTATTATGCTATATAAAACATTGATAAATATATAGTTATATATAGTTTTCTTGCTCACCTCTATTAAAATTTGCTTTTACTTAGAAAAGTGGGGTTTCTTTATTCATTTTAGGATCCTACAGCAGTTCTTGGTTCTTTGCAGTCAACACCTACAGAGGAGTTGTCATCTCAGGGCCAGTCCAACACTGATAAAATTGAGTGCCAAGCAGAGAATTACCTAAATGCACTCTTTCGTAAGGAAGGTAAGGCTTGACTTCATATTGTGATATATAGTGCTGAGCAGGAATTCTACATAAAATTCATTTTTATTTTTTTATTTTTAATTCTGCTTGTTTTAAAAAACAAAAACAAAGGTAATTTATGGACATAGATACTCAAAAGAGTATTTAAATTTCATTGCATACTACATACACTATCAGCACATTTTGTGCTTTTGTTTTTTATATATAAATGCTTTTGGAATTAATCTCATAGCACAAGATTATAGGGTAAAAAAATAAAACGAAATCTGTATAAATCATTAGGAAAAGGACATAAACATTTGTAGGGCTTTTACTCATAGATTATACAGAATATTTTCCATATGTATTTCTGCATAACAAGCATCTCAGACTCAAATGCCAATACCTTCTGCCCTTGGAGGTTTGAAGTTGTAACATTATATTCTTTTTAGCACCAGAAAACAATAACCCTGTATATTTACCCAGGAGTTTTATATTTCAAATGTAATGTTATAGGGTTAATTTATGTTCCATTTACCAATTCTGTGTAAATTTTTACATTCTGTTATGATGTCAGCTGGTTTGTTTTCTGTTATAGTTTGCAAAATATTTTGGTAGGAGAAAAATGGAAAAGTAATTTAAATAAAAAGCATAAAATTATTAATGCAATTTCACCATGAAAAGATATCAAGACTTAAAACTGAGTTGAAATACTTTGGGCTACCTCTTTATGGCAAATAGGTAACATTACCCTACTTGCCATAACTGAAGTCAAATTCTTAGTTCCAAAGTTTTATTTTTATACTCTGTGGCAGGGGTCTCCAACTCCTGGGCCGCAGATTGACACTGGCCCACGGGGTGGCAGAAACAGAGCTGCACAAACAAGCAAAGCCCCATATGTGTAGGATGCAAGCAGTGTGCAAAACCATGTCCCCTCCCATCCGCAGAAAAACCTCCACCGAACCAGTCCCTAATGCCCAAAGGGTTGGGGGCCACTGCTCTATGATATGTATAAGTTATACAGGCAGTCCTTGTTTAGCAGCCATAAGAGGGACCAGTAATTGTAGAGCTAAGCTTTGCAGTTGGTAAACAAAAAAATAATATCACAATAGGCTTGCAGTCTCACTTCCCATTTAGTCATTATGTGAGACACCATAGTTTTAGGCAAAAAATTGCATAACTGCAACTTACAATTTTACTTTATTTATTCATTTATTTTGTTAGATTTTTATTCTGCCTTTATTATCTTATAAGTAACTCAAAAGGGCGAACATATATAATATTCATTCCTCCTCCTGTTTTTTCTACAATAACAACCCTGTAAGATGGGTTGGGGTGAGAGAGAATGACTGGCCCAAGAACACCCGGACAGCTTTCATGTCTAGAACTTTCATGTTCTCCATTAACTTTAAGCTGGTTGGGAAACATGTGGCTATGGGACACTGCAACAATTGTGAACAAGAAAATTGATTGCAAAGCTAGTTTTTTTATTTATTGTTACTTCAAATGGTCTCTAAACAAGGCAGTTGGTAAGCAAGAATTACTTGTAGTCTACAGTATATTTACAAGAAAAAATAACCCTCTGAAAAGTAGCCACTTTTAATACACTAGGAATTTTTCAGTTAGACCCCACAGGCTTTGAATTGGACTCCTCTATTCCTTGTGGTTTTTTACAACAATACAAGTGCTTGATAGGCTGAAAAGTAAGCTCTTTTTGGCATGCAATGCTTTAATTGTTGATGAAATTAGCTCTTGCATTATTTTTGTTTTGTTTTTTCGTGAATGGTCCTGAAAAGCACAAAAGGAATTATAGGAATAATTCAGAATGCATTGGTGGAGATCTGCACAAAGAACTCTCTATGTTCTTTCAGTTGTCAATAAAAATTAAACAATAAAATATCCAAAGAAGCTTCTTCTGAATTAGAGATATTATAAACCAGGTACTTTTCCATCTATGTTAATTTGGCTCTTTCATATGGAATAAATTATCATTCAGACTGCGCTGAAATACCTGCTGGTGTATCACTAATATTGTAGAACCAAACTGAAGTGGGCAAACAATTGGGGCTAAGGGACAAGGACTACCAGGGGAGGTGGAGGAGACTGGGCTCATCCATTTTCACACACTCCGCTGCTGCCACCATTCCAAACTCGAGCAAGCAATTAAACTCGGTGCAGTGGAATGTGTGAAAATTAGATGTGTCCAGCCTCCGCTGTCTCCCTGCTGCCCGCCGCCACTACCCCCAAACGGCCCGAACACTGCCGCCGTTGCCAAATGGCCTGCGGCAGCAGTGACAGGGTGAGAAAATGGGCAGCCCCCAGCTGCGCTCTGTACTGGTCTTATCTGTTTGCTAACCCGCCTTCCTCTGTGGGAAGCTCCCAGCCATTGCTCTGCCCACTCGCTTGCCTGCCTGCCTGGGTCTCCCTCCAACTCCCTATGCTAAGTTGACCCCGCAGTGAATTGGCCATGTTGAGTTGTCCTGTGATGACTTGGCAGTGGTAAATTGGCAGAGGCAACTTGGTGGTGGCGAGATGGCCACACCGAGATTCCTGCGCTGAGTTGTCCTGGACCTGTTAAAATATATGAAAAACAGTTGCAGGATTAGGTATGTTTAATAGTGAAAAGAAGAACTAGGGGCAACATGATAGCAGTGTTCTAATATTTGAGGGGCTGCCATAAAGAAAAGCACCAGAAAGCAACACAAGAAGCAATGGATGGAAACTAACCAAGGAGGGAAGCAACCTAGAACTAAGGAGAAATTTCCTGACAGTTAGAACAATAAACTAATGGAATGGCTTACCTTCAGAAGTTGTGGGTGCTCCATCACTGGAGGCTTTTAAAAAGAGACTGGACAGCCATTTGTCTGAAATGGTATAGGGCAGGGGTAGGCAACCTTGGCTCTTTTATGACTCATGGACTTCAACTCCCAGAATTCCTGAGTCAGCATGGCTCAGCTTGGAAACCTCTCCCTTTCCCCTCAGCGTGGCTGGCTCAGGAATTCTGGGAGTTGAAGTCCACGGGCCATAAAAGAGCCAAGGTTGCCTACCCCTGGTATAGGGTCTCCTGCTTGAGCAGGGGGTTGGACTAGAATGGTATACTGGTATTTATTCTAATGTGTATGTGAATAGTACTCTTTTCTTCCCACAGATCTTCCTCAGAACTGTGATCCTAACATTCCCCTTGTTGCTCAGGAATTAATGAAAAAGATGATCCGTCAATTTGCAATTGAATATATTTCAAAAAATAGTAAACTGCAAGAAAATCGAAATGGTTCATCATATGAAATGAATCTGATACGTAAAGATTTCCAAATGAACCAAACCGAAAATCTACTTCAGGAAGAACAAGATAGCCCTCTAGACCTCACTGTGAATCGAACACAAGAACAGGATGATCAGCAAGGTAATCCCTTTGAGTTGTTCGTTTGGAATTATTGAAAATGAATTTTATAATATATCTGAAAACAGTGTTGAAAATTATGTTATTGCGATTAGATTAGACTTGAGTCTAGAACATCTGTTTTGAAAACCTATAGATCGCACTGAGTGCCATCCATGAATTTAGTTTAGCATTTTTTTCACTCTGTTCACTGAATCTGAAGTTGAAATGATTGATGACTTTAGCCATGGGGTGAATTGTTTCTGTGACTTTGAAATAATTGCTGAAGCAGTGAAATATCTGTTAAACACAATTGCTAACATTTTGGAACCAGGTCCTGCAGAGGTGATTGCTGTTTTATTTGCTATCTATCCTGCCTCAGACACCAATGCAGAAATGAGGTGCTAGATTCAGGATCAGGGACAGCATTTTGCCTAATAGAGTTGCTGGGAAATAAAAGTTTCTTGCACACATCTGGTTGGTAGGATAGGTCTTTTCTCTGACCTGAGGGCCTCTCATGCTGAGGGGACTCGATATTTAGGCTTTTGTTTCTGTACATAGCCTTAGGTCCAGTTCCCTGTTGCTAACTCCCCTGGACACACAACTCCAGCAAAGTCTCATAGCCTATTGTATCACACACTGCAATTGCTGCCTCGAATGGCAAATTATTTTTACAATAAAAAGAAAACATTGTACAACCAGTCTTGGTTTGCTTCTTGACTCCCTAAATGCTCTTCTGGCAAGGAGTTAGAATCATTTAGGTGTCTGCTCATGAACAGTTGCCAACAATTCTAGAGGCAAGTGGCTGATTACAAGACTGAGCTACAATGCTACTGCTAAATGGGCTGTCATAAGGTGAATCACTCAGGATTCACCAAGTGGCTGCAAGCATCCCTCTTTTCAGGAACTCTTCCTTGGCAAGATGGTAAAACATCCAGAGAAAGAAAAAGGAAGAAAATGTGACGATGGTGCTAGTCATACTCGTAAATAGAGTGTTATAAGAATCTGCAACCTATGCCTTTTCTCAATCTTAATGTAGTCCATCATTATTTGAATTCATGACACACAAAGATCTTGGGCATAGGGCTTTAGCTGCTAAATTAAGTTTTACTGATAATATATGGGATGCTGATATTTTCTGACAAGATAGCTCATATTTGAATCAAATATGGAACTGACAGCATGCAGTTTCAAATCCTTTGGGATTCATTGTTTGATATCCATATATCTGCTAAAATAAGACTTCTATGACATTGTAGCCACCATTAATTCCACATAAGTCTCTTGTGAGCTGAAAACATTGACAGATTGAACATGAGCAGAGTGCATTTGGTAGAGGCTACTACAACTTGTTCCTCAAGTATATTTTGAAAACATTGTCAGATGATACAGACTATCTTTGCTTATTAAAGCAGATTACTTACACCTCACAGATAGCTAGAAAATTTCATTTTATGTATACATTTCCTTTCCATATACAAAAACTATTTAAAATAGAATTTTTTTGTTTAAATGGTTTTATGAAATGTTATAGAATTTCATGTAATTAATCTGTTTACTCACTTAACACTACTAGTTTTTTTTCTCTTTTAAATGCTTTGGAATAAAATTACAGAGTTTTTTAGTGCACCCTGACCATCGGCAGAAATGACCATTCCACCTTGTTCTTATGAGTCAGCTTTGTCTTAAGAAGTGTGTTCCAATCAAACTACTCCATCTTGCTGATGTCTGTAGATTTGTATTGTTGCAAATAAGATTTTCTGCCTGAGCACCTAACATCTTACCTTATTTGTAATCTTATCAAGAATTATTTAAAATAAGGACCAGCAGAACAAACATTCCAGCAAACTGAAGTTTTCTCATCTGCTGGTCATCGAAAGAAGCTGTTGCTTATCTTCCTCCTTTTGGTACCTCAGATGGGCAATTTGACATTTGGCACACTTTAGGTCTGTAGAGATTGAGTTTCTTGGAATGTAAAATGACAGCCTAAATATGGCTCTTTTACATGTTGGTACTTTCTTTGTTGATCTGCTTTTAGGAGGGGATACATTTTCTCTAAGTGCTGTCCAATTCATTTATCTGAGAATAAAAAAAGTATCAGATTTGCAATTATGAAAATGTACATGCACCTTGTTTTCATTCAATCTTAAAGTAGACTGGAAAGTAAAGGCATATATGCCTTTATTGTTTTGGAACTACTGTATGTGCCACTATTGGTGTTATCATCAAATAGACAAGGTTTTTGAGGTCTACCAATTCTAATACATTTCCTTTAAAAATCCTGCACTTTTTATTAATGCAGGGTTAACTTTTTGGACCACTAATAGTATTTGAGCTCAAATTAGTACTGTTCTAACCTTTTAATAAATTTCACACCTAAGACTAGAATACCTTTTAATTCAACTGTTTCCATTTGTGCCTGCCCAAATTCTAAACTTATTATCACCATTTTAGCAGTTTGTATTTGCAATTTCCTGCTGCATTTGAATTTTCTTCTGTTAATTTTTTTAGCAATATATTTGAAAGAAAGGTAAAAATACATATTATAAATAAAAATACATGCATTCTCTAAATATAGGAAAGCATGCAGAAAAATATGCAACTTTACATCTTAATGTAGCTAAAAAGGATGAATATGTTCAGTAGGTAATATATGGAAAAAGCTGAGGAAGAAGGCAAGTTGTACAACCCAGAACTCCCCTTGAATCCAAACATCTTACATAGGGTACATCATTTATGTTAGTTGAGTTTGAATCCTACTTTAGTTATTTTTAAAAAATTGTGATAAAAGGTAAGACTCATAATCAAATTAGGCTTTATTGCCTAATCATATGTAAAATAAGTTGTAGAAAACCGTCAGCTAATATTAATATTGTGATTTAATAGGATATATTAGACTGGGAGTTATTTAAATTGTACATCTTATTTAACTGAAATTATGCCAAGACTGGCTTAGAGGATTATAATGTTAAATTGTTTTGGACCATATACACACATGAATACACTATTAAATTTTCATTCTGATTTCTAATTGTCAGAAAAGAAGAGGAAACATAGAAACAAAGTGCTCTTCACAGTCAATGTTCATTTCCATCAAAGGAGAAGAAAGTGAAATCTTTTGCAGAAAAAATCCTTATTTCTGCTACATTGCAAAATTGTTTATATGTTATTATAATTATTGTAAAAAATAGAATAGAACTTTTTTCTTGAGTTTTCTTTGGGTAATACCAGGAATTAAAATAAAAAAATAATATATAATTCTCAGCCATGGGATTTTTTTGTAAAAGGGTCTCTGCACCATTGGATAATAGGTCCCATGGTAGTAAAGAGCCATTTTTCATTTTGTGCCTGTTGTTTAATCTCTGAGTTTCCACTGTGTAATGCTGGTTGTGAAAGGTATCTAATTACGGATATATATCTCAGTGCTTCTTTTCTATAATACATCGTTCCACATTAGCTGAGCATTACATTTTAAAATATTCCCCTGTTGGAATATTCCCACAAGTACAATTTTTAAATCTTTCTAATTTTTAAATCCTGGAATTGATTTTACTATCCAGAAGTTTTTAAATACAGGGAACTGTTGAGAAATAGCACAATACTGTTCTAATCTAATTCAGACTCCACAATGTCATTCTGCTAGATAGCCTTGATCTACTTAGTTTTTAAGTGCTGTCCTGCTACTAGCAAATATAAAAAAGTCAAAAGGGCAACATTCCCAGGCTTCAGAGACCAACTGAAATAAAAAAAAAAGTAATGGGTGTTTGCAATAATAGTACTGGCAGCATCCTTGAGTTGTATAGCACAGGACATAAAGATTAATAACATAAATTGATGTATAGCATAAGAGTGTCTTTGTAGTTGCCCTTTGTCATTTTGTTATTGATAATAGTATGAATGTGTTTTTTACTTTTGCATGCCCCATTTTTGTAATAGGGGATGGAGTACTAGATCTCTCTACGAAGAAAACAAACTTGGAACAGTCACAGTATGATGGGTCGTGTTCTGAAAATTCATTGTCTGGGTAAGCATATTAAGCATTACTCTGCTTTATTTTAAAGGGAGTAGGTGGAAGTAAGACTTAAATGTGAAGATTTATTTTGGAATTGACTTCTATAAAATGTATGTTGACATACTCTTCTTTGCTTATGCCAGGGTTTCACTCATAATTGTATGTTTGTGTATAATTCATTTAATTCATTTTATGTTTTTCACTTTTTTCTGTTAAAGAAAAGTTATCAGAACAATCACCAAACTTTAGTTCATGTTCCTAAAAATAAAATAAAATGCTTATGTACATAATGCAATTAGGAAACTAAGTAATCGAATTAAATCTATTTAATATGAGTTTAAACCTTTCCCATTGGAAAAAGAAAAATATTTTACATTTTAATAGATTCTGGATGTTAGAAAAAAAATTAAAGCAACTATAATTTTAGTGCCCCAAAAAGAGAGTGCTCTTGCATTTTTATTTTACTATGGTATGTGATGTCATGCTACTGAGATACCATTTATGAATGATTAATGTGCTGCTGTAATAAATATTTACTGAAATTACATTGAAGTAACATGTTATAATTCTGGCATCTTTCCAGTCATAACAGTCACTTATCATTTGTGTAATAGAATTATTCCTTTGGGGGAAAAAACCCAGAAAAACTGCTTGCATTGCATATCTTTCTTTCTATTTTCCACTCCCCTACTAGTCACACACACTTCTAACTTTACTAGAAATTAGAAATAGTATTTAGGACTTTTAATTGCATTTTTTTTAAAAAAAAACTGGATGTGTTAAGGTTCTTTTTAATAGTTATAAACAACGTTTCTATAAGGGGGTTGACTCTTTTATTACTTGTTTAGCGGTAACGTCACGTTTCTACTAACAAAACTCCTTTAGGATGGGGACATTCAATGGATGTTAGATTGTGAAAAGAGAAGTTTTAAGTGTTACTCTGCGAGCATCTGTCAAAAGGGAATTGAAAACAGATGACAAAGTTATCAAATCCTGAGCTAGGATTTAAAGTTCTTGGAAGGGCTGCTCTAGAAGCTGGGCTATCATTTTCTCACATGGTCCTACCAGAACTCTAACTTTTGCTATGGTAATCAATAGCTACCACAACTCAAGGCCTTAAAAGTGTCAGAAGCAGTGATGTTACCTAAGCAAGGAGTGTAATAAAGGAGTGGACCCTTCCCTTCCATAGCTGTGTGAGAGTCTCTCATGCATCAGTTCACCATCGTTTCATTCCATCCATCCAGGAGACTCCACAGAAACAGAGAGGACTTTGTGGAAAGAAGTGCTGAGTTTGCAGATGGTTTGCTCTCAAAAGCCTTGAAAGACGTTCAGTCCGGAGCACTGGACATTAATAAAGCAGGCATCCTTTATGGCATACCTCAAAAAACTTTACTTCTCCACTTAGAAGCCTTACCAGCAGGAAACCCTGCGCTCTTTAAAAACAAAACTCGAGATTTCAAGGACACCTGTTCTTACAAGGACAGTCCAGAGCCTTGTGCCGTGCTGCAAAAAGTAGCCTTGTGGGCAAAAGCTCAAGCTGAGCGCATAGAAAAAAATAAACTTAGTCTACTTGAAACCTCAGAATTAAGATTCCCAACAGCTTCCAATTACCTCCACCAGTTAACTTTGCAAAGAATGGTCGCTCAGTTTAAAGAAAAAAATGAAAGTGTACAGTATGAAATGTCAGCTCCAGCTGTGCAATTAAAAATTCCTCAGCTGAGGATCAGTGCTGTTCCTAAACAGCATGAGAATGCTGGACTTCTGGATGTCATATACCATGTTTCCAAAACCTCATCAGTCTTAGAAGGATCAGCCCTTCAAAAACTGAAAACTATATTCCCCAAACAGAGCAAAGTGGAATGTTCTGCATCTGTAACTCCTTCAAGTCTGGACACCTATTTTCTGCATGGGGACCTCTCTCCTTTGTGTCTTAATACTAAGAACGGCATTGTTGATGGCACCTCCGAATCCACAGAAGACGGCTTAGACCGTAAGGATAATAAACAACCAAGGAAAAAACGTGGTCGCTACCGGCAATATGATCATGAAATAATGGAGGAAGCTATTGCAATGGTAATGAGCGGGAAAATGAGCGTTTCCAAAGCACAAGGGATCTATGGGGTACCTCACAGCACTTTAGAATACAAAGTTAAAGAGAGATCTGGAACTCTGAAGACACCTCCTAAGAAGAAGCTCCGATTACCAGACACTGGGCTGTTTAATATCACAGATTCAGGGACTGGCACCTGCAAAAACAGCAGCAAGCCTATGTAGTTTAATTTGTTAGAAACTGTGTATTTGTGTGTGTGTGTGTGTGCGTGCGCGCGTGCGCGCGTGTGTGCAGGTGTAAGCATATGCGGGAGAAACAAATGTTCACTTAGAAGAAATGAAATTTTGCAGTTCAGAAACCACATACATGCCTTTTTTGAAGAACAATTTTATTCAGGGTTTTCACTGTGGACAATATGATAGAATTGATCACAATTGTGATAGTTTGTATTTAATATAATCCTTGTACAAATAAGTGAAAAGAATTCAGGTTTTATTTAGTTGTCAGCATAAAATGTTGGGAACAACATCTATTTGTCATGTGAAATACTACTTTTTAATGATGAAGATTGACCCTAGCCATTCAGTAATCCATCATATTAAGGAAATACATGATTTGTGCTTTTAGGGCATTTATCCTCTCAAAATATTTTCAGTAGTTGCTCACAACTGAAAATAAGCAAATCAAGGGAAGAGGACAGTTCTAGTTTCTTACTATGGAAACTGATATGAAGTATTAGTTAAAACCAGACAATGGAAAAGAAAGTACATTAGAGCCTAACATTGATATAAAATAAATATTTCATTTTTAAAAGTGTGTTAGCAACAAAACTGGGTTATTAAAATGTTATTGTTGGTTTAGCAAGAAATTGGTGTTTACAAAATATATGCTTGTGAAAACTGACAAATTTAGTTGTAGCTATAGAATAACTTAAATGAGATGGAATACTAAAGGCATACATAAACTGGTTTTCCTTTAGTATGGAAAATAAGCTAATTTATAAAGGTTGAAGAGGAAAGTTGGAATGCATAGTAGAGCATGTTTCATAATGTGCACAGAATGAGCTTGAAAATGGTTATATTGATTTAAGTGTGCTGGTAGTTGGTTTTATGACTACTTACATTTATTTTAAGGATTGGTTAACACTCCTACTGAAAAACCTCACGATAACAGTAATGTTTTTGCTGCTGTGACATTTCAAACCTTTTTCAGTTTATCAAAATGAATATCAGGTTTTCATTTTGGTGGGCCGATACATCATCATTTTGCTAATAACCAAATCTTGCAGTTCAGGGTCTTAATAGAATTACCGATTTAAAAAACAGTAAAAACTGTTTTGAACTTTCAGTACTGGAATACACACACACACACACACACACACATATATACATATACATACATACATACATACACATATACATACACATACACATATACATATATATATATAGGTCTTTGGTATACACACATATATATATACATATACACACATATATACATACATATATATATGTGTGTGTATGTATATACATATGTATGTATATACATATATACATATGTATGTGTGTATGTATATAAAACCTCAGAGGACAGTTATTTATATTACAGTTTTTGAATGATCTTCAGATAATCAGGAATGATCCTTCTCACAGAGAAAATCCAGTAGGGTTCAGAAAGAAATGTGCTCTCAGAAATGTGCTCACAAACTCTGAACTTCAAAGGGATTAAAAGATTTGCATGATTTTCTTGTATTCCTAGGCAATTGCACTTCTTACTAAAATTATATAAGCTCTGGCATTTGTGTTATCTTTATCAAATATCTATCAGGGTGGTAGGAAATTCAAAAAATTGCAGTTACTGACTGATTGATTAATTGATCGATTAATCACATGCCTCAGTGCATCTTTAGTTAGGGAGCAAAGGGAGGAATAAATTTCTGTGGAGCTCTACAGCAGTTTCCCTGTGTAAGCAATTGCTTACTAGAAGGATCATACTCATTTAATTTTATATATTACATAACTTTGTCCTTTCCTACCATTTCTGTATATGAATGAAGACATCAATTTTTCATTGAAAAAATTAGATTTTTATGGGAAAGATTAATATTTCCAAAAGTGTTCTTTTTCCCATATATGGATGACTAAATATGTTTAACTTACATTTAATATAAGAGTTCATTCTTTAAATTCTGTGAATTGTACCATCTACAGTATATTCACATTCAACTTGGTAATTTCAGAATAAACTAGAAAGGGATTTGACCCCTAATAAGTTGGGGTTACTTACAGAATAAAAACAACACAACCATGTAATCAGTTCATTGAGAATTTAGATGATCTGTGCTGAATTTTCTTCAGCTCAACTGCATGGGAAACAAGCTCAAAAATTAAAAGTCATACCACAGATGAGATTAACATTTGTCAAGTCATCTAAGAACTAAGCCATATGTTCATCAGGATTAAGATTATTCATTAATAATATATTTCCCCAATAGAAAATAAGATTTCAGGTTTATTTGGAGGACTGCTAGGACCTATGATTCATTGCTTATATAGGGACTTGGGATACAAAGCTTTTACATCCAATCTTCTGTTACAACTCTTTACTTTCCCCCAGGCTTATTCCTGAAGGTTATGAGATAAGGATAGGATGAGCAGGAAAGGAGGAAGAATACACCCATTCAAGAGTGGGACTTGTTTGTTCCCAGCCTGTTTTTTAAATGTTTTAGACAATATTAAATTCATGTCTATATCAAAGACAAATTGCAGTACTCTTTTAATATCATTTAAATGGTGGCCTGACCAAAAAGTAACAGGATTCATAAAATCAGGGATCATTTTGCTATTGACTTTAACAGTGGTAGTTTTGTATGTAATATTATAATTAATTTTCAGCATTTTCGTACTTGTATTTATTTTTGGCCAGAAATAGTATATTAAAATATTTTTTGATAGTTTGTAGATAATGTTCAACCTGTAAGTTTTAAAAAGAAATGTTAATTATTTCTAATGAATAGGCTGAACCTTTGATTATAAAACTGACGAAAGGCAGGGAAATACATAAACTCCCCCTCATCTGCCCCAATGTATCCATTCTAAAGGCTATTTAAATTATAATTTTAAAGTACTTTTCAAATTCAGTTACCAGTCGCTACTTAGAAATCGACAAGTTTCTGAAAATTCATATTTCAGTAGACTTTTAAATGAAGGTGAAAGCAGGCTTTCTTGCTTTCTACTTATTTGAATGTTTCTCAAGTATTTTATATTAAAAAAACAAAAAAAAACAGTGCCTCTGTTTTTAGAACTGCTCAGTAAATTGTTTAAACCATTTCTGGTAGCTAATAACTATTTTATATTAAATTAAATTGTATAATAACTTTAGTGAGACTGATTTTTTTAGTTGTTTACAGTACAAATACCTGTATTTGTGTTTTGTTTTTGTTTTAAATTGCAGTATTTCCATTGTTGCAGTAATTTAGTAAAACTCTGTGGCTGCCTTGATTTTTGACAGATTTTGTTAATAACTGATATCTAGGCAATTAGTTCTATTTATGCATAAATCAATTGCACTATAATTCATGAATTATTTATTACAATCTTTTCTAATGAATTCCATGTATTTGTCTTGTGTTGTACATGTACTGTAATTCTGTTTCCTCTTTGTGTTATTATATTTCCAGATCTGATTGTATGAATTTGTTAATGTGTTTCTATGTTGTAATTTTTAGTAAAGCACTTCAATGCTTTTGCACATAAATTTACAACACTGATGTGTGATTGATTGGTCATTCAGTAAAAGAAAAATGCTTCATGTTGGTTTACTTGGTTTACTCTCTGGGCATAATTTTATTGGTAAAATGGCAGTGCAAACTGAAACATAAAGCAGGCACATTGGACGCCAGGAAAGATACTTAATAGATAAAGCGTTGCTCTTTTGCACATCCATACATTTCTTTGTGCAATAAGACTTAATAATTGTGCCCTTGGCTTGTTAGGTTTAAGGAATTGAACTGTAGCATTATAATTAAATTATGTTTGTCAACTTTCATTTGCAAACTGCATAGTTCAATTGAGACTCAGTTTCTAGGACTTCAGAATTGTGTGACTGATGCTAGAAAATATATTAATAAACACATTCTATTTAATAACTTTACAATTTTCTATTATCATACAAGAGAGGAAAAGATTACAAAGTTTGAACTGATGGTACATATATACTATAGTATATGCATGTCTGCTAAATGTGTGCACTTAGGATCAGCAAGTAAAACTTAATAAAGATTGTGAAGGGACAGATCTCGAGTTACTGAAGAGATATAAAGATCACTTTCCATACTAAATGCATACTTGCATGCTGTGTTAACAAGGTTATTCATACATATAGTTTATACATGCAGAGTTAAGAGCAAGATTTATCATTTTTGCCTACAGTGTATTTACTAAATAGTTTCATCAGTCCTGCTTTGCAGGACTATGGTCAGTACTTCCATGCAAAGAAACTTCCATACTTTGTAGACGAAGTCGCCCTTTGAAGGATCACATCATTCAGCCATCTAAATGCCTTTGAATTCTCAGATTAGCAGTGACTCAACCTAATGGGTAATATGATTTTACACAGATTTCCAGAGACATGGTATTGCTGTTGCATTCTATTAATTGGTTTCTTCTGAAAGGCAGGAATCAAAGCAGTCATTTCTCCAACTGTTTAGACAGAAACCCTGATATGTTACTATCATAGTTGTAATTTTGGAGTAGATTTCACTTTATTGCTGGGAAAGCTATGGGTGAAGTTATTCTGCAGATTAGAACTATGCTGTGCAACTTCTGAGAGGAAGGTAATACTTGTATAATACAAATATATATATGAGGCATATTAGGTCAATACTCCCCCTCCCCTTGAATCTTATGTAGTTAGAGCTGTAATTACCAAATCTAGAAGATTAGTACTGTAATACGAATAGTGTGTCATGTTCAGAGTTTGGTGATCTGTTTGAAATACATTACTTTTCTAAAACAGAATTTTATATTGCTACATTTAAGAGTATTAATAGACATTAATATTTGAGGCTGCATTGTGCAATTTTTCTCCTTAAATCAGTATTTACTTTTTGTTGTGAACAGTTAACTTTTCAGTTTGAATTAATGACTTGGTAAGTAGTAACAATTTTTAATATTTTGTAGTTGAAATATTTCAAGCAGTAGGTGTTGTAGGTAAATTCTTAGTTATATCTAACTTCATTGATTTATTTCTAAACGGAGACACATTTATACACAGTGTGTGTGTGTGTGTGTGTGTGTATGTGTGTTTATAAATCACTTTGTGTATATAGTTTTGTAAACTAAAATATATACAGATAAAAATATATCTGCCATCTGAAAGCCACTATAATAATCAATAAAATAGAGCTCTTTATATAGTTTAGTTTACAAAAAAAAACCCTATATATTATATATATTAGTTTGTTAGCCTTGTCCCTCAAGGTCCTGGGAAGCCCACTTGGGTTAAATTCCAATTATACACAAGAAAAGAAAGACAGGGAAATAAAAACTTAAAAAGAAATAATTCTCTGAAAAGATAGCTTACCTTCAATTAAAAAGAAATCGATCAATTTAAGCAAATAGGTAGACCAACCCACAGTCCGTGGACCAGTACCGGACTGATGCAGGCGGCACACAAAACCACACCCCCTCCGGTCCAGGGAAAAAACTCCACGTAACCAGTCCCTGGTGCCCAAAAGGTTGGGGACCTCTGTACTAATGTACTAATTAAATTCATAAAAAGGAAGTGGATTTTTATACCATTGGACCTTTCATAGAAAAGCTTCAAAATGACAGTTTGTCTATGTACTCCTCCCTAATCCTAAATATCATTATTAAAAATAAGGGGCTACTCAACAAACTGTCAGTCTCCTCCATAAATATGACACTTAAGTACTCGTGTCATCTCTGTGCTGTGTACATGTATAGCTCAAAATGTACTTTTAGGATACGTGGAATTTCTTATTTTAAAGTGGAGTTTACATAGAAGCAATCTCAGTCCTTGTTGATTTCAGTATAATTTGCATATGATTAAAATATAGGATCACAACCATAATGTCTTTTTATATAGTTTGTAGAATTTTAAAAAGTTTTATTTCTTTAATTGCTCTTGAAATAGTAAACAGGATGCTACTGAATGCATTACATGGGAAAAACACATCTTGCTAAACTTTTGTTAACTTTTTTTTTTTACAAAATGCATTGACTGGAAGCGTAACATTTTTATAAGTATAACATTTTTATAAGCTTTGAATGATACCATATTTTCGTTAGGTTTTATGTGTTCCATATTTAATTGTAATTTACTTTTTGTTTCGATCTGCTTTATGTTTTCAGTTCAAGTACAGCTGCTGGTGCAAAACTAGAGGAAACAACTAAATTGGAAACAGGAAACTCTACTCTAAACAAGGTGTTGGCTTCCTTATGCTCATATCATTGGCATCAGACTTTAGCCATGTTGAAATTTTTCATCCAAGAATCATGTTATTCAGGTTGCAGTAGTCAACTGCCTTATCCTAAATATTCTGAGAGCGAGGAAGATGAGGTTCATATTCCAGGCTTCAGTTGTGATGACAACATGCTGATGAAAAGGTGCAGTTTACAAAATGTAAGACCAAATAAGGATTTCTTGACATGCCACTCAATGGCTCCTGGGTATGTTACCACAGTGATGAACAAAGAAAATTCTCTACTTTGCCATCCTCATGGGTGCTGTCCCAAACAACTACAACTGTGTAAGAGCCATTCTACCCAGGCAGAGTTGTATACATACCTCTTTTCAAGAGGGCAAAAAATTAATAGGGGTAGCCAAGGCCGCAGCCCTTCACCACCTCCATTGTCTCCTGTGGAAGCTGATGGGTGCAATTCTCCAAAGGAATTGGCTGAAGATAACAGACCTGGAAAAAACTGTAACCAACCTCCCTCACTGTTTCCCGCTGAACACAAGGAGAAAGATCAAACATATCCTGCAGAATTGCCCAATAACCTGCAGGAAGGCATTGTATGTGTGAATCAAGAAAATAGCCTCACAATTTCTGATAAGCTTGAAAAGGTTGAAAATGCTGATGCGTTTCAGGATTTAATGGATCGAATCAATGAGAAGTTGAAATCAATAGAAACTACTGATACAGAAATATTGGCAAAATTACCTAAGAGCGATGGAAGAACACAAGCCGATTCTAAATTACGGAACTTCATTACATCTCTTTTACATGATGCTAAGGCAAATGACTATAATTTTACAGAATTACTGAATCAACATGATAAGCAAGTGGAAAATAAAATTATCCAAACAAGATTTCGTAAACAACAAGAAACTTTGTTTGCAATGCATAGTTCTCCCAATTCATGTCTATTTAGACGAAAGTCTTTGCAAATCAAAAGAGAGTTGGCTAGCCTTGATGAAACTTTCTTAAGAAAAAAGTCAAATTCACAGAGAAAAGTTAAAAAATATATAAAAAATGACAAATACATTACATTAAAACAGCTTGATTTGCAAGGCTATGAAAATAAAGATGGGACATTTTCTTCTACTAAGTCGAAGCTTTTGCCATTAGGTCAAGAGGAAACAATAGAACTACCTCTCCTCAGCTCACAAACCAATTCTGATTTTATAACATTTTCAGCAAACAGCTCTACAACCGTTCAAACGGTTTTGGCTAAAACACAATGTGGAATTGAACTACATGTGGAACCAGCTGGTGTGAAAGGAGATTATGATAGAGGCCTGGAGAGGACCAAACATAATATTTTCTCTCCTAGATGGTGCTCTTTGTATGTAGCAAACAATTTTTTATTAAGGAAAAACATAAAATCAAAATCTCTGGCTAGCATAGAAGGGGATAAAATTCTCAAAGATTTTCAAGTTAAGTCATGTAGCAATGAAAATATAAATAAGATTATGCAGAAAACCAATCTACATGTTGTTGTAAAGCGTTTGGAAGATACAATAAATATGGCTCAAAAGGCCACACAGCCCATGAGTAATGGTTATAAAATATTGGGCAAAATAAAAGACCTTCAAAATTCTGATACCAACAATAAATCTAAAAGTGGCCTTCTTATTAGCATGAATGAAACTGGAAGTAAGGGACAATATGTGTTATCACAAAGTCTTTTAACAGGTAGAAATAGCAACAAAAATGATTGTGTGCCAAAAATAGAAAATATATCTTGTGAAGAAAAATATGAAAGACTTTTGAAACCCTCAATTTTAGATTCAAGCATGTTGACCTTAAATAAGGAGGAATCCCAAGGAAATTTGCATCTGGGAGATAATTCATCAACATTGAATTACACTAGCCCTATAAAACTTATGTTCCTTTCTAAGATTAATAGCAGTGAAGGAGTCAAATACACACTAACCTCTGTAAATGATTCATCCAAATTAAACATAGATCTTTATTCTGTTCAGGAGAAAACAAACAAGCTGTTGGCAAAACAGTTGGAGGCAAAGGATTCTGATGAAAAAGGTTCTATTGATAAATGCAGCTATAATGAAAATAAAAATAAAATGAGAACTGGTTTTCCTACAATAGTTGCCACTGAAACCAATCCTAAGCCTGTGGAACAAGACAACAGTGGATCCTCCCTGAAAAGAAAACCTGGGAGACCCAAAAAAATTGGTCCTCAGGTTGTAAAACAAATTAAGCGTCCAATTGGACGACCTCCCAAACCAAAAGCTGATGTGAGTAATAATGGTAGTCATAGGAAGGACTCCATTGGTGTTGCAAAAAATGCCAACTCTAACACGGAATGCCTAGAGGAAGAGAACATTTACAAAAATATTACAGTAACTGTTGTTTTTGGAAGGTCTCGAAGGATTAAGAGGTGTGTTTCAGAAGGTAACCTAAATATAGTTAAAACTGTAGCAGGACCTCACAGCTACTGCAGTGTTGTATGTGACTCTGATCAAATAATACTGAGCTCAGATGCTAGGAACAATTTGCCAAAAACTAAAAATATGCAATATTCTACAACAGAAAAGACCTCTACATCTGACTATGAGTATGTTAGACCACTAGAAAGCAGCCCTGTGCTGCCATCCCATTGCAGCAATATCAGACGAAACCAAAAGCCTTTAAATATAATTAGAAAACCTGGTAGGCCAGCAAAAGTAAAAATATCTGGCATATCAGTGACTGTTAATCAGATTTCATCTCAGGAAAGAAAAGTGTGTATCAACAGCTGCCTGCCTCCCTTAGAACAAGAAGCTGTGTCAGAAAGAAATGAATCATCTAAGAAGGATGCTAAGCAATGCAATAAAAGAGATGATTTTAGAAGCCTTTGCAATGAAGCAGGGAATTTTTCACCCAAGATTATTATTGCTTCAAAAAGGTCTGAAACTCATTTCAGACACTCTCTTAGAACACCATCATTGCCTTTTGTACATTCATTAGCATCTTCTAGCTCATTTTCTTGTAAACGTGCCTTTTTGAATAAACCATGTAAACTCTGCTTGAGAAATGGTAAAGATCACAAAATCAAGCATTCAAAAATGCCACCCATGCATACCTCAATAAGTACAAGGTCAGATGATGCCAAAAGTAGTTCTGAGAATAGTAAACCCAGATCCATTGGTGAAATGACTTTGAATCCCATAATTTCATCCAATTCCCTTAGATGGTGGGATCCTTCTATTTCTAATGATTCTTTGTTAAAAGAATTAAACAGTAGATATGACCAGATAACTAAGACTTGGTTGCACGTGAATGGAGAAGAATATGAGAAATGGTCGTATAATGGAACATGCCATATTGAACAAGACAGTAGCATTAAAGTATCAAATCCTTTGGACTCCTGCATTTTGGGACTGGAAAATTCACCTATAAGAATGCTTTTCCAGAAAAAATGCAGTATAGATGACCTCTGTGCATGGTTTATGCAAACAACAGAAACACAATCACTATCACTAGTCAGAAAAGCAAATGCTCGTAATCCTTTTGAAGTAATTAGTACAAGGCAATTCAAAATGGGAACAAGACAATATGATTGTAATACTAGTCCTTTGAGAAAGCACTTTAAAAAATTTGCACTGTCTACACCTTCAAAATCAACAGGAAAGTTGCAGCTTTTACATAAAATTGTCAGATCTCAAGTCTTAAGCAGGGAGCATAGCTTCACCTTAGCTAAATTGAGAACCAAATTTGAGAACTTGCAACATGACCGTTGGCGACAAGTGAAAAAACTGTATAATCATGGAACATCTGACTGGAAATCAAAAAAGAAAAACTTGCGATTTTTCTGCCAAAGTCAATGTTTGACTAATGCAAGCAGGAAACTTAACAAAATATGTACAAGCCTTGAGAATGACCCAGTAGAAACTCAACCAACAACTTTGTTGGAATCTTACAGAATCACTTCAGCAACTGGAAATGAAATCAGAGATGCATTTCTTCAGCAAGATGCACAATTGTCTGACCTCAGCACAAAGTGTGACTCAGTCTCAAACTGTAGGCCAAGTAGTAAATCCACGTATGGCAATCAGCGAAGTATTGAACAAGCACATGCCCCTAAAGAATGTAATGAAGGTACATGGAGAGGGCAAACTTTTAAGGATTGTCGAATATTTTTGAAGAAAATTAATCCAGTGGATAAAAAGCAAGTGTTTAATAAGAACTTTGCCATCTGTACTTCAGAATCTGTGGATCATTGCAACATCCACTGCCCAGAAAAAAATGATTGTCCTTTGAGGTCCCCCTCTGCTCAGCAGAGCATGGCTGATAATGATGAAAGGAATGGAGGGAGCAGAAGCAGGTGTTCCAGCTTGATCACTGAAGTCAAGAAGTCAAGCAAACGTGTCGCTTTTGAGGATGGCCGTATAGAGACCCCTAAAAAAATGAAGCGAAAGAAGACCCAATGCAAGTTCACTGAGCTGAATAGAAGACAAAGGAATAAGAAGCGGTTATGTAGTACTGGCCAAATATCAAATTGTTACCCAAAATACCACCTGGGTAAGTTTCTTTCATCTCCCTTTCATCCCTTGACAAAATTCTGTTAACTTTACATGCACGTGAAATAATAAAAAAAAAAGCTAAATATAGGAAAATAGATTTAACAAAACCAGGGCAATAGTCTTTAAAACTTCCCATTGCTAATCATACTATCACATTAAATAGTGTCTTCAAAAGATTTTCTGTTCATTTTTATGAATTACTTTATTCTGAATTGAGTCCAGAAAAAGTCATGAGTCCAGAAAAGTTTAAAACATCATTCACCCCAAGCATTATTTGAGGGGGTAGACTAGCCTTCCTTTCCGCCTCAATTGTCTGGGAGGGGGTGACACAATTGATTATTCCAATAGTGGTCAGTATTATGCAAAAATTACATTTGTTTTCATTATTTAATTCATAATAATTGTTAATGTTTTACCAAGTTCTCCATTCTGCTGATCAGGGAAAGACAATACCACAAGGCTGAAACATATTCCTTATTGAATTGCATATTCCTTATATTTTTTGGCCTATAATTTAAAAAGAGGGAAAGAATTGGCTAAGTGCCACATTGACTGATTATATTGGAAAAATAATAGGCTTTCAAAAATGTGATATGTGTAGATGGAATGGAAGTTCATTAAAAAAAGATAGAGCAAACTTCAAAAACACTATGCCGAACTGGGGAAAGGACTAGTTGTTTTGCAATAAAATTTGCATCTAGTTGTATTTAAATAGAAAGTAGAATGTTCTGTCCTGTGTTTTGCTTAATGATGCTATTAAATAAAACAATTTAAAATAGCAGTGCAAAACATCAGGTTGCTTTTGCCCTAAAGAAATGGCAGAAAAGAAATGCTGTATGGCAGGGGTCCCTATTCAGAAAGGGACCACACGAGTGGCTGAAGCATATGCGCATGTGCACAGCATGCACACAGTGGTGGGCAGTCATGCATGTGCGCACTGGCCTACTGCTCATGTAAGTCAAGCTGTGTGCATTGACCTGCCACTCAGGCAAGGGCTGTGTGTGCGCATGTGCACCGGCCCGCCACTTGCGTGGCCCAGTTCCCTTCTCTCCCCAGCCAGTCTGCCAAGCTGCAAAGATTGGGGACCGCTGCTGTATGGAGTTGATTGCCTTTTCTTTTTCTTTTCAGAAGAGCAGCAGTTAGAGCACGGTTGTTAGAGGAGGAGATGGGTATTTCAATTTGGACTGTCTTTCAAATACCTTAAATTCAAATCCAACTCAGGATCCCCTGTCAGAACACCGAATGCCCATGGATTTATTTCTAATGTGTACAAAGAGCTCTCTCATGACACTCTCTACTTTTTGCAAGGCTAGAATTGTTAGATAGCCACCCAGAGATGGTGCCTCTTTCATTGAAATCCCTGAAGTTTCAACAGGATTCCAGCTCTATCCTGGCCCCATTGTACAACCTATTCACCACTTCAGCAATAGGAAGTGGGGGGGACAAGAGACCAGCATAGGCCCATGTAACTGCTATTCTGCTGACTATATACTTTAAAATGAAGGGAGAGACGAGTGATATGGCCAATTAGGCTTCAGAGCTCTCAAAGAGAGCACCTCTGTTAAAAACTGATTAAAAGGTAGTTTAAGGCAATATGGTTTGGCAGCGCTTCAGATTTGCTCTCCCAGAGGTTTAGACCTTGCAACTTTGGGAGACTGAGTGCTAGGCACTGCACAATCCTATAAAGGCATGCATCTTTCAAACAAATAAATCCTGATAACTTTTTCATAGTTTTTCATTGTTTATTTCAGATTTTTGTTATGTTGTTTTCTCTGTTGTTCAAAGTTTCCAGTACATAAGCATTTACAGAAAATATACCAACACTCAGTGAACAATTCCAAAACCCTGATAAGCCTGCATTCATTTTGTTTTAAAGCTGCATTATTAAGAGTTCATTTTCCTCTTCCAACAAATCATGAGGAAATGCCCTATTTCAGGGCAGTCTGTACAATGGATTCTTCAATCACAAGTGTAAGTAATTGCATGAATGTAGCACATAAGAATGTGGTCCAAGTAAGATCCTTCAGGCATTACCATATGGAATCCTCTTACCAAATTTTCCATAAGTATTTCAAGCAGAGAGTTTGTTCTTCCATTTAGTATTTCAAAGCACAGGTGGATTATTTCTCAGAAATACTTCTGTTTTTCATATATTTTTGCTTCCAGGGATTAACAACCACAGGCATAAGGCCTTTTTTATTATTATTAACAACCTAGAATGTCATTGCATCTTAAATAAATAAGATAGACCTTGTACATGGCAGATCATAAGAAAGCTCCACTGAGTTCAGTGAAACAATTAACTATGTGTAATAAGAAGAAGGAATATCTAGATCTCAGCTGGCTTCCTATCCAGCATCCCAGAACCTTTCGCACTGGGAAAAGACCAAAAGGAGAGACGCCAGCTTACATGTGCTGTTGGAGGGAACAGCCTCTTCTGCCCTGCAAAAGAAAAGTGGGTCTTGAACCAAGCGTAACAGTGCTCACTTTCAGCACTGAGTCCCTGGTGCTACATCTCTCCTTCCCTCTCTAAACATCGATATAACTTGTAATTTGAAGAGCAACACTATAGTTGCAGAGGGAGCTTCCAATGAAGGACAGAATGACCTTGCTCCTATAGCATTCTTTTTAAGGTCCCCATAACCTTTACAACCCAATTCTTCATTCCATGAGGCACTGCAGTGATTATCTTCCAGGAGTTTTATAGACTTCCCCCATCCAAAACTCTTTTTCCAAATTTTCTTGTAAATTAAAAATGGTAACTTAAGTGGCCCTAAATTGCTGGTGGCAAGTCCCATTAGATTTCCTCTCTTCCAGCACCCTCTCTAGTTCTCAGCTTCATGAGCTCTTTCAGCATGTCTTCTATGACATCATTTGTATTTCCAGGTTCTTGAAGCAGCCCGGTCTTGAGGGCTTGCTGCTGCTCTCTGCTCAGTGTTTAGTGGAGAAGTATAAAATTTTACTGTATGATCAGGATATGATTCACCAGTGTTCCTTCTGGGATGGGGTTTTCATTGGAGAATAAATGAAATGAATTCACAATGTACAGTACTGATTGCAGCCCTAGTAAGAATCTGTTTTTTCTGAAAAAGAATGACTGTCTTGTGATTATAAAATTAAATAATTCTATAATGTACAAGCATCATTTCTTTTTAACCTACCGGTAGTTTCTCCTATTGAGTCTATATTAGACCATCTGATATCAAGCTTTTCTGTCAATATTTATTATATTGCCTTGGTAGCTTACTTAAAAGACCAATGCTATTTTAAACCCATTTACTCCACTGTCTTGCTCCAGATTTCCAGCCCAGATGTCTGTAGGAAAGTAGTAGCCCCCTTCTGTTCTGCAGCAAACGTTATTTAGAAATACAGGTAGTCCGTGACTTACAACAGAATGGAACCTGTTCATCATGAACTTTATTGTGCTTGTTAAACAAATCACTGTGGTTGTTAAGTGAACGCTATCTGTGTTTTTGCCAGAAAACAGAAGCGGCAAACTTATTACTCATCCCAAATTCATTTAAAAAGCACAAAAGCAGAGTTGAGAAAATTTTGTTTCTTCAGTCTCTCCATTATGAATAACTATCCAACTGTGTGCTTTTCCTTTACGCTTGCTGCTTTTACCCAGCAGTTGTCCTCTCTTGTGCTGTGATTGTGAAGTTTCTTTGAAAACCTGAGGTTATGGATTATCCAGATAAGAAAAAGAAGGCTAGAACTTAAGAACCAAGTATGAAAATAAGGAGTTAGCATGTAGTACACTTAATACTGAAAAAAATGCCTCTTTGTGAGAATAGACCTGTGGCAGAATTTACACACTTGTGTACTCAGACACACTCTTACATTAGGCAAACACTTATGCCTAATATCTGCTTTGCTTGTACCAGCAGCATAGAGTCCCTTACACATATATGTACACAAATGCATGTCATTCATGTTAGTCGGTATTTCTTTTTGTGCCTCATCCTGTTTCATCATTTGCAAAGAGATGGCAGGGATTTTTTTTCTAAAATAGTTAGATTTTAGTATTTTGTAGAACAGCAAATCTTTTCAAAGACCTTGAGATATCTAAAATTAAATGCTGATTAATTTTTGCCACTGTAAGAGAAGATGAAAAAATGTTCTAAACATCTTCCTGAATATGAAATGCAATGCAATATACGTATTGTAATATTCACTGACAATTTATTATGTAAATTATTTAAAAACTATGAGAATTTACAAAAGGCAAACATGCACAGGGAAACAGCTATATAGTATCTTGTTTCTCAACAAATTCTTGCTTTTTAAGAAGTAAAACAGTAGTTCTGTTCTGCTGGAAGTAAAAAAAAAAATCAGAATACTTTGGGGGTATTTCCAGGAAAGGGGTTAAAAAAAAAATCAAAATCAGGGCCATAACTCTGCAATTAAAGTCTTGCCCTTTAATCATGGATTGTGATTTCCCATTTTGACTTTTTTTTTAACCTCAGACATGTATAGTAAGCATACAGCTGTTGTGAGCTTATGAATGTGAATGAAGAAATAAAACTATTCCTCAGTGAAATCCCTAGAGACTAGAAGTGGACCAGGTTTCTTCATTGAGAGTTTTTGAATCAAAGGTTTGGCCCTCACACAGAGTTCCAGTCAGAACCATCCAGGGCTTTGAGATTTGATGTAAGGTGTAAGGTCCTGCCTCAGCTAATAGTGAAAGCAGGAAGGCAAGACAAGATCTAAAGTAGAGGTCCCCAACCTTTTGGGCACCAGGGACCGGTTCCGTGGAGAGAGGTTTTTCTGTGGACCAGAGGGTGCGTGGTTTTATGTGCTGCCTGCATCCCACAGATGGGGCTTTGCTTGTTTGTGTGGACCGGTTGCTGGCATGCCACGGCCCGGTACTGGTCCACGGACTGGGAGTTGGGGACCCCTGATCTAAAGAATTCCCGCGGAAAACATTACATTAAAACTTCCCTTCTCAAACCCCTTCCCAGTGCCCAACTGTCCAGTTTGTCTCCAGCCAATCCACAGGTTTGAAGTTGTTATGGGAACCAGAGCGATAAGGGACTGTTCCCAGGCGTTGCATCTTCTTTATAATGGAGCAGAGATAAGGCAGATGGCCCCTGGCACATTCCTTCCCCTTTTTCACACCCAAAGAGATACATCAAAGATGGAGAGAACAAAGTAAATGAAATACATCTGTGAGCCCCCCTCCCAACAGAGTGAAACCTCCCCCCTCCCGTCAGAATGGCAGAGCCCCAAAAATATGAATTGGAGGGGACCTGACAGAAGGATTGACTTACATGCATTATATCTCTCAATACCCTCCATTTTTCTTCAACCAATGCTGTGTTTTTTGATGTTGTACAAACAGTATTGGTGTTCTACAGCAGTATTGAGTCACCTTACTGAGTTTCTGGCTTAAACTTGACTTTATGGCTTTGAAGCCTTCTTCCACACTGGAGTAAACTTCTCCCTTTAGGCAGACATCGTTTCTCTTTTTTTGCATTTTTTTGGTGGGGCAGAGGTAGTAGATTCTTTCTAGAACTGGTAACCTAAACATCAGATTTTGAAAGTGGGTCTTAAAAGCTTCTGAGGCCTTGAGTGCTTTAGATCATATATCAATGGCTTTTGTCTTCCCATTCCACTTGCTGTTGCTGTTCCATATTCCCAGAGAATCACTGTTGGCTACTTCACACGTCCCTTTCAGACATCGCTGGGATACAGTGCCAAAAGTATGGTCCTAACAGAACAGAAGTAGAGTTGGTTGTCTGAATTGGTTAAAAAGTGTTTCCACATGAAACAGCACATATGAAAGACATTTTAAATTTTTTTAAAACCAGCTATAGCTTTCTGCAGGCTCATGCAGTTGTTTGAAAGCTGCTCTGTCTTTGCAGTTGTGTCCCTGCCCATCCAATTCGTTACACTGGGGCAAAAGTTCAGTACTTTTCAGTATTCAAATCAGTCATGACCCAGCCACTTTCCATTTTGATCAGGTCCATCTGCTTGGTCCATTTGTCAACAATTGAATGAATGCACCCCCTTGACATTAACACTAAAAAATCGTCACCATCCACTCTAGTAAAACAATTTCTTGGGGTCATTTCCATTCCATCCAAGTCAAGGCCTTCCTCTTTACCAAGAGTTCCCTATTTTTATAGATTCACTAACCATCAACACCAGAATCATACAGTCACAGTCAAACCTAGCACTGCCACATTTTAGGCTCAATTTTAGATGCACCTAATATACCTATACTATATCTAACTGAACTCAAGCATGGAAAGGCCCCTGCTTTCTGTCTACCCTAGGATCAAGTGGTCACTGCTATAGTGGTCCCATTTATACAAACTTCCAAAAGGTTTGTCCTTTACCCACTATTGCCTATGGAGGTTCTGGCTACTGATGCCTTCATAGTGGGCAAAAATTCCCCTCCCCCCATTCTGGATAGTTCTTGTAACAGTCATATCAACACACACAAGCTCCTTGAGTTTTTCAAGACTGCATTGGAAAGATACACTTTACTTCCAAACTGTAGTACCCAGTTAACAAGCAGGGTAGTACAAACTTGACCTCAGTACTGCAATTCATCCTTCAACCATGGAACTGAAATCACTGTTTATCAACAAAGGTATTTTAGGACATCTGTGGGAGGTCCATAGGGCATCTACAGGCCTCATCTCCCATATTTGTGTCCAATATAGTCTAAATATCTCAGGAGTTCCAACAAGGGTGATCAGATGCTACACAGCCTTCTACATATGAGTTGTGATAGGCTGGATTGAGCTTGATCCTGGAGACTCAATCCTCTAATTGAATACATTTTAATCTTTCTCCTACACTGAAGTAATGGGAATTAACCTTGTCTCATAGCTCTCAATCTGTTTGACAACTCATATGCATCTTGCTTGCTGATTGCAGGTATCTTCCTCTTCAAACACAGATAAAAATTAACTTTTACACTGGTGCCCTCCATATTCTTTGCTGGTACTGACATGGTCATTTTTCTAAGTTGATGACTCCCCCATTTGAGCTTCTGAGCTGCTTGATTCCAGACATTCAACATACCCTTCAATGGGTATCATAAAAGATGATCTTTTAGATGAATGAGGGAGTTTTATGCATTACAAGCAGCCCCTTGCCTCTCCTTGACTATGTATAGAGGCAGATTGATTTTGTGCCCAGATGTATCCTTTTTGTCCAAGGTTGTTTCAGCTTTTTTTTAAATCTGCCACAGTAGGCTTTATTCACAGGCTTAGTGGGTCATTTCCTTGGTGAGAACTACCATTTCCTCTAACTTTATGAGAGCTGATCCTTTCCAGGTAAGCAGCAAATTGATCATATTTGTTACTGATTGAGCTGGCAGTAAAGAACTGGTTACTTCTATGTCATTGAGATTCTTTAAGTGCAATTCAAGGAACCTGTTCTTGTACTCACATTGCTCCTCCGTAGTCCAGTGGCTCCTGTCAGATTCCACACATGTAAAGGTATGAAACACTAAGGGTACTGATGTGAGTCACACCTAAGTGTATATGAAAATATGCACAAGGGACCAAGTTTTCACTAAAAAATTCAAAACTTTGGAAATTTCTGACAAAGTAGGGAAGGCCCAGAGCCCACCAGAAGAATCTCAGTGGCAGGTAAGAACCTCTTCTTTCCTCACCCTTCTTCTCCACCAGTGTTTCTCTACCTTGGCAATCTTAGAGATATGTGGACTTCAAATCCCAGAATTTCCCAGCCAACTATGATGGAGTCCACATATCTTAAAATTGCCAAGGTGGAGAATGCTGTTGTATACCAATGAGGACAATCAAAGCTGGCAGTACTAATGACATTTGAATTGTCCTTCGTTTGCTGTGAATAAGGCCTGTGAAATGATGCGGTCTGCTAAGAGGAATTAGACATGTTGATTTAATGCAGTCTTTGCTGGTTCTTTCTGCCAGGCAGGGCCACATTTATAAGGAAAAAGAAAACACAAAATCACAAATCATTTCTTTGGATTTCCTGCCAAGACCTAATGGCACAAATAAATTCCAGAGTTCTTTTTAGAGCTACTTCTGATCTTCACATTAAGATTCCATTGGGGAGGGTCACCCCATTTCTACACTTTATGGCATACCCACAGCATTATTCAGCCATGGCTGAGGCACTCTGAAATATATCTTCATTTCTGTAAATGGCACTGTTCTGTCCCAGCGATTGAGTACTGCTCAATGAAAAGGGGTTTTCCTCATGAGTAAGCGATTGAGTACTGCTCAATCCAGGACTGGCCCCAGCTGTTCTTCCTCATCGTTCTGCCCCCCAAAACAGCTGTGTCATTGCCTGAGCGTGAGTAGATGGGCCAGGCTCCACATCTGGCTCTGAGTCTTCCTGCTCCTCAGAGCTTTCCACAGAGTCCAATGTGAACCCAGGCACTTCCTTCTCCGATTCCTTGGATTTGGCTACTGGATCTGCTGGCAGGCGAGGAATCACAACACTATCCGTCATCACAGGACCCTTCCCCCGAGTGACAGGCCAGATGTGGCTGTGAAGGGAACTGTTCGTGGAATGCCATCACCAAGGCAGGAGCATGCACAGTGGTCGTGTCCTCCCAGGTGAACTACTCCGGTCCATAGCCCTTCCACTCAATCAAATACTGGAATCGGCCTTTTAGCCAATGGGAGTCACGAAAACTGGTGACCTCATACTTGGGAGCGCCGTCTCCATGACACTGTTCTGGTGAGGGATGTTCTGGTTGGTGTAGTGGACAAGCCGGTTGATCTGGGACCAAGAGGGACTGGTGAAAGACAGGATGTATCTGTAATGAACGTGGCAATGTTAAACGATAAGTGACCGGGTTAATGATGGCTTTGATAGGGAAAGGGCCTAGGTACCGGTGATCCAATTTCTTGGCAGGCCGGTCTGACTGAAGGTGTCTTGTTGATAGCCATACCTGATCTCCCACAGGTAACACAGGCGTATCTCTTGGTGACTTTCTTGTAATCTGCCTTGGCTTTAATTGCCATCGCACCAATTGATGGATAACCTGTACCTCGGCAAGATATTTGTTAGCTGTGGGAACTGCTGAGTCAAGTTGCGTGAGGGGAAAAACGTATGATATCCCACATTGGCCAGGAACGGTGTCATATGCCTGGAGGTGTGCTGTGAGTTGTTAAAAGCAAACTTGGCTACTGCAAGATAGTCTGCCCAATTGTCCTGTTGCTGATTCACGAAACAGCGCAAATATTGTTCCAGGATTCCAATCACTTTCTCGGTCCTGCCATCTGTTTGTGGATGGTGCACCGACAGGCAGACTTGTAAGTCTCTAGTGCCTTCAGCAGCCCTTTCCAGAAACAGGCCATAAATTGAGCCCCACTATCCAAAACAACCCTATTAGGTAGGCTGTGCAGCCGGAAAATATGCTGGATGAACATGCGAGTGGTGGCATGGGCTGTTGGCAAACCATGGCAAGGAATGAAATGTGCTATCTTGGTCAGCATGTCCACCACCACAAACACCGTTGTGAACCCAGAAGATGGGGGCAAGTCTGTCAATAAGTCCATGGACACTGTTCCCTAGGGTCTCTCAGGCATCGGCAAGGGTTGAAGCAGACCCAGTGGGGCTCCCATTGCTGACTCGGTCTGCCATCACCATACACAAGACGTGACATAGGCTTGGACGTCATGTACTCGGGGCCACCAGAATGTACAGGAGACTAGGTTCAGCATCTTGAAAAGGCCAAAATGCCCCACTGCAGGATTATCATGACATTGCATGAGAATGAGCCCTCTGAGCAGCCCTCCCGGAACATAGAGCTGGTTGTGATATTTCAGGAGTCTCTCCGTGATGGTCCATGGGGAGTCTGGCCCTAACTCCTCCCTTCATTGAGCCACTCATGCATCGTGCTGTTGTCCCTCCCAAATCTGAGCCTGTAAATCTACTGGCTCCCAAACCGCAGAGAATGACTCTACGGGCAGAACCATCCTGGGCAGAAGCTTGTCTTCTGTACGGGAGTATTCTGGTTTCCTTGAAAGAGCATCCGCTCTTTGGTTGCGACCACTTAGCATGTATGTAACATGGAAATTGGACCTAGTGAAGAAGAGAGACCACCAAATATGCTGTTGGTTCAATTTCTGGGCGGTCTGCAAACTTTCCAGAATCTTGTGGTCTGTCCGGACTTCAATTTGATGCTGGGCCCCTTCCAAATGATGTCTCCAGGCCTCAAATGCCACCTTAATGGCCAGTAGCTCCTTCTCCCATATGGTGTAGTTGCGCTTGGCCGGATTAAGTTTACGCGAATAGTATGCACAAGGGAAGAGGTCACCACCGTGTGTTCGAGCCTGGACTACCACCACTCCAACGGCAATGTCCAACGCAGCCGCTTCCATGACAAATGGTCAATGCAGATCAGGTTGGTTCAGAATGGGTTCCTGCATAAAGGCTTGCTTCAAAGCCTGGAAAGGTTGTTGCTCTGGGGTGCTCCAATGAAACGGGGTCTTTTTCTGAAGAAGCCGAGTGAGAGGTGTGGTCATGGAGGCAAAACCAGGGATGAAAGATCTATAGTAGTTGGCGAACCCAAGGAGTAACTGGACATCCTTAACTCTACATGGGGGTTGCCAACTACACAGGGACTCGACCTTGCTTGACTCCATGGCAATGCCCTCAGGAGAAATGCGATAACCTACGAAATCAATGGTCGTTTGATAGAATTGGCATTTCTCCAGTTTGGCATATAAACGATGATCTCGAAGCCATTGCAGGACCTGACGGAGATGCTGGTGATGCCTCTCCTGCGAAGGGGAGTAGATCAGAATGTTGTCCAAATAGATCACAACAAACTGATCTAACAGATCCCGGAATATGTCATTCATGAAGTGTTGGAAGACTGCGGGGCGTTGGTCAGCCCGAACGGCATCACTGTATACTCGAAGTGGCCATACCGAGTGCCAAACACTCTTCCATTCAAACTAGGTTGTAGGCTCCTCTCAGGTCCAGTTTCATGAAGATTTTGGCCTCCCGGAGCCGTTCCAGAAGTTCGGAGATGAGGGGCAGAGGGTATTGGTTACGCTCTGTAATGGCATTCGATTTTTGATAGTAGCAACAGAGCCTTAATTCCCCAGACTTCTTTTTTACAAAGAGCACCGGCATGGACAACCGCGAAGATGAGGGCCGGATAAAGCCCCGAGCCAAATTTTTGTCCAGAAAGTCACACAACGTGGCCAACTCAGGGTCAGACATGGAATACAGACATCCCACTGGGAGTAGCGTGTCAGGGACCAAGTCTATGGGGCAGTTGTATGGTCTGTGCGGGGGCAATTGATCCGCCTCAGTCTCGCTGAACACATCTGCGTAGGTCGCCAGTTCAGGGGGCAAGGAAACCCCTGGGGGACTCACCACCTGGCTGGTGCAGACTTGGTGGGTGTGGTCCACACACTGTAAACTGAGGAAGGTGACCAGGTTCTGGGACCAATAAATCTGTGGCTTGTGCGTCGAGCCACACCAAGTCTAAGACCACGGGGAAATGCAGGTCGGAGGTTATGTAAAACTGAATGGCCTCCTCATGAGAGCTGATGGCCATGCCCAACAGTTGCATGTCGGCCTTAATTGGCCCAGACAGGAGCAATCGGCCATCAATAGTCTCCACTAACAGAGGTAGTTCCACTGGGCATTGGGGAACAGCCCATTTGGCCAAAAACGCAGCATCCATAAAGTTTGTGGTGGCCCCAGAATCGACCAAGGCATGTACTGAAATCCCCTGTGGCCTACCGGGGAGGATCAAGCGTACCACCAGTATCTAATGCTGTTGGGATCCGAGTGCAGCATCCGATGGACGTCGCTCAGTGTTGGGGGAAGCCCGACCCATAACGCCTTTTAGGTCAGGCTCAGGGCATTTCCCAACAGATGAGGTTGCTTTCGCGGGGCAGGCCAGCTTGTCCAACAGCTCCTCCAACAAGCCATCCTGGAAAGCGTCCATGAGTGCAGCTTCGTTCCAGGCTGAATCCTGGCTAAGCAGCCAAAATTCACTGATATATCCCTGTAAAGGGCATCGGCCCTGCCACAGAGCTTTCAGGCATCGGGCAGTGGTCTGCATCTTAATGGGGTCCTCGTACATAAGACGCATGTAGTCACAAAACCCCCCAAAATTATCCAACAACAGACTAGGCTGGACCAGCAGGGGTGTGGCCCAATGAGCCGCAACTCCGGAGAGTAGGCTGATCATAAACCCTACTTTATCTCAAATCAGTGGGGAAGTCTGCTGCTCTCAGGCTGATAAAGAACTGGCATTGTCCCAAAAAAGCTGGAAACATATCCGGAGTGCCATCAAATTTATCAGGCACCACTACTGGACACTTCTGCCGGGGTTATGGAGCAGCAGGAGCTTGAAGCTGAGCAACTTGAGCTGCCAGCAAAGCCAGCTGTTGGGAGAGCTAGGCATTCTCCGCACGTAACTGCTCCATGGTAGTAGGGGGTAAAGGGCCGAAGGCAAACTCTTCTGTCCCAGCCTACGCGAGTACTGCTCAATCGCTTACTCATGAGGAAAACCCCTTTTCATTGAACAAGGCAGGACTTTGTAAGAAAAAACTCCTTTTATTTTGACACAGCTTTTATGGAACAAACTCCGATCAGTTCTTTAGCTGTTGAAACAAACAAGATCAGTCTCTGAGTTCTGAGCTGGAATGCTCAAGGTTCAAGTCACTCAAACACACAGAAATGCGACAAACCTGGTTAAATGTCCAAGAATCCTGAGGCAAGAAATCCAACAACAGAAGCACAACACCCTAGCATGAACGGCAACTAGCACCTCCCACACCCCTCCTCTTTATAGTCCAGCCAGGGCGTAGCTTCTTAGTGATTCTTACTTTGCCAATGGAGCTGCCCCACTGCCCTCCTTTGTCTTGCTCTCCTCTCTGCGCATCCGTGCATCCAGGACTGGCCCCAGCTGTTCTTCCTCATCGCTTAATTCTGGCTCCCAAAACAGCTGTGTCTCTGCCTGAGCGTGAGTAGATGGGCCGGGCTCTGCATCTGGCTCTGAGTCTTCCTGCTCCTCAGAGCCTTCTGCAGACTCCAATGTGAACCCAGGCACACCCTCATCCGATTCCTTGGATTTGGCTGCTGGATCCGCTGGCAGGCAAGGAATCACAACAGGCACTGCCATATTCAGATCAGTGAATTTGGCCAGAATAATTGTTCCTAGTGAACGTAGAGGCAAAGATAATATCTTGATTCTTTTAGCTGGTTGCATCCATTTGCTCTATTTGGGCTTCAAAAATTCTAATCCAGATTCACATGGTATTTATTTATTATAAATGAACTCAAATCTTTATTTTGACTGGCCGTACTCATTTTCTCAATAGAGTAGAGTCAAGTCAATACCCTTTTGTATGGAAGTGGTTAATGAAGATGGGGAGAGAAACTAATCTAGGTCAAGGTCAAGGTTCAGTTTGACAGCAATTGTACCATGATTACAGCAACGGATCCATCCAACTCCATATTATGTGCGGTTAAAAAGGTTTGAAGACACTCATTCCACCTTGTGTTGCTTCCCTTCCCCAAAAATGAGTCTCCCTCTTGGATACTTGTCATTTTTCCCCTGTTTTCTTCTGCTCACGCTGCCTTCCATGACAATAAAACAGCCTCAGCTTCAGTGGTCTGTTCTGAAATGTTATTCTGATTTATCTTTATATAGATGTAGCTATGCTGACTACATAAATATTAAGGAAATTGTTTTAATATTGAGTTTAATCCAGGGAGATGGGTGGTTTAGAAATAGGAAATAAAAAATATGTATCACTGAATTCAGAAGGATTTATTTTACATAACTGTTTAGATTGATGCTTTTCAGCATTTGAGAGTTCTAGATGTTCATTTTCTGAACATTAATGTAATTTATTTGATGTTTCAGATTTTCTGCTGAAAAAGCTAAGTATGAAAATCCGATACTTATCAGCACACCCTGATTCATATTTGGTAATTGCCAGTCAGCAGAAGGTCGAGTAGAAAAAATTAGAGAAATCTGTCAATTTGACCCATCATTCAATTCATTTTATCATTGATTGTATATAATGCTCTTACTACTCAGGGCATGTCTGCACCCCTTATTGTAACACTTTTCTCTCTGTTAATGTAATTTCTTTTTAAAAAAAGAAATCATACCTCATGATACACTTTCAAAAGATACTCGATTAATAATACCCATTATGTCACAGTGTAAGCAAGGTAAATTGCTTGGTGCTTATGGCGTTCTCTTTCCCACCTAATTACATTTTCAAAGATGTCTTTTTCATTTATACAAAGAAAACTGACCTGATGTTCAGTTTCCATCCATTTCTTCTCTTGTCTTCTGGTGCTTTGGAAAATAGATTGAGCGCTTCTTCTTTGTGACAGCCCCTCATATATTGGAACACTCCTATCATATCACCCCTAGTCATTCTTTTCACTAGACTAGACATACCCAATTCCTGCAACCTAGTCTTCATATATTTTAGCCTCCAACTCCCTAATCATCTTTGATGCTCTTTTCTGCATTCCTTCCAGAGTCTCAACATTTTTTTATATAATATGGTGACCAAAACTGTATACAATATTCTAAGTGTGATCTTACTTAGGCTTTATAAAGTGGTACTAATATTTCATGTGATCTTGATTCTATCTCTCTGTTAATGCAACCTAGGATTGCATTGGCTTTTTTGGCTGCTGCCACACTGTTGGCTCATATTTAAGTCATTGGATAAAAATGAAACTAGGACTCTTAAGACAGGGCTTTTCAACCTTTTCACCCATTGTACCACTTTTAGGATATGGCAATATCCGAGTACCACCAGTCGCCTAGCAAGGTGTCAAAAACTTGATGACCCCCCCCCCAAAAAAGGAAAAAAGTGATAAAGTACAGGTAGTCCTCGACTTACAACAGTTCGCTTAGTGACTGTTCGAAGTTACAATGGCACTGGAAAAAGTGCCCCCCAAGCCACAGCTGAGCAAGACACCTGCCTGCCCGCCTGGCCACGCTCTTCCTCCTGTCCGAGGTTTTCATTGTAAGCATTTCTGTTGAGGATTGGCAGCGGGGGTGGGGTGGGGGGTGTTTGGTTTTTATTCCCCCCCATCTGCTGGGTGGTTGCAGCAGGTTTTGGTCACGTCACATGACCCTGGGACACTGTGACCGTCATAAATATGAATCAGTTGCCAAGCATCTGAATGTAAATCACAAGACCCTGGAGATGCTGCAACATTCCAGCTGATTGGCGCTTCTTCTGGGCTCAGCAGAAGCACCAGGATCAGTGCTGCTTTCCAGCTGATTGGTGCTTCTTCAGGGCTCAGCAGAAGCACCAGGATCAGTGCTGAGCTCCAGCTGGAGCTGGGCGCTGATCCTGGCGCTTCCACTGAGCCCTGACAGTCCCGAAGAAGCGCCGATCAGCTGGAAAGCGGCACTGATCCTGGTGCTTCCGCTGAGCCCTGACAGCCCTGCAGCTCCAGCTATCTCTCGCTCAGGCTTGTGCGGTGCTGCCACCGGTTCAGCTCATTCCCCTCCCCCGCTACCACTTTTCTAGGATGGTCGCGTACCACCTGCCAGGTGCCAATGTACGACAGGTGGTACCCGTACCACTGGTTGAAAAGCCCTGCTCTAAGATACCTCTCACAGTTCCTGCTATTGAGCCAGGTTTCACCTAATCTGTACTTGTACATTTAATTTTTGTTGCCTAAGTGTAAAACCTTACTTTTCTCTACATTGAATTTCATTTTGTTAGATAGGGCCCAGTGTTCAAGTTTGTCAAGATCCATCTGGATCTTGAGCCTATGTTCTGGGATGTTGGCTATTCCTGTCAGTTTAGTGTTATCTGTAAATTTGTTGCGTTTCCTTTCTATTCCCTCATCTAAATCATTAATGAAGATGTTGAAGAGTACTAGGCCTAAAACAGAACCTTGGGGTTCCCCACTGCTTATTTCTGTCCATGTAGTTGTAGTTCCATTAAGGACTACGCATTGAGTGCAGTTTGTCAGCCACTTATGAATCCATCTGGTGGTGATACTGTATCCCATATTTTTCTAACTTATGAAGAAGTAACTTGTGATCTACTTTGTCAAGTGCCTTATTGAAATCCAAGTATACTATTTCCACAGTATTTTGCTGGTCCACTAATTTAGTCACTTGTCAAAGAATGAAATAAGATTTGTTTGGCATGATGCGTTTCTAACAAATCCATGTTGGCTTCTAGTTATAACTTTGCTTGCTTCTAGATGGCCGCAGATCTGTTGCTTGATTATTTTTTTCAGGATATTGATGCCAGGCTGATTCATCTGTAGTTTCCTGGATCCATTCCCCCCCCCCCCCCCCGTTTTGAAGAAGGGAACCACATCAGCTCTTTTCCAGTCCTCTGGTAGTTCCCCAGTGCTTTAGAATCTTTGAAAAATATGGTTCAGTGGTTCTGAGATCATGTCTACCAGCTCCTTCTGAACTCTGAACTCCATCTGCACCTAGTAATTTGAACTTGCCTAGCTGGACAGGTGTTATCTTACATTTCTTGCCTATTTTAAACTTGTATTCCTAGCCTGTCTTTTACAGTTCTGTTTTTGGTAGGTTGGGGTATTTTTCCTTTTGTGTGAAGACAGATGCAAAGAATGCAAATTCTTAAACAGCTCTGCTTTCTCCCTGCTGCCCATCACTTCTTTGCTATCTTCTCGCATTAGTGGACTGATTGCTTCCTTGACTTCTTTCTTTTTTTACATGTTGAAATAAACTTTTTTGTTTTTTTTACATTTGTTGCAAGTCTTAGTTCATTTTGAGCTTTAGCTTTAATGACTTCATCTTTGCAGATTCAGGCTATATGCTAGTATTCTCCCTTAATTATCTGTCCCTCTTTTTATTTTTTTTATACTTGTACTTTTTGTCTTTCAGTTTATCAGAGATTTCTTTATGAAACCATGCTGGTTTTGTCTTGGATTTCTTATTTTTCTTTTTCAATGGTATTTGGTGGATTTGGCTTTTATAATCACATTTTTCACAGTTTCCCTACCTCTTGAGTCCTCTTTAAGATTTTCATCCATGGAATCCTTTGAAACCTCTCTTTAAATTTGTTGAAATCAGTTTTTTTAAAGTCTTAAGACACTGGTTTGACTATGTTCTATTGCTTGTGTCTGCATTATATTGAATTCCAATATGGGATAGTCACTCTCCCTCAAAGTTCTACCATTTCAACCTGTGATGACTCCCCCGGACGCTTCCCCAGATACCTCCCCAGATGTCAGCTCGGAGGAAGATGAACCAGATATTGAAGAGTATTCAGCCTAAAACAGAACCTTGGGGTACCCCACTTCTTATTTCCCTCCATGTAGATGTAGTTCCATTAAGGACTACACTTTGAGCGAAGTTTGTCAGCCAATTACAATCCATGTTGCTATCTACCCCACTTTTTGTTAGCTTATCAACAAATAGTTTGTGGTCTACGTCAAATGCCTTACTGAAATCCGAGTATATTATGTCCACTACATTTCACTGGTCCACTAATTAAGTCACTTTGTCAAAGAATGAAATAAGATTTGTTTGGCATGATCTATTTTTGACAAACCCATGTTGGCTTCTGGTTATAACTTTGCTTGCTTCTAGGCGTTTGCATTAGTTACCCTCTACAGTTCCCTTTTTAAAAAAAATTCCTCCCCACACAACATTGTTCACTCGGAACACAAAGCAAATTATTTAGGCTTTTTATTTAAATTCATTGTGATTTAAGATTAATTGTTCTACATATTCATGCACCTTAATTGATAAACAGGTGACAATTACTCTTGGCATCATCTTACAGTTTTATAACATTGCCAATGAAAAAAGTGAGTTTTGGCCATTTAGACAGGTTTTGCCATTTATGTCGGAGAAATAAAAGAACATACTTAAATTTCTGATTAAAATCTCTGGATTTGGAAAGGTTGGGACTCTGCTGGCTTGCAACCTACATTTCTTTAAAGAAAAACCAGCATTGAACAGGTTATAAATACATTATTCTCAATTAAACTTGTTTGCATTATCTCAACTTTTTCCTGCCAGATTTGTAATGTGTAGAGATTGCAAATTAGGTTATCATGGCATCTTCTTTCTTTTAGGTCCTCTTAAACCTGTTGGGCTGCCTTTGCTGGGTGGACTTGCTAGCAGAGCTGTTGAATTCTCCATGATCCCATTCCAATTGTCTCTCCATGGAAACTCTCAAGTAAATCCCATGAATTGTTGAAATGAATTCATCTGTCATCATCCCAGAGAAGCATGCAATACTGTGAATGATTGTCAAACTGAATGAGCAAGTCATTGCTGTAGTAACTTAACAAAACTGCTTTGAAGAGCTAAACACTCTTAACTCCTTTCTGGAGGCTGCATTTAATTGAAATTGTTGCAAGATGGGCTAAGAGTTACTTCTGTTGATACACAAATTAGTGACAAGCTTGCATTTTGGATGGTGCCTGTGTTGATGTGAAGGATCTAAGGACTGGCTCCTTGGGACATGCCTGTCAAAATATCTCAAGAATGCTAACCATTCCAACCATATGGTTGCACATTGGTTTCCAAATGTTATCCCCCACCCCCAGTGAATAATAGTAAAGTGGAACTTTTATCTCTTTATTTTTAAACAAGTTGCATGCATATTAAGATATGCATCTTGAGATTCAACAAAGAAGACTAAGAAGGGAATCCACCTAGCAGAATATATCAAAACAAATTCAGAAACCTTGGCATAGACTTATTTTTCCATTATATGTTAAAAATAGCCTTTTAATTTGCAGAGTGGTGGGCAGCACAACTGGCAATTTGTCCTCAAAGCCTTGTATTTTATCTGAAATAGGTTTACAGGAAAAATGAGATACCAAGGGCAAGATAGGCATTAGCGTTCTGAAAAAAAAGAGAGAGAAAACTAATATAAGACACCCTAGAGAAACATTTAGCAGAGTTATGGATGAGGTTTCAAGTCAAGAAATTCAGTGAGTTCAAATGAACATTATGATAACTTTATCTTGGTAAGTTAGTAGTAACCTGTTTCTATTTCCAGATTTCTCTTGTTACATCAAGTTCTAGAAAATATAAGATACAATCAGAAGGCACTAGATGTTTCTTAAATTATTCTGTCCTAGGTATACAGAGGCCAATGATTGGTATCACTTGAAACTTGTAGGGTTTATCAGTGATATTTCTAGTAAGATCTAATTCCTAGTCATATTTTGTACTTTCTCTTGGTTAAGTGGTACCTTTTGGTGGATTGCACAAATCTCAAAGACCTTAGCTTTGGAAAATATGGTTTAGGCACAAGGGAAAAAGGGATATGCCACTGTGGAGGATGAAAGCTACCCCTATTTGGCCTCTCTCCAGATGACAGAGTGTCATCAGTCAGTCATACAGAGCTTCATTGGTATTGTAGTTTGCAGAAACCCTTCTCACCTGAGATATCTGCACAGAACCATCAGAAAGACTAAAGCAAGAGAGGCTAATGCACACACATGATTCTTGGATAGTGTTTTTTTTTTTAGTATTGGAGCAATGCAAGCTACTTTGTGTTACCTTTGCTTAAGAAACTAACTTTTTTTTAAGTTCATGGCCAATTTACAGTATATAACCATAGGAGGCAAATTATTTTATGTTTATAAATTCATTTTCAAAGAACATTTTAAATTAATTTGTAAAAATGTCAGACTTTTAACACTTTGCATTGATTCAATGTAAGGGGATTGGATGGATTGTATAGATTTATATTTGGCAAAAATATAACTGCAAGGCAAGCAGTCTCGTTGCATTTGTTTCTACAATATGTATTCCAGGAGTGATATAAAATCTTTGCACCATAAGATAAAAATATGCTGATGTCAGCCCTTCGAGATAAACCAGACTAGAAAACCAGAGTTATGAATACTAATACTATTTTTGTTAGAAGGTTGCAGTAACAGAATTTTGTAAGTCTGAATGGACTTTCCCTCTCCCTCCCTTTATCTTTGTGAGTAGTAGAGAGGTTTTGTCTGAGACCAAATTGGATATTTGGGTATGTCTAGTTTAATTGGGTATGTCTAGTTTAATGGAATTGGGTATGTCTCATTTAATGAAAAGAAGGACTAGGAGTGACATGATAGCAGTGTTCCAATATCTAAGGGGCTGCCACAAAGAAGAGGGGGTCAACCTATTCTCCAGAGCACCTGAAGGCAGGACAAGGAGCAATGGAGAGAAGCAAGCAAGGGAAAAATTCCTGACAGAACAATTAATCAGTGGAGTGACTTGCCTCCAGAAATTGTGGATGCTCCAACACTGGAAGTTTTTAAGAAGATTGTGGACAATCATTTGTCTGAAATAGTACAGGGTTTCTTGCCTGAGTTGGACTAGAAGACCACCTAGGTCCCTTCCAACTCTGTTATTTTGTTATTCAAATTACATTTGTACCCTGGACTCAGATTTTTTATCTGACCATTGCCTTGATTATGGCTCTTCCTCCTGCTCCTCAAGGTTATTCCTACTGCGTATTCCAGTGAAAGAAGACCATTATATTATCAGTCTAAACTAGCAATTCCTTGGTAGGGTTGCACTTGAATGTATTAGAAAAGTTCAGCTCTTCTCTGCCAGGCCAAAATTGGCAAGAGGTGGACAATTTATGCTGACTGGGAAATTCTGGAAGTTGAAGTCCACGCATCTTCAAGTTGCAAAATTTGAGAAATACTGCTCTCTGTTTTAGCAGTGCATTTTTTCAAGCAAGAAGAGATTAGGCTTAGTTTGCATAATGCAAAAATAGACTCTGAAAGACACTGAATGGTTCTAAGGATGTATTTGTTCATTTTGTTTTGAACTGCTTGGTTCAAGGCATCACAAGTAGTCGTCGACTGACAAGTACAATTGAGCCTAAAATTTCTGTTGCTAAGTGAGACACTTGTTAAGTGAATTTTCTCCATTTTACAACCTTTCTTGCCCCAGTTGTTAAGTGAATCACTGCAGTTGTTAAGTTAGTAAGTAAATCTGGCTTCCCCATTGACTTTGCTTCTCAGAAGGTCGCAAAAAGTGATCACACAACTCTGGGAACTGTCATAAATATGAGTCAGTTGTCAAGTGGTGAATTTTGATCATGTGACCATGGGGATGCTGCAACAGACATAAGTGTTAAAAATGGTCATGTCATTTTTTCAGTGCTGTTGTAACTTAGAATTATCACTAAATGAACTGTTGTAAGTCGAGGACTACCTGTATCTATCAGAATGGTATATATAGTCTATCTTCCCTTAAACTTGCAGCAACATGAATTGAATTATGCTATGGATGAGGTTTCACATTACAGGTTGTCCTTGACTTACAACCATTTGTTTACTGACTGTTTGAACTTAAGCGGCACTGGAAAAAGTGACTCATTACTGCTTTTCACATTTACAACCATCGCAGCATCCCTGTGGTCATGTGATCAAAATTCACCACTTGACAACTGGCATGTATTCATGAATGTTGCAGTGTCACGGACTTATGTGATCACCTTTTGCAGCCTTCTGACAAGCAAAGTCAATAGGAAAGCCAGATTCGCTTAACAGCCTTGTTACTAACTTAATAACTGCAGTGAATCACTTAACAACTGTGGCAAGAAAGGTCGTAAAATAGGGCAAAACTCACTTAACAACTGTCTTGTTTAGCAATAGAAATTTTGGACTCAATTGTGGTTGAAAGTCGAAGATTATTTTTATTTCCAACACCTGTCTCTTGGCCGGGAGGAGGCATTTCTCTTTTCACACAGTCCATATCCTATGGGTTACATGGTGTGCTTCATTAGATTACATTGACCACCAGGAAGTGATACATGACCATTTTCATCCTCTTTGGGAATTATCAGACCTATGGAACCCAATTATGATAAGGTTCAAACCCTCTACCATATAGTAAATATATCATTCTGATAGACGCTATATATCTTTTTCTGTCACACTGCTGAGCAGCAGGACCTGGATGATAAGGGGGTCTGGAGGCTAAACCATTTGGTGAACTATTGAGGGAACTAGGTATAACTAGTCTAACAAACAGAAGGGTTGACATGATAACTGTCTTCCAGTATTTGAGTGGATGTTAGAGAAGAAGTGGGTCGACCTATTCTGCAAAGCTCCTGAAGGCAGGACAAGGAGCAGATGGAAACATATCAAATTGATAACCTAGAACTAAGGAGAAAATTCCTATCAGTTGTTGATAGGAATGTTGTTGTGAATGCTTCATCACTGGAGGTTTTCAAGAAGAAACTAGACAGCGATTTGTCTGGAATGGGATAGGGTTTCCTGCTAGAACAGGGAGTTGGACTAGAAGATATCCAAGGTCTCTGCCAACTCTTTATCCTAGGTTCTATGTTCTAATTCCAAACTGATGGATTATATGCAATCATCTAAAGTGCAAAAATCCTTGAGTTCAATTACCTGTAGAAGGTTTGAACTCTACTGCAGCATTCCCCAACCTTTCTGGGTTGGCGGCCCGGAGCGGGGGGGGGAGAGGGGATGGTTTTGTGCAAGGGGCAGGTGCACATGCGTGTGTGTGCACAGCTTCATTGGGTCATTTGTGGGGGGCTGTGAGCATTGTCATTCGTTGCTCATGCAAGTGGGGTTACAGGTTCTGGCACCCGCAGCCTGTGTGAGTCAGGCTGTGCTTGCGCACACCAGCCCACCACTCACACAGCCCGGTTGCAAATAGGCCGTGGCCCACAGGTTGGGGACCCCTGCTCTACTGAATAAGTTCTGGCTTTGTATGTCTAATGTTTTCTAATAAAAAGGAAAGTCATCCCATGGTGGTCAATGTAATTCATTACTTTTTCTATTTCTTTGGTTCTATCATGGGCTTCAGTTGTACAATTGTATAGGCATACTATCTGATGTCCCTGAATTAGCACTTGAATAATTGTCTATAAAAATCAGCAAAACCCAATTTACTGCCCACTTGTTCTATCCTATGAAAGTTCAACCATACCTTGGGAAATATATGTGGCTAGTTATTACTGAGGTATAATTAATAGAATTGTAAAACTGAGCAGTTGTCAAGCATCAGGAAAATCAGGAGATTCAGGCAGTTCAATGGGTATAAAGATTTATTGCAAGCTTAAGCTCTCTACAAGAATCTGAACTACTAGCGCCCAAGCAAATTGGTGGTAGATAAGAGTCATAGGAATTCAAGGTGGGCTTGGACTTGGATCCCTTGTGGGAACGAAGGGCTCGGCCTGGTTTTTTCTACCGCAATTTAGTCAGATTTTAGAGTTAAAAATGCTGAAAACAAAATTTATTATTTAGTATTTATGCTTAACAAAGCAGATTGCTTAGCCCCTAAGAACCATTAAGTCGACAGATTTCTTTCCCTTACCTATAAAGCTGTGTTAGAAAGATTCCCTTAGGAAGTGAAATGTAGATCTCTGATTGGTTTTGTCCAATTTAATTATCCCATTCATGTGCACTTGGTGTATTTTGGAGCATTTGGAGAGCAGGGAAGGAGAGGTTGGGAAACAGTATCATAAGCACTCTCATTTGTGATTCTCTAGCTTCAGTGAATTGTCCAGTTTGCTGGGAGAGGATGATATATAAACACACAAATCTGCCCCTTGCTATAAATCTTGTCCTTTTCTTGTGCACTTTAGAAGAGGTTTGAGAATCTGAACTTGTGCAGAAATTCACACCAATTACTGTCATGATATACGTAAGGCCAAAGCCTTGATTGAAGGTGCATGGTGCATTCATCTTGTTGAAAGTAAAAGACTGAATACCATCATGCAAAAAAAGCAACATGTAGGCATGAAAACTATTGGAATGTGTAATAAGAATCCCAAAATGTAGATATTTTTACTTCAGAGAGTATCTAAGTTTAACTAACTAAGCATCTTAAGTTTACCGAAAACACAGGAATCAACTTTTAGCTAATCAAGGAACATTTCTGTATCAGGGGTTGACTGTAACATTCTCTCTAGACATCTCAAGCTTTAGCTTTTTCTGCTTCAGAATTAAACATTTAAGCAAAATTGTGACTGCTGTTTAAATAGGTATAGAAAGAAGCCACACTTTTTTCAGTCGGAAAATATTTCTGATATAATTAAATGGGATCTGTTTACTTGAAATGGATACAGTCCAATACGACTGTTCCAACAAGGCGAACATTTGTATAAGCCAACAGCATTTTTATTATTATTAACAGTACAGTAGCAGTCAGAAGATGTATCTACTACGTCTTCACAAAATACATTTATTAAAATAGAACTCCTGGTCCTGATTGGTTTCTAAAAATGAAAATCTGAAAACTGGAACATTTGACATAAAAAAACAACCAACCTTTGAAAATGATTATGTGCCTTAAACCTACCTGTGGAGTAGAAGCTAAGTTTCACAGCAGCATCTTTGGACAGATATATAGTTTTTAACCAAAAGCTCAAAAATGAAGAGAACAGTTGTTTGAAGCTCTTCTTGCACTATTGTTTTGTACATTGTGTGGATTTTTTTTCCTGCTAAATAAGCATTTTGATCATGAAATATGCTAGAATTGTAGTTCCATAATCACAAATATTGATCATTCGCTGTATTCTTTGCATGTAAATACAAAAAATATCTTCATTCTAAAACCTATATGAAGCAGAGGCTATCTTTTTAAAAGTATGTTGTATTTTTCCCATCTTTTTGCCGCTAATTATATCCTCTAGTTTATTTTGCGCACAGATGTTAATATATTTATGTAATGTGATGTGTAAAAGTTATTCAGAAATTGAATAGTTTACTTTGGTGCGGAGCTGTATAAAAATATGGGTTTGTAAAATCTTTCAGATGATAATGATCAGAATGTATGCTATGCTTTCTAAATCATAATTTTCATTTATTGTATGAAATGTCTTTTTTTTAAATGCTGAAAGGCCACTGATTGTAAAGGAGAGACCCTTTTGAGTCAACCAGCCTTCACTTTATCGTTTTATTAAATATTGGGAAGCAGGGGTGACATTGTGTGGGAAGTTACACTACACTCAGATTAAAATGGTTGTAACCTATATCCTGCTTTTTCTTTTCTGAATATCTTATGTGCTTACCATTCCAGTTGTCCACTTTGCTTTAAAAATAAGCCATCTAGGATCTGCATCTAATCCTATATATCTCTTTATCAAAATGCTGAGACATCACAATGGCAATGGAGAAAAAAGTTTAGTTGAACACTAATTGGATTCATCCTAACTTGCACTTCCTGTTGGGAATAGACTTGTGTAGTGACTTAAGTTCTGCTTTGACCACTTTTGGTAAATTTCCAACTGAAGCAAGATGTCGATGTATTTGATTCATGATAAGTCAGCTGATGCAAAATACAGGTAATCCTTGATTTATAACTGTAATCAAGCCCAGAAGTAGTCTCAAGTTGTGGCAGTCATGAAGGTAGTCATGATTTGACCATGACCAAGTTTACCATTTTTGTGGTGGTGGTTTAATGAACACTGCAGTCATTAAGTAAATGCAGTGGTTATTAAGTAAATACTTAAATGAATGCATTATACCCTATGGATGTTTTTTTTCTGGAAATCGAAGATAAATTCTGTGGGCATGTGACTGGGATGCTGCAACTGGCTTTAATCAAGCGCAATGGGTAACACAATTTCTCCTGGTGCACATTGTCTATGAATGTGACTCATATGCAAGAGACACCCAGGAACATCTCATAGCAGGTAGGTATATTCTAACAATGAAAGTAATTTTGAACATAGAATAATAGAGTTTAAAGATCTTCTAGTTCAACCCCCTTTACATTTTCATACATGGAAAAGTAAAGGATGCTGCAAGTTTGTAAAACTACCGGCACTGCAAGATATGCTAGGACACATGGTTTTGGTTCTGAGGTGCTGTTAAGAGAAGCAAAGCCTGTCGAGTGTGAAGAGCCATAATGAATATTCATTTGCTCAGCTTAAAAATTCAATATTTTTTAATGATTAAATACATTCAGTTTTGGACAGTCTGCATCCTTCTAAACTCTTCTCACATTATTAATACTACTAGTCTTTGGTGGGAAGACACAGTTATTTAAAATGCTTACTTTTATAGTTTAAAAAATTAGCATGCACTTTGCTATGTGCTTCTGATAGTTCATAATAATACATATGATTGCTTTATTGATGCGGTTCTGTATTAGAATGATTTTCATTTTAAAATTCTTAAAGCTAAAAGCTTCCAAACTTTTAGTTGAGAAGTTGGAAGATAGAATTTGTACAGCAGTCACTTTTTTGTACAGCACTCTTTTGTTAAAGTAAAAATAATTTATCTGCCATATTTATAAATACTACAGACAATCTACTACATTTTATTATATTTCACAAAGGACAAATTTCAATAATAGGTTTACATTTTGAAAAACAAAACTGATCTAACCACAGCTTTCAGAGTAACAGCTTGAACTATATATGCAATAAAAATTGGTTGTAATTAAGTATAATTCTCAAGCATCCTTAATGGGCACTTTAAAAAAAAAATAGAGAGGTCTTTGTATGAAATGTACCACATTGCAAAGATTATCTTTATTATGCAGCACATAAAGCAAATTTTAGTGACAAACAGATTTAGTTAATCTATTCTTTGTCTAGAAGCTTGGAGAGATCCATTTTCGTTTTTGCAAGAGCTGTTGTTTTGATTCGGTGGAATGGTTGCAAATATGCCATGGAAGCAGGTTGCTGAATTTCTCTGCCAACAAAGAAAGATGTTTGAGATGTAATGGCTTCAATAGGACACAAGCAGATTTTTTTAATTAGAACACACCCTCCATCAATACGTTTGTTAGGACAGCTCCTGAGTTCCTGTTATTATATATATATAGATATATATGCGCGTTTGGTCTCGTCCTTGGGTTCAGCCTGGTCATCTACACTGAATAGCCCAATGTCATTTTTTAATCACAAAGAAAGAAGAACATTGAATGCATATGTCTAATCCTAACAGCAGGAATTATCAGATAACTCAAATTACCTGTCACTTTCAGACCCTTTAGTTCTAGAATGTCCACTTCTGTGCTCAGTCTGCAGTTCTATTTTTCTCAGACCTAAAAGGGATACACAATACGCACATATCAAAGTTTAAAACCATGAACCTGTAATTTCTCCAGAGGTGTTCCACAGAAAGATGCACCCTAGCATTACAGCTTCCTCTTCCCCCAATGAATCTCCTAAGTGTCCATTGTTATTGGATGTATCTCTTCCAATAAGGGTTTGATCCCATGAGAATTTACAGCTAAAAATAATCATACCTATCCCCATATTTTAAGTGTTTACAGGATGTTCCTGACAATGCAGGTAGTCCTCAATTTATGAACACAATTGGGACTGGAATTATCATTCTAAGTTGGTACTCTTAGTCAAGGAGCCCACGTAACAAAATGCAGGGCATTGCACTTGAAAAGAAAGACAACATAACACAAGTCACTTCAGTAAAGTCACAAAAGTGGCCCCAAAAGTGAGTGTCTATATTTTCCAGTTCAGCTCATACATACATTCACACATGCCCTTTCTTTAGCCAAACAAATACTTATGAGAAAGCAAAAGTATGTTTTCTTCAGAGGATTATTACCTTTTGTTGCTCTGTTTCTTGTAGATCTTGGCTTTAGAGGTGTGTACTCTGTCTCTTCAGTAGGAGTGATTACTTTATCATCTATTTAGGATAACATATTAAACAACTTGGACAAAGTCAATGCCAATGTTGCTATTCTAATCAGAGCATCTCATGCTAATTATATGGCGGAACATAGCTCCTAATTTTGGGATTGCAAATACAAGGAAGTTCCTGGAACTTCCTTCCACTAGCTTCTGAGACAAGGGTACCAGTCAAGACTAAGTGAGTCATTTGAAGTTATTTGGTGTACTATACCTCTTCTAATATCAAAACAAACATAACATTTGCAGTCTGGAGAAGTTTTTCTGTTAATTAAAGGAATAGCAGCTATATTCCTAGTCAGCAACTTCAGAACAACCCCACTCTGAGCTCATCACTATGTGTTGACCCAGGGTGATTGGTGGAGAGGCATACAAATATATGAATGAATGAAAGAATCTGTTACACCTCCATCGAAACAATCTATTTCCGAAGCAACATATGAGTCAATGACTCATTTCTTGAGCTAAAATGTCTGTAGTCCCCACTTAAAAGGAGCATAAACAGCAATGTTCAACAATTCTGGAGGGCAGGGCTTTAGGATAACCACTAAAGAAGGGACAGAAATGAAACACACCTGGACCAGGGCTTCCAGTCCCAACATTCATGGCAACATATTAATGCCAACATAAAAGTCATCCATGAATACACATGATAAGGGCATTATGTAAAAACTGAGCAATTCCTCCACTGGTATAATACAAACTTAATACACAAATTTCTCCCCTACCCCATTTCTTATTTCTAGAGATTCTCTAAAGAATTAAAAAAATACAGTATAGTATGTTCTCTGTGTTACCCTCCTCATTCTGGCCAGTGGAAGTACATGGTTTATTGCAGTCCAAATTGTTTGCTGCTATTTTTGCAATGTCCTTTTCTTTAGAAACACGTCCATCAACATGGCTTCCCTTGCTTAAGTTGTTCTTGACTTTTTCGACCATTTTTAAAGACATTTTATCTTTTACTTTCTGTAATAGAGAAGTCAACAACAACTTATTTAGAAGTGTACATAATGGGCATTTGTTGATCCTAAACCGGTTGGTATTGGAATTGAATGTTGGGCTAAGAAGTTCATTAACAAATAGAAATGCAAATAATATCTCTCTATAAATAGTACATTACTGCAAATAACATGGGATAATTTTATTAATATTTGAAAACCACAGAAGTCATTCAAAACTGATTTTTGGAATCTGTGAATGACAACCAGACTGTTAAATAAATAAATATGATTCCCTGTTGAAGATTCTCTTATGGCCTTCTCAAACTGAGAGTAGCAACTGCGCTCTGTGTGTGTGTGTGTGTGTGTGCGCTTGCAAGCAAATTTGAATGGAATGGTTTGAAGTGGCTCTTGGCCAGCAGCAACCCTTTTGGCCCATACAGATAGAGTCAAGATTCCTTTTTCAACTTTGCCCCCAAAAGAAAGTTTGGCAGGGATCTTAACTCTAAGTCCAATGACCACTCCCCATTGAGCCCAAAGGATAGGCACAGGAGAAGTTTTCAAGAGTGCTTGGCACTTAGGCCCACTCAGGTTCTCCTTTGCTCATCTAACTAATTTCCCAAGAGATAGGTGGATGAGGAAGAGGATGAGAAGATGAGAAAGTATAACAACATAGAAGGCTAACAAGACTACACAAGGTGTCCATACAGATTGAGGAGGGACTCAAAAAGAGTCAAGGTGGACCCTGCTCCAAAACACCCAGCTCTTAAGAATCAGGCCAAAAGAAACAGAGCTAACACTGAAGTGATTGCCCCTATTTCTTCATTTAGAACCATGGAAGAGAGGAGGGATATCTACCTAAGTCTGCATAAAGATTGGGGATGCCTCCTATAGAAAATGACTAAATTAATCTGCGATCTTTTTCTTTCCCCATCATTCCCATTTTATCATCATTTATTCTCACTGATACATTATTTGACAATATACTTTTCTTCCTCTTATTTCTGTGGCTGCTAACATTATATCTGTATCTCCCAGCTTGCTCTAGATCACAGGTCTTCAAACTTGGTCCTTTTATGACTTGTGGACTTCAACTCCCAGAATTCTTCAGCCAGCGTGCCTGGCTGAGGAATTCTGGGAGTTGAAGTCCACAAGTCATAAAAGGGCCAAGTTTGAAGACCCCTGCTCTAGATAAAATTATTATGCATTTTTGTATCTGAGGAAACACTTATATCCATTTCCTATTCCTGCCTGCTCTTGTTTTATGAACCAAGCTGACTTCCTTCCAGTTTGTAAAACTTTCCATTTTATCACTTATTCGAGTTTCTGAGGACAGGGAGAACTTTCAACTTTTTTTAGAGAGTGGGCTATGGATTCTCTACGTGCAACATCCACACACTGGCAATCTAGGTTGATAAAATGTGGAATGAGAATTCTGCACGGAAGTTTTGTTTTGGATTTTTTTATCAACTTATTTTTAAGGGGGGAGATCATTTTAATTTTCCCAGGGTGTTCTGGCTGGTGACTTCCAATGAGACATCTAGCATATTGATAAATGAACTTCAAACAAATTTATTTATTATTTTATAGGATCATGGCACCACAATGTTTGATAAACCCTGGCTTCAGGGTTTTTCCTCAGAAGAAATTAGAAGATAAGGAAACCTGGTGGCCAAAAAAGGATAATTTTTAATTATTTTTTGCAAGCTCAGGTTTTTGGAGAATGGAGATGTTAAATTTCAGAGGACAAATATTGTTTCTTCTCTCTCTCTGATACTCTAAGACATGTCTCAGAAATTTTACAAGAAACCCACTGAATCTGTATTGGTATGTGTATGTCTGTATATCATTAGGCTATGGCTTACCACAAGAATATCCTCAAGTAAATCCATGAGGTCATTTGTGAAATCCGTACTGAGTTCTAAGGAACAGAGAGCTTTTGTGTATATCCGGACATCTGGTGCACTTGGATCCGTCAAAATTTCATTGCATATTTTCAGCGCTAAATTATCATGAACTGTCAAACCCTGAAAAAGCCATTAAAATGTGGTAATGTCCAAGTATAAATTGTCCACAATTTCAACAAAAGTATTACTGCAAAGAGGAGGAGGCTTTAACACATATTTTGAGAGCTTTCTAATCTCAGATCAAACAAAACAGCATCCTCACATACAATTCACCCTACCTGGCAGTTCTGAAAGCACTGATTCAATCCACTGGGTCTTGTTAAATCCACCAGAAGTTCAGCAACGTTAGCTACATCAACCTCTGACAATGGTGATGAAGCTGGAGCATTAAATAATATTTGCAACGTTGGAAGAAAAGTTTCTTCAAAGCATTCCTGATTGGTTCTGCATTTTTAAAATGTAACAGGTGAGGCCTTAACACAACACAACATCAAATGCACCCATCTGCATCAATTTTTTAACTAACATAAGAGAAACCAATTCTATGTCCAGATTAAAGAATAAGGTCTCTTGTGAAAGTGGCATCAGAAGCAAATGACAGCAAACAGCAAACGGCAACAAGGTAGTCTAATATTCTAATAACAGTAATTAATATCTTACTGTGGATCCTTCTGCTTTTTTACAGCATATGGTCATAAAAATAGATACCTAATAACAGCCTTACAAACTAAATCACAGTAAGCTGCTTATGTAAAAAAAATATCTAGAAGTATCTGGACAATAAGATTGAAGTATACCCAGTAAAAAATTCAACAAAAATTATTTTTAAGAAAACATGTAGCAAATCACATGGTTAGGCAGTTGTTGTTATTCAAATAAAAAACCTCACAGTATTTTTTTTCTTTTCAATTACGTTCACATTGAGCTATTTAAAATATAGGTAGTCCTCGTCTTACAACCACAATTAAACCCAAAACTTTTGCTGCTAAGCGAGACAATTGTTAAGTGAATTTTGCCCTATTTTATTACCTTTCTTGCCACAGTTAAGTGAATCACTGCAGTTGTTAAGCTAATAACACCGTTGTTAAGTGATTCTGGCTTTCCCATTGACTTTGCTTATCAGAAGGTGGCAAAAGGCGATCACATGAAACTGCAACCATCATAATTATGAGTCAGTTTCCAAGTGTGTGAATTTTGATCACATGACCATGGGGATGCTGCAACGGTCATAAGTGTGAAAAACAGTCATATGTCACTTTGTTTAGTGCCATTGTAACTTTGAACTGTCACTAAACAAACTGTTGTAAGTCGAGGACCTGTATATTAAAACAATCTACACACAGACAAACACATATACACAGAATATACCTATTTGAATATGCAAATAAAGGGAAAAAAACTCCCAAGGCATGTCGGAGACGTGTATCCTCTTCTGTCACTGGATTATACCACAACAAAACCAGCCGAGAAAGAAGCTTAGCGCTGATTAGCCGGCCAGAAAATAGGAGCTTTGCCAATCCCTCGGAAGCCTCAGTTCTAATTTCTGAAAACTGGAGAACAGATTTACAAGTGTATTCCCGTAATTATTCCACAGAAAATGTTGCAACGTCTACCCTAAGTTTCATTCTGCAAGATTGCATTTACAGGTAGTCCTCGACTTACAACCACTATTGAGCCCAACATTTCCATTGCTAAGCAAGGCAACTGTTAAGTGAGTTTTGCTCCATTTTACAATCTTTTTGCCACAGTTGTTAAGTGAATCACTGCAGTTGTTAAGTGAATTATGTGCTCATTAGGCAAATCTGGCTTCCCCCATTGACTATGCTTGTTGGAAGCTGGATGAGAAAGTCACAAATGGCAATCACATGACCCTGGGACAAAGCAACTGCAATAAATACATGCCAACTGTCCAGTGCTCAAATTCTGATCATGTGACCATGGGGACGTTGCAATTTTAAGTATGAAAACTAGCCATAAGTAACTTTTTTCAATGCAGTTGTACCTTTGAACGGTCACTAAAAGAGGCGGAGCCAGCTGCCAAATGGAATGGCTGCGTTGAAACGGCGCTCCGAATAAGCCCGTCGATTCCGCAGCCGCTTCCCCATGCCCAGTGGGCTTTTTAAAGCCCCCAATCCCTCGGAGAGAGATTGGAAGAGGAGGCGCCCAGCAGAGCAGTTTCGGACGGCGGTCCGAACTGTAAGAAGCAGGAAAGCCTCGGAGAAGCCGAGCGGGAGAAGGAGATGGCCCAGAATGGTGGCCGTGAAGAAATGACAGCTGTCAGCTGGACAAAGATAGTGGTGATTTAGTGGGACAATGATACAACAAGCCTGGTGAAGTGAGTACTCAGCGAGCCTTTCTAAGTGATCCAGAGCGTTAAATCATTCTGGAGAATTTCAAAGAAGAAAAGAAGAGAAGCCCCAGAGCGAAAGGGGTAAAACTACCTCCCCTGTGAGATAGCGGCGATAAGAAATACGGGGGGGGGGGAAGAGGCTCTACCTTAAAGCAATAAATTCATAAGCTATAAAGGATTAACGGATAAAAGGTTTTTTTTCCTTCTGGCCCTTTCAACAAAGCTAAGAAGGAAATTAAAAACTTTAAAAGCGAAAGTGCTGACTGAACAGAGAGAGCGGACATTTTGAATAAGAACTGAGGACTGATTGATATTAAGTGAGGGAAGAGAGACACCTACAAGTTAAGAAAACACGCATAGAAATAAAGTAACCGCCCTAAAATCATTCCAAAAATAAAAAGGACAAGCTGTAGTTGAACTGAGGGTTCAGGCAAATAAGAATTAATTGAATACAATCTATTATATGATTGAACTGGAAGAGACTAACTAGACACAAAAGGTTGAAATTTAAAGAAGGTGAGAAAAATCATTTATTTGTCTACCTTACTGATCACGTTAATCCCTACAACTATCAAGAGATTAATTGTAAAACTTGGATTGTATTGCCAATGAATTGAATACTTGCTATAATATTTGGATGGATCAACTGTTATACTATTATTATATATAACTATTTAGATAAATTAGATTTGCAGTGGTATATGAGCATTTGAAATTGATAAATACTTTAGCCTGTTAATTACTGTATATTAAAGCACCAGTGTTAGAGGCTTGATATTGTGTTAGTAACAGAATATAATATCGTTAAGATATAAGGAAGACTATAATCAGTGACTATAATACTAGAAGAATAACAAATCTTTCAGGTGTGGTGAAAGAAAAGACAAAGATTGTATATAAGTGGGAGGGCTAGTTGACGTCACTCCGAAAGATGGCAAGCATCCCCAACTTAACAAGAGTTGGGACTGGAAGAAAGCAGATAACTCAAACAACATCGGCGGATCTAAGCCCAGCAGGGCAAAGATCAATAGACGAAATGATGCCAAGTGAAAGAGCAGGCTCACTTAAAGACCTACAATCAATGTTACAATCTATGCAAGAGGTCATGTTGAGAAACCATGAAGACTTGAAAAAAGAAATAGGTGAAATAAGGAATAACACTGGAGAACTCAAAGAGAAGATGGAAGCAATGGACGGGAAATTTGAATGCTTCCAACAACAAATACTGAAAAATGAACAGAAACTATTAGAAATGGAAGATAGAATGATTAAGGAGGAAAGAAGAGTAGATGAAATGAACGAAAGACTCTCAGAAGCAAACAAAGAATTGGAAAAAACTGTCATCTTGTTAGAGACAGAGAAAGCAGATCATTATTTACGTTTTCAGAACGTGAAAGAAGAGAAGGGGGAGGATCTCCCAGAAATGATGACAGATTTGTTAGCAAGAGCTTTAGAAATCGAGAAAGAAGAGATGGCAAATGAGATAGATGAAATATATAGAATAGACACAAATTATGCAAGAAGAAATAACTCATCTAAGGAAGTGCACATTAGATTCGTCAAGAAGTCAGTCAGAGATGAGATTTTGCATAGAACTAGAGATGACCCAATAGAATATAAAGGAAAACAACTAACAGTTCTTAAACAGGTCCCCAGGAGGGTAAGAGATCTTAGGAGACCTTATCAACACATCACATCAAAACTAATAAGACAAAATATTAATTTTAGGTAGTTGATGCCAGAAGGGATCCTTGTGACTTGGCAAGAAAAAAGATACAGGCTGGATACGATAAATAAAGCAGAAGAATTTTCTCAGCAATATCTAGGTAGCGAAGATGAACTAGAAGAAAGAGAACTAAGAGAAGAAGATATTACAGAGAGACACGGCAGAAAGGCACGAGAAACACAAAGCAAAGAACCGGAAATTGAGAGAAAGGAAAAAATGAATAATGGCAATGACGATGAAAGTAGACATAAAGAATTTAAAGAAGATAGATCGACGAGAACGACTAGATCAAAATATAGCCAGTAATGTGGAAGAACTAACAGCATTATCACTAAACGTAAACAGCTTAAACTCCCCGGCTAAGAGAAACAAATTTTTGAACAGGCTTAGTAAGAAAAATTTAGACATAATAATCTTACAAGAAACACATATAAAGAACCAGCACCAAGACCTATTAAACTACCCCAAGTTAGGAATTAAATTTGTATCTCTTTCACAGCAGAAAAAAGGAGGAATAGTGATATATGTCAAGGAAAAAATCCCAGCAAAACAAATTTACCAGGACGAAGAAGGTAGAATACTGATAATTGAAATCTCCTTGAATAAAAAAAAAGTTGCCCTAGTAGGAATTTATGCCTCCAATGAGAGACAAAGACAATTCTACAAGAAATTACATAAGATTATCGGCGATATTGAACATGAGAATATTTGTTTAATTGGCGACTTCAATGCAATTGTAGATAGAGAATTAGATTATAAAAGCGAGAATGTAAGAAAAGGAACTAGAAGAATATTACCCGATACTTTTTTTAAAATGGTAGAGGAACTTAACATCCAGGATAGTTGGAGGGAGAAAAATTCGAATGTAAAACAATTTACATATTATTCAGGGCGCCACCAATCGTGGTCTAGAATTGACATGGTCTGGACAATGAAAGAACTAAATTCAGATGTAGATGATGTAACAATAGATATTAATACATGGGCAGACCACAATCCTATTATAATGAAATGCAAAGGACAGAAGACAACAAGGAGGTGGACCTTAAAAAAAGCAATCTTAAACCAAAAAGAATTCAAGCATAAGATGGAAGAACAAATGCAGATATTCTTCCAGACAATTAAGAAAGAGGAGAATGTGATGACCCAGGGTCCCGAACGGAGGCAAGGCAGTTGGCTGGCAAGAGCTACAGTCCTGGAATCACTGCCAATGTTCACCCAAACTCTCCCCCATATGCTGGCAAGAGTTCAACCAAGATAGCCAGGAAAGTTTACAAAATTCTCAAGACAAGACAGATAACAACAAAATGTAAAAAGTCCTTTTACTCTCGGCTTGTCTGCAAACTGCAAACTGCCGACTGCAAGGAGAGATCAGGAATGTAAGCTGTGATCAGGAAGCAGGAAACAAACTGATCCGGAATACAAAGCGTCCAGGTTACAATAGCACAAGTCACAACAATAGCAAGATTCCACGTTTGTTCCTGGCAAATGCCCCACCCCACAGCGTCTCCTTAAATGCTAATCCCCAGGTGTGCCTTGTGAAGTGGAGCAGGACGCTCTCCTCCCGAGCAAGTGAGCCTGCCTCCGTTGTTCTCTCCTCCTCTCTGCTCTCCTTGCTCTAGGATCCGGTGGGGGGGGCTTGCTCCTCGCCTGAACTCAGCCTTCCCTGTTCCAAACCAGAAGGGCGCTGGCCTGCCTCAGCCTGCTCCTCTCTACAGTCCTCCGAAGCTACAGACACCCCCTCCTGGGCCTCAACAGGGAACCCCATCTCTTCCTCGGAGCCAAGCCCGAACGGAGGCATGACAGAGACTAATACCCAAAATCTATGGGATACAGCCAAGGGAGTCATGAGAGGAACTACAATTGCATACATGGCTAATGAAAATAAAAAGAAAAGACAGTATCAAAAAAGTTTAGAGGAAGAACATAAAAAATTAGAAATAGAATTACAAAAAACCCCGCAGTGTAGGGATCTAAAACGACAACTAGACTTAAACAAACATAAATTGAATATTATAGAGAAAGAAAAATTGGCACAAAAAATAAAAAGTATCGAGACAAATTTTTTTTGAACAGGCAAATAAACCTGGGAGATGGTTGGCTTATAGACTAAAAAAACAAAGATAAAAGATGGATTAGTAAACTATGCAACGAAGTAGGAGAGATGGTATACCAGACTGAGGAGAAAAAACATGTGACGTATGAATTCTATAAAAAACTTTATAAAGATGATGTAAAGATTAGTGAAGGAAGAATACTACAGTATCTTATGAATGCCGAACTGCCAAAGGTCCCGGAAAAATTCCAAAATATATTAAATAAAGACATAACACTTCAGGAAATTATAGAAGCAATTAAAAAACAAAAAAGCAATAAAACACCAGGCCCTGATGGATTACCGTCTGAAATATATAAAAACCTTCAAGAACCTTTGGGCCCAATCCTATTGGATATATTTAATGAAGTACTAAAAGTAGCAAAGACCCCAAATTCATGGAAAGAAGCAATCATTACGCTAATACCTAAAGAAAATTCTGATTTAACTCTCATCAAAAACTATAGACCTATTTCTCTATTAAATACGGCTTATAAGATTTTTATGACAATAATGGCAGAAAGATTAAAAAGATACTTAGCTGAATTTATCCATACCGATCAAAATGGTTTTTTGCCCAAAAGGTAAATAAGATATAATGTTAGGATTATATTAGATACACTAGAATATTACGAATCGCACAATGAAAAACAAATGGCACTGATCTTTGTTGATGCGCAGAAAGCATTTGATAATGTTAGATGGGACTTTATGTTGACCCAACTTAAACATATGGAATTTGGGGAAAGATTCATAAACATGTTCCAAGCAATTTATTCTAAACAAGAAGCAAAAGTAATTATGAATGGAGAATTAACAAAGTTTCCAAATACAAAAAGGTACGAGACAAGGTTGCCCACTATCAGCATTATTATTTGTACTCTCTTTAGAAGTTTTAACAAGAATAATCTGAGAAGATAAACTGATTAAAGGTTTAGAAACTAAGAAAGAGATATTTAAACTACAGGCATATGCAGATGACTTAGTCTTTATTTTGGAAGAGTCCTTAGAGTCTGGCTTAAGATTATTACAGGTCCTGGAAAACTATGGAGATGTAGCGGGACTGAAGATTAACAAAGAAAAAACTAAAATGTTAGTTAAGAATATGACCAAATCACAAGAAAACGAGCTAGCAGAAAAAATTAACATTCAAATAGCTAAAAAAGTAAGATACTTGGGGATTCAACTGACAGCAAGATGCATCATACTTAAAAGAGAAAATTATGATAAACTAATAGATCAAATTACTGTGGATTTAGACAGATGGAAAAACCTACAGCTCTCCTTTATGGGGAGAATTGCTACAATTAAAATAAATGTGCTTCCTAAATTACTTTTTCTATTCCAATGCATAACGATCAAATTAGGCAAAGATTTCTTTGAAAACTTAAAACAAAATTATATCCAACTTTATTTGGCAAGGGAGAAAACCAAGAATTAAATTTAAGTTATTACAAGATGTAAAGGAAAGAGGAGGATTCGGCCTCCCAAACTGGGAAAAATACTATCAGGCGGCAACATCTGCTTGGTTAAAGGAATGGATACACTTAAGGAATAGGAGATTGTTAGCACTAGAAAGCCATGACATGCAGACAGGGTGGCATGCGATACTATGGGATGGGAAACACAAGGCACATCAGTATTTTCAGAAACACTATATTAGATGAGCACTATTAGATGTGTGGATTAAAATTAAAAAATCTAACTACAAGAAAATCCCCAATTGGATTTTGACATTGGAGATATTTCTGCACCCAAAATTTATGAACCTGGGAAAGGTAATCACATATAAAGACATCCTAGATGAGAACGGAGAATTGAAAACAAGGGGGAAACTATTAGAAGATGGCATAGAACTGGAATGGTGGGCATATTTGCAAATACAATCACGATACAGAAAAGATAAAAAAGAACCTGGGATAAAATTAGAATACACAGAATTAGATAAAATTCTACTAGGAACTGAAGATAAAACGATAAAAAAGATATACCAATATCTACTAGAACAAGACATGCTAGAAGAACAGGTAAAAGACACAATGCTAATTTGGAGCAAAAACTTTTGCTATAGTATCCATTTAGATAATTGGCAACTATTATGGGACAGGAACAGGAGGTTAACGTTAGCTACCACCTATAAAGAAAATTTATATAAGATGTTTTATAGGTGGCATCTTCCTCCTACAAGATTAGCAAAAATGGACAAAAAATCCTCATCGTTATCTTGGAAATGTAGAAAATCACCAGGGACTTACTATCACATGTGGTGGGAATGCTGAAAAGCTCAAGAATTTTGGCATCTGATAAAAAATTGGTTGGAAGAGATATTATCATTAAAAATTGAATTAAAACCAGAAACTTTTTTATTAGGGATTACTAAGGATAAATTCAGCAAAGGATCTTTATATTTAGTACTGCACATTCTAACTGCAGCAAGACTGACCTATGCTCAAAAATGGAAAGGAAAAGAAACCCCCTCCGAAGAAGATTAAATAAAATCCTATCCTGCGCTGAAATGGATAGGTTAACATTAGAGCTCAAAAATAAAACTGAAACAGACTATTTTGAAATTTGGAATGAAGTGTATAAATGGTTAGATTTAAAGAGGCATGCTGGGATGAATGTCGATGAATAAGTTGATAATTTAGAAATCTTTATACTAGTATTTTTTATATCAGATAGAATTAAGTTATTTAACTATAATGTACATTATTGAAAGAATGCTCACTTTGTTACAATGTAATAATATAATGTAAGGTAATATTAATAGTATCGTTCAAACCAGGGAAGTTGTATCATGTCCAATGTGTCTCTTTTGTCTTTAACTGTATTATGTCCAATGTGTCTTTTTTTGTTTTTAACTGTATATTCAATAAAACTTGGGGGGGGGGGGGGGAGACCGGTCACTAGAAGTTGTTAATCTGAAGCAATAAAGAAAGCTCTTTCTCATAACTATTTCAACACGTCTCTCTTCAGATGAGTGATGTATAACTGACATTAGCATTTTTCATGCTATTTTTGTGTTATGTTGCTAATACCAGTCAGGGAAATATTATGCTCAATTTTTCTCTTTATATTTTTCCAAACATGAAATTAAAATTTACCTCCATATTTGCTAGTTTCAGTCATACCTCACTATCTAGAAACCCAGAAAGAAGCTGAAGAAGATTGTGAGTGGTAGCTGTTTCTTCTTCTGTTTCCTTAGTTTTCTCACTCTCATTTTCTTCATTTCCAGTTTGAACTTTTCTGTCTTTGAATGGTTCTATTCCAAATATCATTAGTTGGTCAAAGACTGCTTTTAAAGCACTCAGTTTTATCTTCATTTCGTCAATTTGCAATACCTGAATAAGATTAGAAAGACCAAACAGGACCTATGAATCTGTATAATTTAAACTATAATTCATTGCTTGAGCCATAAAAAAAAGCATTCTCGGACTCTTTAAAGCAGTTCCAAATTGGGCTATAAATCTGAATTTAACGAATGGCCTTCTCAAAATCTGCATGTTCCTTCAAACATGCAATCAAGACAGAAGCAAAATAGCCAATTTCTGGTGAAATGCAAAAATTGAAAGTAGAAAGTGAAGCAGAGGACTTCCGAGACATAAGGAGCTTCCATGTGCTTCAATATTCCACCCACAGCCTCTCAAACTGGCCCAGAATTGGGCAGTCAGCATTTGGTCATACTACCAAGAAATGTTGACAGCAGTTTGGGTATCTGGAGGGTTTTTTCAGAACAGAAATTGGAGTTTTATCTTTCTTTTTCTATTCCCATCCTTAGCCCTCTCCCCACCCACATCTTTTCCAGTGGTTCCCCAATCAAACACTTCTGCTAATGCCTCTGCAGCCTCAAACTGGTTGGGGAACAAGTCGCAACCCCAAACCTGGGAAACTACTGTTTACTCTTACACCTTCCAGAAGAATGCTCTTCTACCGTGGATACAAGACAGAGGTTTCCAAACTTGACAACTTTTAAGACTTGTGGACTTCAACTCCCAAAATTCAATTTGGGAGTTGAAGTCCACAAGTCTTAAAAGTTGCCAAATTTGGAGACTCCTGATGTAGGACAATGGAAAGAGATGTTGCCAATGTTTCAAGTCCAACATTCAGAACATCAGACCTTGAATAGATGCTGATATTACAGTTGAAAAGTATGAGTTTTGATTTATTTTAAACAGAATGTGAAAGTAAGAAGATAGGAAATGAAGACCACAGCTATTTGCCGCAATATGGATTGACAGCATTTTGGTGGTCCAGGTTTGCCTACTTTTTTAGTTAGAAGTTCCACGTCCCAGTTATAGTTCCCAGCATGATCACTACATAGAACTTGTGGCCAATTGTAAATGGCAAATGTTTTCTACAAGCTGGCTATTTCTCTGCAGCCCACCCATCCACTCACCCTCTTAGCATGGTATAGCACAACTGGACCTTCTTTAAAATTCCAGGGTGCCAATGTAGTGGCTCCCATCTACTTGCAAGAAAGACCTCTCAATCCAGGGAGGAAAGAAGTGTGAGAAAGAGACTCCAAGTAACTTCTCTTTAATTATGATAGATTGATTTGGAGTATTACTTGATAGGTTTTCAAGATTCTGTTACATTATACTCTCCTAACAACAAAGATCTTTCCAAGGTACTAATGTTTGCTGAGTTGGCCAGCATTGCAAGGCCTGACACTGAACTTGAAAGCCAACCAAATCAATTTGTGCCTACTGAAAGCGAAGTGGAGTAACTCTGGGTTCCCTTCACACATTTTCCTACTCTTTTGGACTCAAGAATACCTGTTGCAATAGCAACTCTTCTTCCCCAGGGTTTCCACATTCTATCAGACATTTCATGAAAAATGAAACCTACTTACTTGCAACAACAAAGTGAGGTGCTGACTCGCAAACTCCTTGTTCTGCAGGCCACAGCAGCCCAAGCACAGCACTGCCATGTTTCGCACAGCAGGATGGATATTAGTAATTCCTGGAATTATCTAGAAGAACAAACATAGCAAGACATATTGAACAGAAGAGAACCTTGTAGCCACTTGCTTGTTAAGATAAGAAACTTATTTTGGTAACCAAAGAGACCAGGGTAACCACAGAGGATGTTTAAAAAGCCAGGATGGAGGCCAACTTCTTTAACCTCCCCTTGAGGATGCTTTTGCAAACAAAAAAGCATGAACTGATTTTAACAAATGCTTATGCTGGTGGTCAAATAGAGGGATGGATTGCTCAGATTTGTTTGAAAGAACTATATAAAAAAAGAACAAGATCTAACTTCATAAATGGAAAAATAGTGAATCTCTAACTGATATAAAACCTTCTTTGGTAGAAATAAGGGTGGGAGATCCCAAACCAAGTTGCCAGGAACTGCCCAAAAGCTAAAACTGATTCCATCTGTAATCCAATGGAGGGCTGAAGTAGAAAAGCTGTGTGAGGTGTCTGCAAAGTGAAATCCTATACAGTTCAAACTAATTCATTTTTGGTCCTTGGCTGCCTTTTGTGGATATACATGCAGAATAGAATGCACAACATGCATCCTGACATAGAAAAAAGTATTTGAGACCACATATACTTGCTCCTGCTCAGCACACCTCTTCTATATTGTGATATATATCATAAGGTTGCCACATACCAGGGATTCAATTATTCCATCCAATGTGGGTCCTAATCCTTTGGAAAGTGAGACCTGCTTCAGAAGTTCGTTGCACATCATCAAACACTTCAGAAGTGTTTCTGGATCACTCTTTTAAAATAAAAGCAACATAGCTTAGTTCAGGATTTCTGTCCGCCCAAATATCTACACTGCTTTCTGCTAACCAAGAACAAAAGTGAGCAACATTCAATTGAATTAACAATTTATTTCTATAAGAAAGCAAGCAAAATTTGACCCAACATTTATCGTTAACTCCAACTGAAGAAGATGGTCTGTTCAATCAATGGGCCATCTTGAGATCTTCTACTTGCAGATTGTTCCAAAGCAACAGCCTCTCCTTCCAGCAACAATCACTCTAATTCCCATATTTCACATCTAGTTTTGTTCTGCAATGATGCAGCAATTGGATTTTTTTTCTAGCCCTTATACATGAGAAATAATCCATTTGTAGAAAACTAGGTACTGTAGATAGGTAGATATTGAGATATTCTGGCTCATTTCTTTTTTTTTTAACGGGGTACTAGCATCTTTGGATGAGATCACAGGTCATAGCAGGATTTTCAGTTTCTCTTCCTATGGAGTCCTTGTTGTTTTCTAACCTTAATTGTTTTCTTGAAGACATTTCATTACCCAACTAAGTAACATCTTCAGTGCTGGACTAAAGGACTCTACATCAAGGACTTCACAGTTCAAGTCTGAACTACAAGCATTCTTTTCTCCTTCTAAAAAGCCATTTCAAACAAATCATATACACAGTTCTTAACACGTAAATGTGAAAACACTGAAAAAACTAGAGCAAGTGTAAAATACAGAACCTTTTCCACGCATATCTCTTTAGTTCCGGATTCTTCTGTCTCTTTCAACAAGCCACTCTTTATACCTTCCAGCTCTATAATCCTCTCCTTTAACACAGAAGCATGGCTGAAGTCTTGTATGGCCACGCACTTTTCCAGAGCATACTTTGCTTCCATGAGTTTCACTTTTATTTCTGCCAGCTGGAAAGAAAACAAAAATTATGCCCTGGAATTACTGCGTATTATATTATGGGCCTCTACAAAAAGTAGACATCTCAATCACCCTGACTACTGCTTCCTGCATACACCCAATTTTATTGACAGTGGCAATGAATTCTATCATTGTCTACTTGCAAAAGGTATTTTTTGTCTTTCCAATCTGGTCCATAAGTCTGGAATGTTTGGGTCTCCCATCCCCATGTCAAAAGAGCTAGATGCTTCTCGGTTCCTGAGATCAACTAAGGTTGGATAGGTCCTGCTACCTCATCAGAATCTGGAATCAGCAACCTCCACCAGTATGAAATCTCTGCAACATGAATATTAAAAATATCATCATTTCATATGTCTTTGTGCTTCTCTCAATGAAAATAGTCTTTGGAAATACTTTGTAAGATATAAAGTAGCGTACAATAAAAATAAAACAAAACACAGTAAAGTATACAATAAAGGTATTATAAAACAATAAAAAAGGAGAAGAAGAAACTAAAACAGACACAAAATCTGTTCATCAGTTTCTCAGCAAAGACCTGGATGAAGAGAGAAGACTTCAAGTAATAAAAAAAAAACCCACTGAGAGTACTAATTTTAGTGGACAATACAACAGTTGAGGTTATCATTTTGAAAACCATAAAAGATTAATGGTAACATCTTATTTAATATAGTTTTAGAAGACTCCCTATGCAAAAGCCTCTACAAATCTGAATTTGGCTCAGCTAATGAGCAGCCAACTATTGCTTCAATGGAGGGAACATGTCCATGGTCAGGTGACCTACAATGTGATCACCATGATCTGGACAAGCTGTCCTTTTTACAGCAAGTGGAAGGGTAGCTTGGTGAAGGGAACTCACACTGACATTGAGGTTACCGGGATGTACACAACAGTAGCCAAGTCTCTCCTTGCAGCTGGGAGATGAACCCAATGTGAAAGAAAGTGTCCTCAATGAAGGAGGTTTCCTGAACACAGTGTCCATCCTTCTACTTTATTTTCTTCTATTTCCAACTTCAGCTTACATACACCAAAGGAAATCAAAATCGACTTCCGGTTTGCCATCGTGGCCGCCGCAGACACTGGAAGGCAAGCTCCGTCTTCCGCGTTCGTTTTTGCTCCGCTGGGGGACCCTAGAAAGGGTCAAAAGTCGCCCTGTAGGGGCGACGAGCAAGGAGGAGACCCCTGCTTGATCGCGGGAGGGCAGCAGCCCTTCCGCTAGATCCAGGGCAGCCCTCCAAACCGGCCATAGTAATATGGCCCATCACTAGGCTGCAGACAGCCGAAGTCAAACTTACCACCAAGCACTTTGAAAGCAACGCACATGAAACTGGGTGAGATCCGATCTTCTCTTTACCCTAAGTATTTTCTTTTCCTGTAAAAGCTGCCCGAAGTATCTTTCCCCCTGTGAGGAGAGAGGGAAGGGAATTTCTATCCCACCCTCTAAGAATAGCGGCGACTGACTACCCAGGGGAATTAAAGCACTAAAAGAATATCTTTAATCTAATTGGATTTATATGTTCCTGAAACTTGGAAACCAAAAATTTTCCTATTTTTATTGGAGACTTTTGTTTTTATCTACAAAAAAGAAATAAAATTGGAAAAAGGATTATAACAATTTTGGACTTAAAAAACTTTAAATGGCATCGGTGACATCTTGTGGCAAAGGTTGGTACTACAACTTGTTATTTCCTAAGAGACTTGGCTTGAAGCCCAGACCTTAGATAAGACTCTTCTGACCTTGGCACCACCTGTGAGAAACTCAGCTGTAAGAGAACAGCTGGGCGGCATAACTGGCCTACTGGAACTGTGAATGTAAACCTTTACTGACTTTCAGAGTTATATGTGGGGAATTGCCTTCCTATCTCTTTATTTGAGGAATATTGGTTACTATATGAGATGATGAAATACCTTGGACTATAAAATCTTGCTTGACAAATGACTTCTACTATAAAGACTATTTATAAACATGTGAAAGAGATGGATGAGGACCAGGAAAAGATTCTTTCTATGTTGAAAGCAATACATGAAACCATTCTTTCAGCTTGTGATGAAATAAGATGTTACAGAAAAGAACAAGATGCCAGCTTAGATATACAAACCCAAATTCCGACTACAACTAAAGAACTAACAACGCAGAAGGTAACAGAAAAAGTGGAACAATCAAATACTAAGACAGAGGACTCAATTGACCAACAAATACAGTCAATGGAATATCCAGAAAAGGGACTGATAACACTGAAAATGGAAAAGACTTTCTATGTAAACCAGAAGAAATTTGAGGAGCGAGAAGAACAGACTGAATGTAAGATAAACATACCAGGACAATTATGGGGATTTGGAATAATAGGGAGATGATTTAAGGAATACAAATGGGCTAGCCCTTCCAAAAAAATGGCAACTAAATGGTATCTCTTATTCCAAACAATATATATAATAATAGAGGGAGATCTATTTGATGATTTAAAAGCGTTGACATGGAAGGCTAGTTGGGAAAGAAAGAAAGCAGGAATAAGGCTGAAAAAAATTGGGGTTTTGATTTATTAGAGGGGATTTCATATCACTAATTAGAGGGTCAAAGGGAAAAGTTGAGATAAGGGAAATTTTGGTCATTAAATTTAAAATATTTGGAAATTAGTTGAAAATAAGGGTGCTATTTAATACTTAAAAATTAGACCCAAAAGAAAGAAAATATTATGAATATATTTGATTTATTAACTCAGACAATATATATAATGGGCTTTGATTTATTAAAGGGCATACTGTATTATTAATTAGATGATGTAAGATGGGGGGAAATAGATAACTTTTAGGAAATAGAACAAGATTATACCCAAATAGATAGGATGTGTATTTTGAATATTAGATTCTGTTATGAATTGAGATAAAGGAAACTTTGGGTTACCTAAAACCTGGAAATTATAAATATCAAATGTTAAATTTGAATATTGATGGGAAACTAAAAATTAGGAAAAACTAATAACAGGACATTGATTGAATGTAAAAGTAATTAAGATATGTATAAGCTAAAAATTTATTGATAAATGTAATAATGATGTTTTTATTTAGCTGATATAATAAGAACTGTATTAGCTTAAATATGAGATACTAGATATTAAGGGAAAAAGAGAGGAAATATTTGAGGTTGTAGTTTGAGATTTGTACTAAAAAAAATTGTATGTTACTGAACTATTAACCCAGCCACCACGTTGCTTTTTAAATACTTAAATGTAAAATTGGAAAATTAATAAAAAAAATGATTAAAAAAAAAAGGAAATCAAAATCAACTGCCATCATTATCAAGATTTATAAAAACTTTGAAAATTTGCCCTCTCCATTCCTATTAATTTAATTCTCTGCATTTCTGGGAAATAATATTCAGATTTTTCAGAAGCTGCAGAAAAAAAATGCAATCAGTTGTAGTTATTTCATTTAAAAAAACTGAATTGCTTAAAAAGTGGAACAATCTCCCCATACCTTAAGCTCTTGTTTTCTTATCTCACTTGCATCTTGCTGCTTGTCTACTGTCACAATGGTTTCCCGCGCCTCTGAAATTATTTCAGCAACCTGAAAATGTAAATAAGCACCAACCTGAAATTGTAACAAGTCTGGAGAACTTATTTTATTCCTGTCTTAAAGCTAAACAACAAACAACACTAATTTCTGGAGGTCCTTTGGGAGGAAAAAACTCTAATCTTTACACGGCCACAAAACTTCATGTGAAGATGGTGGTCTTGAGCCCATCTAGCTTGATTTCCAAATCAGGGACATCAACCTTCACAACTGGGAGGAAAACTAGTAGTGTCTCTCATCTATCGAGGGGACAAGCAAATACTATATGCTCTGATGAGGATGTTTGTAGAAAAATCTAGTTAATCACTCGCAGTTGCAAACTAGCCAAGCTCTTGAAAAGTGCTTTATTAAATATAAATGAATGAATCATTCGGGGGTGACATGATAGCAATCTTCCAATATCTGAGGGGTTGTCACAGAAAAGAAGGGATCAACCTATTCTCCAAAGCACCTGCAGGCAGAACAAGAAGCAATGGATGGAAACTAATCAAAGAGAGAACCAACTAGAAATAAAGAGAAATTTCCTGTAGGTGAGAACAATAAATCAATGGAACAGCTTGTCTCCAGAAGTCATGGGTGCTCCATTGCTGGAGGTTTTCAAAAGATCAGACAACCACTTGTCTGGAATGGTATAAGGCAACGGCCCCCAACCTTTTGGGCGCCAGGGTCCGGTTCTGTGGAGGGCGGTTTTTCTGTGGGCCAGGGTGGGGATTTCCAATGCTGCCTAGGTCCCACATGTGTGCAGATGGGACTTTGCTTGCTTGCACAGCCTGATTCCTGGCGGGCCGTGGACCAGTGCCTATCCGTGGCCCAGGGATTCAGGACCCCTCGTACATGGTCTCCTGCTCGAGCAAGGGGTTGGACTAGAAGACACCCAAGGTCCCTTCCAACTCTGTTATTCTATGTATATTCTGTAATTTTTCTAAATATATGAATATTTACACCTGAAGCTGTCAAGGACAACTCTATTCAACTGTTTTTTTAACATCCAAAAAAAGCAAACTTTTTACAAAGGAGAAATGGATTCAAAATAGGTACTTTGGCTAACGCAATTGCTCTGAAGACTTCCCTAAAGGATTAAACTTTCAAAGTTGCAACCAAAAGAACATACCATCTGGATTCTTCGGTCATCATCCTTCAAAAGGCAAAGCAACTTTTCCATAAGATTAGATACAAGGGATGTTGACAAGGTTGGAATCATAAGGATTTTTTGTAGGACACTCAGCAATCTCTTCCTTAAAAAAGAAAGAAATACTCATGTTTTTTTAGTTTAAAATCCAAGGAATCGTTATTTGGGGGTGGGTTGGTGCCTGTATTTCTGATATATAGACATCTCTGTTTCCTGCCAATGAACACACTTTCAAATCCCAAATGTTACAATTAGGGTTTCTTCTCTGCTTGGGAATATTGTAAAACATGGAAAAATCCTTCCCCTGTAAGATATAAGAGACAAGCTCAGACTGACACAGAGAAGAAAGCTTATTTGGCTACAGTGATGTCTGCCTCCACTACACACTCCAACTCTCAGTCCATGAAATTCTGGGAAAAGGGAAACTTTTTAGAGTGAAAATGTTCTGCAGCCGGACTACAAATGCCCAGCCTAGATGGTCAACTGGATATTCTTAAATCTCAATTATTTCTATTGATGTTCTCTGCCCCATTTATTTTTCTGAATCCATTTTTTGTGGGTTATCCTTTCCCTCAATATCTGATGATTCTCTGACAAGAGGAGGAACTGAATTGAACAGCAAGGCTGGATTTTCTGTTGTTCTTCCAAAGGACCGGATAACACCAGGGAATAGGCCTCAAAAATATGAATCCCAATGAAAAAAAATGTCAAGCATGAGTTGTAATGTCATCACATGAACCTCTTTCATACATGGGTCCTAACAAGGAACACAAGCAGAGAAGTCATAGGATGTATTAGGACAGTGGTGGCGAACCTATGGCACGGGTGCCAGAGGCGGCACTCAGAGCCCTCTTTGTGGACACGCGTGCCATGCCCCAGAGATGGCAACCGTCCCTCTTCAACCAGCCACCCGAGGTCCCACATGGCCAGATGCATCCCAGCACGGCTGGTTTCCCTCCCCCCTGCCCCGTCCCTCCTGGCCTCACATGCTCTCCTTTTCCCGGGCACGACCCACTGCATCGCCTCCTCAGCTGTCGGCCAGCTGTCCAGCTCAGAGGTGGCTTCTCTGAACTGCTGGTGGTGGGCTGTGGAGCCCCAGAGTATGCCGGTCGAGGAGCCGTCAGGCTGTGGCTGCTGACGGACACCGGCGGCCCCCATGCACTCGCTGGCCTGTGTGTGTGGGGGCCAATGGTGTCAGGCAGCAGCTGCCCTGGCCCCTGCCTCACCTTGCCCCGTGGCAATGGTATCCCCACCTCGCCTCGACTCACCCCGCAGGATGAGCCTCCTGTCCAACACCCCACCTGCCAGAGACCCCCTGGATATCCCCCAGCCCTGCCCACAGGCGTCCCTCCCCATGAGCAACATCGAGGTGACCACGCCCACTTTGGCCACACCCACCCAGTCTGCCATGACCACACAGCCACGCCCACCCAGTGGGCCACGGCCCACCTGGCACCCGGCGATAAATAAGTGGGTTTTGGGTTGCAGTTTTGGTACTCGGTCTCTAAAAGGTTCGCCATCACTGTATTAGGAGATTGTATTGTTGACGACCTAAGACATGTTTTCTCTACATGGAGAAAGCAACATCACCCTCTTCATTGTGGATGAGGTACATAATTGGGGTTCTGAAGACCTGTTTTCAGACCAGCTATAGACAACTCACAGACCAGATGCTCCTCATTCTTGCTCTCCTACAGATTATGCCCCATTTTTGAAATTAATGCAATCATTACTTTCTTTTCTACTGCAAAACATTTATATTACGTGATTGTAAGAAGTACCATACCCCTTTGGCTCAAAACAACTATGAGTGGAAAATTTACAAACCACTTGAATTGATGTGAATATCTTAACTTGGTTTGTTCAAAGGGATATCATCAGATAATATCCCTCCAAGTCAACCTGTTCCTTTCTATAAGCATTTTAAAATGTATCTTGTAAAAAAAAAATATCCCTCACAATTGCCTAAAACAATTGCATGGGTTTTTTACAGTCTTACCTGCCTCCTTCTTCAGTGATATCCATGCAGCCGATCATTAGAATTAACTGCTGACCTATAAATTCCTTGGTCATCAATTGCTCAATGCAGGCCAAATCTTCCTTTTCTTCCTGACTGAGTACTGGAAAGCTTTGAAAGTAGCTTAAGGATAAGAAAATCAAAAGGGATTAAAATTTATCTCCTTGCCAATCCCAGGCTGTTGTATTAATTCACAGCCCTTTCAAATTACACCTCAACACACTTCCCACAGACAGCAATGTGGTTTTTGATCTTCTCCTGATCTTTATCAATGGCTGAATATTTAGAAAATTTTAGATGAACAATGCAAAATCACAAGATATCTGAAAGAGTTTCTCCTTTAGACAGCATGGTACTACAAATCTGACTACACAACTCATCCAATCTACTTTAACCCCCTTTACTATTTCTGCAGCATCCCCTGCCCATCAGATATCTTCATTATTAACAGATCTTTTAAAAATCAGTTATTCCAAAATGCTTATTCCAAAATGGCATCAGAGAACCTTAACACCAGTACTAATAAGAATGATAACTGTAAGAATAAAGCAGAAGGTATATTGAACAGACATTGCAAGTTTTGAATTAATTGTGCTAATTTACCTCAATAGATAATCCGCATAGATAGCAGGCTCTGGCAAGACTTCTTCTAAGAATTCTTCTCCTTTGGATTTCAAGTACTCACAAAGAGCTTTCCAATATAAGGCACTCTCTGCAGTCAGTTTTTCTATTGGAATAGTTTTCCTTCAAATGAAGCACATGGGGCGCTATTACGTTTCCATCAAAAAAAAAAAAAAAAAACCCAATTCTTTTCTTATGTTAGTTATATAAACCAGGAAATTTCAGAAAGCAATCACTGCAAGCTAATATACCTATATCTACATTAAAACAAGTTTCTGAAACATATTACTGTATGTTTTGATATTTATCTTTAAGAAATAATGTTATGTGAGTATGCTGTTGATGAAAAGTTAAAGAAATAAAGTTTTTGTTCTCTAATATTTCCCTATTTATTTATTTTTGTGTTTCTTTTATATCCATCATAATCTAGCAAGTTTTGGTGGTTTATAAAATCTATAATATAGCAAAACTAAAACATCAACAAAATGATTAAAATAAAACAACTTTATAAGATGGTGGCCTATATGCATATAAATTGGTGGCCTATATGATTCTTATAAGATGGTAGCCTATAAGCCTATGTTTGATTTCTATATAAACAAAACTCAGTCCCACTACAAGAGCTGTACTAAGAACAAAAAACATAAATAAGAATCAAATATGATAGTATATATTTAGAAACATATTCTCCAATTATACCTCATTTTCCCAGTCCACTTCATTTATACATATCATGAGCTTAACCTTTTTTTAAAATAAACATACCACAATTGGTTGTTACATGCAACGTGTTTAAACCTTAAGTTATGTTTGACTATTAGAGTCCTTTCTGAACCTACCACTATAAGAAGGCCTAATAGTATTTTGGTAACATGCTGGGAATATTATTTTTTTTAAAGCCAAGTATTGGCATTGCTGGCTGGGGAATTCTGGGAGTTGGAAGTCCACACATCTTAAAGTTGCTAAGGTTCAGAAACTTTGGCATAGGAAGGCTCAAAACACACAGTTGCACTAGTTTCATGAAGAATACGGGCAGGAAATTTTGCGTGCATTAAAAACAAAGAGCTACTAAATCCAACTGAAGCATCATGGAATATAATTTTAGAGGCAGAAGACTCTATCTTATGTTCCCGCTAGAGAATGCACATTACTCTGACCCAAGTAAAGACAGCCACAGCTGTATTACCCCTACCTGTCATCAAGTTCTGAAAACTTTTTAATCAGATCTTGGAGGGGAGACAGCAGGAACATAGCATTAAGGGCTAGAATACCCACTTCGGGGCAACTCTCCACATCCAGATGATGGAGCAATTCTAAGACATTTCCTTCAGCTAGAAGTAACCAAGCTTGGAGAAGCTGTTTCTGTACCATTTCTTTCACACTTTCTATTAGAGACAGAAAGGAATTCCACATCAGATGCACATACATACACACTCGCTGCATATAGTATATATATGTTTGTCTGAATAATCTCTCTTTTTCTCTCTCTCCCTCCCAAAACATTCTGTTCAAGTACTTTGTAAAGCAGGACTCAGAATCTTCACTACAGGTAGTCCTTGACTTACAACTATTTGTTTAACAGTCTAGAGTTATGATGGTGCTTATAGCCCATCCTGGAGGTTACGACTGTCTTACTATTCCTGCAATCACATGATTGCAATTTGGGTACTTGGCAACTGGCTCAAATTTACAGCAGTTACAGTGTCCTGTGGTCACATGATCACAATTTGTGGTCTTCCTAGGTGGCTTCCCACAAAATTAATGGGGGCGAGAGCCTAGATTCACTTAACAACCATGTGATTCACTTGATGTTAATGAATCTTTAAAGCCTCAATGTTTCTCTTTGTCCCCTTTTATACTCAACAGAATCAAGGTGGGGTCCTTTTGAGTCTTATATCTTTTTCTTTTCCAAGACTAAATTTCTTCTGACTTAAAGGCTCCTACATTCATCTACACCAGACATGAGTACTATCTGGCTCTTTGGCTGTCTCTGTCCAGCCCACAGCAGCCCTCCACAACAATCTCTTTCCCATGTGCCCTCTTGGGAAATTAACTCCCCCCCCCCCCCCGGATTTACAGTCTTTCTTCACCTTCTCAGATGAGAAGAGTAAAATTGAGTCTAGGGGAGAGTAAAGATTCCCACAGAAGAGTTGTTGACTATATATAATTTATCATGATTACTTTTATTATAATTCTGTTTCTGACTTTATGACTATAATAGTTACCTGCTTTGACTATTATTGCTCCTAAGAACATCCCAATGGTTTCAAAGGCAGTTACTTTAAACTAGATATCCTGTCTCCCATCACTATCTACACACACATTAAGCATGTATTGGAAAAGAAAACTGCTTTAAAACATTTAAATTAAAATAAAAATATTTTACCTGATCTATCATTAAGTCCTTGCTGCAAAAGTTTTACTCTCTGGGCTATTGTCAAAGCTTTGACATGAACTTTTTCTGCCAGCACCTTTAAAAAAATGTTTTCACATAATTTTGCTTTTGAATAATATGGATTAATAGCATATAAAGCAAAATACACTGAAAGACAACACAATTTGCAATGTGCCTCTGAAACTGTAAACAGACAAGTCACAAAGCTAACACAACTGTAGAATAAGACATTCTGCAAAACTGTCTTTTTCTTCAAAAAAAGCTGTTGACATCCCAATAGCCTAAGAAATATCAGATGCAACTTAAGACCATAGCTGCTTTATTGTATCCTGCCATTTAAAAATAAATCATGTATTCTTATGGTGACTTATTTTGTGCCCTCAAAGTGAACCCAAGATCTTCAAATGGTCATTTCCTGTCCATAGAGAATCTTTTTAACCAGTGCATAAATCCAAGTCAAGGAAAGAAGATTTGTGAGTGGTACCAACTTTAGCCACTTTGGCTGATAGGATTGTTCTTTTGAACAGACTGGGCAAATATTTTGATGTGGGTGTTCTGTTAGTTCCTACCTATAACTGTCTGAATGGTATGGCAGTTTGCAATCATATTAAACAGTTAATAAAATAACACTCCAACATTTATGTTTCTGATGAACTTAGGATCTAGAATGTCATATAAAATCATAGTGGATGAAGCATAGCAACTAACGTAGCCAGTACTCAACTTCAACCCTCAGCAGTATGAAATTAACTTACTAGCTAATGATAATACTAATGCATTTACATCCACAGAAAGCAGTACAAAAATGGGGTTGTCTCCCATCTATCTGGGGCCGTTTCAAAGAAAGATCTCCAGGTAAAACCAAAGGAGATTTTCAGCACAGCTCACCTGAGCAGCGCTTTCTGCAGATACTGATAAATAAAAGCAAACGTTTCTGTTAAATTTAAAGTATTTTCTTACAGTGTGATCCATACATGTTCTACCAGCTAAATTCTCTAATAGTTTGTATAATTTTAACACAGAGAATAGCAAGTGACATTACCAGATATTTATTCACCTGATATGCTAATTTCCTGACTGTCTCCTTTACATCCATAGTACGACCAATAATTTTGGACAGAGTTTTAACTGATGGACTAATGCAAGACAACACAGCACGCCTTACTTCTGAGTTGGAGTCAGTCTCAATTAAACTGTTGTAAACTGAGAAGAAAAAAAGTATTGTGACAGGTTTGTTAGTGATAAGAATATCAACATAAATAAAACAGAACGCAGAAAAGCAGAAATTCTCCAAAACATCCAAGCTTAGAAGCTTAGAGACCCAGCCAGCTAAATCTCAACAGGAGCTATATATAAGCATCTCAGGAGGACAGTCTTGTGCTCCACACTTCATAGGATTGCTATTAATAAACTCTTTGTAGCCAAAATCTTGTGTAAAGCTGGATGATTCCCACAGGAAATGCTCACTACCAACTACTGTTGGAGCCTGATTTGCTATTAGTTAAGCTCCTTTTTTACAAACGAAAATCCTTTTTCTGGGAAAATAATAACAAAAGGTAAGAGAAGCTTAACACACATTGTACCACAGTTTTTTAAAAAACAAAACAAAACTTAAGACCTTGTTCACAACATTGATAGGATTTTGGTAACATTTTTGTTCTATTAGGCATCTCTTTCAACATAAAGAAAACAAAACTATTCTAACAATTCATATAGATGATAACGATGGGCAGCACACAAATTTAACAAATAAGTTCACACTGCTTGTCCACCAAGCCCTCTCCCAAGTTAACTATGATTAATAATCTCAGCTGCTAAATCAGTCAATCCAAATCTTGCCAAGCTGGCCCTGTACCCATCTTCAATGCTAGTTTTCACTCAAGAAAGATGTCTAGATGAAAATTAAATTATGCCTTTTTGACATCAATTTCTAGACTTCCTTCTGTTTACATTTCTTCAGAGTCAGTTCTATATGTTAGTATTGAAACCTGACAGCCAAAAATCAAAAACAATGTGAGTTTGATGAGTTTCTGCTATATTAAATACTAGATAAAGTTAAAATATTGCAGTTTTTAAAGATCAGCAGAAATAAGAAGTATAATAAACCACATGAATTGGCAAGGAATGTACCATTAACAACTGGACACTGGTCATCCTTGGGGTCCTGAAGCCTGGATAAAGCCAACACAGCTTGGATTCTCACATTTGGTACTTTGTCTCTTGCTCTGAGCTGCATAGCAGTGTTAATCTGATCAAACAGTTTGTCTTCGATCTGGGCGTTCTCTGGCAGACTTCCCAAAAGTTTATTAATAAGTTGGCACACACGAAATCTAACTGCATTGCTGTTAGCAGGGTGGGACTTAAAGACAAAGAGAGATTCTTAAGCATTCATTGTTATTATGGTTATAGACAATTATAGATTTTAAAATTTGTACCTCAGCTACTATTGTGTGGTCAGAGCTTTTATATAGCTCTGGCTACACAATAGTAGCTGAAGTACAAATTTTACTATTTTGTTTACAATGACAAAAAAATCCAACACTTATGCTCAGATCCTTATATACTACATTAATTTATTTCCCCTTTCTGAAGCACAGAACATCTGCCCCAGCCCAGAAATGCCCTGCACAATAACTTTTGCTTAAAGACAGCAATTTTCATTTGTAGAATTAATCTGTGGAAGCCACAGATTTAAGCATAACACAGAAATATTGAATAGAAATGGCTCTCCTGTACAAATGAATTTCAGAAAGTCTAACTTAAGAACAGCTAATCAACTGCTTTGTACTGCTTTCCTTAACTAAGGCAGAAAAAGATAAAACTTTCCCTCCCAATGTGATATTAATGCACATAGATTAATATGTATTGGGCCATTAATAGCTTATTTTCAAAATTTTGGATGGTGTTGGATACATATTTTAATGGAAGTTTTTATCTATGTAGTACCAATTATTTCTTATTACTTTACAAATATGGTACCTCAAGGAGAAAGGCGAATAGGTAATTTAGAAAGGAATTCTCCATTTCCTCCTCTTCAGCACCCTCTTTCTCCGAATTATACAATGAAGCCAGAAACATGGCCACAAAATTTATCACTTGTTCCACTGCAGGTTCTCGTTTGTAGATTACCATGGCATACTTCAGATAATAAACAAACTTTTCATGAAAACAGTCCTTGTCCTGTAACTAGAAGCAAGAATTAACCCATAAGTTCTTGGAGAAAAGGCTAGATATATCAAACAAAAGGTCCAACTCCAAAGAATTTGGTCAAGACACCTGCAGACTTTCTTGCTGATACATCCCATTCAAAATATTCTTTTCACCAGTATTTCTCCTTAAACTGGCTCTTAAACTAGACATTCCTACATGTGAACATAACTCTGCTTATCCCAGGAAGCATAGATCAGCATGAAGAATGCTGGGAAGTTAGTTCCACAATTACAGGAGGAGCACAAAACACCCCTACAACTTTAGAAAGAAACCATCCACTACTAACACGTCGTTTTTCCAATGAGATAGCTAATATCATTGATGCAATAAACATAAATTTGGGCAAACTCCATGGAGGGCAGGGGGGGCCTGGTGTGCTATGGTCCATGGAGTCGCAAAGAGTTGTACACAATTTTGCAACTGAACAACATTTTTTCTTGTTCTTTCTCATTGATGGGTATCTCTCTCTAGCTACTGCAACATCAAATATCCATACTTGTTTCTTTAGAATTATAAATATGTCTGGCTTATTAGGGGCTAAATGGAAATCCCATAGGATTTTAACCTTCTTGTTCTCAATTACTACCATCCTCTTATTATTTTTTTTCCATTTTTCCCTACTTGTTGTTCCATGCTTTCTTAAAGGCTTCATGTTTTTCACATCGGAAATCTTATAGTAAAAGAATGATTGTATAATGACTTTTGCAAACCTATGTAAGAAGTCCCACAAGAAGGAATGATAAACAATACTTACCTCATTATAGGTATGCTTTAAAGATATCACCAATTTGGCCTGATTTTGATGAGGTTTTTGAGCTTCCTCAAAGGCCTTGCTAATATCAAACAACTTTTCCCCTTTCATAGCTGCAATCAGAAGGAAAAATGTAGAAAACAAATAACACCTGTCATATCAATTCCATCAACTAATTCCTTGCTTCTGCAGTGCCCAGCTGTGGAGGTGTTTCATCTTCTGCAAGTTTTCTCTGTTCAGTGCATTCCTTGATGTGAATATTTGAAAGACACAATGACTCAAGGTGACACAAATATGGAAGACGTCCATGGAGATTCTCAGTCATCTAGGTCATGGTTGTCCCAAAAGTGATTTTTCAGGAGGCAACTGGACTTTCTTGTTCTTCTTTGAAGATGTTTCGCTTCTCATCCAAGAAGCTTCTTGGATGAGAAGTGAAACGTCTTCAAAGAAAAACAAGAAAGTCCAGTTGCCTCCTGAAAAAGCAGCTTTGGGACAACCATGACCTGGATGACTGAGAATCTCCATAGGCATTTAGCTAGGCACTTTGGGATGAACACCCTTCAAATGCTGAGGGAGTATGAATGGACTTCCAGAAAACATTGCAAACTACAGGAATGATTTGCACTTCAGTTTGAGATTCATCCCCAACAGCCTGTGCCTGTCTTCAACAGTGAAGGGATACAGGGCAGAAAACATCCTGCAGCTAAGAAGGCTCCACACACATTTGCACTACTCAGGTGACCCTGAGGACACAGATAAACCTCCAAATGGCCTCAACAACTCTCTAAAAAGAATGCAAATGACCAGCTGTCTGCAAGGAATATAAATCCTTCCATTCCCTACCATTCAGTCAGAGCTGAAGAAGCTTCTTGGATGAGAAGTGAAACTTTTTCAAAGAAAACAAGAAAGTCCAGATGCCTCCTGAAACAGCACCTTTGGAAATATGGAAGACATTACTTCCAATTCTTTTCTTCCTGAAGACAGCTCAGCCCATATGGCCAATTTCTCTAATTAACAAGAGTTCATCTTGACAGCTAACTTAGCCATAGCGAAATTAACCCATAATGGAGACTGCAGCCTTCAGAAAATCATCACAAAAGATCCACGTCTAACCTTATGTCAAACTCCTTAAAATCAAAACAAAGCCAACTGTAGTCGCCCAACCAGAAAATACCTTCTGTAAGATTTAATTCTATTAGAGGCTATAAACCTCTTTAAATTTAATTCCAAGGTAGTGTTTTAGAGGGGACAGCTATAGAAGTCTTCTCCCAAAGCCGCAGAACTGCTTTCCAATGATAGTCATATGATCCCAGGAAAAGTTTCAGCTGCTTTAAAAGACCTTCATGGAACCAAACCCAAAGCAGTAGTTTGGGTCTAAAAATGGTCCAGATCCTAATATGGGCTGCGGAGAAACATTTTTTCAATATCCTAATGGAAGGGGCATCGAAAGGTAGCCACTGTCTTTCCTTTGCTCAGCCCAAGCAGCAGCGCTGCGAGCCGTCGAATGGACAGCTCGAGGGGCTGTTGAGACGCTGATGGCCTTTCTCCAAAATCCCGCGGGCCCCCGCCCTCCGGTCCCTGCTGCGCCCCCACGAACGGCTGGAGAGGATCCCCTGCTGCCCCCAGGCCCAGGGAGCGCAGCGCAGGCGGAATCCCTGCTGAGGCGCAGCGCCCCGAAGCGACCCATCTCACCTGCCCCCAACAGTTCTCTGCGCAGCTGCGTCTCTTCCTCGCGCTCTCGGGCTGTCTTCAAATTTTGAGCGCTCCCGACCGGAGCTGAGAGTCTCGCGAGAGATTGGAGGTTTCGGGCGGGATAGCTGCTGCCACTGCCGGCGGTGCCTTTGTTTTTGCAATTGCGCCCCCGTGTGTGTGCTCGCCAGCCCGCCCGCCCGCGGTTGTTACGGAAGGATGGCTAAAAATATGTTATTATTTTTGCATTATTAAAATCATTCTTCCTTTATTATTATGGCAAAGGGCCAGCGACTCTGGGCGGGAATCTGCTGGCTGTGAACTGAAACATTAAGCCAAGCCTACTATGTTGACTTGCCATGAAGTGTAACTAGTTAAAATGTCCTAATTCGCTCATTTTCAAAGTAAGTTTGTAAGGCTTTGTCAAGAAAGATTTCGGCGGCGATTATGCATTATTTTATGGCAGAAAATACCTTAAAGCAGATATTTCAGCATGAGGGAATCCATTGTCGGATGGACTTGAATTGAGTTTTGTTCACCTCAAATTTGAAAAAGTACGAGACGATGTCATTATATTGTGGGAAGTCAGCCCCTCAGAGAAGGAAATATTAAAAGGGCAGAAAAATATATTTCCTCAAAAGGATTTTTAAAAGCAGAAACCAACCCTGCCCCCAAATCTCTGCCCAAAGCAGGAGCCAGCCCTATACAAATGCAGATGTAACCATCAGAAAGCTGGAGCCAGCTAGGAAATCAAGAAGACAAAAGACCTAAAATCTGCATATCCCACCTGTGACAGGACATAATAGGATCATCAAGAATACCAGAGAGGCACACCTAAACTCAGGAGGTCAGAATACGTGCCACAGGAAATAGCCTCCAAGTTCATGCCACAGGAACAGGAAACTTCCAAACAAAAGGCTTTCAGAGGGTATAAAAACCTACTCCGCATGTGCTCAGCCCTTCTCCTTGATTTCTCTCCTTCCTGCAAGAATCATCTTTCTGGCTCTTCAATAAACTGTAACCTTCTTCCCAAAGCAGTCGCCATGTTGTTTTATTTATTCCCGGCTTGGATGAACCAGGATGAAGACTTTTCTTCCCACTATCATGTCCTGCTTAACTAACAAAGTAAAAAGCAACTTTACTCACATCACTTATGCAACATTTCCAACTTACATAATAAATTTGTTGTTCCCTTAACAGTTTGCTTCCTGTGCATCTCTCAACTGCTGTATTTCTGAAATTTCTGGATTAATAGTTCACTTCAAAACAGATTTTTCTCAGTTTTGGTCTTGCAAGCAAATATTTCAATTTGTGTGCAAATATGCTACAGACACACCATTGTTCCGTAAAGTAATTTGGAGTGAAAGTGAGGCTATTTTAAAAGATGGGTTTTTTTTTAACTTTTAACTTTAAAAAATTTACAATTTTAAATTTTTAAATTTTTTTCAAAACTTTTTAAATTTAATTTTAAATTCAAAGTTTAATTTTTCTTCTTTTTTAAAAAATACATTTTTTAATTTTTAGGGGAAAAAACAAACCTGTGGAAAAAGAGACTGACGTTGTGACTTGCAAAATATATGTTTGAACTTATGCCCATAGCAGACCCTAATTACATATGTACCAAATGTAAATGAATTATTAGAAGAAAAAGTAAAGGATCAACTCTAGCCACTCTAAAACTCAACTTACAAAGCAAAAAATTCTAACCTAAGCAAGAAGACTACTCACAAATTGAACACAATAGGGAACAGCTTCCTAAAAAAATGACCCCATATATATGATCCCAAAGAGGAAGACTGATGGAAACATTACACTTATAGAAGAAAATAACAACCAAGACTAATGCTCCTGCTATCTACTCCAGCCCACTTCAATGAAGCCCCTCTGGAGCTGAACAATCATTTTTATAGCCTCCCCTCAGAAGAAAGTATGCAGACATCTATAAAAGAGGCATCATCAAGTGTTTATAGAAAAGAGGCATCTCCTAACATTCCTGTGACAGGAAGAAAAATATCCCAGACTTCCCTGGGGGGGAAAGGCGAATATTGGTAATAGGAGACTCAGTTCTCAGGGGAACAGAAATCTGTAATCTGCAGACCAGACATTCAATCTAGGGAGGTATGTTGTCTCCTTGGAGCAAAAATCAAAGATGTGACTGAAATAATAAACCCTACAGATTACTATTCCTTCTCCTACATGTGGGGATGAATAATACAACAATGAACTTAAAAACAATAACGAGATTATGAGCAGCTAGGGATGAAAATTAAGGAATTAGGAGCACGTGGTGTTTTTGTCTATACTTCCAACAAAAGGTCAACATCCAATGAGGGAGCAAAGGATTTTGGAAACAAATCACTGGCTTAAGAATTGGTGTCGTTAACAGAACTTTGGATTCCTAGACCATGGTCTGCATTATCTACATGAAGGGCTCCTGGCAAGGGATGGGCTGCATCTCACAAGTATCGAGAAGACTGTACAGGTAGTCCTCAACATACAACTACAATTGAGCGCAAAATTTATGTTGCTGAGAAATTTGTTAAGCCAGTTTTGCCCCATTTTACGACTTTTCTTGCAGTTGTTAAATTAGTAACAAGGGTGTTAAGTGAATCTGGTTTCCCCATTGACTTTGCTTGTCAGAGGGTTGTAAAAGATGATCACATGACCCCAGGACACTGCAACTGTCATAAATGTGAATCAGTTGTCAAACATTCGAATGTAAATCAAATTACTACTTGGTAAGTTAAAAAAATGTGGGATAGACAGCATCATCACCAAATGGATTTGTAACTGGCTGCAAACCGTATTCAACATGTAGTTCTTAATGGACCTACATCTATATACAAAAAAATAAATAGTGGGATACCCCAAATGTTCCTTTTTAGGCCCAGTACTCTTCATAAACGATCCTATGAGGGAATAGAAGGGGAACTCATCAAATTTGCAGATGATACCAAACTGGCAGAAGATAGGCTCAAGATCCAGAAGGATCTCAACAGACTTGAACCCTGTCCCTATCTAACAAAATGAAATTCAATATAGATAAAAGTAACATTTTACACTTAAACAATAAAAAACAAGTGTACACGTACAGACTTGGTGGAACTTGGCTCAATACCAGTAAGTGAGAGGGATCTTGGAATGGGCAATCACTTAAATATGAGCCACCAGTGTGCGGCAACAGCCCCAAAAGCCAATGAAATCCTACGAAGTATTAGTACCGCTTTACAAACCCTTACTATGGCCACACTTGGAATACTGCATCCAGTTTTGGTCACCACAATTTAAAAAAGATGTTGAGACTCTGGAAAGAGTATAGAGAAGAGCAACAAAAATGATTAGAGAGCTGGAGGCCAAAACATGAAGATTGGTTGCAGGAATTGGGTATGTCTAGTCTAGTGAAAAGAAGGAGGAGGGGAGACATGATAGCAGTGTTCCAATATTTGAGGGGCTGCCACAAAGATGGGGGGCAGTTTATTTTCAAAAGAATCAGAAGGCAAGAAAAAACCAATGGATGGAAAATAATTAAGGAGAGAAGCAACCTAGAATTAAGGAGAAATTTCCTAATGGTGAGAATAATCAACAAGTGGAATGGCTTGCCTTCAGAAGTTGTGGGTGCCCGGACTTCCGGTTCCGGTCGCAGCGCCCGCGGACGTGCAGAGAACTCGTTCTCTTGGCCGTCCGGTTTCCCCCCGCCGGTAGACCCTGGATAGGGTCGAAAGTCGCCCTGTAGGGGCGACCACCATAGAGGAGGGCACTCGTTGATCGCGGAGGGAGCGGCGGCTCCCTCTGCGGTCCGAGGAAACCACCTTTGGGCCGACGGGGAAAAGATCGGCCAGTAACATGGCCGATCACTCAGCTGCTCCAGCCGAAAGTCACAGCAACATCTAAGCGAAAAGAACCACCGTGGAAGATCCGGGTGAGACCTTTCCTTCCCTCTTGTTAATTTACCTTTTTCCCTGCTAACAGCTTTAAGAACTATTTCCCTATTTTGAGAAAGCAGCGTTTGATTGCTGGGGAAAACGGGCTTTGGAAAAACAATTATTGTTTTTTTTACTATTTTATTTTGTCTACATAAGCAGTTGGAACTCGAGCATCCGGGTTATTGTGACTTTCTCTTTTGGCTTGTTTATCTTCAGTTTAGGTGAAAATCCTTAGGGAGGGGGTGGGATGTTCTTTTTTTCTCCCCCCCCTCCTGAACAGTACTGCCTAAAAAACTTTTTGCTCTCTGGGCGGACTTATGTAGATTCTTTTGGATACAATGCATCCTGGGACTTGGCATGAAGCCCAGAAACTGGCTGATACAATGTAACTTGCCCCGTTTGAACTCCCACTTCCTGATTTTGGCTTGATGCCCAGACTGGATTACAACGTAACAACTGACTTATATTTTATAACACTGCAATCTATTTTTTAAGCTGAACTTCTTTAAAAAAAAAAAAAAAGATGGAATCCTACTCACAGATTAATTATGGACTTATATTAGAAAAAATCTTGGAAGCGAGACTGGAACTTAAAGAACATATTAGATCGCTTAGTTTCAAGGAGGACTCAGAATTAAAAATTGAAGCTCACCCTTTGATTGACTATGATACACAATCAGATCTACAACTTAATGAGATGGATGGAATACATTTACAACCTATTGAATCTACTGAATTTATTGAAGAGGAAGAGGACACATCCTACATGATGGATTTCTTTGATGATCAAAGGCAGAACTCAACTAAAACATTTACAACTTTAAAAGCAACAGGATTGGACTTCCAAATATTAGGCACAAAAAACGTTGACAACATGACAGTACAGACAACACTGGATAAAAGAGAAAAAGAATATGATTGGACTCAATGGTGGGAAAAGGCTTTTAGCCAGTTACTAAGATGGGAGGACTTAGAGGCCCTGTTGTGGAAACCTACCTGGCACAAAAAGAAAGCTAGAATTAGATTTAAAAATAAGAGTTAAAATTTTATTTGATGGGTAAAAAGGGCTTCTGGACGTTGATTGAACTAATATTTTTGAGATCTTTAAGGTTACTTTGGTATGAGTCAACACTAGATTTAAATTATGGATTTGATTATGATTTGGAATGGCAACAAGAAAAATTGGAAAAATTTATAATTAAAGGAGTGAGATTGAGATTGAGACTGGTGAAATATTATTGATATTTTTATTTATAAGAATTGAATGGTAATTAGTGAGGTATTAAATGGATTAAACTGAAACAATTGAGGAATCTTTTAGGGACGTGGACTGATCTATGAAAATATTGGATAGAATATATGAAATAGAATATAGTTGAGAAATATTAAGATATAATAGTTATATTACTTGTTTATGATAAAATAATTATTGTCCTATTATTATTATTATAATGTTATTATATTACTATGTCTAATGCAATAGTTTTAAAATATATAAATTCATGTTTAATTACATAATATGTATGTGAAATAGAATAAGAGATATAATTTGATTGAGAAGCATAAATTGAAATTGGAATAATAGATAGAGGTGAGAAACAATTTATATTTTAGGAATGCTCGAATTGTATACCATAAGAGGGAACTTTTAAAGTAGTAGTTTAAATTGTATATGTATGACTGTATTTTTTGTTGTGTTCTATGGAGTGCCCTATCTCCACGATGTGTTACAAGCACTTGGCTGTAAAACAAACAAAAACTAATAAAACTTGTTATGGAAAAGAAGTTGTGGGTGCCCCTTCACTGGAGGCTTTCAAAAAGAGACTGGACAGCCATTTGTTAGAAATGGTATAGGCCAGTGGTGGCGAACCTATGGCACGGGTGCCAGAGGTGGCACTCGGAGCCCTCTTTGTGGGTACACGTGCCGTTGCCCCAGCCTTGCCTCCCCCTGCAACCCCCTCCTCACCAGCATCCCCCCTGGAGGAGAGTCGCCCTCAAGCGTGGCCCACGCGGAGCAGCGCAGCCAAGGACATGGCAGCCAGGCAGCGTAGACAAGACTCTGCCCTCACGTCCCATCGCGCACAGTTGATGCTGCAGGGTGCGGGGAGAGGGCGTGGCCACCATGGTGCTGCTGGGCTGCCTGGGCGATCTGCGGTGGGCCCTGGAGGCGGTGAGTGGCCCTGCGGGCAGGGGGTGGAGCGGAGGCGGGGCCAGTTTTTGGGCACTCGGTCTCTAAAAGGTTCGCCATCACTGGCCTATAGGTGTATATTACAGGCCACCCAACCAATCAGAAGAAATAGATGAACTCTTTGCCAACCAGTTAACAAATGTATGCAGGAAGCATACCACAGTAGTAATGGGAGACTTCAACTATCCAGATGTCAACTGGAAAACAAACTCTGCAGTGAGCGAGAGATCAAACAGATTCCTAACCAACCTAGCCGACAACTTTGTCACCCAAAAGGTGGAGGAGGGAACTAGACACAAAGCTATACTGGACTTAATCCTTACAAACAGAGAAGAAGTGATAGAGGGAATCGAAATTGCCGGAACCTTGGATGAAAGTGACCACGTCGTACTGGAATTTAATATAAGGCAAACACTAGCAATAGAAAACAATCCAACCAACATCCTAAACTTCAAAAGAGCCGACTTTAACAAACTCAGAGAGAACCTAGGAAAGATCCAATGGATGAAAATCCTAAAGGGGAAAACAACCCAAGAAGCATGGGAAACCCTGAAAAAAGCGATCACAAAAGTCCAGACCAGCACAATACCATTGAGAAAGAAAAACAAGAAATTCAGGAAGAAACCAGCATGGCTGCACAAAGTTCTCTCTAACAAACTAAAAGACAAAAAGGACAAATACAAAAAATGGAAAGAGGGGCACATAACCAAGGCCGATTATCAGCAGACAGCCAGAACATGCAAAGAAGAAGTCAGGAAAGCAAAGGCCCAGAATGAACAAAGACTTGCAACAGAAATCAAGGACAACAAAAAAAGTTTCTTCCAACCTATTAACAAGAAAAAAGTCAAGGAAACTGTAGGCCCACTAAAGAGAGAAGATGGCAAGGAAATAACAGGCAACATGGAGAAAGCAGAGCTGGTTAACTCATACTTTGCATCGGTCTTCACACAAAAAGAAACCATAGCCCAACACACGAAAAAACACTGCAAAAGACAAACTAGAAACAAAAATCAAAATAAGCAAAAAAAAATGGTAAGAGAACACCTATCCAACCTTGATGAATAAAAATCACCAGGACCGGACAGATTACATGACAGAGTTCTGAAAGAGCTGGCAGATGTTATCTCAGAACCATTGCACCACATCTTTCACAAATCCAGGAGCACCGGGGAAGTACCCGAGGACTGGAAAAGGGCTGATGTGGTCCCCATCTTTCAAGAAAGGAAAAAAAACAGACCCAGGAAACTACAGACCAATCAGTTTAACATCAATACTTGTGAAGATCCTAGAAAAGATAACCAAAAAACAGATCTGCAAACAACTAGAAGCAAACAAAGTCATAACTAGCAGCCAGCATGGGTTTGTTAAAAACAGATCATGCCAAACCAATCTTATCTCATTTTTAGATAAAGTGACTAAACTAGTAGACCAGTGAAACGCAGTGGACGTAGTATACTTAGATTTCAGTAAGGCATTCGACAAAATAGACCACAACCTACTAATTGGCAAACTAGAAAAAGATGGAATAGACAACATCACCACCAGATAGATCTGTAGCTGGCTGACAAACCCTACTCAATGAGTAGTCCTCAACGGCACTACATCCACATGGCGAGAAGTAAGCAGTGGGGTACTACAAGGTTCCGTCTTAGGCCCAGTATTCTTCAATATCTTCATTAATGACTTAGATTAAGGAATAGAAGGGGAACTCATCAAATTTGCAGATGACACCAAGCTATCAGGAGTAGCCAACACCCCAGAAGACAAACTCAGGATCCCAAAAGATCTTGACAAACTCAAACAATGGGCCCTATCCAACAAAATTAGTTTCAACGTGGAGAAAAGCAAAGTCTTACACTTAGGCAGGAAAAACCAAAGGCATGAATACAGATTGGGTGAGACCTGGCTTAAAAACAGTAACTGTGAAAGGGACCTTGGAGTCCTAGTGAACGATCACTTGACTATGAGCCAGCAGTGTGCAGCAGCAACCAAAAAAGCTAATACAATCCTGGGTTGTATAAACAGGCATAGAATCAAGATCACGCGAAGTACTAGTACCGCTTTACAAAGCCCTAGTAAGACCACACCTGGAATACTGCAGCCAATTTTGGTCACCATATCACAAAAAAGATGTTGAGAGTTTGGAAAAAATTCAGAGAAGAGCAACTAAGATGATCAAAGGCCTGGAGGCTAAAACATACAAAGAACGGCTGCGGGACTTGGGTTTGGATAGTCTAAAGAAAAGAAGAAATAGGGGAGACATGATAGCAGTATCCCAGTATCTGAGGGGCTTCCACAAGGCAGAAGGGGTCAGGTTGTTCACCAGAGCACCAGAGGGAAGGACGAGAAACAATGGTTGGAAACTGATCAAGGAGAGAAGCAACCTGGAATTAAGGAGAAACTTCCTGACAGTGAGGACAATCAACCAGTGGAACAGCTTACCCCCAGAAATCGTGGGTGCTCCATCACTGGAGATTTTTAAGAAAAGACTAGACAATCTGCCCAAGATGGTGTAGGTGTAGGTTCTCCTGCTTGAGCAGGGAGCTGGACTAGAAGACCCCCAGGGTCCCTTCCAGCTTCTATTCTATTCTATTCTATTCTATTCTATTCTATTCTATTCTATTCTATTCTATTCTATTCTATTCTATTCTATTCTATTCTATTCTATTCTATTCTTAGCCACTAAAGGTCAGCTCAAACTGCAGATTATTAGGATAGGCCTCCCGCTTCTGTATTGTATTCAGAAGATTTCTTCTGTAAGTGAAATGCTGATATTTTAATGGTTTAATGCTATAATGGCTGCTTGAATTCAGTCTGCCTTGTTTTTAATTGTTTTAATTAATGTTTTATTTAATAAGCCACCCAGAATCCGCTGGAACAGGCAGCTATAACAAATTTAATTAAGTAAATAAATGATTAAACGCTAAATTGGACTTGTCCTGAGGTTATCAGAAAATATCTGCTGGAGATTTGATTATTCAATCATCAAAATTTGATACAAAGAAATTCATGCTAATTTTTCCTTATATCATAAATTAAAGTACAGTATATATTTAACAAATTCTTTTTATTTTAATTCCTATTGGCAAAAGGTATGTATGATATATCCTACTGAGTTCTACAATATTAATTCAGAAGAATATCCACTAGGATTTATTGTGTTATTATCCTGCTTTTGTATCTCAGATTCATTAGAAAATTAATTCAGCCATCCATATGACAGGGTGGGCTTACACTTAGTGTGGAGAGAAACCTACAACTCACTGGAAATATATTTTTATTGTAATATTATCAGTAACAGTAAAACAGAATTGGAAGGGATCTTACAGGTCTTCTCCCTACTCAAGCAGGAGATCCTATACCATTCTGAACAAATTATTCAATGTAGATTTCAATGAAGTACACATTGTCCCCAGCTTACGACCACAATGGAGGCTGGAAAATTCATTAAGTGGTGCAATTATTAAATGAAGCATCATGTGGCCAAACCCAATTTTATTGCTTTTTTGTTGTGGTTGTTTTGTTAGAAAATCACCAAGATTAAAGTAAGATTAAGCACGATGAGGGTGAAGGTTCGTTCTCTGAGCTTGTGGGTTGGTTTCCAAATGTTTTGTTACCACATTTTGGTAACGAAACGTTTTGGTAATGAAACGTTTTGCTACAAAATGTTCGGAAACCAACCCACAAGCTCGGAGAATGAACCTTCACCCTCATCTTACATCCAAGGTACAGATATTTGCCACTATTGCAAAATTAAGCAAGATGTCATGTAACTGGGACTTGCTACCTTCTCTGCTGACTTCCCCACTAACTTTGTTTGTTGGAAGTCAGCTGGGAAAGTTGCAAATGGCAATCATGTGACTGCAAGGTGCTGCAACTGTCATAAAAGTGCAAGCTGGTTGCTAAGTGCCTGAGTTGCAATAACGGGACTGCAATTTAATCATAAGTTACCAATAGGAGAAGGTAGTAAAAAAGATGAAAAGGATAATAGTAATACTACAGCCATACAACATGGGTAAATATCCTTAGACATACAGTAAGATAGTACTGTGGGAATTAGGTGCTCAGCAGAGTTATGGCACAAGGGGAAAGAACTATCTCTGTGCCTAATTGTTTTGGCATGCAATGATCTATAGTGGCATCCTGAGGGGAGGAGTTGAAACAGTTAATATCCAGGATGCTAGGGTCTGTAGATATTTTCTCAGCCCTCTTTCTAATCTGTGCAGTGTACATTTATGACCACAATTGGGTCCAGAATTGCCATTGTTAAGCAAGGTGGTTGTGCTGGACCAGATTGTAGCCAGCTTAGGAGTTAAGAACTATGTTAGAGTATTTAGCATTTACAGGGTTAATGTATCACTGAGAGAACTGTATGTAAGAACATGTAGCATTTAAAGGGTTAAACACCGTTTCCTTAAGAGATGGCTTCTGGGGAATGTAGTCCAGTTGTTAGTTAATCCTATAGCTTATCTAGACAGTGGGAGGAGTTAAAAAGTTTATTGCAGGACATCCTGGTTACATGCCAGGTTGTAAAAAAAGCTTTGTCTAATCAACCATGCAGCACGCATCGACTAACAGCTGTAACCACGCATAGCTGAGATGGGGAGTTATCCTTTTTTACCTACGAAAATGGACAGATACGGTTAAGACCAGATGAATCTACAGCAAAGTAAGTCTGTGCTTAGAGTTCCTGGACAATAAATATTTGTGTAAACCCATTTCGTTGAGTTATACTTTCTGGATTCTGGAGCTACAAAAGCATCTTGGTTCTGGGAGCCAGAACAGTGGTTAAGTGAGTCACACCCAATTTTACAAACTTTTGTGCAAAAGTTGTTAAGTGAATCACACAGTTGTTAAGTGAATCCAGCTTCCCCCATTGATTTTGCTTGTCAAAAGCCAGCTAGGAAGGTCACAAGTGGTAATCACATGATTCCAGGATGCTACAACCAATGTTAAGCACATGCTGATTGCCTGAATTTTGATCATGTAACTTGAACTGTCGTAAGTGCAAGGACTGGTCATAAGTCAGTTTTTTCAGTGTTGTAATTTTGGTCATTAAATAAATGTTTGAAGTCGAGTATTCTAAAAGACCAGAACCTGATGAAAAGGGTATTTTTAATTTTCTTACTACATAGTAGACAGCGTGACAATCTACAAGCCAGCATGAGTCTTTTCAAATAATTGGATGGGCCCATATCAGGGCATGATGGCTTTACAACATCAGTTTGTACTGTTCTGGTATGTTGCCCATATTTCCAACAGGATCCAGAGAGTTCTTGGGACAGAAAGGTAGAGATCTCAAGATCTCCAAGCTACCATTTTATTGTCTCAGCCCTATTGACCAACCTTACCATCCACCCAGCGCAAAAATAAGCCCAAAAAATAAGCACACATTCAAAATGAGCAGCAGGCATAGTTTAGAACAGGGCTTTTCAACCGGTGGTATGCGTATCACCTGTGGTACATTAGCACGTGGCAGGTGCCCAGCCAAGTGTAGGGGAGGGAAAGAGCCAGCGCAGCGCAGGACTTACTATGAGAGAGTCCTCCGGAGCTGCAGAGTGGCTGGAGCAAGGCAAAGTCCCCAGGCTCACTTCCGGCTCATCCAGAAGAGAAAGGAGGAGGAGGGGAGCGGAGACAGGAGAGGCTATAAAAGGAGGCAGTTTGGGCGGGAGAGGGGGAGAGAAAAAAAGAGGCAGTCTTGGGAGGAGGCGGAGTCAGCTCTAGCTGCACCGAAGGGAAAGAAGAAGGAGGAGGGTGGGGGGAGAGGAGAGGAGATCAAGCAGGCCGGCCATGAGCCGATCTACAACAGGCAAGAAATACAGCGGGGGGGAGGGGTAGCCCTCCACGAGGAATGAAGAAAGGCAGCAATGAAGAAAGGCAGCATCGGCTGGAGGTGAGGCACAGAGGGAGGGAGATGGAGAGTGGGAGGACTCTTATGTGCTTTTGTGACTTTGAAGTTTTGGGATTTGTGCAATGTGGGCTTTGTGTTCTTAAGGAGTGTTTGGCAATTTCTATTTGGCTGATGGCTGATGTCTCATGTTAGCTTCTATTGCTCTGCTATTGTTAGCTGTAAGTTTTGCTGCAAGGGATTTTGAAATATTTTTCTCCTGAATAGATTTTGCCTGTAGCATTCCTTTACTTATGAATGGAGCCATTTGGGGAGGCTGCCTTAGCCAGCCAGTACTTACTACATTTTTTTTTCTTCCTTAAGTGCTGGCTGCCGGCTCCTTAACTTTTCTTTCTAGCCAGTAGCTAATTCTTAAAGGGGAATGCGCCTTTTTAAGCTAGTTCCCTCAGCGGCTTGTCTTTTCTGTCTCTGGAGGCTTTTCCTTGTTTGATGAATATATGGAAGAGGGAAAATATGGGGGGGGGGTCAAATTCTTCCTTCAGAAGGAGATGGGCATGAGAAAGAGGGAGGCAGGGAAGGAGGGAGGCAAGGAAGGAAGTCCCGCCTTAGCACTTGGCCACCAGCAGCCCTGCCATTGACTTCGCTATTCAAAAGGTTGCAAAAGGGGATCACATGACCCTGGGACACTGTGACCATCATAAATATGAATCAGTTGCCAAGCATCCAAATATAAATCACATGACCCTGGGCATGCTGCAATGGTCATAAGTGTGAAAAATGGTCATAAGTCATTTCAGTGCAATTGCAACTTTGAACAGGTTTTTTTTTTTTTTGGTCATCAAGTTTTTGACACCTTGCTAGGTGGTACTCGAATATTGCCATATCCTAAAAGTGGTACAATCGGTGAAAAGGTTGAAAAGCCCTGGTTTAGAAAACCTTTATCTGTAAAATATATATAAACATGATACATACAGTTTCATTCAGCTCTGGTGAACATCAACAACTCTTAACTTGAAGATCAGAAAAACAACACAGAGAAGACTAAGACACGCCCAGACCTAGGCTGGATCACATGCCTCATACAGCCAATACTGGGTCTTAATCAAAAACAGTTCTCACAAACTTTTTATTTATTTTCTAATATTACAATTATATCTTTGAAAAACAATGTGGCAGCTGAGTTACAATGGTTCAATTACATACAGATATTATTAATACAAATCTCCAACTATTTCAGCCAATATTTCCTCTCTTTTTCCCTTAATATGTACTCTCTTATTTAGTATACATCTTATTCTATCAATCAGATACAAAATAATTTTCTTACATTTATCAATAACTTTTAGTTTATATATGTCTTAATTGTTTTAACATTCCATCTTTTAGACCATCAATAACCTAGTCAATTTTCCCAGTTTTAAATTTAATTTGGTGTTAAGGACACATATCTTATCTATCTCAATTCTACATCAACAAATTGATAATTCAATATAATATTCTTATTTTCATATAATTTCCAAATATCTTAAATTCAATAACCAAAATTTCTTCCATTTCAACATTTAGTTTTCAGTCTTACCACTACATCAAAATATGTTTATTTACATTTCATCAATAAATCTTAGCATATATATATCTTAATCACCTTTATCTAACCCTTATAAGCAACTCAATATTCAAATTTAGCTGTTGTCAGAACCCGTTTCTATTTCATTTCTATCTATCTCCTCTGATCTAAAACCAAATCTCACTTTCCCCTGGGTTCTGCCATACTCCCAAGGGGGAGGGGGATATGCCTGCGGGGTTATTGCTTTCACTTCCTCTATTCGCTACAATGTAACCTTTTGTTTTGTTTATTGGCTCTGTGTCTGCTGCCCGCTACAATGTAACAATTTTCTCCCTGCCCTGTATATCTCTCTGAACTTTCCTTTTCCTAACCTGTCAGCTAGGAAAAGGGGGGGGAGAAAGAAATACAAACTTCCGGAGCCAGGCTTATTTCTCCGGTCTCAAAAGGAGGTGTGAAAAGCTGCTTGAACATCGTTCAACCGACCGGAGCCGGATCGATGTTATCTCCCCTTTCCCACGATGGACTTAACACCTGGGGATTGGCCGGTCTGAACCATCCGGATGAACTGTGGGGTGGGGTTTGCTTGGGGACACTTTAAATTATCGATCTGTAAAGGAATCCCTCAGATCCTGTTTATTATGCCTGCTATCAACTACTCTTAATAAAAGTTCCTGTTGGAAGAAATTGTTTCCAAGAGTTCTGCTTTCTTAAGATGTGGGATTGAAGTGGGTCCTTACAGCTGTTAACATTTATACTTCTAGATTTTAAATAGCCAAAATTTTTCTTTTCTTCATTTCATAACAATATCTTGTATTCAAAATACACATTTATCTACTTGAATATCTTCTATATTCTATTCTGAATCTCGTAAGTAGGTCAAGGCCCCATTCTTCTTCAGTCGTATTCTAGTTTTCTTTCTTTGCCAAATTGTCTTCCATGTCCGTGCTTCTGAGTCATCAAACAGATCTCCTTGTCTTATTATATGTATTGTGTGATGTTGAAATACCATCCAGTCGCTATTTTTTTGAGAAGTCTAGCAGGTCTGGCAAGTCTAACAGGTCGTCTCTTTATTTTCTCCTCTTGACGTAGTTGTCCTGAACTATTTATCTTTTCTTCCATTTGTTCCTCATCTTGATCCTCAGATTCCTTCTGGTTTATGTAGCAGGCTTTTTCCTCCATCCATATTGTCAGATTTTTTTCTGAATTTTCCATTGTCTGTACTTGTTGAGCAGTTAAATCTTCTGTCATATTTAATTGTTCCACTTTTTCTATAGTATTCTGGGTAGTTGATTCTTTAGTTATAATCAAAGTTTGAGTTTGCATATCTGAGCTGCTTTCTTGTTTTTCTCTAAAAGCTCTCATTTCATCACCAGCTGTAAGAAGGATTTGATAAGTTGCTTTTAGCGTATCAAGAATTTGTGCCAAATTTTCCTCCATAAGAAAAGTCTGTTCCTGATCTTCCATAGTGATGAATTAAATTAGAAGCTTTTACAATTTTTTTTCTTTTCAGTAGATAGAAAGTACAGCTAAATCTCTCACAGCTGGTGTTCAAGGTTGCATGAATCTTATCTTATTTTCTAGTCTGTCAGCCAAGTCTCTTAAAGAATAACAGAATAACAAGTTTAGCCACAAGATGTCACCCCACTGTTTAAAAAGTTCCTTAGAATCTCAAAGTTATTTTAATCCTTTCAGTTTTTCTTCTATTTTATGAGGAAAAACCCTGTTCTTCAGTAAAAATAGAAATTAAAAAAATAGATGATAGAGAACCTTTTAGTCCACAAATTTTAGGAAATAAAGTTCCAATTGGGATAATTATTTTTTCAACATTTTAAGCTCCCCTGGATAGTCAGTTGCTGCTGTTTCTGGAGGGAGGGCTAAAATCCCCCTTCCCTCTCCACAGGGGGGGGAAATACTTTAGCAGCTTTCATAGGTAAAAAAAAGAAGTTAGAATATAAGAAAGGTAGATCTCACCCAGTCTCTTCCATGCTGCTTTTTTGTTGCCTGATGGTAAGTGTGACTTTGGCTATCCACAGCCTAGTGACCGGCCATATTGCTATGGCCGGTCTTTCATCTGCCGGTTCAGAGGTAACGCCAGCTCTAACAGAACTACCGCTCTCCCGCGATCCAGCGAGAGCCTCTCCTTGCTGGTCACCTCTTCGGGGCGACTTTTTGACCCTTTTAGGCCCCCCAGCGATGCAAAGCTGGACGTGTGAGATGGACCTCGTCTCACAAGCGTCCATGGCGGCCGCGTTGGCAAACTGGAAGTCCAAACACAGTTCTCATTGGCTGGTTCGTTGCTATAGCTATTCCAATTAATAAAATTTCTTACACAGTGACACTCCTCCCTTTATGACTGGAATAGACATAAAACCAAATAATTTAATACTCTTCCCATGGTGTACTCCACCCAATGGCTTGGTCATTACATCTGCCAGATTGTCATCTGAAGAACAATGAAGCAAGTGAATTAGTTTACTTTTGATGGCTTCTCTGACATTACAATACTTAATGTCCACATGCTTGCTTCTACTTTTCACTCTGTCATCTGTTGCCATTTTAATGCAAGCAGCATTATCTTGAAATACTGTTACAGCTTCTTTAACTTCTATACTTAAATCCTTTAACAGCTGTACATACCAGGTTACCTCTGAACAAAGTTCAGACAGAGCAATAAATTCTACCTCTGCAGTAGAAATAGCTACAGTTGTTTGTTTTCTGGACTTTCATCCATTTAAAGTCCCTCCAAATAAAACCACAAACCCAGAATTGGACTTTCTGGTTTACACATCATTGGCATAATCACTGTCAACATAACATTTTAACTTTAATTCTTCAGAGACCTGTATTTGAAGACCCAAATTCACAGTTCTCTTCAAATACCTGAGAATTCTCTTCACACCCATCCAATGCAACTGCGTTGGTGCGGCAGTAAAGTGACTTAAGATGCTTACTGCACAAGCCATGTCTGGTCTGGACCACTGTAACAGATATAACAGGCTCCCTATTGCTGACTGATATATCTCCTGATCACAGGCTTCACTTTTGTCCTCGCCCAAAGTGTTGTGAAAATCTATGCTCATAGGTGTTGGAGCAGAATTACAATCCTTCATGTTATGTTGTATCTCTCCAACAGTTGTTCAATTTTCCTTCTTTGACTGAGAACGTAGCCACCTTTCTCAGTTTTTTGTATCTTTATACCAAGATAGTTTTGTATTTCACCCAGACTTTTCAACTCAAACTTTTTCTCCAATTGATTAGCAAATTCCTTCACCTGTGCCAGATCCTTTGTAATGAAGCAAAGATCATCCACAAATGCTAATAATTGGCAATCCCCACCATGGAACCTTGCAGTATATATGCAACCATCAGCCTTACAACTGTTGAATCCAAGACCTTTCAGCGCCACATCTAAACAGATGTTCCAGTTTCTGGCTGATTCTTCAGCCCATAAATGGCCTTGTTCAGTTTATACACAGTGCCAAGCTTTTTACTTTCATACCCTGGTGCTTGAACCATGTAAATTTCTTCCTCCAACTCTGCATTGAAGAATGCTTTGGTTATATCAAAGTGCCAAATTTTATGCCCACGTGCCGTTGCCAATGCTAGTGCTAACCTTATAGTTTCACTTTTTACCATTGGTGCAAATACATCATAGTGCACATTTTTCTTCTGCGAAAACCCGTGCCACTAATCTTGCCTTATATTGGACTTCATTGTTGGGTAACACTTTCTTTTTGTATACCCATTTACATCCTACACCTACAGCTTTGTAACCTTGTGGCAAAATCATAGAGGTGAACACTTTATGTTCATCCATGGATTTCATTTCTTTGTCCATGGCCTCTTTCCACTTCACTTGCTCCACTTTGGGTAGTGCCAATACTTCCTGATAGTTTCTTGGCCCATACCACACATTCCACAACCTTACTTTCCCAGCAGAATATCTGTCAGGTGGAATCCCCTTATTCCATCGCTCTGACCTTCATGGCATTGACTGCTCTTGACTGTCAACCCTTTCCTGCTTTACATCAGAGTCACCATCTTCTTCCGACTCCTTTTCTTGCTCTTTTTCAGCTTCTCCTCCCTGAACACTGACACCGTCACTAAGTGAGTCACCATCACTAAGTGGACCATCCCCAGAATTGGCATCAATTCTGCCCCAATTCTGCTCTGCAAAGCTAGCAGATCTGGAAATTACTATACTTCTGCTCCCATCATTAAAGCAATAGCTCTTTGAGTCAGGCTTATAGCCCATAAACCTGAGCTTTCTAGTCTTTTGTTGCCCTTTTCTCCTGATTGCCTATGGAATATGCACCCATGTAGTGCTTCCAAACAACCTTAAATGTTGCCAGAGATGGCTTTCTCCCATATAGCACAGCATATGGAGTATCATTTATAGAGGAACTCCATAGCCTATTGACCAAATAATTTGCATTCAACATGGCTTCGCCGCAATATGACCTGTTCAGACCAGAATCCTCCAGCAGTGAATCTTTCATGGTCTGCAAGACTCCATTTCGTCCTTCAGCCATGCCATTCTCAGCTGCTGTGTACGGATTTGTGCGTCTATGTCTTATTCCTAGCTGTCCCAACCACTATTGAAAACTTGCTGACATGAATTCTGAACCTGTCAGTTTGCAGCTGGGATACCTGTTGCCTATATCTTCTTTCTGCAAAGCTCACCCATTGCTTGAAATTCTGCAGCACCTCTGTTTTGCTCTTAAGCAAATAGCAGAAACCAAATCTGCTGAAATCATCTACAATGACCAGTGCATAGCTTGCTCCTCCCAAGCTGGCTTGCATTGGTCCTACTAAATCTGCATGTACAGCTCTAGAACCCTTGTTGTCTGCCTTGTGCTCTTCTTGCTCACTGGGAATACCTTGGATTTTGATAATTTACATACTGCACAGTCTAAGTATGCCTTACACCCTTTTAAGTTTAATCCCTCTGCAAACTCTGGCATCCTATGCAGCACTCTGAAGCTGGCATGGCCAAGCTTTCTGTGCAAGAGATGAATGCATGAATCATGTTGTGCCACATTACCAAATGTTTGGGCACATTGAACCTTTTGTGCCTGCAACACATAAAGATTATCCTGTTTTATGCCCTGTGCACATACATTCCCATTTCTTTTTATGAGACATTTCCCATTTACAAATGTGGTCTCAAACCCTTGTTTGTCAAGACTGGAGATAGTAAATTATGCTCCATTTCAAGCACACATAATACATTATTAAACCTTTTCTCCAGACATGGAATCAGCACACTGCCTTTCCCCATGACTTTTGCCTTCTGGCCATTTGGTAAGGCCACTGCATCTCCACCAGTTGAATCCAATTTGGAAAACAACTTAGATTATTAACAATTGTTTGACTAGCCCCACTGTCTACTAACCATTTGTCTCTGCTATTACAATTGCTAACTTTTGCAACAGCAGCTTGTCCATTTGCTGTTCTTCCTTGTAAACAGTGTTTCTTTAAATGAGTTTCAGCCCCACAGATAAAACATTTCTTTTTCTTCTGTTCTTTCCTCTTGGTAATTCTCTGCTGAGATGTAATCCGATCTCTGCAGACAGTCAGTCTGCTGCTTTGCTCTCTCTGCTCCTTGGACCCCCATTTCAGGAATTTCTCCTCATGGCTTTGTCTAAAATGGCGTTTCTGAAATCAAACAGGCCTTAAGTGCTTCCATACTTAATTCCTGTTCTGGTCTGCATTCAAAAACAGCTGAAATGATGGCCCACATTTCATCAAGACTATTTAGTACCAACAGCACCTTCTGAGATTCAGGAATCTGCATTCCTCACTGTTCTAATTCAACAAATCGTTTCTGCATGTGGAAGAAATGTTCTTCTATGCTCTCATGTGGCAGCAGCTGGGCTCTGTACAATTGCCTCGATAATTGCACTATATTGCATGCTGAAGCACTCACATGGACACTTCTCAACTTCAACCAAACCTCTTTTGCAGTTTTTAAGTTAGCTACATTTAAGAATTGTTCATCTTCCACACTTAAGATGATGTAAGCCAGTGCCTTATCATGCCTCCATTGATCTGCAGCTGCTAATTGCCCCTGGGGTGGATTAATCACAATATCCCAGAGTTCTTTAGCCTTCAGGAAGCATTCCATTTTTGCAGCCCAAATAAGATAATTCTTTTGTCCCAATCGAGGCAGAGAGCTCTCCTTTAAATCAGCCATCCTGCAAGCCGTCAGCTGAGCAGCCTTTTTCTTTCTTAATTCAGGCAGTCCCTCACTTAATTTTACAGCTCCATGTTGAGCCTCAATCTTTTTCTTCAGTCTGAACTGTGTGCAAGGGCTGGCTGGGATCTAGGCCCATAACCTGTTAGAGTTTACAGCTCACCCAGCGCAAAAATAAGCCCACAAAATAAGCACACATTCAAAATGAGCAAGAGGCATAGTTTAGAAAAACTTTATCTATAAAGTATATATAAACATGATACATACAGTTTCATTCAGCTCTGGGGAGGATCAACAAATCTTAACTTGGAGATAAAAAAAAACACAGAGAAGACTAAGACACGCCCAAATCTAGGCTGGATCCACATGCCTCACACAGCCAATACTGTGTCTTAATCAAAAACAGTCTCATTGCTGGTTTGTTGCTATGGCTATTCCAGTTCATAAAATTTCTTACACAGTGACAAGGTAGAGATCTCAAGATCTCCAGGCTACCATTCTATTGTCTCAGACTTATTGACCAACCTTACCATTAGATCCCCTTATTTTATCATGAACATGGTTTCCAGATGAAGGTAGAGCTGCAATATAGCAATGAAGTGAGCTCCAGTGATCAGAGAATCATGTAGCACTTCTCTTTCTCCCTAAGCCAAGCTTAAAGTCAGGACTGATTGATTGATTGTTTGTTAGATGTTTTCTGTATATCCAACCTGCTACCTGCTGAATTCCTATGAAATCCAGGCATGATTATGCAGAATAGAATAGAGCTGGAAGGGACCTTGGAGGTCTTCTATTCCAATCACTTGCTCAAGCAGGAGATTCTATACCTGTTGTGTTTCTGGATTGGTGAGGCATTGACGAGGCAGCAGGTGCAAACAACAACTCTTTTATTGAGGTTAGAACAGAAGCAGCCCAAACTGCTGCTTAACCACTATTTATACAGCTCACCATTAGGTGGCAGCCAACAGAATTAAAGCAGTATTTCCCTCTTAAAGACAAGATAATTAGCATGTAGACAGTCAGTCTGGAGCTTAAACAGGTGCAGTCCTTTGGCCGTTTCCAACAGTTTCTAAGCAATTAACCTCAATACATAACACCCCTTCCCCCTAGATAGTTCATAATGACAAATATTGAACATAGTCCTGTAAATATTTTGGTGGTCTTCTTGACCATTCCGAGCGCCTTGGCACCGCTGTAGGCCCCCGGTCTAATAGCTCGCCTGCCAGGCTGGGTAGACCGGGGCTTTGGGACCCGTTTGCTACGGGTAGCCATGAGTCTCTGCGGCTGGTCTGTCCGGGTAGACCCGAGCCAGTGTCCATAGGTGGAACGGTTTTCACCGTGCTGGGAATCAGAGCCGACTGCCGGAATTGCTCAGTGGATGCAGTCTCTGTGTTCGGGGCCAACTCGCTGTCCGCTAGTGCCCCTCTCCTGGGAGTCTCGCCCTCGCTCGAAGACTCCGATACACGGCAGCTGTCGGGCTCCCCCTGGATTTGGCTTTCACGAGAGTCATGAACCAGTGGCTGGTTCGCTAGCCTCCTGTGCAGTTGGTCGATGTGCCTGCGTATTACTCGACCGTCTTCCAGGACCACTTCGTAAGAGAGTGGCCCTGACACCTTACCAACCACAGCTACCACCTACAGTGCCCCTTGCCTGTAGTTTCGAGCCCAAACCTGGTCGCCAACTTGCAAGCTCCACGGTGGCTTGGGCTGTGCTGATTCTGAGGCAACTCGGTCTGGATGCAGACAATCCAGTTTAGTGATTAAGTGATGGCCCCATCTTAATTCTGTTGGGCTTCTGCCCATGGAAGTGCAGGGAGTCGTGCGTTGGCAGAGTAAGAAGTCAGCTAGTCTATGCTGCCAGTTGCCGGTTACGATCCTTTTTAAGGATTCTTTGGTCGTTCGGACCATGCGTTCCGCTTGGCCATTAGAGGCCGGGTGAAAAGGGGCCGAAGTGGCATGCCTGATCATGTTAGCCCTTAAAAAGGACTGGAATTCTGCAGCGGTAAACTGAGCCCCATTGTCTGAGACTATCACGTCGGGTAATCCGTGTGTTGCAAAGATCCTGCACAGTTCCTGGATGGTCCTGGCAGTAGTCATAGTTGGAACAGGTGCAACCTCTAACCACTTAGAGTGACTGTCCACCACAATGAGGAACAGCTGTCCCTGAAAGGGTCCTGCAAAATTGATGTGGATTCTTGACCACGGGGCTTGTGTGGTTTCCCCTTTGGTGGACTGGGGCTTGAGGCATTTCTGGCCTGGATTGCTGGCAAATGTAGCAACTGTGTACTTGGGCCTCTATATCTTTATCCAACCCTGGCCACCATAGGTAGCTTCTTGCGAGTGCCTTCATCCGGACTATTCCCGGATGTCCCTTATGCAGAGACTCCAATACTCTGGGCCTCAAGGAGTTTGTGACTATGACCCAACTCCCCCACAGAATACAGCCCTTGTGAGCTGATAGCTCGTCCTTCCTCCTGCTGAAGCTCTGAAAATCAGGCCCCAGACTCATGTCCGGCCATCCTGTGAGCACCCAATTCAACACGTGGCTCAGCATTTTGTCTGCAGATGTTTCAGCAGCCACGTCCCCTGCATTAAGGGGAGACTCCGGCAAACCCTGGATAGCCAGGATTCGAGCAGCTGGAGCGGACTCTGGCTCTAATTGTGGCAGGGGCAGCCTGCTAAGGCCATCCTCATGGCCCATTTCCCTGCCTGGTTTGTGAATCAGCCTGTAATTATAAGCTGACAGAAAGATGGACCACCTCAGCATCCTTGGAGAGATGATCTGAGGTGTTTGTTTGTCCGTTGTGAACAGACCCAGAAGTGGCTTGTGGTCCATAAAGACCGTGAATGGCCGACCATACAAATAGTCATGAAATTTCTTAATGCCAGCCACAATGGCCAATGCCTCCTTATCTATTTGGGCGTAGTTGCGTTCTGCCAAGGACAGAGTCCTTGAATAATAGGCTATGGGAACTTGTCTCCCATCAGCAGTTAAATGGCTCAACACAGCCCCTACCCCGTATGGGGACGCATCACGAGCAATGCTGATAGGCAGCTGTTCGTTAAAATGTGTCAGCACCGAGTTTGAAGACAGCAGTGATTTGACTGCTGAGAAGCTTCTCTCGTGGACGCTCGTCCACTGCCACTGTGCCTTTTTATCCAAGAGCCAGTGTAACGGCTCTGCCACTGCGGCCTTGTGTGGAAGAAAGGCATGATAAAAATTGAGCAGGCCTAAGAAAGCTTGAAGCTCCCCCTTAGTCTTAGGGCTGGGGGCCTGCTGAATTGCTTTGAGCTTGGATTCAGCAGGGTGAATGCCTGCGGCATCAATGCGGAAACCAAGAAATTCGGTTGAAACTACCCCTATTTTGCATTTTTCCTTCTTCAGTTTCAGCCCCGCTTCGTGGAAACGCTGAAGGATGGCTTTGAGCCTTTCTGCCAATATTTCTACTGACTCCCCAGCTATGAGAACGTCATCGAAATATGGACACACTCCTGGGATATTTTTGAGTGTGCGCTCCATTACACTCTGGAAAATTCCTGGGGCAACACTGACCCCGAATTGTAGGCGCCTTACCCTGAAAGCTCCCCTGTGGGTAACTATGGTCTGAGCTTCTGCCGTGGCATCATCCATGGGCAGTTGCTGGTAGGCTGGAGCCAAATCTAATTTGGCGAATATGCGACCTCCCTGTAGTGACACCAAAATAAGGCTGACTACAGGCACCGGATATGAATGTTGTTGAAGCGCTCTATTAATAGTGCACTTATAATCTGCGCAAATGCGTACCTCCCCATTGGCCTTAAGTGGCGTAACTATGGGGTTTCCCACCTACTGCTATCTACTGGCTGCAACACACCTTGTTGCACCAGCTTGTCCAGCTCTGCATCAATTTTGGTTTTGAGGGCAAAAGGCACTCTACGAGGCTTGATCCTTACTGGGGTTACGGTAGGATCAAGGTGGAAGGCAATTGGAGGTCCCTTGTACTTTCCTAAGTCAGAGCTGAAAACATCAGCAAACTCCTGGCAAACGGCCTCCAGGTCCGTTGCTTGCATTCAGTTTATGCCAGTCACCTGGATGCCCAAGGCATCAAACCAGTCTAGCCCGATTAGGCTTGTGCGGTTGCCCTCAACCACCACGACTTCCAGGGGACCCTCAAACTCTTTGAATCGAACCTTGAGTGTAGCTTCTCCTTTGACCGCTATGCAGGAGTTTTGGAAATCTGTTAGCAGGAGATTCGACAGCTTGAGTTTAACTTGTTTGCCGCTGCGATTGCAGATATGGTTCAACGTTCCTTGGGAAATTATAGATAGGGCTGACCCAGTGTCCAGTTCCATTTGGCATGGAACTCCTTGAAGCTGGACGTTGAGTCTCAGCTTTTTCTTAAGTGGGCGATGGGCACCTGTCCTAAACATGCTCCTACAGCTGGAGCAATAGCCAACTCTGTGCTGCCCCAGTGCCCCGGTACCTTTCCTGAGAAACTCTTCTTGTGGAGCTTCCCTCTGGCGGCCTCTACAGACGGCGGCGATGTGACCTTGTTTGCCACACGCCCGGCACATTGCTGTGCGGAACCTGCACTCCGAGCGTCTATGTCGGCCTCCGCAACCCGCACACCGAGTGAAGGGAACTGTCTTGTCAAATGGCCGCTGGGCCCTTTCTGGTGGTTTCTGCAACCGATCGATCTCATGGTCCGTGTCGGGGTCTTCATCCCGTTCAGCGTCTTCATGGTGAACAGTTTCTGCGCTGTAAGTGTTCTTGGAGGGCCGTAAGGCTTTGACAGCTCCCCCGGCGGCTTCTTCGGCCATAATCTCCTTCAGGGCATCCTGGAACGACAAGGTCTCCTTCGCGAGCAATTTCTGCTGAAGGTCCCAGTTCCTCAGCCCACACACTAAACGGTCTCTCAGTCTTTCTTCGAGGTCTGAGAAATTGCAAAGCCGGGACGCCTGTCGTAGGGTGGCTATGAACTCGGTGGCAGACTCGCCTGGTTGCTGCTGCTGTTGTTCAAAGGCGTGTCTCCAGGCTATAACAGAGAGCTTCGGCTCGAAGTGTTCCTTGAGCATTTTCTTGAGTTCGGCGTAGGCAACCGACTCAAGCATAGCTGGAGCGACCAAGTTTTTGGCTATATTGAATGTCGCCTGGCCGCACAAGCACATCAGCATTGTGGCCTTTAAGCTGTCTTCACTCACTTGATTAGCTCTCACATAGTTCTTGATGCGAGAGATGTATGAACTCCACCTCTCCGGATGCGTGACGTCGAACTCCGACAGTTTTCCAAGCTTGGCCATGGTGAGTTGTCTCTGACCTCGCAATGCCTTGTGCTGCTAAGGCTTCTGTTGGTGGTCCTGGGGACGGGTCCCTCAGGCATTGGCCTCCAGCGTTGCTTGCTGGCAGGCAGAGGGGGGAACATAATTCCTACCAGGGCGCTGAGGCCTGGTCTTACCCCTAGTGACTTCTGGCTCTTTATTTCTTCGCAGCACATCCCATCCTCGTCGCCACTGTTGTGTTTCTGGATCGGTGAGGCATTGATGAGGCAGCAGGTGCAAACAACAACTCTTTTATTGAGGTTAGAACAGAAGCAGCCCAAACTGCTGCTTAACCACTATTTATACAGCTCACCACTAGGTGGCAGCCAATAGAATTAAAGCAGTATTTTCCTCTTAAAGACAAGATAATTAGCATGTAGACAGTCAGTCTGGAGCTTAAACAGGTGCAGCCCTTTGGCCGTTTCCAACAGTTTCTAAGCAATTAACCTCAATACATAACAATACCATTTCAGATAAGTGGCTATCCAATCTCTTCTTAAAAACCTCCAGTGATGAAGCACCTACAACTTCTGAAGGCAAGCTGTTCCACTGATTAATTGTCCTCAATGATAGGAAGTTTCTCCTTAATTCCAGATTGCTTTTCTCCTTGATTAGTTTCCATCCATTGTTTCTTGTCCTGCCCTCTGGTGCTTTGGAAAATAAGTTGACCTCCTCTTCCTGTGGCAGCCCCTCAAATACTGGAATACTGGCATCACGTCACCCCTAGTCCTTCTTTTCTCTAGACTAGCCATACACAAATACTGCAACTGTTCTTCATATGTTTTACTCTCCAGGCCTTTAATCATCTTAGTGGCTCTTCTCTGCACTTTTCCCAAAGTAATAATAATAATAAAGTTGGAAGGGACCTTGGAGGTCATCTAGTCCAACCCGCTGCTCAGGCAGGAAACCCTATACCATTTCAGACAAATGGCTGTCCAGTCTCTTCTTAAAAACTTCCAGTGTTGGAGCATTCACCGCTTCTGGAGGCAGGTTGTTCCACTGGTTAATTGTTCTAACTGTCAGGAAGTTTCTCCTTAGTTTTAGGTTGCTTCTCTCCTTGATTAGTTTCCATCTGTTGCTTCTTGTCCTGCCTTCCGGCTCTTTGGAGAATAGCTTGACTCCCTCTTCTTTGTGGCAGCCCCTGAGATATTGGAACACTGCTATCATATCCCCCCTCATCCTTCTCTTCATTAAACTAGACATACCCAATTCCAGCAACCGTTCCTTATATGTTTTAGCCTCCAGACCTCTAATCATCATTGTTGCTCTTCTCTGTACTCTTTCCAGAGTCTCAGCATCTTTTTTACATCGTGGTGACCAAAACTGGATGCAGTATTCCAAGTGTGGCCTTACCAAGGCATTGTAAAGTGGTATTAATACTTCACGTGATCTTGATTTTATCCCTCTGTTAATGCAGCCTAACACTGTGTTGACTTTTTTGACAGCTGCAGCACACTGCTGGCTCATATCTAAGTGATTGTCCACTAGGACTCCGAGATCCCTCTCACAGTTACTACTATTGAGCAAGGTACCACCTATACTATACCTGTACATTTGGTTTTTCTTGCCTAAATGTAGAACTTTACTTTTTTCACCATTGAATTTCATTTTGTTAGATAGCGCCCAGTGTTCCAGTTTGTTCAGATCCTCCTGTATCTTAAGCCTATCTTCTGGAGTGTTGGCTATTCCTGCCAGCTTGGTGTCGTCTGCAAATTTGATGAGTTCCCCATCTATCCCCTCGTCCAAATCGTTGATGAGGATGTTGAGAGCACTGGGCCTAGAACAGAGCCCTGGGGCACCTCACTACACACTTCCCTCCATGTAGATACAGTTCCATTGAGGACCACACGCTGAGTACGGCCGGTCAGCCAGCTACGAATCCATCTGGTGGTGATGCTGTCTAACCCACATATTTCTATCTTATCAAGTAGTAGGTTGTGATCTACTTTATCAAATGCCTTATTGAAGTCCAAGTAAATTATATCCACAGCATTCCTCTGGTCCACTAATTTTGTCACTTGGTCAAAGAATGCAATAAGATTTGTCTGGCATGATCTGTTTTTGACAAACCCATGTTGGCTTTTGGTAACGACTTTGTTTGTCTCTAGGTGTTCGCTGATTTGTTGTTTGATTATCTTTTCCAGAATCTTCCCAGGTATTGAGGTCAGGCTGATAGGTCTGTAGTTTCCTGGATCTATTTTTTTTCCTTTTTTGAAGATAGGAACTACATCAGCCCTTTTCCAGTCCTCTGGTAGTTCCCCAGTGCTCCAGGATCTTTGAAAAATATAGTTCAGTGGTTCTGAGATCACATCTACCAGTTCCTTGAGAACCTTGGGGTGTAATCCATCTGGTCTTGGTGATTTGAACTCGTCTAGGCTGGATAGGTGCTCACTTACCATTTTCTTGCCTATCTTAACTTGTGTTGCTAATCTATTTTTTATGGTAATGTTTTTGATAGGTTGGACTGTTTTTTCCCTTTGTGTAAAGACAGATGCAAAAAAGGAGTTAAATAGTTCTGCTTTCTCCCTGTTGCTTGTCACCTTCTTGCCACTTTCCCCCACTAATGGACCAATCATTTCCTTCACTTTTTTCTTGTTTTTTACATGTTGAAAGAAGCTTTTTTTGTTATTTTTGACTTTGGTTACTAGCCTTAGTTCATTTTGAGCCTTAGCTTTCCTCACTTCATCTTTGCAGGCTCGGGCTATTTGCTGATATTCTGCTTTAGTTATGTGCCAGCAAATAGCCCGAGCCTGCAAAGATGAAGTGAGGAAAGCTAAGGCTCAAAATGAACTAAGGCTTGCGACCAAAGTCAAAAATAACAAAAAAAGCTTCTTTCAACATGTAAAAAACAAGAAAAAAGTGAAGGTCTCACATCTGACACTGGTGATTTATATTTAAGTGATTATCCACTAGGACTCCAAGGTCCCTCTCACAGTTACTGTTTTTGAGCCAGGTTTTGCCTAATCTGTACTTGTACCTTTCATTTTTCCTGCCTATGTGTAAAACCTTGCTTTTCTCCACATTAAATTTCATTTTGTGGGATAGGGCCCATTGTTCAAGTCTGTCAGGATCCCTTTGGCTCCTGAGCTTGTCCTCTTGGGTGTTGGCTATTCCTGCCACCTTAATATCATCTGAAAATTTGATGGGTTCCCCTTCTATTCCCTCATCTAAGTTATTTATGAAGATATTGAAGAGTACTGGGCCTAAGATGGAACTGTTGAAGGAAAAGTCTTCATCATGGTTCAGTCCAAGCCGGGAATAAACAACATGGCGACTGCTTTAGGAAGAAGGTTGCAGTTTATTGAAAAGGAGAGCCAGTCAGAAAGATGGCTCTGGAAGAAAAGAGAGAGAGCACATGTAGGGAGTGGGTTTTTATACCCTTTGGAGCCTTTTGTTTGGAGATGTTCCTGTGGCATGAACTTTGACCTGAGTCTGACCTTTGGCATCTGTGGGTTAATCCTATTATGTCCTGTCTTAGAGTTTGGGTGGTATGTAGATTTTAGGTGTCTTTGTCTTCCTAAGCTTCTAGCTGGGGGCCTCCAACCTTCCTGGATTATTTACATCTGCATTTCTACAGAGCTGGTTTCTGCTTGGGGGAGGGAGACTTGGGGCTATTAAGAAAAACTGGGCATGCTTTTCTGCCTCTTTAATATTTCCTTCTCAGGGGGGGCTGACTTCCCACAGAACTTTGTAGTGCCCACTGCTTACTTCCCTCCATATAGATGTAGATTATAGATTAAGGACTACTGATTGAGTACAGTTTGTCAGCCAGTTACAAATCCATCCAGTAGTGATGCTGTCTATCCCACATTTTTCTAGCTTACCAAGAAGTAGGTTGTGGTTTACTTTGTCAAATACTTCACTGAAATCTAAATGTACTATGACCACAGCATTTTGCTGATCTACTACTTTGTCAAAGAATGAAATAAGATTGGTTTGGCATGATCTGTTTTTAACAAACCTGTGCTGTCTTCTAGTTATAACTTTGTTTCTAGATGATCACAGATCTGTTTTTTGATTATCTTTTCCAGTGTGTTCCCAGGTATTGATGTTCGGCTGATTGGTCTGTAGTTTCCATGGTCTGGTTTTTTCCCTTTTTTGAAGATGGGAACCACATCAGTTCTTTTCAAATCATCAGGTAGTTCCCCAGTGCTCCAGGATTTTTGAAAGATATGGTACAATGGTTCTGAGATAATATCTGCCAGTTCCTTCAGATGTAATCCAGGATATAATTTGTCAGGTCCTGGTGATCCCAAATGTAGAACCACCATTCTGCCAATATAGGAATTTGAAAGGCAAAAAATGATAAAGGCCAAAACATTGGGAATCCTTGTTTTTGAAGAGGGGGATGTGTGTTTTGGCTTGAACCCAAAGTGCTGGGGGGTGTGAGATTGGTCAGCAAGGGAACTGTGATTGACAGTAATTGCTGGCATTCTATTGTAGATATACAAATCTATAAAACTTCTCATAGCATCAAAGAAATAACTTTTCAATTTATCAAAACAGCCCAGATCAATCTTGAAAGCATTTGAAGCTGGATTCAGAAGGCTTAGAAGGAGGAAAGACTGAGAGACTAAATCTACTCTCTTGGGAAAACCCTTCTTCCAAGGTTTTTCCATAAAAAAGAATTACAGGTAGTCTTAACCTTGCAACAGTTCATTTCGTGACCATTCAAAATTATAATGGCACAGTGACTTTTGACCATTTTTCACACTGACCATTGCAGCATCCCCATGATCACATAATCAAAATTCAGATGCTTGGCAACTGACTTATATTTATGGCAGTTGCAGTGTCCCAGGGTCAGGTGATCACCTTGTGTGACCTTCTGACAAGCAAAGTCAATGGGGAAGCCAGATTCACTTAACAACTCTGTTACTAACTTAACAACTGCAGCGATTCACTTAACAACCGTGGCAAGAAAGGTCACAAAATGGGACAAAACTCACTTAATAACTGTCTCAGCAATAGAAATTTTGGGCTCAATTCTGGTCATAAGTCGAAGACAACCTGTAGAAGACATGGATCATCAATAGAACAATTTTCTGACCTACCCTAGAATTCAGCCCAGCTCCAGCAAAAGATATGAGGAAAGCTAAAAAACACAGAACTTAATAAATATTACAAAGATCAGAAGAATACAAAAGTTGATGCAGTCCAGCATCAATGGAAAGGTCTAACAAGTCAAATTCCTTTTAAAATAAAGCAGTTTATTGATTAGAGAAAATGGTATTTATTAGACAATGGGAAAACTGGAAGAAGAATCAGAGCAATTACACACACTTAATATTGAAGAATTCTTTGTAGAAGAATTCTGCAAAACAGAATTCTGCAATACAGCTGATGAAAAACCTAGCTGTAAGAAAAGCTTTAGAAGACACAAAAGTCAAGCCGCTAATAGAAAAAAACCTCTGTATGTGAATTCCACAATCAGCTAGATGCTTGTGAAAGGCACACTGTAACAAGACGCCAACTGCAAGCAGATACCAGCACTTGTAGATAATAAGCCGCTTATTGAAAGCAGATGCCGCCTATCTAGACTGCTCCATTCATAAAAAACAAGTGCTATTGGCTATAGCCCATTCATAGTCTAGCAATTTTGAAACCCTTACAGCAAAACTAAACAACTAAGAATAGAAGGGTAATAGGATTTAAAATTTACAATCCTCCACCCAAATCCAAGGAGAAGACATCACAATAGGAATTACCCAACACCTGTAGAACAGCAAAAGACACAAAGCTGAAACACATTGCACAACCTCCTGGAACATCTCAACTTCAAAGGCCCAGAACCCCATAAAAATCTGTCCACTTACCCAACCATTTGGTCAGCTGCCCCAGAACCGAATTGCTGACTGTCACTTCACTTCTGCAATAAACCTCCTTCCAAGCAGCTGGCTTCAACCTTTTAATTTCTGTGATGGTGTTTCCTTTCTCCTGTGCGGGAAAAGCGACCCCTGGACTTCTCTTTTAACAATTGGCGACCATGAAGGGAGTCCCAGGTAACCTAATAAACAGACCGGGACCAGGTAAGCTTCCCGCAGCCGGTAGCAGGCTCCCTTTGCCTGTGGGAGAATTCCCTGGACCCTGCCCGATTGAGAAAGGTAGTAAAGGGAGTTCTGAGACTTGGCGCTCAGTGGCTACTCAAAAGGAAGTGAGTACCACCTTAAATTTCATCAATTTTAAGAAAACCCAGGGAGCAAAATTGTGTGTGTTTGTGTGTGTGTGTTTTCAGAAAGGAAAATCACTCTCTGCTACAGCTGGATCCTGCTCCCTCTGTGCCTTTCCTAGCTGCATCCAGGCCCGTTGCTAATCCCACAGGACCATAACTAACAGGCTCTGGAAAGCAAGAAGTTTTGGCCAGAGCACAGGACCTTCTGCTAAGAAAGAGAGAGAGTGAGCAAAGAAGTGCCTGATAAAAGGAAAGTGTGAAATTCACCCCTGGGCAGCCTGCTGAAATCTCTGAGCAGAACCCTAATCAGAAAAGGAGGGCCCCGTACTCTGATTAATCTTGATGGATAGAGTCCTCCCAGGCCATTTCCCCTTCAGATTTAATAATTTGGAAAAAGGACACCCCTCTTTCCAATCAGACCCTTCAGTCTATTATCAAAAGCCATAATCCTTTGTGGGGGGGATATGACACAACTGCTTCATATTTTCCTCACGAAGGACGAAATCATGAAGTTATTTGAGAAGACAAAAGAGATTGCTAAACAGCCAATTGTCACTATACAAGGACAAATAGCCCCAGTGAGGGTCGCTTGGCCCCTGAAACGCCCCCATTGGGATTATAACATAGCCACCCATTGGAACGAGTATGGTATGGCAAAAGAAAATTTGCTGGAAGCCCTCAATGAGATCGGGCAAAAACCCCTAAACTGGCCTGAATTTCAGCACACAATACAAAGGGAAAGTGAGATGCCAGATGCTTTCTGGGTCCACCTTCTGGAAGTGGGGGTTGCATTCATCCATTTAGATATGAACAATCCAAAGGATCAAAGGATTCCTGGCCTTGGCATTCATTGACCAATTGGCCAATGACATCTGGGACCATTTCCATCGGATAGTATCAAATTGGTCTAGCCTAGAAATCTCAGAATTGTGTAGGATAGCTAATTTTGTATTTGATCAGAGAGAGAGATTAAGAGAAGAGGAGAAAGAAAGAAAGAAAGAAAGAAAGGAGATGGAGAAAGAGAAAGAAAGAGAGAGAGAGAGAATAAGAAGAACAGAGAGGAAAGAGGATTTTAAGATGTTTGCTGCCCTTCAGAATGGCAGAAAGTGCCTCAACCCTCCTGGGTCAGAGGGACAGTTCAGATGCCCCTGGTGTGAGGAAATGGGGGAATCAGGGATAAGGTGTTCACACTGCTTCAGTTGTGACAATAGAGAACATTTAAGAAGGGATTGCAGGAAAAGTATCCCTGGGGCTAGGAGCCACTACCCCCTCCAAGAGCCCCTTTTCCCAGAGGACCCTTGCCCAAAGTGCAAGGGAAAACCACAGGCCATCACATCAAGTGCAATTTGAAGACCACTTTGACACCCTATGACTCAGTCAGGAACAGTCAGGCCCTTGCTCTCCCTCACAGTGTGTGTGTGTGAGAATGTATGAGTGCTTGGTAGACATGGGGGCTACGGCATCATTAATTACAGAATCCCCATTTAGAGGGTCAATAGTGCCTGGAGCGGATGGGAAAATAATTCCCGTGGAGTTCACCAATGATATGAGGGTAGAGATAGGTCTCTTCTCCTTAGACCATTCTTTTACCATCTGCCCCTAATCTCCCATGTCACTATTAAGCAGACACCTGCTATGTAAGTTGGGAGCCACCATAAAATGCTCCCCTGATGGATTAACTTTAGACATACTGGCAAAGCACACTTATGCCATGGTGACCTCAATCCCTCTGAACCCCATGCACCTAGATTTGTAGGATCTGCCCCTTTCCCTATAGGGATGGGATCCTACTGAGGTGGGATTCCTAAAAGGAGCTACACTGGTCAAGTTTCAGGTCAAAACAGAACCACCACTCTGTATTCCCCAGTACAAAATTGCAGCTGAGGCAATTGAGCCAATTAGGATACTGATCAAGGCTTACATAGAGCAGGGAGTCCTGTGAAAATGCACCTCCCCCTGAAATACTCTGATTTTTCTGATTTAAAAACCTAAGACTGACTCTGATGACCAAAGAAAAGCTATCTTTCGCTTCACACACGATCTTAGGCTCGTCAATGTATACGTGATACCCAGAGCCCCAGTGGTACCAAACCCAGCCACCATAATCACTGGAATACCAGGACTTCTGGTTTTGCACTGTAGTGCACGGCCGTGAGATAGCGGAGCTCCGCTCCCCACGGCCAGTTTCACCCTGCCAGGGGGACCCTAAATGGGTCTGAAGTTGCCCCGAAGAGGTCACCGTGAAGGAGGGGTGCCCCATTGATCACAAAATGATGGCAGTCATTTTGTTCGATCTGGGGGAAGCCCTCCGACCCGACAGGAGAAAGGCTAGCTGTACATCAGCGTCTAGTCCAAGCTACTTGCAACCGAAGTCTAAGAGCATGAACCAGAACATCGTGAACAGCGTGCTTGGAACTGGTGAGAGCATTGATCTTCTCTCTTCTATCTTTTAACTGAATCCTTGGGAAAGACCCCCAAAGCAAGAAAACCTCCAAAAGTGAAGGGAGAGGACTACATTCCCACTCCCTCATAGATGGAAGTGGCGAATTAATACTAAAGGGGAAAGAAATATATTGGAATTAAATTTAAAATACTACAGTCTGGACAAATCTAGAATCTAAAAAAACCTGTTAAGACTTTACCCTAAAGGGTTTTGATGAAATTATAAAAAATATATAACAATAATAACTTTTTGTCTGAAAAAACTGGAAAATAAACAACTACTGACACCTAGTGGAGAATCAGAGCACAGAACACTAACAATAATGACTCAGAAATTGGCAGGATGCCCAGAAACAAAGCATAATCTGTTCCCTTGAACTTTAAATAACTTTCAAGAAGACAGCCGGGAACAAAGAAAGAGCTGGGCCAGCCATAAGATTAAAAAGTGTCTGAAAGAAAAGTACCTGGACTGTTGTCTAAATCTAAGAATTGTTTATAGAAAAACTTCGGCTCTTGGCTAATCTTTTAGAGGAGAATTTACAGGAAAGACTTAAGGTGGCTAAACATACTGAATTGCAACTTTGACTGATTGATAATTGACCCCTGAATTAAAAAAACTGTTACAAAAATACTGCCTGTTCTGAGACCTTGACAATTGGAAATATATTGGACTATAAAAACTATATATAAAGATAAGAACTGTATAAGATTGGGTTGTGCGACTCGGAGACTGGTAGGTTGGATAACTAATTATAGAGACTAAAATATTGATGAAAAACTATTTGAAGGGGGGAGACAACATGGATATCGTACACCTATCAAAAAATGATAGAGCACGGCTTCCGGTTCCAGTCTGCAGCGCCTGCGGTCATGCGAAGAGTCCGTTCTCTTCACTGGCCGGTTTCCCCCCGCCGGTAGACCCTGGAGAGGGTCGAAAGTCGCCCTGGAGGCGACCGCTGGGGAGGACACTCGTTGATTGCGGAGGGAGCAGCAGCTCCCTCCGCGATCCGAGACAGCTCCTCTGGGCTGACGGGGAAAAGATCGGCCATTAATATGGCCAATCACCTAGCTGCTCCAGCCGAAAGCCACAAGAACAGCTAAGCAAAAAGAACCACTGTGGAAGATCCAGGCAAGACCTTTCCTTTCCCCTCTGTACCTTAATTACCTCCCTGTGAAAAGCTTTTGGAATTATTTCCCTATTTCAAGAGAGCGGCGTTCGGACACTTGGGAAAATCAGCTCTGGAAAAACAATTAATTTTTATTGACTATTTGAATTGCTGGACTTCGGGGATCCTGAAAAAACTTTGTTTCTTGTCTTAGCTTAAGTGGAAGCCTTTAGGGAGGGGGTGGAATGTTTTTTTTTTCCTCCTCCCCCTTCTGTACATAAGGTGCTTTAAGCTATTCCATTTGAATTTATTGCTACATTTAGAAAAACTATTTTAATCATATTGTTCAGTTTAAAACCTTTTCTTCCTCACTCTGGGCATTTTTTTTCTTGTGTTGTTTGAAATTAGTAACAAAGTAGCCTTGAGAACTTTCACTGCTTTGCGTTTGGTGTGTATTCAGCTAAACTTGGCTCGACACCCAGACTTGGCTCTATGCCCAGATATTCCTATCGGACCGCAAGAAGATACTTTTTTTCCTCTCCTTTTCCCTGCTTTTTTTTTCTATTACTCTAACTTGATTTTAAAGTACTATCTTAGATATATGGTTTGCCTTTTTCTTTCGGATTACAAATACAAGATTTATCTACAGTTTGGCTTTGGATTTATACTAGGAAAAAAAAACTTTAAAGATGACACTCCAGAATTAACTATTAATTTTCAGCACAAGGATAACAGAGGAAGAACACCAACTTTAAAGAGACCTGTTACAATTTAAAGAGATGGAAGAATCCCATTCACATTTTATTTGGAAACGGATGCTGGGAAGAATTTATGAATTCAATGAGCGAGTGAATGCTAGACTAGATGCTTTCATTATAAAACTTCAAAATGACTTCCAGACTTCAACTGACTACCCCACAACTCAAATAATAAGAGGTGAAAAACAAAGTAATGTAGAAGAAAATATTACTGAAAATTTTGATCAAAGATGGATTTCCATCGGAATATCTACAAAGTCAAAAGCAGTGGGACCTGATTTGCAAATACGAGATTTGGAGAACTGTGATAATATGGATAATCAACAAGTAATCATTACATTGAACAAAAAGAACTATACAGCTTTGACAGTATTGGAAAGAGAAAAGAAATATGATCAGACTGAATTGTTTAGGAATATATATAATCAAATATGGAGATTTGAGGATTTAAAGGCTCTTTTATGGAAACCTGCTTGGCATAAAAAGAAAGCTAGAATTAGATTTAAAAATGAGAATTAAAAGTTTATCTGAAGGGTTAAAATGGCGTAAGATTTTGGTTTGAGATAATACTATTGAGATAAAAATTATTGATTTGATTACGGTCTGGAATGGTAATATGAATTGATAAACAAGAAGAATAGAATAAGAAATAGAATATAGATATGAAAAGAAATAACAAAATATATTTTTGGGAATGGATGGGATTTAAATTTCAGAGTAGAATAAGAAATAGAATATAGTTGGGAAGTATGAAAATATAATGGTAATAATATGCATGGTTTAGGAATAATTATTGTTTTATGAGGGAAATTGAGAGATCTGAAATGTAACTTATTGTTTATTCAAGGCTAAATTGGAAAATGGTAATTGTAAATTAGTTAAATGCAAAAACAAATTGATTGATATTGGTGAAATATTACTGATATTCTTTTTTCTACAATGATTGAATGCTTTTTAGAACTGTATTAATTGGATTATGTTATAGCAATTGAGGGACTTTTAGAGATATGGATTGATTTATAAAATATATATTTGAAATAGAGTAGAATAGGAAATAGAATATAGTTGGGAAGTATTAAAATATAATGGAATAATATGTATATTTTAGAAATAATTATTGTTTGTATGGGAAATTGGGAGACCCGAAATGCAATGCAAAGTATGTGTTTATTCTAGGCCAAATTAGAAAATGGTAATTGTAAAATAGTTAAGCTTAAAAACAGGATTTTGATTGATATAAGTGAAATATATTATTGATATTTACTTTACAATGATTGAATTCTACTTAGGAACATTTTAATTTGATTATGTTATAGCAACTGAGGGATTGAATTATATATGTTTGATTTTATATATATATGTATATGTATATATATATATATATATATATATATATATATATATATATATATATATATATATATATATGTAGGTCTTTGGTAATTCGGGTTTTCTCCCGTGTAAAATTGGAAGTGTCTTGGCGACGTTTCGACGAAGTCTCATTCGTCATCTTCAGGCTGGTGTCTCTTCGGCCTCGTGCTTCTAGAAGCAATGTGTGATCGCAGCTGTTTCTTCCTTTTAACTGCCAGTGGAGGTATGAACTGATTGGATGGGAGCTTGGCTGTGTTCTGATTGGGTGGAGGTGTGTTCTGATTGGTTAGGGGCTTGGCTGTGCTCTGATTGGATGGGGGGTTGGCTGTGCTCTGATTGGCGGGGTGTGTGCTCTGCTTGGGTGGGGGCCCTGTTGTGCTCAGATTAGTCTGAGTTGCAGGGGGATTTGAGATGGAGAGCTGCATTGCTGTTGTTTGGCTTCGCGTTCGTGGTCGTGCCACATCTTCAAGGTGGGTGTCAGTTTGCTTCACGTATGAAATGGAGGGGTTTAAAATGGCCAATGATGCAGCTGTGGTCTGGTTTCTGGTCCGCGGTCGTGCCTCATCATCGGTGCGGGTTTGAGTCTGCTTTTTGCGTGGATGTGTGGTGGTGACATCATGTGTGGTCTTCGTGAGTGTGGGTCCAGTGTTGCTCCTTGTGCTAGGGATTCGTCTGTCAATAAGGCTGGGTTTCCAAATGGCTGGTAGGCGGGAGGTATCATCTCGTTTATTCATGCTGTGTGGGCGTTTTTCTATCTCGATGGCTTCTCTGATTATTCTGTTGTTAAAGTGTTCAGTTTTGGCAATAGTTCTGGTATTTTTAAAGTCAATTTTATGTCCTGTGGCTTTGAGGTGTTGGACCAGGGAGGAAGTTGGTTCCTCTTTTCTGACTGAGTTCTTGTGTTCTTCAATGCGTGCACTTATTCTTCTGTTGGTTTGTCCGATGTATGTGGTGGGGCAGGCGGTGCATGGGATTTCATATACTCCTTGATTTTCTAACTCAATTTTGTCCTTGGGGTTTCTTAGGATGGTGGATATTTTTCGGTTTGTGCAGAATGCTGTCTTGATGTTGTGTTTGTGGAGGATCTTGCTGATTTTGTCTGTGGTGCCTTTTATGTATGGGAGGAGGGCTTTGCCGTTTTCTTGTTCTATGTCTTGGATTTTAGTGGGGGTTTCTTTTTGGATTAAGTTGGTAATCTTATTTCTTTGGAATCCGTTGGATGTTAGTACATTAGTGAGAGTGTGTAGTTCGGTTTTTAGGTGTTGTTCGTCAGCTAAGCGTTTTGTTCTCGAGATGAGTGTCTTGGCTACGGAGTTGATCTGTGCTGGGTGGTGGTGTGAGAGTGCGTGCAGATAGCGGTTTGTGTGTGTTTTCTTCTGGTAGATGGTGTGTCCTAGGGAGCCATTGGATTTCTTGTAGACTAAGACATCCAGGAAGGGAAGTTGCTTGTTAGCTTCTGTTTCCATGGTGAACTGTATTTTGGGGTGTAGGCTGTTGCGGTGTGTGAGGAAGTTGTCTAGTTTTTCTTTCCCATGTGGCCAGATTATGAAGGTGTCGTCTACGTATCTGAGCCAGAGTTTGGGTTTATGATCAGATTTTTCTAGAGCTTGGGTTTCAAAGTGTTCCATGTAGAGGTTTGCAATGACAGGTGAGAGGGGTGATCCCATGGGTGCTCCTTCTATTTGTTTGTATTTTTGTCCGTTGTAGATGAAGTATGTGTTGGATAGGCAATGGTTGGTCAGATCTAGGATGTGCTTGGGGGGGTTATATTTGTTTTGGATAGCTGTCAAGGCTTCTTTGATTGGCACTTGGGTGAAGAGGGAAATGACATCAAAGCTCACGAGTAGGTCGCTGGGCTGTAAGTTTTGTTTCTTTATGATCTCTATGAATTGGAATGAGTTTTTTACGTGTGAGGTGATGGATTCTGCATAGGGTTGTAGTTGTTTGGCGAGAAATTTGGCTAGGTTTTGTAGAGGTGAGCCTATGGAGCTGACTATGGGTCTAAGTGGAGTTCCTTCTTTGTGTATCTTGGGGAGACCATAGAGCTTAGGGCACAACTCTAACACAACCATGACAACTTGCACAACCAACACAACACATCCTGACACTTTCACACACAGAAGCAACAACACTACTGACCACTGCATCCATGACACAAACATCCAAAACATAAATCCAATCTCACAAGACACTCACACACAACAAAACATACACACACAAGACCTGAACAGAAGCAGAATATTAAGACCTAGACCAGAATTGACACCTGCAATAAAACAAGCTGTTACAACCAATTCCAAAACTCTGCAAAACCACCCACAACAGACAAACACAACAAACAACCACACACAAACATTCTAATTGATTATACACAACAATACACACACACGCAGCAACCTTACTCTGGAAAAACTGCAAAATCCAAAAGAGTGACTCCTATAACAATAACGATTCCACAACGTTCCCAAAAAAGGGGGGGGGAAATAAGGACAAGCAAACCACTTACATGCCCTACGAGGGCATCTACTTTCTCTCCCTGCAGATCCGGTCCCACAGCACCTGCACGTGAGAGGGCAAGACGAACATCAAAACTGCCCTCTACGGAAGGAATCCAGCCGGCACAAGACTTCACGCAATGCCCCGAAAAACCTCGCGCCGAACAGCTGATGAGAGCGATCCGACTTACGCGCCAAACAGCTGACAGATCCAGTCCCACAACACCTGCACGTGAGAGGGCGAGACGAACATCCAAGCTACTCTCCACTAAAAGAATCCAGCCGGCACAAGACTCCGCGCGGCTCCCTGTTAACCTCGCGCCGAACAACTGACAGGCACGCTCCGGCTTGCGCGCCTGACAGCTGTCAAGCGCGACTTTTAAATCTTGTCGGGAGACTTTCTACTGTATACCTACTACCGTCAATGTGATTTTTCTAAACGAGCTTCCTAAGCACGCTATGTGCACATGCCACAATGTAACCGTTTTCCAACTGTTATGTGAATTTATGCACATGCTCCCTTGCCATTTAGCCCTTTGCTCTGATGATGTTAACAGGTTGTTAACGAAAGCTCAGCAATAAAGAAGCCTTTTTCTAATATCCCAGAGTTCATTATTTTATTTAATTGACTTTAAATATATATATATATATATATATATATGTTTTCTGAGGTTTTCACGGGTGTTTGTATGTAGGTCTTTGGTAATTCGGGTTTTCTCCCGCGTAAAAAATCCAATTTTACACGGGAGAAAACCCGAATTACCAAAGACCTATATATATCTACATATATATATATTCTTTCTTATTTTTGGGATGATTCACCACCCTATCTCCACGTGGATTCTTAAAGCACTTTGATGTAAAATTTAAAAAAACCAATAAAACTTGTTTTTTAAAAAAATGATAGAGCACCACACTCAATATTTACCCCTGAAAGATTTAGCCTGGAACATCAAAGACCTCCAGAAGCAATATTTCAAGGCATGACAAATACTTTCCAAGAGGAAATGTACGCAGTGTTATGACAGATACAAATGATAATAGATTTAAACCACGAGGAAGTCAAAAATAACTTTGATGACATAAATAAGCACATTTCTAACCTAAATCTACAATCAAAAAACACCCAGAAAATGACGGCAAATGAACAAACAAATCAGATAACAGAACACAAATTAGAAGAACATGATCAAATCAACGAAGCTAAAATGAAAAGAACTACAATTTAATACAAACAGGAAAATATCTACAAGACTTTGATATAATAACAAAAATGGAATGGATTATAGAATTCCCAGGAAAATCATCAGAGTTTGGGAGACAGAAAGTATATATTTTATCTATTTTATCTTCTTTATCCCCAACAATACTTACAAAAACACAGGAACTGCTGGGCAAGCGGAATATATCAACTTGGAAAGCTACTCGGCAAAAGAAGAAGGTTAGAGACAGATTCAAGAGATTTGACTCATCCTACCAGATGGAATATTACCTGAGCAAACACTTGTTTGAATATGATTTAAAAAATAGAGGACTTTGAACATAAAGGGGCCCTATAACAAGAGGGATAAGAGATTTAAGTAGTATAGTATGTTTTACAATATATGAAATGTAAAAATATTGGGATGATGTAACTTTTATAAATATAAGTGAAATATAAGCTAATCAGAAAGGATGTTACACACAGATGCTATAATATAGATAAGAAGTACAGTGTTTTTATAACGCATGAAATATGAAAATATTGGGATGGTGTACTTAAATGGAAAAATTGATATTTAGATGACTAGTATTGAAAAAATCATGACGGATAAGAATGGATTGAATATAAAGGGGAAATTAAGCTTAAATAAAAGTCACGAAAATAGGATGCATGGTGAGCTAATGAGATGATTTTTATAAGAATAATATAAGCTGATAAAAAATACATTATACATAGATGTTATCATTATCTGTACAAATATGAAAAAATGTCTATATTTAATCATTTATACATTGAAAATATTAAGAATTATATTTGTTTAAGGTTGAAGAAGGAGAATACCATTGGGAGAAGGGAAGATCAAAGAAATATATTATTAATTAATATACTAATTATGGAATTATCAAAATCAATCATTATTGACTGTTAATTATTATTGCTTTTTTTCAAATATATAAACCAAGACAACACGCTGTACACCAGGCACTGAAGATTGTTATTGTAAAAAACGAATAAAATATTTTTTTAAAAAAAATCACGGGAATACCAGCTACAGCAACCATATTCACCATAATTGACCTCTGTGTGGCTTTCTTTAGAATCCTGATGGATCAAGCCTCCCAATACCTATTCGCTTTTACATGGGAGGACTAACAATACACTTGGGCATGCCTTCCCCAGGAGTATACCAAATCACCCACTCTTTTCTCCCAAATTCTAAAGGAAGATTGGTCAACCATCCATCTCCCAAATTCTAAAGGAAGACCTGTCAACCAACCAGCCACGAAACTCCACTCTGGTCCAATGCGTGGATGATTTATTACTAGCCTCAGAGACCAAAAGGGACTGTAAAGCTGACACACACCATCTACTTCACTGCCTAGCAGAAAGAGGGCATAAGGCATCACTGACCTAAGCTGCGGTATCTGCAAAAGGAGATGATTTACTTTGGTTATGTCATCTCCCCAGGGATCTGCAAGCTAGCTCCAGGGTAAAACCTATTCTGGGCATGAAACCCCCCAGAACTAAATGACAAGTCAGAGCCCTTCTGGGAGTTTCGAGTTTCTGCTGGCCCTGGATTCCATCATTTGGGGAATTAGCAACAAAGGAAATGGCAGACTTAGTAGAATGGACAAAACCACTGAACCAGGCTTTTGAAAAACTAAAACAAATACTGTCCCTCTTAGGCTTACCAAATTATTCAAAGCCTTTCATACTCTTTATCCATGAGAATAAGGGAATGGGTTTGAGGGTGTTAACACAGAAACTCGGCCCCACCCTTTGGCTAGTAGCATATTATTCAGTCCAGCTGGACCCGGTAGCCTGTGGGACCATCCCTTGTCTATGAGCAGAGGCCGCAACTGTGGAGATCGTTGAGTGATCAAAGGACATAGTCCTAGGCCACCCCCTCATGCTAAGGGTTCCCCACGATGTATTTGCAATCCTTTTAAAATCACAAACCCAAGCTTTTACTAAGCAGCGGCTGGCACAATACGAGGCTGAGCTCTTCACCACTGACCACATCACCTTCGAGCGATGTTCTACCCTGAATCCAGCCACTCTACTGCCAATAGAATTTTTGGACACTATCCTGCACAAGTGCCTACACTTTGTCCATGACGCTGAACTGCCACAACCTTACCTGACAGATGTGCCCCTACAGAACCTGGACCTGGAACTTTTTACTGACAGGTCATCTTACCTGTGTGAAGGGACCTGAGTCACTGGTGCAGCAGTTATCACCCTCCATGAGATTGTTTGGGCCTGTCCACTACCACCCTGTTACAGTATCTAAGCCACAAATTGGTAACATTGACTCAAGCGTGCAAAGCCATGACAGACTGGTCTACCACCATATACACGAACTCAAGATACGCTTTTGGGGTTTGCCACATGACTGGGGCTCTGTGGAAGTAGCAGGGATTCCTGATTTGCTCATGCTGCCTTGGTCACCAAATTATTAAAAACAATACAATTGCCCTCAGCCTTAGCTATTGTACATTGCCGAGCCCACCACTAAAGATAACAGTATGCAGACCAAGCTGCCAAGTGGGCTGCCCTGCAACCCACGCCTACACCCTTGGTTGCTCCCACAATAAAAGCATATAGCAAGATTCCCTACCAAGATTTCTTAGAAACGGGGGAGGTCGAATAATGGGTAGAAAAGTATGAAGCAACTTTTCAGAAAGGATTCTGGCAAGTCCTCAATGGGAGACCCATTGCCCCTCATCAGCTCCTAAGACTCATATGTCAGCAATTGCATTCTTTTTTTTTATTAAACATTTTATTAAATACAAAATGGAAGAAAGAAAAATTAAAAAAAAAACATTGAACATGGTGTATCATCATTGACATACATCTTTGTCTGATCACTCCTTACTTTACATATGAGAGTAAATATTACATATGCAGTTATACATTTCTAGTCCTCTATTTCAGGGCTTTTCAACCTGTGGTACCCGTACCACTTGTGGTACATTAACAAGTGGCAGGTGGTACGCAGCCCTGCCTAGCCAAGTGTAGTGGGGGAGGGAATGAGCCAGCACAGGCAAGGACTTACAGTGAGAGAGTCCTCTGGAGCTGCAGAGTGGGTGGGGCGAGACAAAGGTCCCAAGCTCACTTCTGGCTCACCTTCCCCCATGAGAAAGGAGGAGGAGGGGGCAGAGACAGAGGCTATAAAAGGAGGCAGTTTGGGCGGGAGAGGGAGAGAGAGAAAAAGAAGCAGCCTTGGGAGGAGGCCGAGTCAGCTCTAGTTGCACCAAAGGAGGAGGGGGGGGAGAGGAGAGGAGATCAAATCAAATCAAGCAGGCCGGCCATGAGCTGATTTGCAACTGCTGTGGCAGCCACCTGTGCTGGCAGCAACAAACAGGCAAGAAATGCAGTGGGGGAGGGGTCTCCCTTCAAGAGGAATGAAAAAAGGTAGCAATGGCTGGAGGTGAGGCACAGAGGAGGGAGGGAGGGAGGGAGGGAGGGAGATGGAGAGTGGAAGGATTCTTATGTGCTTTTGTGACTTTGAAGTTCTGGGATTTGTGCAATGTGGGCTTTGTGTTCTTAAGGAGTGTTTGGCAATTTCTATTCAGCTGATGGCTGATGTCTGGTGTTAGCTTCTATTGCTCTGCTATTGTTAGCTGTAAGTTTTGCTGCAAGGGATTTTGAAGTATTTTTCTCCTGAATGGATTTTGCCTGTAGCATTCCTTTACTTATGAATGGAGCCATTTGGGGAGGCTGCCTTAGCCAGCAGCCAATACTTACTACATTTTTTTTTCTTCCTTACTTTCCTTTCTAGCCAGTAGCTAATTCTTAAAGGGGAATGTGCCTTTTTAAGCTAGTTCACTCAGCAGCTTGTCTTTTCTGTCTCTGGAGGCTTTTCCTTGTTTGATGAATATATGGAAGAGAAAAAATATGGGGGGGGGGTTCAAATTCTTCCTTCAGAAGGAGGTGGGCATGAGAAAGAGGGAGGGAGGGAAGTCCCGCCTTAGCACTTGGCCGCCAGCAGCCCTGCCATTGACTTTACTTGTCAAAAGGTTGCAAAAGGGGATCACATGACCCTGGGACACTGTGACCATCATAAATATGAATCAGTTGCCAAACATCCAAATATAAATCACATGACCCTCGGCATGCTGTAATGGTCATAAGTGTGAAAATGGTCATAAGTCATTTCAGTGCAATTGCAACTTTGAACAGGTTTTTTTTTTGGTCATCAAGTTTTTGACATCTTGCTAGGTGGTACTCAAATATTGCCATATCCTAAAAGTGGTACAATCGGTGAAAAGGTTGAAAAGCCCTGCTCTATTTATATCCCTTCTATCGACTTCCTTCTTGATTCCCTCCACTTGTAAAATTTATTCCAAATTAGGTAATATTCTGTTTCCTCTTGAGTTTTTAATTCTTTAGTTATCTTATCCAATTCAGCACAATATAAAATTTTCCTTATTAGCGGGTTTCCGCTAGGCACTTCAGTTGCTTTCCAGTTTTGTTTTTTTTAAATATATTTTATTAGATTTTTATAGGGATGGGAAGGTTACATCAAGGTGCTTAGGAAACAACGTGGAGATGGGTACATCAAACATCCAAAAGGAAAATCATAAGTATATAGCTCAAATTAATTCATTACAAGTTCCCTCTCTATTTCCCTCATATAATATTACATATTCAAATTAATACATTTCTAAATAGAGTTCAAGCAATTCAGTCAAACATCAATCACATTTCAGTTATAAAGGTCCAAATCCTGTTTTTAAGCTTTACTAATTTACAGTTACCATATTCCAATTAGCATTAAATAAACATATTATTAACACTTCGGGTATCCCTCATTTCCCTTTTCCCTAATATAGTAATTATATCTAAAATGAATATATTATTCCCACAATAACATTCTTATGTTTTATTTATTAATACCATTTCTTCTCTTATCACCAATCCCTCTTATTCTCCTTCTATTACAAAATAATTATCTTATTTGAAATAAAAATATCAGTCCAAAAGATACATTTCTATCTATTTTAAATATATATTCTATCAATCAATCTATATCTATAGAAAGTCTTTTTAACCCATTAAGTAAAGTTTACCCCTCCAAATAATTATCATATCTAAAACAAAATATTATTACAAAGGATATCCTCTTACAGAATTCACGTACTCCATTAGTTATTGAATCAGTCAAAATCTCTAAAGCCTTTTTAACCCATTGAATGAAATTTTAAAACACATTTTTAAATCTAACTCTAGGTTTCTTTCTGTGCCACACCGGTTTCCATAGTAAGGCTTCTATGTCATCAAACCTCAATATTTGAAAAGAGGTATTTCTCAACACTTCAGACTGGTCAAGGTTCTCTTCCCTTTCTTCTGGTGGCCTTTGAATGGTGTAGTCAGTTTTATTCCATGTTGTAATTACTAGTTGATTGTCCACGTTATCACAATTTTCAATAACTTGTATCTGGGTGTCAGTCTCTATTGTTTTTGACAATTCAGACATCTCAATTAAAGTTATTCTTTGATCATCAGGCTTCTCCATAAATTGTATATGGGGTTGTGTAAAATTGATTTGTTCAATAGTTTCCACAGTTTCTCCCGGTATAAGTTCATAGTTGGGTTGTAGGTATGGTTCCTCCATCTCTTTAGGTTGTATATGTTGTTTAAAGGCCTCTTTGGAGTTACTCTGTTCCTTCTCTATTGTTCTTCGGCCTATAACTTGATCCATTAAAATTTGAGAGTAAGATTTCATGTACTCCTTAGCTTCCAAGATTATTTCCAGTATAAGTTCATAATCAAGCTGTGGGTAAGATTCCTCCATTTCAGTGGTGAAAAGATCTTTTAATCTTTTAGTGAAGGCTATATTTAGTAAAAGTCAACAAATCTTCACCTCCAATTCCTAGTAGACAAAATCACCACCCAGCTGTTTCAAGTTATCTTTACCCTTATCATCCTTTGAAGGTCAGAGCCATCCTCCAGCAAAAAAAAATATACAGTTGCAGTAACACTTTTCGTCACAAGATGTCCTCAGTAGGCTGTAAAGTCTTTCTTTCCAAATTAATAGATTTTTTGTTTTTCACATTAAAAAAGTAAAAAAGAAAGGCATCTCCAGGATAATAAATAGCGTGGTTATAATAGTAATGATCAAAAGTAGAAATATTTTCAGGATCCCTCAGTATTCCAAAAGTTAAATAGTCAATAAAAAATTAGCTGTTTTATTTTTTTCAGTTTCCAAAGCTGTTTTTCCCACAGTGCCGAAACGCTGCTCTCTCACAGCAGGGAAGTAATTCAAATTCAAAAGTTTTTTACAGGAGAGTAATTAGGGAAAGAGGGGGAAGGAAAGATCTCACCCGGATTCTCCATGGGGGTTCTTTGTGCTTAGCTGTTCTTCTGGCTTTCGGCTGGCGCAGCGAAGTGATCGTCCATTTTACTGGGCGATCTTTTCTCCGACGGCCCTAAGGAGCTGGCTCGGACCGAGGAAGGAGCTGCCGCCCTTCCCCCATCGATGAGGGCCTCCTCAACGGTGGTCGCCCGTCCAGGGCGACTTTTCGACCCGATTAAGGATCTACCGGCGGAGGGAAAAACAGCCGATGGAGAGACGAGGCTCTCTATGCGACTGCGTCTGCCGCGATCCAGAACCGGAAGCCTGTTGCTTTCCAGTTTTGGGCAAACAGGATTCTTGCCCCCGTTATCACATGTATAATTAAATATATATCGTCTTTATTTATGTTTTTTCCTAGTATCCCTAATAAAAACATCTCTGGTTTATATTGAATTTTTTGACCCATCATTTCTATTATCCATTCCCAGACCCTAAGCCAATAAACCTGTGCTTCTTTACAAACCCACCAAACATGAAAGAATGTACCCTTTTTCTTTTTACACTTCCAACAAATTGGTGAGTAACCACTATACATTTTTGCGAGTCTGGCCGGTGGCAGATACCATCTATAAAGCATCTTATAAAGATTTTCTTTGTAAGTTGTCGCCAATGTAATTTTATTATTACATTCCCAAGTTTGCTGCCATTGGTCCAGGTTTATAGCATATCCCAAATCTATTGCCCAGGTAACCATCGTTTCTTTGACTTGTTCCTCATATAATTTATATTCTAGCATGTATTTATATATTTTTTAAATTTGTTTCCTCTCCGAGCCTAGTAGTATTTTGTCAAGCCCTGTATCTCGTCTATTAATTCCCCACTCTTTCTTATCTTTCACATATCTCGCTTGCATCTGAAGATAGGACCACCATTCCAAAACTATTCCCTGTTGTCTCAGTTCTTGTCTTTGCTTTAGATGGCCTTCCTCTGACAGGATATCTTTATATGTAATAACCTTATCTTGCCTGTATAAATTGGGGTATGTGACTGCTTCTAATGGTGAGAGCCAACCTGGAACTTCTATATAGTGTTGGCTTTTAACTATATTCCAACTTTTTATGAGTTCTTGCCAAACTTTGTGCCTCAAGAAATATTGATGGTTCCTACTTTTCCCTGTCCATAAGTGAGCATGCCAGCCCTGCTGGAGGTCATGCCCCTCTAGATATAAACATCTTTTGTTTTCCAGAGTGATCCAATCCCTAATCCATGTCAAGGCCCTGCTCAATAATACAGCTCCCAATCCGGAAAGCCTAATCCCCCTCTCTCTTTGGCATCCTGTAGAGACTTTTGTTTTATTCTCGCCTTCTTTCCTTGCCACACGAAATCTAAAGTTAATTTATTCAACTCTTTAAATAAATTTTTTTATCTAATTAGATTGGAATATTTTGAAACAAGAATATCATTTTGGGTAAAATATTCATTTTCACTACAGAGATTCTTCTGAGAAGCGAGAGATGTAGGTTTCTCCAGCAATCTAAGTCAACTTTTATGTGCTTTATTAATTTTCCATAATTGTCCTCTTTAATTGACGAACATCGTGCGGAGATAACAATTCCCAGATATTTTTTTTTAGGAACTATTTGTATACCTAGTTTTTCCCCAAGATTTTCTTTTTGTGTGTTAGTCATATTTTTTGCTATGATCTTTGTTTTGTTTCTATTTATTTTCAAGCCTGCCAAATCTCCATATTCCTCCAATATTTCAAATAGCTTCTGACCTGATTGCACTGGATCTTCCAATATAAATACTAAATCATCAGCATATGCTTGGAGTTTGTATATTTCCTTCTTGATTACAAGCCCTTTGATCTGCTCCTCTTGCCTTACTACTCTTGCTAAAATCTCCAATGTATATATAAACAGCAACGGCGAGAGAGGGCATCCTTGTCTTGTGCCTTTCTGAATACTAAATTTATTAGTGGCCTCACCATTTATTATAATCTGAGCATTCTGTTCAAAATATATTGCAGTTATTACATTTAATTTTTTTTTACCAACATCCATTAGTTTCAATTGTTGAATCAGAAATAGCCAATTGACATGATCGAATGCCTTCTGTGCATCAAGAAACAAAAGTGCCACTTGGCGGTCGCTATGCAATTCATAAAATTCTAAAATGTCCATAATTGTCCATATGTTCCGCTTAATCTGCCTATTCAGTAAAAACCCATTTTGGTCACAGTGTATAAAGTCAATTAAATAGTTTTTAAATCTCTCTGCCATTATTGACGCAAAAATCTTATAATCGGCATTTAGTAGGGAGATAGGCCTATAATTTTGTATCTGTGTTCTGTCCGCATCTTCGTTTGGTATTAGTACTATGTTTGCCTCTAACCAAGATTTAGGTATTTTTGCTTCAGTTAAAACGGCATTAAAAACTTCTAATAGGTATTGGTTAAATATATTTTGCTGCTCTTTGTACAGCTCCGCTGGTATTCCATCTGGGCCAGCCGCCTTATTGTTCTTTTATTTACTTATAGCCTTAATTATTTCCGTCATTCTTATTTCTATGTAAAGTTTATGTTTAATTAAGTCCATTTTACTTTCCAATCTTTTATTATTTGGGTCTCCCTGGTGTTGTATTTCGGCTTGTTTATATTCTTCCTCAAGCCTCATCCTATATTGTTTTTTCCCCTTATTCCTCTTAGCCATATATGAGATTGCAACTCCCCTCATATATGCTTTAGCTGTGTCCCAGATGTTCTGAAATGATGTATCCCCATTTTTATTCGTTTGAAAGAAAAAGTACATTTCTTTCTCCATCTTTTCCTTCCTAAGGCACTTCATATTTGTTATCTTTCAAGCAGAGATGAGCCACTTAAGAACCTCCAAATGATGTTCCTCATTCTGATCTGAACTGAATTTCCCACTGTCAGAAACCCCTTCATTGTTTCTTTTCAGGGCTCTGCCATTTTAGTGGGGGGAGGCTTTTCTCTTCTGGGAGTGGGGCTTGTGGCTGTAAGTCCTCTACTTTGTTCTTCCTCACCTTTGATGTATCTCTGTGGGTGTGAAAAGGAGAATGGAATGAGCCAGCGGCCATCTACCTTATCTCCAGTCCATTGCAAGATCCGGTGAAGTGCCTGGGAACCGTCCTTTATCGGTTCCGGTTCCCATAACAACTTCGACATTCACTTGAGGTAGCCAAAAGAAGGGCTGGAAGTGGAAGATGGAGCTGCTCTCTGATGATGGGGACGAAGGAGAGCAGGAGTCGACTGACCAGATCCTGAAACAAGCCACGCAATACATGGTGGTAGCCTTTCAGTACCTAAAGACAAAATCCAGGCGACACAGGAGCAAAAGGAAGGATCAACTGGAAGAAACCGAGTGCAGGGAAAGTGAGTCAGGGGCGACTGAAGCTGTGGCAGGGACAACTGGATCTACAGAAATGATGGTGGCCACCCCAGTGGCACAGCAGGCTGCAGCTCCCAGAGGGGGGAACACTCCACCTGCCCCGAGAGGGAGCACCCCACCAGAGGAACCAAAGCTGGTTCCCCTAAGGATGAAATTTGATGGGGACCCCCAGCAACTGGGCTTCTTCCTGGCTCATGTGTTCACCTACATGCAAGTGTATGGAAGAACCCTCCCAGTGAGGAAGCCAGAGTCAGGTTTGTCAACCTACCCCTTGAAAGAACTGCAGTCCGGTGGATGGTTACCCTGCAAACTGCAATGTGTCAGAGCTCCAAAACTTTAACCATTTCATGACCGCATTGAGATGGAGGTTCAAAGACTGTCTGGCTGATTGGAAGGCACGGGATCAAATCAAGACCATGAGGCAGGGGCGTCGACCGGTGGCTGAGTAAATGGAGGAGTTCTGAGACCTGGCATGCTGCCTTAACTGGCCTGAAGACATCTTAATCAGCTGTTTCCCCAGGATGGGCTGAATGACAGTCTACAATGCATGTGTGTCTAGGGGTGCTCTGGTTCGATTACATGACTGGTGCCTCCTGGCCGAAGAGGTGAAGATCGACCAGCATTGCAACCCGTACTGCTCCAAGAAAACATGGAAATGGTCCCCGCCAGAGAAGAAGAGAGAATCAGCAAAGACCTTCCCTGTGCCCCCCCCCCCACTCAACAGCCTGTTTCAAATGCAGCAAAGAGGGTCATCGTGCTGTGGAATGCCAAAGCAACACATTGACCAAAAGAGGCAATCGGCAATCTGGAGAAAATCTGACTAAGCCCAGCCAACGCCAGAAAGATACAGCCCTGAGGAGCGCAGAGGTCGTGGAGTCCCGTCCAACCCCAAAACCAGGGGGTGGAACTCCGACTCCACCAGAAGATGACCCCAGGATGCCAGAAATTGACTACAATGACAACCTGTTGGTACGTGGGTCGATCGCACTGATGACCAGGCCCACAGAACTGTTAATTCCAGGCAGAGAAGGAAAAGTAACCCTGACCTCCCTTTTAGACTCAAGATGTACCAGATGTCTGGTCAGCCCAGCCCTGATCAGGAAATTAGGGGTCTGCTTAAGGAGGTTAAGAAACCCCATCTTCTTCTGCCAACTTGATGGGTCTGTCGCAGGGGGTGTCCCAGCCACGCTAGCTACAGAACCCCTGGGATTAAATACAGGGAGCCACTCAGAGACTTTAACCTTCATTGTGGTAACCTTCATCGTGGCAACCCCATCCTGGGGTTGGCGTGGCTGGAAAAAATGGAACCCTCTGATAGACTGGAGAGAGGGACATTTGAAATTCCCCAGAGGAAAAAAAAACCCTTACCAAGCAAACAAATCTTCCTGGTAAGGGAACAGATCAGGGAGATAGCAGCCACTTTAAATGGTGAGGCCATGCAAACCATACCCAGGGAGTAACGGGATCTGACTGAAGTTTTCAGTGAAAGGGGTTCAGATGAATTGGCCCCCCACTGGCCCACAGACTGGGCTATCGAGATCATTCCCGGGGCAAAGTTACCAAAGCCAAAGCTGTATTCGATGACCCCCAGAGTTGAGTGAACTACGTGGGTTCATACAACTAGCCAGAGCCCGTGTGGCTGCCCCCATGCTGTTCAGGGAGAAGAAGGACAGGTCTCTTCATCTCTGCCTGGACTATAGGGGTCTGAATGCTGTATGCGTGGAAAATGTATACCTCCTGCCTCTCATGAAACATATGCTGGCCCACCTATTGAAAGAATTTTTTTTTTCTAAATTGGACCTGCGGGAGGCATATTACAGAGTTGGGATTAAGGAAGGGGATGAATGGAAAACCACTTCCAACTGCCCCCTTGGATGTTTTCAATTTAGAGTGCTTCCTTTTGGTCTGCAAGGGGCCCCAACCGTGTTCATGCAGCTGATTAACAAGGTGCTCCATGAGCACCTGTATAAGGGAGTTTTGGTGTACCTGCACAATACATTAATTTACACTGAAATGAAGGTGGAACACATGAAGTTGGTCAGAATGGTCCTAAATTATCTCCGAGCGGCTAAGCTCTACGCGAAATTGTCAAAGTGTGAATTTCATAAAGAGAAAATCGACTACCTAGGCTACAGGATTTTTCACGACGGAGTGGAGATGGACCTGGAGAAAATCAATTGAATGCTTTCTCCCTCTTCTGTCCCTGGACATATCATATTTCTAATTTTCAAGCCAAATAAAGAAAGTAATGTTTTTTGGTGGTAGGGATTTTCAAGGCCCTCCCTCCTGTCATCAGTAGGAATGGATTTTGCTGTTTACCTTTCATCAAATTTATCAAGAATAGAATAGAATAGAATAGAATAGAATAGAATAGAATAGAATAGAATAGAATAGAATAGAATAGAATAGAATAGAATAGAATAGAATAGAATAGAATAGAATAGAATAGAATAGAATAGAATAGAGTGGAGTGGAGTGGAGTGGAGTGGAGTGGAGTGGAGTGGAGTGGAGTGGAATGGAATAGAATAGAATAGAATAGAATAGAATAGAATAGAATAGAATAGAATAGAATAGAATAGAATAGAATAGAAGCTGGAAGGGACCTTGGAGGTCTTCTAATCCAGCCCCCTGCTCAAGCAGGAGAATCTGTACCATCTTAGACAAGTAACTGTCCAATCTCTTCTTAAAAACCTCCAGTGATGGAGCACCCACGATTTCTGAAGGCAAGCTGTTCCACTGGTTAATTGTCCTCACTGTTAGGAACTTTCTCCTTGATTCCAGGTTGCTTCTCTCTTTGATCAGATCAGATCAGATAAGATAGATAAGATAACCTTTATTGTCATTTTTTTACTGTGGGCACAACGGCACACATCAAAAATGAAATTTAGTTGCCCGCTCTCAAAGTGAAACACATACATGACACAAACCTAAAACATACTATATACAACATATGTATAGACCCACATCCCTACATATACATAACAAATAAATATTAAATACTGTCCATCTTGAATATATAACGGAAGGAGGAAGCTTGAGAGTTCACAAGGTTAATGCTGTATGGAATGAAACTATGGCTGAATCTGGATGTTCTGCTACGGATACCGCGAAGCCTCCTCCCAGAAGGTAACAAGGAAAACAGGTCATGAAGAGGATGCGTAGTGTCCCAGATAATCTTACGGACCCTGCTCAAGCAACGCTTCTGTGCTATGTCCTGGATGGGAGGGAGGAAACTGCCAATGATCTTTTCGGCCATCCTCACCACTCTCTGCACCGCCTTCCTGTCTGAAGCAGTGATGCTTCCAAACCAGACTGTGATGCTGTATGACAGGATGCTTTCGATTGTCCCCCTGTAGAAAGTGGTATGGATAGGAGAAGGAAGATGTGCTTTTCTCATGCGACACAGAAAATGCAGGCGCTGCTGTGCCCGCTTCACCAGTGTCTCGCTGTTGAGCGACCAAGCCAGCCTACTCGTTAGCTGCACACCCAGGAATTTGATGCTGGTAACCATCTCCACAGGTGAATCATTAATGCACAGAGAACTGTGGCTGTGCCTGCCTTTTCTGAAATCGACAATGCTCTCTTTGGTTTTTCCAGTATTTAAAACTAGGCTGTTTTCCTTACACCAGTTCACCAACCCCTCAACCTCCTTGCGGTAAGCTTCCACATTGTCATCATGAATAAGGCCCACTACTATTGTATCATCTGCGAACTTCACAATATGGTTGGTGGCAAACCTAGCACAACAGTCATGGGTAAACAGGGTGAACAGCAGTGGACTTAGGACGCAGCCCTGAGGGAGAACCTTTGCTCAAGAAAATGGTATTAGAGGTATTTGTTCCAACTCGCACATATTGGGGCCTGTTGGTAAGAAAATCAAGAATCCAGTTGCACAAAGGAGTGTTTAAGCCTAAAAGGCCCAGTTTGTCTACTAGATGCTGGGGAATGATTGTGTTAAATGCTGAACTGAAGTCGACAAACAACAAACGCACATGAGTATTTCTTTCCTCTAAGTGCTTCAAGGCATCCTCCGTAGAGCGATTTGGTCGGTAGGCAAACTGAAGCGGGTCTAATGCTGGCGGGAGGCTAGATACAATAATGTCCTTTATCAGCTTCTCAAAGCATTTCATAATGGTGGATGTCAGTGCAACCGGACAGTAATCATTGAGGCCTGTAATTGTGGACTTTTTTGGCACTGGCAAGATGATGGCTGTCTTAAAACACGATGGGACCACTGCCTGCTGCAATGAGAGATTGAAAATATCTGTTAGAACACAAGCCAGCTCATCTGCGCATTCCCTAAGGACACGTCCGGGGATGTTATCTGGGCCTGCTGCTTTCCAAATGTTAACTTTCTGCAGTGTTTTCCGGACAGAGGTGGCATCAAAGCTTAGCACTTGCTCGTCAGGATGGGGCACAGCCTTCCTAGCAGGAGTGCTATTTGATGCCTCAAATCTGCCAAAAAATGTATTCAGTTTGTTTAGGAAGTCTGTGTTCTCCTTGCGTCTCGATGGAGTCACCTTGTAATCTGTAATGGCCTGGATTCCTTTCCACATTCACCTGGTGTTTGTTGGGTCCTGAAAAAAGTTCTGAATTTTCTGGCAATGGGCTTGCTTTGCACCTTTTATGGCACTTTTCAGATTTGCTCTGGCTGTTCTAAGTGCCAGCATGTCACCAGATTTAAAAGCCACATTCCGTGCTTTCAGCATCTTGTGGACATCATAGGTCAGACACGATTTTTCATTCGCCCTCACAACAATGCTTTTCAGGACACAGACATCTTCTATGCACTTTTGGATATATGCAGACACCATGGTGGCATAGTCCTCAACATTTGTATGTTGGTTATCAGTAGCTGCTTCTTTAAACATGCCCCAATCTGTGCACTCAAAGCAGTCTTGTAATGCTTCTATAGCTCCCTCTGTCCAAACCCTCACCTGCTTTACTGTAGGTTTCACTCTGACTAATAAAGGTTTATATGCTGGAATAAGCAGCACTGAGAGATGGTCAGAGGATCCCAGGTGAGGGCGGGGGATAGCTTTGAAAGCCTTCTTGATGTTGGAATAAGCAAGATCCAGTGTATTGTCCCCTCTGGTTGCAAAGTCCACATATTGATGGAAATGTGGCAGGGTAGCTTTCAAATCCACTTGGTTAAAGACTCCCACTGCAATAAATAAGTTTCCAACCATTGTTTCTTGTCCTGCCCTCTGGTGCTTTGGAGAACAATTTGACCCCCTCTTCTTTTCTTTAGACTAGCCAAACCCAAATCCTGCAGCCGTTCTTCATATGTTTTAGTCTCCAGGCCTTTGATCATCTTAGTTACTATTCTCTGAACTTTTTGGTGACCAAAATTGGTTGCCGTATTCCAGTTGTGGTCTCACTAGGGTTTTATAAAGCGGTACTAATACTTTATGTAATCTTGATTCTATGCCTCTGTTTATGCAACCCAGGATTGTATTAGCTTTTTTGGCTGCTGCTGCACATTGCTGGCTCATAGGCAAGTGATCGTCCACTAGGACAGGGCGTTTCAACTGGTGGTATGCGTATCACTTGTGGTACTTTGCCACATGGCAGGTGGTACGTGACCATCCTAGAGAAGTGTAGTGGGGGAGGAGAATGAGCTGAAGCGACCCAAGCCTGAGGGAGAGGCAGCTGCAGCTGCAGTACTGTCTAGGTTCGGCAGAAGCCCCAGGAGCCAGCAGGGCTCCACCTGATTGGTGCTTCTGGAAGCAGAGTGGAGCTGGAGGTGAACTGAAGAAAAAGGGGGGGAGGAGAGGAGGAGAGGCTATAAAAGGTGGTGGTTTGGGCGTGAAAGGGAAAAAAAGACAACAGGGAAAGAGAAGGAGAGCTCAGCAGGCAGGGAGAAAACAGGGACAGGGAAGAAGCAGCAGCTGTTGCTGGAAGAAAAGGTCCCCTGGTTCGTTTTCTCCAGCCAGGAGAATACAATCAGTGCTGATGAAATGAAAAGCCGGCAGACGAGCATGTTGGAAGGGAGGTGGATTTATTTAGTTCTGGATTAGCTGGCAGCTTGATTGGGTTATCATAAGGATTTTTGTACAGTTTTTACAGCATTTTGTAATTCAGAGACTCGGTTTGTGTGCTTTTGTTATTGGAATATTTTAGGCTAGCAATGAGTCCAAAGTGTTGACTTCCGTAGGTTTAATCCCTTTAAACAAATGTAATTAGTTTTACCCCCTTATTTTGAGTCTGTCTATGGCTTTTAGAAAGTTTTCTTTGAAGATAAACAGGCTTAATTTAAGGCTAAAGCTTTTCGCAATTGCCAGAGCCTTTCAGTCTTGAGTTGCAACATTGTGACACGTGACACGCCTGAGGCAGCTTAAAGAAAAAAACCCAGAGTTTATGTGTTTCTTTATTTTGTGAGCCTTTCTTGCTTTGCACTTGATTCCTGTGTCTTTAAGGGACCAAGGAAGGGATTGGGGGGGGGGTGCATTCTTATTACACTGTGGAAAAAGCTCAGAAGGGAGAGAGGAAGAAGGCCCAACCAGCTAGCTCAGGGGTCTACAAACTTAGCAACTTTAAGACCTGTGGACCAACTCCCAGAATTCCTCAACCATCCATGATGGCTGAGGAATTCTGGGAGTTGAAGTCCACAAGTCTTAAAAGTGGCAAATTTGAAGACCCCTGAGCTAGCTGGTAGTGGTGCATATTAATAAACATGGATAAATTCATCATACATTTGTCAGTGCAAAGGGAAAGTGATTCAGCAAAGGAACAGCCACCGAAGAAATTAAAACTGGTACTTTTTTACTTTTTTTCTACAGTTTGTAATATTTTATTAGATCATAGAATAAAATACAAAAATACAAAAGCAAATAGTAGGACACAGTGGGGAGGAAAAAGGGGGGAAAGTGAGGGGGAGAAGGGAAAAAGAACAGACTTCCTCTGTTGCAGTAGAAGGAAGCATTAACACTGAACCTCAACTTTTTACTTTTCCATAATATTATAAACTAGCCATTTCTATAACAACAAATGAATCTAATCAGTAAAACCCAAAATCCCCCCCCCTTTTTTTAGTCATCAAGTTTTTGACACCTTGCTAAGCACTGGCGGTACTCAAATATTGACATGTCCTAAAAATGGTACAATCTGTGAAAAGGTTGAAAAGCTCTGCACTAGGACTCCAAGGTCACTCGCACAGTTACTGTTTTTGAGCCAGGTCTCACCTAACCTGTACTTATATCTGATTTTTCCTGCCTAAATGTAAAACTTTGCTTTTCTCCACATTAAAACTCATTTTGTTGGATTGGGTCCATTGTTCCAGTTTGTCAAGATCTTTTTGAATCCTGAGCTTGTCTTCTGGGGTGTTGGCTATTCCTGCCAGTTTAGTGTCATCTGCAAATTTGATAAGTTCCCCTTCTATTCCCTCTTCTAAGTCATTGATGAAGATATTGAAGAGTACTGGGCCTAAGATGGAGCCTTGTGATACCCCACTGCTTACTTCTCTCCATGTGGATGTAGTACCATTGAGGACTACTCGTTGAGTACGGTTTGTTAGCCAGCTACAAATCCATCTGGTGGTGATGTTGTCTATTCCACCTTTTTCTAGCTTACCAAGGAGTAGATTGTAGTCTACTTTGTCGAATGCCTTACTGAAATCTAAGTATACTATGTCCACAGTGTTTCACTGGTCTACTAATTTGGTCACTTTATCAAAGAATGAAATAAAATTGGTTTGGCATGATCTGTTTTTAACAAACCTGTGCTGACTACCAGTTATAACTTTGTTTGCTTCTAGTTGTTCGCAGATCAATCTTGAAGCTTCATAGAAATACTTTTTTTAATTGCTTCACACAATTGTTCATCACCAAGTAGCTCTGTGTGGGATTATCTAGTTACCCATCCAAGTAAATATTAAAAACATATTTAGAGATATATGTGGTTAATTGAAGCATCAAAGCTTGAAAAGGCCTGGGTTGAGATGAAGATGGAGTTTATTTGAATTCCAGAAATAATGAACTCCACCCTACCATGAAATTGGACAGAATGAGAGAGTATAGCTCTTGGTCTATGCCAGTGTTTCTCAACCTCAGCAACTTTATAATATATGGATTTAAACTTCCCAGCTGGGGAATTCTGGGAGTTGAAGTCCATACATCTTAAAAGTTGCTGAGGTTGAGAAACACTAGTCTATCCATGTTATATCCAACTTCAGGCCTATCGTGTCATCAATATATAGTACAGAAAACAGAATTTACAGAATAACAGAGTTGGAAGGGATCTTGGAGATCTACTTGTCCAACCCCCTGCTTTACCAGGAGACCCTATACAATTCCAGACAAATGGCTGTCCAGTCTCTTAAAAACCTCCAGTGATAGAACACTACAACTTTTGGAGGCAAGCTGTTTCACTGGTTAATTGTTCTCATTGACAGGAAATTTATTTATTATGAAATTTATTTGCCACCCATCTCATATCCAACAACTCTGGGTGGTTTACAACATAAAAATTTGAAATTTGTCCTTAATTCTTGGTTGGATCTCTCTTTCTTAAGCTTCCATTCCTAAAGCCTTGTTTAAGGATTAAGGTTTACTGGAATCAGATGAAGATCTGCCATTCTTCATTACACTTTGCAAAAATTCACTTGGTGATTAACAGTCTATCTTCTGCCATCTCCAAAGACTACACATATTTCTTTTGTTTCTGTGCTGTCTCCTTCGAACAATTTTTGACAACCAAAAATATCTCCCACGACAAGAGGCAAAAACAATAGGACTGTTGACATCACACGTTTAGTCTGATTTACTAAACTAATCTATTCCCAGTTAATTTGATTTTAGTGTGGATATCTGCTGTGGTGTGACTCATTGGTTCCTTTCTGAATTGGTGTCTAACTTATCAAGCACATTGGAGTTCTTCTCCATAAATACTTAAATGTAGAAGCAGGGAGAGAGGACACCTTTTTCCTTTTAACTAGGGAATTATGATGCATTAATCCATTTTTTCACCTTTTTCTGTCATTTTATTAATAGTTTACTCTTGTGGGCTTTTTTTCTCTATGTTATTATAATAGGGCTTGCAGTGAAAACATAACAGTGGAAAAATGAAATATAAACAAGGAGCAAAATGGAAAGCACAGGTTAAAGAATGTTTTATTTCAGGGCTTTTCAACCTTTTCACCGATTGTACCACTTTTAGGATATGGCAATATTCGAGTACCACCTAGCAAGGTGTCAAAAACTTGATGACAAAAAAAAAAAAAAACCTGTTCAAAGTTGCAATTGCACTGAAATGACTTATGACCATTTTTCACACTTATCATGTGATTTATATTTGGATGCTTGGCAACTGATTCATATTTATGATGGTCACAGTGTCCCAGGGTCATGTGATCCCCTTTTGCAACCTTTTGACTAGCGAAGTCAATGGCAGGGCTGCTGGTGGCCAAGTGCTAAGGCGGGACTTCCTTCCCTCCCTCCCTCCCTCCTTCCCTGCCTCCCTCTTTCTCATGCCCATCTCCTTCTGAAGGAAGAATTTGACCCCCCCCCATATTTTCCCTCTTCCATATATTCATCAAAAAAGGAAAAGCCTCCAGAGACAGAAAAGACAAGCCGCTGAGGGAACTAGCTTAAAAAGGCACATTCCCCTTTAAGAATTAGCTATTGGCTAGAAAGGAAAGTTAAGGAGCCAGCAGCCAGCACTTAAGGAAGAAAAAAAATGTAGTAAGTACTGGCTGGCTAAGGCAGCCTCCCCAAATGGCCCCATTCATAAGTAAAGGAATGCTACAGGCAAAATCCATTCAGGATAAAAATATTTCAAAATCCCTTGCAGCAAAACTTACAGCTAACAATAGCAGAGCAATAGAAGCTAACACGAGACATCAGCCATCAGCCAAATAGAAATTGCCAAACACTCCTTAAGAACACAAAGCCCACATTGCACAAATCCCAAAACTTCAAAGTCACAAAAGCACATAAGAATCCTTCCACTCTCCATCTCCCTCCCTCCGTGCCTCACCTCCTTTCTTCATGCTGCCTTTCTTCATTGCTGCCTTTCTTCATTCCTTGTGGAGGGTGACCCCTCCCCCCCGCTGCATTTCTTGCCTGTTGTAGATCGGCTCATGGCCGGCCTGCTTGATCTCCTCTCCTCTCTCCCCCTCCTCCTTCTTCTTTCCCTTCGGTGCAGCTAGAGCTGACTCCGCCTCCTCCCAAGGCTGCCTCTTTTTCTCTCTCTCCCTCTCCCGCCCAAACTGCCTCCTTTTATAGCCTCTCCTGTCTCCGCTCCTCCTCCTTTCTCTTCTGGATGAGCCGGAAGTGAGCCTGGGGCCTTTGCCTCGCTCCAGCCACTCTGCAGCTCTGGAGGACTCTCTCATAGTAAGTCCTGCGCTGTGCTGGCTCTTTCCCTCCCCTACACTTGGCTGGGCAGGGTCGCGTACCACCTGCCACATGCTAATGTACCACAGGTGGTATGCATACCACCGGTTGAAAAGCCCTGCTTTATTCCAGTTAAGTCAGGATCAAAAGCAAATACTGTCACTGAGTTGCCAAATATCACTCAGAGCCATTAAAGATGGCTCAAACTGTGCAAGATTTCACCAAGGCCTTACCAGCTGGTTGCCCAAATCTGATTCTCTCATTCACTTTTCCATTCCATTTACACACAGCCTCTCCCTTTTCCCTAACAAAAGGTCCTGTGCTCTGGCCAAACCCCCATGCTTTCCAGGGTCTGCCACTTGAACAGATCCTTTCTGTGGTTAGGAAAGGCCAGACACAGCAAATCCAACTGTGATTGGGAAAAGGGTCTTCTCACTCACACATACAGACAGACATACACACATTTCTCTTCACCCCTTGGCTTTAAAGTTAAAATTTAGAGGTACTCACCTTCTTTCCAAAGCAGTCCTTGAGCTCAAACTCAAAACTCCCTTTACTATCCTCACTCCACATGGGCAGGGCCTGGAAAACCCATCCACAGACACAAGGAGTCTGCTGTCAGCAAGATGGGGCTTATGTTCTGTCCCAGCCTACGTCCATCCTTGTTGCATCACAAGAACAAACCCCTCTTTAACAGTAGGCTGGAAAAACCAACCTCTTTTTATTTCAAAAACAGTCCTGATAAGTTTTCTCCAAAACAAAAACAACAGAATACTTTTCCAACAGATAATTGGTTAAAAAAGCAAACAGAGCAGGAGTTAAACAAGAAATTCACCGGTAAAACAAACAGACCATTATCCCTGGAAGTTCTTTGCAAACGGTTGCCTTCAGCAACCAGCACCGCCCACACCTTCCCTTTTTATAAAGCAGCCCCAAGGCGTGGCTTCTCAATGTCTTCTCCTCCTCCCCTGGAGTTGTCGTATTGACTCCCTCTGACCTGCTCTAGTTAACTGCCTTCGTTTACAAGCATCAATAATGTCTACCAGCTGTGAATCCTCAGAGTCTGACTCATCCTCCCCACACAGCTGAGTTTCATCCGGAACACGATTGGAGGGGCCAGGCTCTTCATCAGATTGTGAGTCTTGTAACTCATCAGAGCCTCCCTCCGACTCTGATGGCTCTCCAAATGCCTCCTCCTCCTCCTCTGATTCCCCGGACTCAGCTGCCGGGTCCACTGGCTGGCACGGACTCACAACAGCTTACCAGTCTCAGTCCATTGGAGCGGATAGCTTGGAGTCCCATCGGGGGTGCCATATGTTGAAAGAAAAAATCTTCATCAGGGTCCAGTCCAAGCTGGGAATAAACAACATGGCGACTGCTTTAGAAAGAAGGTTGTAGTTTTTTGAAGAGGAGAGCCTGACGGAAAGATGGCTCTGGAAAAAACACTGACCACATGTAATAGGGAGTGGGCTTTTATACTTTCTGGGGCTCTTGAGGTTGTTTCCTATTCCTGTTTGAGGCTTTGTATTTCCTGTGTCATGTACTTTGACCCGAGTCTGAGTGTTCCCTTTTGGTATTGGTGGGTTAATCCTATTATGTCCTGTCTTAGATTTGGGTGGGGTATGTAGATTTTAAGGTTCTTTGTCTCCCTAATTTCTTCAGTTTCTAGCTGGAAGGCTCCAACCTTTCTGAAAGGATTATTGAATTTGCATTTCTAAAAGCTGGCTTCTGCCTAGGGGCTGGGCTGATTTCTGGGGGCTGGTTTCTGTCTTTTTTAAAGATCTTCTCCATTATTCTTTGGGGAAATATATTCTGCCTTTTTAATATTTCCCAAAATATTTCTTTCTCTGGATTCTTCCCATAATAGCTTGATTGTGGAATCCTACGGGAAGATTTGGAAAGTATTCAAGAATCATGTAGTCCACCTCCTGCCCTGATAGATGGCTATATGAAATATGTTAAAGGGCCTTCAGTGAAAGAGAGTCCACCATCTCTGGGGGGGTGGGACAGTCTGCTTCATTGTTGAACAGCTCTTTTTTTCTTGATGTCCAATTAAAAACTACTTGTAATTAAGGCCATTGTTCCTCTGTCTATTGGAACTTGTCCTTGTCATCTTCTGCAGGACAGTTCTTCAGATACTTGATACATGTATCACGATACATGTCTTCCTACTGTCAGGATCCAGCTATATTTCCTTTCTATCTATCTCCTCTGATCTAAAAAACCAATTCTTACCCTCTCCTGAATCCTGCCATAATCCTAAGGGGGAGGGGGGGAGTATGCATGAGAGTTTTATTACTTTCACTTCCTCTATTCACTACAAAGTAACCTTTTGTTTATTCGCCTCGGGTCTGCTAACCATCACAATGTAACCATTAGCCTTTTATCCTATGCCCCTCTGAACTTCTCCTCCTTACCGGCCAGCTAGGAAGGGGGGGGGGGTTTGAAAAGATGCAGCCTCCGGAATCTGGTTTATTTATCCGTCATCAAAATAAGGTGTGAGGAGCTGTTGAATGATCATGTACAATGGAGCCAAATTGATGTTATCTTTCCTGGATTTAACACCTAGAAATCTGCCGGTCTGAATCGCCCGGAAGAACTGTGGGGTGGGGGCTGCTTAGGGACACTTTAAAACATCGATTTGTAATGAAATCCCTCAGATCCTGTCTATCATGCCTGCTATTAATTTCTTTTAATAAAAGTTCCTGTTGGAAGAAACCGTTTCCAAGAGTTCTGCTTTCTTAAGATGTGGATTGAAGTGGTCCATTACATTAGACAGGATCTGCAGTAATAGTCAACTTGGAATGAAAAACTTTGCCGGGGGACTTTGCAAAAAATACAATGTCAGACGATGGGGCAAGGAAGGGAGAAACCCCCACAGAGAGGGAGCCTTTCCCCCGACCGAAAACCTGCCAGCTGTCGGGATCTAAAACGTCATACTCCTCAGGAGAAGAGATGGTGGAGACGCGTAACCACAAACCTTGGTGGTCAATGGGCGTTGGAAAGAAAGGCGAGTGGGAAAAGAGATTGAGAAAGGTGACCCTGAGACGGGGGGCCCACCAACCAGAATGGAAGCAGGAGATGGAGAAATCCCTGCACGTTAACGAAGAGGAAGGAAGTTGGGCACAGCACTCGAACTGGATCCTAGAGAAAGCTATCGACTTGATGAAAAGAACCCTCGGCTCTCTAGGGGAGGAGAATTCTGAGCCCCGCAGCCGCACCAGCACCTGGACCTGCAGCTGGAGAGACACTGAGGGGCAATTGGAACTTGTAGTCTCGGGGATGTCCGCTGAACCAGCAGCTACCACTTCAGCAGCCCCCACTCCCCGCCAACCTGCAGATGGCGATCATGATGGGAGACAATACCGCCAGCAGTGAAGGCACCGATCAATTAAAAAACTCCCGCCGCTGGACACGAAATTCAAGGGGGGGCCAACACGCTTGGGGTTTTTCCTAACCCAAGTCCTCAGCTACATGGAGGAATACAGGTGGCACATCCCTAGCGACAAAGCCCATATCCGTATCGTGCAATCTGCTCTGGAGGGACCGGCCGCAGATTGGGTGGTGAATTTGCATGATTCCGATGCCCCAGAGCTCAACGATTTCAACTGTTTCATGTTCTCTCTGAGAATTCAAATTGGGGAGCCCCTGGCTGATCGCACAGCCTGTGAAAGAATCAAAACGGTGAGGCAAGGCAGACGCCCGGTAGCCAAATATACGCAAGAATTCTGGACCATTGCCAGCAAGCTGAACTGGCCAGAAGACATCCTCCTTAGCCATTTCAAAGACAGCCTAAATTACGACCTGTATGACGCTTGTCTGCCCCGGGGGGACCCACACCAACTCGACGAATGGTACGTCTTGGCAGAGGAAGCAGAGATCGACCTACTGAAGAGGCACCGCCGAGGAAAACCGTGGGCGGCTCGCCACCTGAACCGATGCGTGAACCAACGAAGCCATCGGTTACAGCCAAGAAGCCAACGGGCTGTTTCAAATGTGGGAGAGAGGGGCATCAGGCCATAGAATGCCACTCGAAAGCCCCCCAGCACAATCCAGACAGATCACTGGCTAGGAAATCTGGGAAGTCCCCAGCCAAGCCAAAAGAACCCGCCATGAGAGTGATAGAGGCTGTGGAATCCCCAACCTCTGCCCAACGTGGGGAAGGAACTCCAGCCTATACCACAGGGCCGGTGGATGCCTCAGACGACAGCTCGGAGGGCGAACCCCTGGTAAGTGAACCCATCGCACCCATCCTCAAGACAGTGACTATATTAACTCCCTCCATGCCCGAAGCTGTCAAAGTGAAAGCCTTAATAGACTCTGGCTGCACCCGCTGCTTCATTAGCCCGACGCTAGTGGGGAATTTGGGCATGCCGGTGAGGAGGCTAGAACAATCAATCTCATTTGGCCAGTTAGATGGGTCCATAGCCGGGGGGGGGGTTGCCAGCTACCCTAGCCACTTTACCAGTCCACCTATCCCTGGGAAACCTTGAGGAAGACATAACATTTGTAGTGACCCCAGGCATGGAATGCCCAGTGATCCTAGGGCTGGAATGGTTAAAGAAATGGAACCCCTGGGTAAATTGGAGGACGGCAGAAATCAATTTCCCGAAGGGGGACCCTACGGACTTAAAACCCCAAGGGGACCTACCAAAATTAAGAACGGAAAAAGCATCCATGGGAGAAGAAAGGGGGCTACCTGAAATACCAGAGGAATACCGAGATCTTGCTGAAGTTTTCAGTGAGGAGAGGGCGGATAAGCTCCCCCCTCATTGACCCACGGACTGTGCCATAGAATTCAAGCCCGGGGCAAAACTTCCGAAGCCCAGACTATACTCCATGAACCCTAAGGAGAAGGAGGAAATGGAAAGATTCATAAATAAAAACCTAGAAAGGGGGTTTATCGAACCTGCCAAGCCTAAAGTGGCCACCCCGGTCCTCTTTAGAGAGAAGAAGGACGTCTCTTTACGCTTGTGTGTGGACTACCGCCCATTGAATGCAATCAGTGAAAGCAACCTATACCCCCTACCCCTCATGAAGGACATGTAATCCCACCTCTCGAAAGGAAGAATTTTCACTAAACTACGGTTCTAAGGGAACCGTATTACTGCGTTAGAATTAAGGAAGGGGATGAATGGAAAACCGCATTTAATTGCTCAATGGGGTGCTACCAATTCAAAGTTTTGCCATTTGGATTACAAGGGGGTCCCGCAGTATTTATGCAATTGATCAATGAGGTACTAAGGGAGGACCTATTTAAGGGGGTCTTGGTTTATTTAGACGACATACTCATCTTCACCGAATCCAAAGAGGAACATATCAATCTAGTCAGAGCGGTTTTAAAGAAACTGCGAGCTGCCCACCTATATGCCAAATTATCGAAATGTGAATTCCACCAGGAAAGAATAGACTACCTGGGTTATCGCATATCCTCACAAGGCATTGAGATGGACCCAGAGAAGGTCAGAGCAGTATTAGAATGGGCACCACCTTGCACAAGAAAGCAGTTGCAAAGTTTCCTGGGCTTCGCAAACTTTTACCGCCAATTCATTCCCTCATTTGCCCAGATAGCCCTGCCCCTCACGAACTTACTAAAAACGAAGAGAGAATCCTCAGTGAAACCTAGCCAGCCACTAAAATGGATAATGGAATGCCAAGCGGCATTTGAGAGATTAAAGAGACTCTTTTCTGCAGAACCAGTACTGAGGCATCCAGACATGGATAAGCCCTTCGTAATACAGGCAGATGCAAGTGATGTGGCAGTGGGGGCTGTACTATTACAAGAAAACGATGAAGGGGTGTTGCAACCCTGCACGTATACATCCAAGAAACTCACCGAAACGGAACAGCACTGGCCCGTGTGGGAGAAAGAGGCATATGGGATACGTTGGTCATTACTTACATGGCGCCAGTTCCTTGAAGGGAATAAAATCCCTTTTCAGGTGTGGACAGACCACAAAAACCTGGAAGCCTTGAGAACACCCAGGAAGCTCAACCCCAAGCAAGCCCGCTGGTCCCAGCATTTTCACCAATTGCACTTTATGCTCAAGCACTTGCCGGGGGGGAAGAACTTCTTGGCAGATGCACTGTCTCGCATGCCCCAATATAACAGCATGTGAGCCAGCGATTCTAAATCACTTATGGCAGAACTACAACTGGCAGCACCAGTAACCACCAGAGCCCAAGCTAAATTAAAACCGCAGCTGGGTAGCCAAACCAGAATCGAATTCCGGAAAATGTTGGAAACAGATGAATGGTTCCAGAAAAATAGACACGTGTGCACAATCAAGGACGGACTGCCCTGGGTGGGGGAAAATTATATATACCAACCACCCAGAAGGGCACATTCATGCAGCTGTGCCATGACACAAAATCAGCAGGGCATTTTGGATTTGTAAAAACATTACACTTAATTAAAAGGCAATTTTGGTGGCCATCCATGAAAAAGGATATAGAAAATTACGTGGCCAGCTGCCCAACGTGCGCGACCGCTAAGAGGTTGCAAGGGAAATCGCCCGGACTGTTACAACCAGTGGTGACTCCCTCAGCCCCCTGGAGGGAAATAGCCATGGATTTTATAGTGGAATTACCAGAAAGCAATGGGAATACTGTCATCTTGACGGTCACGGACTTGTTTTCCAAACAGGTGCACTTTATCCCTTGCCAAAAGATTCCCACCGCAAAAGCCTTAGCGAAACTTTTCGTGCAGCACATTTACAGATTGCATGGGGCACTCCAACGCATCAATCCACATCTTAAGAAAGCAGAACTCTTGGAAACAGTTTCTTCCAACAGGAACTTTTATTAAAAGAAATTGATAGCAGGCATGATAGACAGGATCTGAGGGATTTTATTACAAATCGATGTTTTAAAGTGTCCCTAAGCAGCCCCCACCCCGCAGTTCTTCCGGGCAATTCAGACTGGCAGATTTCTAGGTGTTAAATCCAGGAAAGATAACATCAATCCGGCTCCATTGTACATGATCATTCAACAGCTCCTCACACCTTATTTTGATGACGGATAAATAAACCAGATTCTGGAGGCTGCATCTTTTCACCTCCCCTTCCTAGCTGGCCAGTAAGGAGGAGAAGTTCAGAGGGGCATAGGATAAAAGGCTAATGGTTACATTGTGATGGTTAGCAGACCCGAGGCGAATAAACAAAAGGTTACTTTGTAGTGAATAGAGGAAATGAAAGTAATAAAACCCTCATGCATACTCCCCCCTCCCCCTTAGGATTATGGCAGGATTCAGGAGAGGGTAAGAATTGGTTTTTTAGATCAGAGGAGATAGATAGAAAGGAAATATAGCTGGATCCTGACACCTACATTCTTTTCTTCTGGCATCATCTGAAGGTTTTTGGTTTTGGTTGGGTTTTTTTGCCCCAATTAAACCTATCTTCATGGTATTTCTGGGATAATCACACATGGATATATTGTAGGTATTAATATTGTATTACATAATAGGAGATTTTAAAAGCATGTTTTTTGGGGTAGGGCAAAATAGTCTGGTGAATGAATAATTTCAAAGGTATGTAGAGGATGCTGACTCTTCAGACTGAAGCCTGGATTGACATGCAATAAGCTTGGTTATACTAAGGCTCCACCTTTATTAAATAGTTAATTCTAGAACACGATCTAGAACAGAGATCCTGCAGAACCTGGAGAAATCTTTTGGTAATGTGGGGTTCATACTCATTCTCTCATTCTTAGAATAGAATAGAGCTGGAAGGGACATTGGAGGTCTTCTAGTCCAGCCCCCTGCTCAAGCAGGAGAACCTATACCATTTCAGACAAGTGACTGTCTAGTCTCTTCTTAAAAACCTCCAGTGATGAAGCGCCCATGATTTCTGAAGGCAAGCTGTTCCACTGGTTAATTGTCCTCACTGTTAGGAACTTTCTTCTTGATTCCAGGTTGCTTCTCTCTTTGGTCAGTTTCCAACCATTGTTTCTTGTCCTGCCCTTTGGTGCTTTGGAGAATAGTTTGATGCCTTCTTCTTTGTGGCAGCCCCTCAAATACTGGAATACTGCTATCATGTCGCCCCTGTTTCTTCTTTTCTTTAGACTAACTAAACCCAAGTCCTGCAGCCGTTCTTTATATGTTTTAGTCTCCAGGCCTTTGATCATTTTAATTGCTCTTCTCTGAACTTTTTCCAAGGTCTCAACATTTTTTTTTGTAGTATGGTGACCAAAATTGGTTTGATCTTACTAGGGTTTTATAAAGCGGTACTAATACTTCGCGTGATCTTGATTCTATGCCTCTGTTTATACAACCCAGGATTGTATTAGCTTTTTGGGATGCTGCTGCACACTGCTGGCTCATAGTCAAGTGATCATCCACTAAGACTCCAAGGTCCCTCTCACAGTTACTGTTTTTGAGCCAGATCTGTCAATCAAAAGTTTTTTCTCAAACTGGAACCATTCTCCTTCAGCTTGCTAAAGACCTATTGAGGATGTGATCATGGTATATTGTCCTATATCATTTTAGCACTGGGCTCCAGGTAGTGGTCTACTAGATTCAAGAGAATCTCCAACACTAATTGTTTATTCCAGCTGCTTTTGTGTAGCATTTGTATATGAATTAAAATGTAATAGGTGTAACAGATCAGATAGTTGCTTATCTGTGTTTTAGAAAATGGGGTTCATTTGAATAAAAAAAGATTGTGGGTCAAACCAGACATGGTGGGGCTGTTGTGGTTGGGTAGTTTGTCCAAGCTTAAATTTTTTTGTTGAATTCTGTATCTAATAGGATTAGATTCAATGTAAAAAAAAATCCTTTAGCATTTGTGAACATTGTTTGCTCAGAAATTCTCTGTTATCTAAAATATGTTGGATAATGTGTGATCTTAAATAAATAAATAACAGTTGCCTTGCTTTAAATATAGCCATTGTTAAATAATTCAATCACTAGGAAAGCGATAGCATACCTAAAGGCTATCATTATACCTAGACTATTAGGCCATGTCAGCAATTCATTAACTTGTCCTGTGAGCAAGACTGTTCTTGTGCAATAGCATGAGCTGGGGATTAGAAAGGATACCTTACTTCAGTTTAAATCAGTCAGTCAAGCAGTCAATCAATCTATGAATACTCTGCTTATGGGCTTCCTGTAATTATAGCTGGATACCAAATGAGAGATAACCTTGGACAGATACACATTATAAAATAGGAAGCTATGCAAATTATGCAAAAATTGCACTAATAATTTCTTTTTTTTTAGGCTTTGACAACATGAATAGGCTTTGACATTCATGAATAAAGAGAAGCCATATAAAAGACAAAAAGTATGACTCACTTTAGATTGTAACTCCATTAATTAACAGAAAGGAAAGACATAAGTATTTCATCCTTATCAGCCAATATGTGCATTGCAATTCCTAACATTTCCCTGACATTCTGGCTGGGGATGAGATAAATCCTAATATCTTTTGAAAACATTAGGTTAAAGGATGGCCCAGGATTTTGATAATCTTTAACTGGTAGATCAAGACACTCAGATAGTATGACACTTGGCTATAAAAGAATCCTACATGCCTATATTGGCATATCATGATGCTTGTTTTATATTATTTGTCTGTGATAAATGTGCTTTTCTGGACCTGAAAGGGAACCAAAGAGCACATAAAAGTGAAGCTTCCTAAGATTAGCTCAGATGGATTTAGTACCTCCCTAGAATTTGTGGACTAGCTTGTATGCACACTCTCTGAAGGAGATTATATTATATATAATCCTTAAGAGATTCTGTTCAGTTCCTTGAGTATTATGATTAGTAGTTTGACACCCCTGTCCTATACTCTAATAAAGAGAAAGAGAAGGTGTTGCAAGATGTCATTAAGCAAAGTCAATTTCATGAGATTCAGCTGGAAGCATCTCAACAGAAAGCTATTGGATCTCCTGGAGAAACAATTCAAGGTTGGATTGCATTGACATTGTTGGTTGTTTCTTTTTCTCTCTTTCATAGGGGAGCTAGCCATTCTGAATTGTTGAGTGCAATTGGGAGATTTTGAGAGCTTGGTGATTTTTTTTTCAATGGAAAAAAAATTAGAATAAAAGTCAGTCTAAAAATCTGCAAAGGTGTTAACTGTGACAAATTGGGAAAGTTATCAAATTGCCTAGTTTTTTTCTCTCCTAATTTCTTAGTTGCCCCTAACTCATGATGACATCATCTGGCAAAATAAAAAAGAATGGGCACCAAAATGGGGCAAATTTCTCTGAAAGGCCAGCAGGAAGTATTGTAATATGATAGACACAGTACTCTTGATAAAGGAATTCTCCAAAACAAGGGCTTTCTCCATCTCTATATTAATATAAATAAATAAAATAATAAAAATATTTTGGGGTTATATCACATAGCACCCACCATTTGATCCTTCCTTTGATGCATTCTATCCCCTGCTAACTAATTTTTAATATTACCCTAAAGAAAATTTAACTAAAAGGCTTAGAGTATTTCCTTAACTTAGCACCATTGTTATTCACAATGTTTCTGAATAAAAAGTTGGCGGCTGCAATGAAGGACTTTATTTCAAAATCTACCCAGAAAAATGAAGTTGGAGTTAGTTCAGAATTTTCTAGAGGCAAAACGTGTGGGATCAGGGATTAACATGTAGCGGAGAGGGGAGTTCGGGTGGGATCGGCGCTGGCTGGGAGGCTTTGCTGGAGCTCTGCAAATTCGGCGGAGAGGTCGGGAGCTCTGGCGGTGGGGCGTGGCTCTTGGAGAGGGATTTTTAAAGGGGAAGAGGAGATTGACTGGGAAAAGAGCTTTTATCCCTTTTTTTCTGGAGGGGCAAGCCAGACGGAGGGAGAGCGAGGGAGGAGGTTGGCTGGGTTTTGTTTTTATTCTTTTCGGTGAGGCAAGCTGGACGGAGGGGGGGGGGATAGAGATAGAGAGGCTTCTGTAGAGCAAGCTTGAAAGAGAGAAGTGAAGAGAGAAGGAGAGGATTCAGTGGGGAAAGGTCAGAGAAAGAAGAGGAGATAGAATAAGGGGGGGTTCCTGTGAGCTGCTGAGAGAGACTGACCATCATCACCTCACGTGAGCTGCTGCTGCCAGAGATGTGAGTTGCTTGTTGATAGACTGACCACCATCTTCACCTCACGCAAGCTGCTGCTGCCAGAGACTGACCATCATCATCTCAAGTGAGCCGCCTGCTGAGAGAGAGACTGCCATCACCTCACATGAGCTGGCTGCTGAGAGACTGACCATCATTACCTCACATGAGTTGCTGCTGACAGAGACAGAGCACCACCGCACCGTGTGTCTCTGTCAAGCAGAGGTGTCCAAGTAAAGGACCCCTTGGACCGGCAGCCAGACCAAGAGAGCCAGGAGAACCCGGACTTCAGCGGTCCCTTTGGGGGTGGTGCTACAAACATAAAAGCAGCAACTCTTTTGTAAAAAGGCAAACCTCTCCTCCCCATAATTGCACTTTTATGAGAGTAACCACAATATATTTTCAGATCTCCAACTGTTGAAAGAAAAGTCTTCATCGTGGTTCAGTCCAAACTGGGAATAAACATGACAACTGCTTTAGAAAGAAGGTTGCAGTTTATTGAAGAGGAGAGCCAGACAGAAAGATGGCTCTGGCAGAAAAGAGAAAAAAAGGGCTGAGCACATGTAGAGAGTGGGTTTTTATACCCTCTGGAGCCTTTTGTTTGGAGTTGTTTCCTGTTCCTGTTTTGTATTTCCTGTATTATGTATTTTGACCTGTGTCCCTTTGGCACCTGTGAGTTAATCCTATTATGTCCTGTTTTAAACTTTGGGTGGGGTATGTAGATTTTAGGTGTCTTTGTCTTCTTAATCTTCTAGCTTTAACTTTCCTGAATGGTCTGCATTTCTATAGAGCTGGTTTCTGCTTGGGGAAGGGAGACCTGGGGCTATCAAGAAAAACTGGGCATGCCTTTCTGCTTCTTTAAGATCCTTTGAGGAAATATATTTTCTGCCCTTTTAATATTTCCTTCTCTGGGGGGCTGACTTTCCACACAACTATTAAAATAGAACTGTTTGCTTGTTCATTCACTAAATGCCTGTTGGAACTGGGAAATGTTACCAATGAAGATACCATCATTTCTGCATCCACATCCAGATATGGATATTCCCTATTAATTGACGCCAGCATAAAAGGACTAAAGACTTTTTTCTTTGGTGACAGGAGGTAAAAGAAGCTTGGAAGAAGGAGTATGATGACAAATTCAAGGCTCAACAGCACTTTCAAGAAATGCAGGCCTTGGAAGAGAAGGCAAGAAAAGTGTTACAGAGTGAACTGAACAGGATGCAGAAACAACAAACTTTGTTGATAGGTATCATAAACCATGCTTCCACTGCACTAATTAGGGAAATGAAAAACTGTGTATCTTTCATCTCTTATTCTCGTCTCCTCTTGAGAATTTTAAGACATATTTCAAACATACATTGAAGAATTACACTGCAGGATATTAGTAAGTACTCTAATCATCAAGATATTACTACAATTTGGCTTCCGGTTTGCGATCGCGGCGCCGGCGGCCAGGTGATGAGAGCGCTCTCACCGCCATCCGGTTTTCCTTCATCGGGAGACCCTGAAAAGGGGCAAAAGTCACCCTGGAGGGGTGACGACCGTGAGGAGGACCCTCGATAGATCCGTTTGATCCAAGGCAGCTCCTTTGGACTGACGAAGAAAAGATCGGCCATCAACATGGCCGATCACTAAGCCATACCAGCCGAAAGCCAAAAATCACCACCAAGCACAATGAAAGCACCGCGGAGGAATTGGGTGAGACCTTACCTTACCTTTCCTGTATTCCAACTATCTTCCTATAAAAGCCTCTTGAAATTTCTTCCCCCCTTTTAACTTGGCGGCGTCTGCCTACCTTGGGAATATAAAGCTTTGAAAAAAAAAAAGAAAAGAACAACTAAACTAAACAACTAAATAATTGGACTTGCACCTTTTGGATATTTGGGGTCCCAAAAAGTTCCTATGTCTACGGGGACCTATTACCTTATCTATCTGTTAAGTTGAGAAAAAAAAATTAAACTGGATAAAAGCCTAACTTGAGTTTGGAAAAAGACTTTACATGCTATTGGGGACATCTTGTGGCGAAACCTGGTATAGCAAGTGAATTTCTTTTTGACTGTGAGACTTGTGAGACTAAGATTTGTCCTTGGTATTATCAAAAAAAGATAAGAATTTGAAACAGCTGGGTGGTGAAAACAACTCTTTATAGTGGAGGTGGACGTTCACTGACTTTTATCAAAAACAGCCTCCACTAAAGGACCATCTATAAACACCATAGAAATTGAGGAATACTACCCACAACTTAACTATAAACTTATATTTGAAAAAATCCTTGAGGCTACTGAGCTAATGAATTCCAGACTGAAAGACAAAGGTGCCACCCTAAATTTACAAAATGCAGCTCAGATTTCAACTGATGAACTTACAATCCAAAAAGCAACAGAAGAGGAAGAAATTAACATCAAAGCGGACTTTAAAGAATACCAGGTACAATCTACTGAGAACTTTGATAGTCAAACGTTGATCTCAACTAAAAAGCTGCAATTCAAAAAGCAACAGAAACTGAAGAAAGCAACACTAAGATGGAGGGTGCTGAAGACCAACATGTACAGCACATTGAGAACCTAGACAACCTAGACAACCAAACAACAATTACAACATTGAACATGACTTTTTACTTAAGCCAGATGAAACTGGAAGAAGAAGAAGACCAGACTGAACTGACGACAAATATATTAAACTAAACATGGAGATTTGAAATATCAGGCCAACAATCCAATGATTACAAAGGGGCCAGCTCCTTTGAAAAATTAATAATTGGATGGTCTCCCTTGATTCAAATAACGTGTAGGAATGAAGGGAGATCCACCTGAGGATTTAAAGGCACTGGTATGGAAGCCTGCTTGGCACAAAAAGAAAGCTAGAGTTAGACTTAAAAAACGGGATTTTTTTGACTTATAATGGAAGAGCTTAAAATCTTACTTAATGGGCTAAGGAGACTTTAAAAGGTATTAATTGATTTAATATGTAGGACTTAGACTTATGAGGGAAATAAAAAATAGCCATTAGAATAATAGTTTTGAATTATAATATAGAAGTTGGATTGAGACAATAAAGGACATTCTATTAGTGATGAGGTACTAGGATGAGAAATAGAATATATTTGTGAAATAAAGTAAGAATTTATTTGAGCAAACAATATGTGTATTTTAGATATGACAACTATTTTGCAATGAAATAAGGGAACTTTGGGTTACCCAAAATCTAAATACTATGGATATTAAGCTAATTGGAATACTGTAATTGAAATTAGGTAAAATTTAAAAACAGGACATGGATACGTATAAGTTAAAATATACTGATAAATGTCTTAACTGATTGAGTTATAATTAGCAATGTATTAATTTGAATGTGATATAATAATCAAGGGAAATAGAGAGGAAATTTTTGATGATGTAACCTGACATATGTACGAAAGAGCTTGTTATTGGATTATGGATTACCCAATCACCACGCTGCTTCCTTAATATTTGGATTTTTGTAAAACTGGAAAATTAATAAAACTTGTTTTAAAAAAAAAGATATTACTACAATTTGGAGAAGGTACAGATTTTCACTTTTCCACTGGTGAACTTGTTAAAAATCAAGCCATGTATTGCAGCCACAATGCCCAATAGCCATATGGAGGAGAGATGTTTGCCCACAATGAAATGGATAAGCAGGTGAACCTGATCATACTGTTCAAATCAGAAAATACTACTTTTAATGCATGGCAGTGAAAGTGGAATGGCTGGTTGTGGGCATATGATGCCATTGTGCCATGTTGTTCACACAAATAAAAAATGTTCCTTATTAGAAGCCTGATTGCCTTGTTTGTGCCAACAGAAGCTTCCAGATGGTCCTCAAAGTTAGCCCCATGTAGAATACTTTGAAGGAGTCAAGTTGAGGTGTAGCCAAAAGAGGGCTACATCCAGTCAGCTCAGGAGTAGCTGTAGCTGGTCCAGAAACATGGGACAATAGCATACACAAATTTGCAGTATTTTCCTCCTAGAATATAACTGATTTAATTCAACTCTTCCTCCACATTCTAAAGTCTGTCACTGTTTTTAGATTCTCTGAGAAAGGAGTTGTCAGAGCAACAGGTATCTTTCATGATCCACAGCTAAGTGAAAGAGAAGCTTCAAGTGAAACTGAAGAACTTGATGGGTGTCCAGAAGCAAAAGGCAAGATTCTCACTTCATGGAAATGTTTTAGAACTGGATGGAAGCTTTAAATCTGTCCTTGAGTGCATTAGCTAAATTCTAAGAATTGGTAGTATTTTCATAGTACAAAAGTGTATCTTTTTTGAAAAGTTTCCATGAGATTGTAGACATACCGCTACAGATACCTTTCATGGCTGTATCATATTAGATGGAGATGTCTGCAACGAGGGAGGAAGCATCAAGAAGTCAAGATGGCAGCCACAACTATGATTGAAGCCTCACTCCTTTTTTAGGAATAGAGCAAGGTGTGCAAAAAGGGGGTGGGTTTTTAAGCACACTGTTGTGGCTAGCATCTTGACTATCATTGACATGCACCTGCCACCCATCCATCTACCTACAGATGCCCCTGCTCTTGAGTGTGGGTGGATGGGAACTTGCAGCAAAGTCTCTGCAATTTTGCAAGAACATAATTCTAAAAAGGCAGGAGGATGTAGAGATGAAGGAAGAGGACCTTGATGGAGATAAGATCTGCTACCAAAGTGATGACGGAAAAATATATTTAAGTCCAAAAAAAGCAGAAAGCCTACAGAAGCAAGTCAGACACCTCCCTAATTCACATGGACATAAGAAAAGGTGGAGGCACAGCAAAATCAAGCCTGCAAAAATCAGTTGTTATAGCCATTCTCAATAAAAAATGGTTTTAATTTTTCTCTGGAGTTGATTCCTGGTCTGATCTATCAAATAGGGCTGACAAAGTGTCCATGTTCTCTTACTTGTTTTTCTCAGTTTCTTACCGGCCTGTATAATTCACCCTGCTTTTGTTAAGCAAAAGAGCAACAAGGAATTAAATCAGTACTGACTTGTGAAAATGAATAATCTTAGATTATAGATTGATTTGGTTTGAGAATCAGTCAGGCATCACCTGCACACTTTGAAGCATGATTTTCATAATCAAATGACTCACCAACTAGCAACTGTTATTTAACAGATGCTAGTTACTGTATTTAAATAGATGGATAGCCACATTATTTCCTTTGTGGATCACAATAAGGTTCAGGTACACTAGATATATTCAATTGTGATAATATCTGATGATTTAAATGTACAGACTCTTCCCAGAGCAAATTGCTGTAACTTCACATGGTCTTGAAGGGCGAATAATTTTTATGTATTTCTCTTCTGTTGTTCAATAGAAATTACCCTACACCCCCTTCAGGTGAGCATCATTCTTTTTTGTACTTATGAAGTAGAATCTTATCACCACCTTTTCTAATGTAAAGGTTTAATACCTTCCTTTGCCAATTTACTCAGGAAGAAAGTTACCAAGAACAGATACAGTTTCTTAAGGATGAGCTGGAAAAATGTTAGAAAGAAATTTCAGAGCTCAAGAATTCTCCTTTGAAGGGCACAGTGGACCTGCTGAGTGGAGATGTGGAGCTACAGAAGCAAATTGCCCCAGTGCTTCAAGACAGGGAAAATCAAGAGAAAAGGTCTAGGACACGGCTTTGGCACCTGGCAGGTTGTACGCAACCTATACAAGTGTAGCAGGGAGATGAGCTGAAATGATGGCAGCACTGCAGCACTGCACAGGCCTGGGGGAGAGTCAGCTGAGGCTCTGCTGAGGGCCCAGGATCAGCGTGTGTGGCTCCAGCTGATCGGTGCTTCTGGCAGCCTCAGGAGTGGTGGGCAGCCACATGTAGTCTTTGGGTGGCGAGTCAGCTGGAGGTGCGGTGTTGCTGGGGCTCTGCTCTGCTGAGGGCCCTGGATAGGAACACAAAGCTCCAGCTGATCGGTGCTTCCAGCAGCCTCTGCTATCACAGGGAGCAGCAGACAGGCCTTGGGGTGAGAGAGTCAGCTGAGCAGTACTGTGTGCAACAGCCAGCCAGGGAGTGGGTGACTGCATGGGGGAGTGAGACTGGGGTAGCAACTGACACTGGAACTCTCCCTGAGCCCCAGAGAGTGGCACACCCAGAAGAGAAAAGGAGGAGGAAGGGGGAGAGAGGAGAGGATATAAAAGGAGGAGGTTTTGGCAGGAGAGGGAGAGAGAAAAAGACGATGGGGAAAGAGAGAGGGAGAAGAGGAGAGGCTTCTGGGAGACAAGCAGAGGGATCAAGCGAAGGAGCAGAGGCTGTGGAAGGAGAGCCCAGCATGCAGTAAAGAGAAAGAGGAGAAGGAGAGAGAAAGACGGGCCGACCAGCCACCTGACTACCAAGGTAGTGATGCATATTAATAAATATGGATAAATTTGTCATTCATTTGTCAGTGCAAAGGGAAAGTGATTCAGTAAATGAACCATTACTGAAGAAATTAAAACCGGTACTTTTCCTTTTTTTTGTCATCATGTTTTTGACACCTTGCTAAGCACTAGTGGTACTTGAATATTGTCATGTCTTAAAAGTGGTATAATCTGTGAAAAGGTTGAAAAGCCCTGATCTAGGATTCATTTTATGCTTTACTTATAGAGCTTTAGAAAAGCAACCATATTCAATCTGCTAAAACTCATGAACTTGCCCAGGATGAGCTGTGTGCATCTTTAAGGTTGGTAAAAAGTAGACAAAATAAGTTGTGGTTAAGGCACTCTATTTATCATTCCTCCATTAACATTAATTGCTTGTACTCAAGGAATAGCTGACTGGGTCTTCCTTAGTGTTAAGCAACTGAAAATGATAAAATAACGAGATCAAGAAAAGTAAACATTTGCGATTTTGACATCGCAGCGGAATAGACACAGGAAGACGGGGGTCCGTATTTCGCGTTCAATTTCACCCTGCTGGGGACCCTGGAAAGGGTTGAAAGTCGCCCCATAGAGGCGACAAGCAAGGAGTGGGACCCTCTTTGATCATGGGAGGGGGGCAGCCCTTCGGTTTGATCCGAGGAAGCCCTCCAAACTGGCGGGGGAAAGACTGGCTACATTTGTGTAGCCAGTCACAAGCTGCTGACAACGGAAGACAATAAGCACTAATAACCAACCTTACAGCAACATGGATGAAACTGGGTGAGACAGTATCCTCTCTTTAAGACTTTAAGACCTCTTCCTGGAAAAAACTGCCCAAAGCACCCTCCCTGATGAGGAAGGAAGGGGAATTTCCACCCCATTCCCTCAGGAAAAGAAAAGCGGCGAATTAATTACTTGGGAGAAACAGAGAAAATTACAAGATTAATTTGGAATTAATATACATTTATGGCTTTAAATTTGGGGACTAAAAGCGCTTTTGAGACTTTTTTTTTTAAAAAAAAGATTGAAAAGCTTACATTATAAGTTGAGGTTTAAAAAGCTGGAAAACGGTGCTAATGACATCTAGTGGTGAATTACGGCACTACAATTTGTTACGTCTAAAGGAAACTTGGCTTGAAGCCCAAATTTAGATAAGACTCTTGCTGACTTTGGAAGCTTTCACTTTTGAAGATTGCAGCTGGGAAAAGGGAAAAATAAAAGAACTTTTGGGCTGCTTATCGTTGTGGCAGAGATGATGAACTATTTTGAAACTGGCTTGCCTGAACTACGAATATAAATTTTATCTGACTTTCAGAGCTGTGTTGTGGAACTATTTCCCTGCAGGAGAAATACACTTCATTGCTTGAGATGATGGAATATTTTGGATTACAAATCCTTGATTGATGAACAATTTTTATTATAAAGATCACCTACAAAAAATGAAATGAATGTCCCATACTCAACTTGAAATGGTAAAAAACCATCTCTAACACCTGTTCCCAAAGGCTTCAGTTTGACATACTACCAAGAAAATATGGATGAAGATCAGAAAGAAATTCTCTCCATGCTAAAATCAATACAAGAGATTATTGCTTTAGCTCGTGATGAGACTAGAAATAACACAAAGGAGATAAAAGAACAATTTTCTAATCTAAATTTACAAACACAGAATATGACTACAAAGAAGGAACTTTCATTAACTAGCTAATATCTTCAGCACTGATGATACCTAGTTTGGTAATGAAACGCTTGCAAGAAAACAACCAAGCTTAGAGAGAACCGAGGTCCCCACAGTTCAATCCTGAGCTACAAATATTGTCTTCTATCGAAAGAGATTATTCTTTATTTATTGAATGTGTTTATAGGAAAATAAAATTCTTTGCTCCCTGTCCTTGAACATTCCCATCTATCTCGCTTACTTATCAAAGTAGGCAAAGGTAAATTATGTAAAATTATGTAAATTATGTAAAATTAAGTAGCCTTAGCAAAATTATTTTATAGATATCAGATTTTAAACTAGATTAATACATACAACTATAAACTACCTGTGCATTTAATAACATAAAGTTATCATGCATGGTAATTCCTTTTGTGTTCAACAGCTTTACTTTGGGGAAAGTTCAGTAGTTCAGAGTCTGCTTTTTTCAGCTAAGGAATGTGCATCCAAATGCAATTACCCATTGTTTTATTTATTAGCTGCCATCTTAACTTGTGATCCCTCCCACTCCAACAGATATCCTTGTTTAAAGAGCAAAATGAAGTAATGTAAGAGGGTCAAACTAGAAATTAGATTTATTTAATACAATTGCATGTTATCTCGATTACAGAAGCAACTCTAATGCTATACTAGTCTTTGCATTTAACAAAGGCAAAGGTGAGCAGAAGATCGGGGGGAGAGAGAGACAGAGAGAGAGACACACACACACAGAGAGAGACAGAGACAGAGAGAAAGAGAGACAGAGAAAGAGAGAAACAGAGAGAGAGAGAAAGAGAGACAGAGAGAGAGACAGAGAAAGAAAGAGAGAGAGAGAGAGAAGCGCAAGTGCATCTCTCTCTCTCTCTCTCTCTCTCACACACACACACACACACACACACACACACACACACACACTGAGTGGGGGAAGAGGACTGGCAGACCAAGGACAGGAGACAAGCGCTGGTGGAGAGCCAGCTGAATAAGAATGTCCATGGTGTGTCAGCCGTGGTGGGGTGCCTGACCACGGGGTGCAGCAGGCGTCTTCTTCTCTTTTTTTTTTTGAAACAAGTTTTATTAATTTTTCAATTTTTACATCAAGGTGCTTAGGAAACAACGTGGTGATGGGGTAATCAATTATCCAAAAACAAAGTCATACATGTATAGCTCAGGTTAACTCCTTAAAGATTCCCTCTCTATTTCCCTCAATTAATATAACATATTCAAATTAATACATTTCTGAATAAAATTCAATCAATCAATAGGATTTATCAATAACATTTTACCTATTCAAGTCCAAATCCTGTTTTTAAGCTTTACTAAATTCCAATTACCATATTCCAATTTAGCCTTAAATAAGCATATTGTTTACACTTCGGGTATCCCTAATTTCCCTCATTTCATACCATAATAATTATAATGTCTAAAATAAGCATATTATTCCAACAGTTACATTCTTACATTTCCCAAATATATTCTATTTCTTATTCAAATAAGTCCTCATTTACTAATACCATATCTGTAAGGACCCACCTCAATTTACATCTTAAGAAGACAGAACTCTTGGAATGGGTTTTCCAACAGGAATCTTTATTAAGAAAAACTGACTGAAGGCGTGCTAGACAGGATCTGGGGGACCCCCCTGATCATTCAATGTTTTAAAGTGTTCCCAAGCAGTCCCACCCCACATTCCTTCCGGTCAATCCAAATTGGCAGATGGCTGGGTGTTAAATCCATCGGATCCCAAACGTTGCAATCTTCCCCCCCTTTTCCCTTGCTGCCGGTAAAAGGAGGCTTCATAGGGAATGAGATCAAAGGCTGATTGCCGTATTGTTATGGTTAGTACTCCAGAGAGGGAATCCACAGAGGATGTTTCTTTGTAGTTGATAGGAGGAATGCCAGTCATAAACACCCGTGTTTACTCCCCCCCTTTGTAGATTAGTTAGAAATAAAATATAATTGGATTCTGACAATATCTTCCATTGTCACAATCCATTTCCTTGTTCTCATTCCATTACAAGGTGATTATCATACCTAAAATAAACATATTATTCCCAAAAATACATTCTTACTCTATTTCACGTATATATTCTATTTCTTATCCTAATAGCTCATTTAAAATCTTTTTCATATTACAATTCCAAACTATAATCTAACCAATAATTTTCATCTCAGTTATAGATCTAAATCCTAAACATTAAATCAGTCCATATCTCTAAAAAGCCTTTAGTTTTCATCTCAGTTAGTATTAAATCAGTCAATATCTCTAAAAAACCTTTTTTACCCATTAAGTAAAGTTTTAAATCCCATTTTTAAATCTGACTCTGGCTTTCTTTTTGTGCCAGGCAGGTTTCCATAAGAGAGTCTCTATATCATCGAATCTCAATGTTTGGTTACACATGTTTATCATCAATTCAGTCTGGTTGTACTTCTCTTCTCCTTCTTCCACTGTCATCTGAGTAGCGTAATCAATTTTGTCCAGTGTTATGATTGCTGGTTGGTTATCCAAGTTATCACAGTTCTCAATAGCTCAGATTTGCAGATCAATTCCTGTTGCTTTTGATGTTACAGGTGTTTTAATTAAAATCACTCTTTGGTCATCAAGATTCTCAGTGGATTGTATGTAGGATTGTGTAGTGTCCTCTTTGGTGTTGATTTGTTCCTCTTCTGTTGTTTTTTGACTTATGGAATAGTCAATTGGAGTCTGGAAATCAGTTTGAAGTTTTGGGACAAGGGCTTTCATTCTAGAGTTCACTTGCTCAGTAGCTTCAAAAATATTTTACAGTATAAGTTTATAGTTAAGTTGTGGATAAGGTTCCTCCATCTCATTATGTTGTACGTGATGTTGAACACAGGCCTCTTTGATGTTGATCTGTTCCTCCTCTGCTATTCCTTGGCCTATAAGTTGATTGGTTAAAGTTTGGGGTTCAGTTTGTAGTTCTGGAATATCATCTTTAGTTTTCATCCTAAAGTTCATTTGCTCAGTAACTGCCAAGATTTTTTCCAATATGAGATTATAGTTAAGCTGTGGGTAAGGTTCCTCCATTTCAGTGGTGGAATAATCTTTTAGTCTTTTAGTGGAGGCTATGTTTAATAACAGTCAGCTAATATCCACCTCCACAATTTCTAGCAGTTAATTTCACCACCCAGCTGTTTCAAATTCTTTATCTTTTCCCTTTTATGATGATTTGAAGGTCAAACCCAGCCTCAAAATCAAAGAGAAAATGCAATTGCAATGTCAGCTTTTGCCACAAGATATCCCCAGTAGGCTGTAAAATCTTTTCCCAGATACCAATAAAGTTTTATCCAGTTAAAAAAGTAAAAAAAAGTAGAAAAAAACAATATTCTCCAGTTTAATAAGTAGATAGAATAGTAAAATTCTATAGTAGGGATTTTTTCGGGACCCCAGAGTATCCAAGAATAGAAATAGTCATTAAAAATTAATTATTTTTTTCCTTTTGTTTCCAAAGCTTGTTTTCCCAAGTGAGCAAACGCTGCTCTATCAAAGCAGGGAAATAATTCCAGGCGCTCTTCACAGGGAGATAGTTAGGGTAGAGAGAGGAAAGGAAGGGTCTCACCCAGATCTTCCACAGTGGTTCTTTACGCTTAGATGTTCTTCTGACTTTTGGCTGGAATGGCTAAGTGGTCGGCCATGTTAATGGCCGATCTTTTCTCCGTCGGCCCTAAGGAGCTGCCTCGGACCGCGGAAGGAGCTGCCGCCCTTCCGTGGTTAGACGAGGGTCCTCCTCAATGGTGGTCGCCCCTCCAGGGTGACTTTCGACCCTATTTAGGGTCTACCGGCAGAGGGAAACCGGCCGGCGAGGACGATTCTCTCTGCACGACCGCCAGCGCCGCGATCCGGAACCGGAAGTCGCAGCGGGCGTCTTAAGGCAGCCGTGTTCATTTGTCCCATTACTTTCGGGCCGGTTCCTCCTCCTCTCGATCCACGTGAGAGCAAGATAGAAAAATTTGTGTGTGTGGGTGCGTGCGGGCGCTCGGACCGGATTAATGAATGAATGGGCAGAAAGAGAGAGGGATAGGGAGGGAGAGAGAGAGAGAGGAAGGGGGAGAGAGGGGGAGGGAGAGAGAGAGTATGAATATATGTGGTTGTCCTTACTGGACTTTTAGTAAAGAACGTTTAATGAAATATTTTGATGTTTTTTTAATTAAGAGATGAGGTATGGGGATAATTATGCTGTATTTTAAAATGGTAGGTAAGCTACTAAAATTGTTTTTACCTGTTGGGATGAAGGAGAAAGGTTTTTTTTCCCTGTTTCTCCTGTCCTTTTCTCTTTTTTCCCCCCGCAATTTTTTTCTTTTCTATTTTTCTATTTGTAGTTTTTATAGTTTGCACCGGCTTTTTATTTCATAAATATGAGGAGGACTCAAATAGACATTGAGTATTTTATTTGAAAGTAACCTTCGACACAGCGTCTTTTTTTGGGAGTTCAAAATGTTTTTGTTGCATGCAGAAATAAAAAAATGTTTTCTTTGTAGCAGTTGATTGATTTCATAAATGCAACACACTATAGTTTTTTTATACATAGCATAAAGGTAAAAAACGATATATGCAGTGTTATCTTCATTTTATATATCAAAAGGGTTTTGTGGCTCCCAGTGTTTTCTTTTCTGTTGGAAACGGGTCCAAATGGCTCTTTGAGTGTTTAAAAACACTTTGATCTAGTCATAAGTTTAACTTTCTCCTTTCTTTTATACCTTTCTTTCATACCATAGAACAGTGATGGCGAACCTTTTAGAGACTGAGTGCCCAAACTGCAACCCAAAACCCACTTATGCATCATTGAGTGCCGGGTGGGTGTGGCCCATTGGCTGGGTGTGGCCAATTGGGTGGGCGTGGCCCATTGGGTGGGTGTGGCTGCAGTGATAACGGCAGACTGGGTGGGACTAAAACGTTCAATCAATTCCAACTTTGCAAGATCTTTTTTTTCCCTCGAGAAGTTGAAATTGACTGAACCTTTTTTTTTTTGCACACGGCGGCGGAGGCCTAAAGTGAAAAGGTTTTATAAAACCCAGGTGAAGGCCTAGGACTGGGGCAACGGCGCGCGTGCCCACAGATAGGGCTCTGAGTGCCGCCTCTGGCACCCATGCCATAGATTCGCCACCACTGCCATAGAACATAGCTTTTCAACCGGTGATACGTGTGGTACTTTAGCACATGGCAGGTGGTACGCGACCTCTAGCCAAGTGTAGGGGGGGAGGGAACAAGCTAAAGTGGTGCTGCACAGGCCTGGAGGAGATCAGCTGGAGCTGCAGGGCTCGGCAGAAGTCAAGGATCTGCGCGCACGGCTACATGCTGATTGGAGCTTCCAGCGCATCCAGAAGAGAAAAGGAGGAGGAGGGTGGAGAGAGGAGAAGCTATAAAAGGAGCAGGTTTTGGCCGGAGAGGGAGAGAAAAAAAAACACAAGAGAAAGAGAAAAGGCTTTTGTTAGTGAAGCGGTGAGAAGAGAGAGAGCGAGGGGCCTTTGCGAGCGAAGGGTGAGTGGGTGAGAGAGCAAGCAAGAGGCTTTTATGAGTGAAGTGTGAGTGAGAGAGTGAGAGGCCTTTGCGAGCAAAGTGTGAGTGACTGAAAGAGCGAGAGAGAGGCTTTTGCGAGCAAAGTGTGAGTGAGAGAGCGAGCGAGGGGCTTTTGCAAGCAAAGGGCGAGTGAGTGAAAGACCGAGAGTGAGCAAGAGGCTTTTGCGAGCAAAGTGTGAGTGAAAGAGCGCACAAGGGGCTTTTGCGAGCAAAGTGTGAGTGAGGGAGAGAGAGAGCTAGCGGCCTTTGTGAGCAAAGTGTGTGTGAGAGAGGGGGGCTTTTGCGAGCAAAGGGTGAGAGAAAAAGGGAAAAGCAAGGGGGAGAATGGAAAAGGAAAAGACATTGACTTCTGACTTCCTTTGTTGCAGTAGAAGGAAGCATTAACATTGAACCTCAACTTTTTACTTTTCCATATTATAAACTAGCCATTTCTATAACAATAAATGAAGCTAACCAGTAAAGTCCCAAATCCCCCCCCTTTTTTTTTAGTCATCAAGTTTTTGACACCTTGCTAAGCACTGGTGGCACTCGAATATTGTCATGTCCTAGAAGAGGTACAATCTGTGAAAAGTTTGAAAAGCCCTGCTGTAGAACATTGAAGGTATTCCTAGTTAGAAAGTTAAGTTTAACATGAAGCCAGAGAATAAACAATGATATATTATTGTGTATGTATTGTACATAGTTTATTTTTAACCATAATGATCCCCACTAGATTTAAAGCTACTGAGAAAGTCTAGTTTGTTATAAATCATTATGAGATGTATTCTATTTTCCAAAAGTGGTAAGAATACTTTCTGTGTGTCCCAATAATTGGTGTATTATTTACCAAGAGTGATTGTAACCAAGGCTTTCTAGTTTGAATAATGGTTATTAAAGAAGAAACAATATCAAAGCTGGCTTTTTTGTTCAGTGGCTTCCATTTACTTAAAACAGTTGGTATTATAAGCTCAGAGATGCTCATGATTTGCTATTAGAAGCATTTGAGTGTATCTTTTACTGTAATATTTTTATTATGAATCTTCATCAAACTAAGAATGCCGTCTTGCCAGGAGTCCAACATTTCATTTTTGCAATCATGGGCAGCCAATAAAACTATTTGACTTCCTGATCCTGGAGTTTCTTCCTGGACTGCCAACATTAATTTATTTATGCCCATGTGGTTTGGCTTTCTCCTGCCAATCTCATCCATAGTTAGCCAATAGAAACAATTGGGTTATTTGGATGAATTGTGCGATTTTATGAAGAAGCAATTGGGTTATTTGGATGAATTGTGCGATTTTATGAAGCCTGGGAATTTTGTGCTTCTTGGTTCCAGAAGATAGAAGTAATTGCAAGCATAAACTCTGCAAGAAGAATTGGGCTGCTACAAGTTTCAAATATTTTGATTGTTTAAAATATATAACACTGATAGGGGAAGTCGCTAGATTGCATTTATCTTTGGTTTGAAATGGTTCTGGCACACAATTGTTTTTCAATATCACTGTAACAGGAAATAATTAAAACTGACATCCTTTCCTGGATTAAATATTATTGATCATAAATATGAGGTTACTCAACTATTCCTACATGCTGAGCACTGAAATTAAATTTTGTGCATAGCTTGTTTTAAGCTATGTATCATTTTATTATTCTAAAGCAGAAGAAAATGGATGAAGCTGCTCCCAGCTGCAGTCACAGTTCCAAATTTAGCAACTTAACGCAAAAAGTTTTCTGAGTGGCGAGTTGAGGCCTAAAAGAACACAACCTCAGAATGTAAAATCTACGGTTTTGGATCATAATCTAGGCTGTATCCAAGTCTGCTGTCTGTCTGTCCTGGTTCTGGAGAATAAACCACTTTCAAGGTAAGTCACTGATTTGTATTTGCTAGAGAGGCATACTCTATATTAATTATCCATTGCTATTGAGGTATCCTATATGTGTATCTGTATTCTCACACATCCATAGACATCCGGACTGTTGCCTTAGTTAATTTTATAATTTCTCTGGTGTAACCTCTAGAACTTTTTTTGTTGTGTGTGTTAATGCCATCACAACTTTTCATTATTGTTTTATAAGATAACATCCTTATCTTGACTCAGGATGAAAAGTAAAACATAGATAAGAAACAACAGATTCAATATTTTACGCCCTGGAATTTTTTTAAAAAATTAGTTATTAAGGATTATATCTGCAAAAAATAAAACTAATAAAAACTAAAAGAAAAGAATAGAAAGGGCAAAAGTGCAAAAAGAGAAAGAATGCTGTATGTCTATAAGCAACATTTAAAGATTTATATGGGTGTATCAGCTAGCACTTCAATCTTTATCAGAAAATCTCCCCTAAAAGGGTCCCCAAATATCATGTTGGTTGTAAAACATTTAAGCATATAGTAAGAAAATCCAAACAATAAGATTTACCTAAGGCATAGAGTTTGAATCTGCTATGTAATGCAGCTTGAGAATACTGGTGTTTCCAGACTCTACTTCCCACAAATACAGCACAGACATGTTAAATTAAAAAAAGGAAAGGGTTTGCAGAAATCAGACATAGCAAGATTTAAAACTTTTGCTTTAAATTTTATATCATTGTTAAAGGGCAGCCCAATAGCCATTATTTGTTTGCAGTGGTTTGTTTTGCAGTTTGTCTATGCTCTAACTTGTTAAAAATTAAGCTAAAGATTGATTGGGGTAGTTTATTGCCATGAGAAACCACAGATGTAATCATTTACTTTATTTGGAAGAGTTTTGCACCCATTTATCCATCCATCAAAGTAGCTTGTAACTGATTACAGTAATTTAAAAAACAACATGAAGGAAACACCAGGTTACAAAGGCAGAATATATATTCATATGCTATGCTAAGCTTGTGGTGGATTTGCTGTAACCTTGACAGGTGATGATTGGGTTTTCTTCCTAAAATTCCAAGTTGCCTTATGACCCTGAAGTTCTTAACTCTTGAAACATGGAATCAACAGGTATTAATTGCTGGGTGGAGGGAAAAATGAATGAATAGCTTTTAACTGTGATGTCAGCTTTATTTCTGGAAACTCATACTACGGGTTGTTTACACTGGAGTCTGACAGCCTGTAATTTCTTCAAAATGTGATGCATTTTAAGAGACAGTAAACATTCACTTATTGTTTATGCTTCTTCCAGTATTTGTTAGGTTTTCACTTAGATTCCCAGTTTCTCAATTGATTCAGCTAATGAGGTGTTTGCAGCAAACATGTTTCAAGACTAATCTCATTCCTTCCAAAACAAGTGAGTCAGACAAGTATCACTGCATTGAATATTTTTTCTCAACTTTTTTCAGTCTGCAAAATAATGAAACATCAAAACCAAAAGACACTCAGAAACCAGACTCAGGACATCAGGAATGGTTTACAAAATATTTTTCTTTCTGATGAAAACTTTCTACAATAATCAATACTGCCATTGCTGTTATTAAACATTTATGCAATATGTTTTATATGATATCCTACAGAATAACAAGGAAAGAATCACAGGTCACAAGTAGCTAAACATAACAGATTCAATAGTAAGTAACTATTGTCATAAATAAAACATGATATTTTAAAATATTAATTTATAATTAATCTGGTATTCAGCAAATTCTAGGTAAAATGGATTCTTAGTACAAGTATCTTACTGTACTCAATAATTTTAATACTATATCAGCAATAACATCAAGACTAGTGTATTTAAGCCATTCAACTTACAAAGATACTTATGCAGAACAAAACTGGCTATTTCAGTGGTCTACTCTAGGAAACCTAACTATTAAAAAGACATCAACCTTAAACTAGTACCTTAGAAGAATATTTCAGAGCTAGGAATCCATCAAAGGCCCCTACATGAAATCTGATACAAGTAAAATTTGCAAGATTTCACCATAATACAAGTAAACATTTTATTTATTTACATAGATGTAAGAAATGCTGATTCTGGGCAATTTACCTTATAAAAAGACAACAAAATAGAAAAATAAAGCCAGACAGATATACGTGAAGAGGTTGTGCTTAAATGTTTTCCAGTCTTAAACTATTTGGCACTTGAAATACTAATAGCAACATTTACACTGTGTTGAAAGTTAATTGGCTACATTTCCCAGTTATTAGTAAATAAAACTTTGAGAAGTGAAAAACAGTTAACTTGCTTTGTAGTTTGCTATAATATAAACTTTAGAAAATGCATATTGTATCTAGAAGTGGAATGTTTTTATCTGTCACAGCTGAGCTCTTAACTTTGGTCTAAAACATAGGCACATAGTGCAGTAGAGAATGGTTCTAGTCAAGGATGAATCTGCATTCATCTGTGATGCGCCGAGATTTTTTTTATTTCTAAAAATAAATAAGGGCTTGAAGTGCTCTGCTTAATATATTTGAACGTAATATATTTAAATTAGCACTGAGCCTTAAATTCTTCCTAGGCAAAATCATATATATTGCAATTTTACCCATTGGACATTCTCCTTGCCTGCCCCAACTGCCAAAACAAATTTTCAGAATGTGTGAGAAGCTGCAAAGAAGGGAACAAGTTCTCCCAGTATTACTAGTGGAAAAATTTCAGTGAAAAAATATACCAATTGGGATCCATGCATCAAATCTATATCATATATATACAAAATCTCACAATGATAGCATGCTAATATCAAAACGGCTGGAACATTCCACTCCAAATCCACTTGAATTCAGGTTTACTTTTTAGAGATTTCAGGGAAAAATCTCAGTACATATCTACATTATCTGAAATGTTCTTATAATATCTGTTTAAACAAAGTAATAGTATATTTGCACTGTCTGCTCCTGCAATAGTCTTGTCATCATGACCACAGTTAAGCTCAGATTTAGAGAAAATTTCTATGTTGAATTGTGACACTTAAACACAATTAAGTGCCAACTATTAGAGTATTAAAGTACTTTTAAGAGGAAGAAAACTAAGAACAATTTTTAAAATGCCAACTCTTATTATTGCTATACAATATGTAATAGGATCTTCTTAGGGAAATGGAATCCTAATAAATGGTCTGTAACAAAGTAACATGTATATTTGTATATATATAGTTAATTTATCACATAAAAATAAAAACTACTTTCACCAGATGTTCATTTGTAACATCATTAAAATAAAGCTAGATAAACATTAATTTGTCCATGTGCATTTTTAATTTATTTAAAGCATACAGCTGCCCAACTCAAAAACTGGGTTCAGAAAGTAGTTTTTGTTTTGTATTAAAGCAATTCAGATTGTAACATATTTCTCATAGGCTTTTTTTTTTACAGTGTCACAAGAATGTTTAAGCACGGAACCAGAAGCTGCAACTGTGCCAAGGATATTAAAAGCACCATGATTCCAAATGATAATGTTAATGGCATCACTTGATTTACAGAAGCTCATAAGATAGACGGTTCTTGCTCCTTAGAAAATCTCCAAAGTTAGGGAGAGACAATATTCAGTTTGCATGTGATAGAATAAAAGAAATCATACTTTCTGATCCATGCAATGACAGCTGTAGCCTCATTTAGGTTAGGCTCCTTGCTGTCCATTTTTTCAAAAACAACGTATTTTTCAATATAAAATGTACAATGTTATGAAGGTCTAGCAAACTTTATTCTGGCATTTCAATGATGCTTCTTTTCACGTTTGCTTGAGGGGTGCAGGAATATTGGCTGAAGCTTGCTCTAGATAGGCTAGAGGTCCCTGAGGCATCTCAGTAGGTTTCTTCTGCTGGATATTAATATCATCTAAAACTTGTTGCCAATGGCGAAGTTTTCCCAAGTGTTTCTGAATTAGTGTTTCTTTCCGCTGTAATTCATTTCTCAATTCTGAAACATCCTACATGAAATAGAACAATATAGGAAAGAAACTAAGAATATCTCCTTGGAAAAACATTTGCATTTGAACAAAAACAATGACAAAATCTTAGAAAAACAAGTATCCTGATGTGTTTCAATAAATTATCTGAATTATACTAACAGTTGTTTCCTTTCCTTAATTAACTCATGATGAATTTTGTTAAAGAGACATTCTACCTCATTTTCAGTTACAATTATCTCACACTAGTTCTCATGTGTTGCACAAAATAATAATTTTTTCTTCATTTTTCATCAAGAACTATGATAAATTATGTTTACGGGTATACCGTGCTAATTTTTGGCCATAATAAAGTTTAAGCTTCAAGTTTATGGATGTGCCTATGAACTTTTAAGATTTTACCTAGATCATCATGAATTCAGTGGACATTTACCCGAATTAAAATTTATATTATTGTACAGTAAAATAATTCCACTGCTGTGTAGATGACAGAATAGAATAGAAGCTGGAAGGGACTTTAGAGGTCTTCTAGTCCAGCCCCCCGCTCAAGCAGGAGAATCTGTACCATCTTAGACAAGTAACTGTCCAATCTCTTCTTAAAAACCTCCAGTGATGGAGCACCCACGATTTCTGAAGGCAAGCTGTTCCACTGGTTAATTGTCCTCACTGTTAGGAAGTTTTTTCTTAATTCCAGGTTGCTTCTTTCAATGGTTTCCAACCACTGTTTCTTGTCCTACCCTCTGGTGCTTTGGAGAATAATTTGACCCCTCTTCTTTGTGGCAGCCTCTCAAATACTGGAATATTGCTATCATGTCACCCCTATTTCTTCTTTTCTTTAGACTAACTAAACCCAAGTCCTGCAGCCGTTCTTCATATGTTTTAGTCTCCAGGCCTTTGATCATCTTAGTTGCTCTTCTCTGAACTTTTTCCAAGGTCTCAACATCTTTTTTGTAGTATAGTGACCAAAATTGGTTGCAGTATTCCAGGTATGGTCTCACTAGGGTTTTATAAAGCGGTACTAATACTTCGCGTGATCTTGATTCTATGCCTCTGTTTATGCAACCCAGGATTGTATTAGCTTTTTTGGCCGCTGCTGCACATTGCTGGCTCATGGGCAAGTGATCGTCTACTAGGACTCCAAGGTCCCTCTCACAGTTGCTGTTTTTGAGCCAGGTCTCACCTAATCTGTACCTATGATTTTAGTAAGAATTAGTAAGAATTTAGTAAGAATTAGGTCCAGTATAGCTTTACTTCTAGTTCCCTCCTCTACCTTTTGGATGACAAAGTTGTCGGCTAGGTTGGTTAGGAATCTGTTTGATCTCCCACTCACTGCAGAGTTTGTTTTCCAGTTGATATCTGGATAGTTGAAGTCTCCCGTTACTACTGTGGTATGCTTCCTACATACATTTGTTAACTGGTTGACAAAGAGTCCATCTATTTCTTCTGCTTGGTTGGGTGGCCTGTAGTATATCCCATGGCAATGTCACTTTCCCCCCCCCCCTTTTATACTGACTCATATAGATTCTGGAAGGCTTTTATCTTTGATCATGTGCATTTCTGTAGATATGTAGTATTCTCTTACATATAGTGCAACTCTATGTAAACAATTTGTATCCATCCATCAGTCCATTCCAGTCATGAGTTTCATCGCACCAGGTTTCTGTAATGGTAACTATGTCATACCTACCCTCATGTACTATTGCTTCTAGTTCACCCTGTTTGTTCCCCAAGCTTTGAGCATCAGTATATAAGCATTTAAGACTTTTATGTCTGTCTGTGGGTATGTTTCCTGGATCTGATTGTTTGATTTTTTTTCTTTTTTCTCATCACTCCTACCTCTTTGTTTGATTTTTTTTCTTGGGATTTATGGCTGGTTTTGTGTTCTAGAGATTCTAATGATTGGTCACTCTTCCCCCTCAATTTTAGTTTAAAGCCCTTCTGATGAGTTCGGCCAATCTTTTTCCGAGTACATTTTCCCCTATTTTCGTGAGGTGCAGCCCATCCCTTGCCAAGAGTCTGTCGCATAGGAAATGCAGTCCATGGTCCAAGAAACCAAAGTTTTCTTGGTGACACCAACTCTTTAGCCAGTGGTTTATTTCTAGAATTCTTTTTTCCTTTAATGGGTGTTGGCCGTTTGTTGGGAGTACTGATGAGAACACTACTTGTGCTCCTAGCTCAACTTTATTGTCTAGTTGGTTATAGTCTCTCAGTATTGTGCTCAGGTTCTTTGTTGCATTATTCATCCCAATGTTAAGGAATAGGAGAGGGTAGTAATCTGTGGGCCTAATTATTTTGGTTAGGTTCTTAGCCATGTCTTTGATTTTTGCTCCAGGGAGACAACGTACCTCTCTGGATTTTATGTCTGGTCTGCAGATGGATGATTCTGTTCCTTTGAGGATAGAATCTCCTATTACCAACACTTGCCTTCCTTTTGGGGGGGCTGCAGTCTGGGGTGCTTTTCTGTTTATCTCAGGTGTGTTTGTTGATGTTTTTGGGGATATTTGAAGTGACTTTTTTAGGGATATTTGAAATTGTTTCTTTGCTAGGGGTCTGCATGTTTTCTTTGAGGGGGAGGTTGTGGGTCTGTGTATTTCCATCTAGAGGGAGAAATCGATTGCTCAGTTTTAATGGGGCTGCTTCTGGTTGGGTTAGATTGGGCAGTAGGGGTTTGTTAGATGTATCCTGCTTCTTCGATTGTTGTGTTTCCTTCTATGTGTGACATACCTCCATTTGTCTTCCTCCAAGGGTTTATCGGTAGGGTCAAATCCTCTGGGAGTTATTTGTCCATTGTTTGGTTTGGTTTGGGTATAGCTTTCTTGCATAGGTTGGAGTTTGGCTAGAGTTGCCTCTAGATTCCTTACTTTTTCCTCTAGTAGTTCACATAGTTTACATTTAATGCATGTATAATTTGGGTGTTCTTTGGCATAAGCATATACATGGAACATGTATTGCATACCACAATAGTATTCGTCGCCTGTTCCATGAATTTGTTGTTTGAAAATCCCTCTTTTATGGTTGGTGGATGTGCTTTGCTGTTAGCCATGCTTCTACCTTCTCTGTTCTAGGTAATTATGCCTATTTTTTTTCTATCCTATGTTTTGCAAATCAAAATAGCATCAGTTTCTTTTTCCAAGAGTCTGCTGTGTGGTTGCTGTTCACAGTCCCCGGCCTACTGGTCTGCTGCCGTTCGCAGTCCCCGATCTAGTGGTCTGCTGCCGTCCGCAGGCCCCGGTCTACTGCCATCCGCAGCACCCGGTCTACTGCTATCCGCAGGCCCTGGTCTGGATCCGAGCCGGTCCACAGTCGAATCAATTAGGCGCCTCAGACATGATACAAACAATACTACTTAGAATACCAATGGCTGTGATTGAAGGATAGGGTTGGGGTGGGGATAGGTAAAAAAAAGGATCGATATAGGTAATAGGGTATAGGGCACGGGTCGGCAACCCGCGGCTCCGGAGCCGCATGCGGCTCTTTGAGGCCTTACCTGCGGCTCCGGAGCCTCCTCCGCCATTTTGGCGAGCGCATGCGCGGGTGGGTGCGGGTGGTGCGCGTGCGGGGGTGCGCGAACGGCTCGCGCGCATGCGCGAACGGCGCGCACACGCGCATGCGCACACGCGCATGCGCAAACGGGTCGCGCGCATGCGCGGGTGCGCGCGCATACGCGAACGCGCGGCTCCCAGGGTTTTTTTTTTTTTGGGACAAATGGGTCCGTGCGGCTCATCCGACGTTTCGGATGGCCGACCCATGGTATAGGGAAAGGGTTGGGATGGGAGTACATACAACAAAGGGGTTACCCCCAATAACAATTCACGCTTTAGCAAACAAACTATTGTCTGGTTGTAAATATTGAATGGGAATAATTAATCTATAAAGATAGCTAAAATCTAGACAAATAGTTATAATTATAAAGCAAATCAATCCTCTTAATAAGTTTCACCATCATTTCTTGCTATCGTTTTTCCAACCATTGATGAAAGTTTTCCCATGTTTTAAAATAAACTGAATCTTCTTTCTCTTTAATCTGTAAAGTTAGTCTATCCATTTCTGCACAGTCTAAAATTTTTCTAATTATAATTTCATCTGATGGTACATTTTCATTTTTCCAATATTGGGCAAATGCTATTCTCGCAGCTGTCAATATATGTAATATTAAATATTCATTTTCTTTCCTGTAGTTAGATCCTAAAATTCCTAGCAAAAACAGTTCTGGCTTAAATTTTATCTGTATTTTAGTCATCTTTTCCAGCCATCTATGAATCTTGAACCAAAATTTCTTTCCACTAGGACATACCCACCAGATATGATATTAGGTACCTGGATTTTGTTTACATTTCCAACAGTTATTCGAGGTATTTTTAAACATTTTCGCTAATCTTACTGGTGTCATATGCCATCTATAAAACATTTTGTATAAATTTTCTTTATATGAAGCTGCTTTAGTAAGTTTAATATTTCTGTCCCATAGTTTTTGCCAAGCTTCTAATTCTATAGAATATCCAAAGTTTTTTGCCCAAACTATCATTGTCTCTTTTACTTGTTCTTCTTCCATCTTCCAAGTTAGCAAAAATCGATACAAGTTTCTTAATCAAATTTTCATGTTTTCAAAAGTGTTTGATCAAATTCTGTCTGTTCTTTATAAAATCCCATTGTCTTTGAGTCTTTTTCATAACTTGTTTGAATTTGTAAGTACGACCACCACGATAAATCAATGCCTTGTTGTTGTAAGTCCTGTCTGTCTTTAAGTTTTCCATCTTTATCCAAGATGTCTTTATATGTAACAAGTTTGTCGTAATTAATTAAATTAAATCCATTGTTGAAAGCCATTCTGGTGTTTTAGTGTAAATTTTTTCTTTTATTCTCTCCCATTCTGAAAGAAGTGCATTCCTGATAGTGTGGTTTTGGAAATATCTGTGTATTTTATTTTTCCCATACCACAGAAAGGCATGCCAACCTAACTGTAAGTCATGCCCCTCTAGGTAAAGTAGTCTTTTATTTCTCAATATTATCCATTCTTTAATCCACGACAGAATAGCTGCTTGATAATAAAGTCTCCAATCCGGTAGTCCAAATCCTCCACTATCTTTGGTTTCTTGTAGCATTTTAACTTTAATACGTGCTTTTTTCTCTTGCCATATAAATCTTAGTATCGTTGTATTTAAGTCATCAAAGAAGGTTTTCCCCAGTTTAACAGGAATTGTTTGGAACAAGAAAAGTAGTTTTGGTAAAATATTCATCTTCACAGTCGCTATTCTTCCTAGCAGTGATAATTGTAAGTTTTTCCACTTTTCCAGATTGGATTTTATTTGTTTCAACAGTCTTTCATAAATTTATCTTCTTTTAATGTTGTAGATTTTGATGTTAAGTAGATGCCTAAGTATTTCACTTTTTTGACTATTTGCAAATCTGTCCTTTTTGTGAAGTAGGTTTTCTGTTTATCTGTTAAATTTTTTTAAAAAACCTTAGTCTTTTCTCTATTTATTTTCAGACCTGCCACTTCTCCAAATTTTTCAATTTTGTGCAATAGCTTAGTAGTTGTTTCTAGTGGTTCCTCCATGATAAAAACCAAATCATCTGCAAAAGCTTGTAATTTATATTTTTGGTCTTTTATCTCCAATCCTTTTATTTCCGTATCTTGTCTAATATTCCTAGCGAGCACTTCCAATGTTAAGATAAATAGCAATGGGAATAATGGACATCCCTGTCTTGTGTCTTTTTTTATATCAAAACTTTCTGTAAAGTCTCCATTAAACAATATCCTGGCTGTTTGTTTGATTACCTATATTGATCCTTCCCCCCCCCCTATTCCTATAAAATCTAATAAAATACTGTTTAAAAAAAAAAAGAATACCAATGGCTGAATTTTAGTACAAAAAGAACACAAGGTGGGTTGGCAGAGGGGAAAACATTCCAAAAACTAATGGTTTTCTTCAAAATCTCATTTAACATCATAAATTTAACAGATAAAATAAAAATACCTCCTATCCTTCCACAAGAACTCTGCTGGTTGGCCTGGGGATCAAGTGGGGGAGTTCCACCCTGGGTGGGTGCTGGATTGATGGCCTACACATTTCTGCCCCCCCCCTTTTGCTCTGTTCTCCACCCATCCATCTTTCTAGTTATAATATTGATGTACTATTCTCATTGTGTTCCGTTTTCACTGTTTATTTTATTGTTCTATTATTATACTTCTATTTACGCTCCTTTCATTTTCTTCCTTTTTATTATTGTAAACCACCTAGAGTAGCCCCATGGCGAGATAGGCAGCAAATAAATTTAACTAATAAAATAAATTATACAGATTAAGAGATAGCAAATCATCATCCTACTACAGTGATCAATCAGTTCTACACCAAGCACCTTAAAATATTCTGATCAGAGTAGATTCAGTCCTAATTTATGTAATAAATGAGTTGTAGCTCAAGCATTTAATCCCATTTGTGCCTCACAGCAATGTTCCACTTACTGTATTATAATTACTGTGTTGTAATTTAGCATAGAATCAGATATCATGCTTAAGCCTAAAGAAATCCATATCCTTACCTCCTTAATTACTTGGTCTGGTTTTTGGACAGATAATTGTAGTCTTTTCTGTAGAAAAAAGCATTCTGTTTGTCGTGCAACTTCTAAAAATTTCTGGATACATTGATCAACACCTAGGACATAAGCAACAACAGTTTAAAGCTATTAAAGAATAAAAGTCAGGACAAATACTATATAACTTTAACAAACTTGGTTAAGAGAAGAAGTGTAAAATACTTGGGTCTACATGTGTAAAATGGTGTAAAACAAAAGGCCACCTGCTGCCTCATTAGCAACAGAAGATGGCAAAGGTCAGCAGAGGTGGCAGAGGGCAGGGGAGCAAAAGGGCAGAGATTAGGGGGGAAGAGATAGGCAGAGGAAGTTGAAACGGAGGTGAGAGTGGCAGGGCAGAAGCATGAGGTTCTCGCTTAAAGATTGCAATCAGAAGTAATGGAACAGCAGTTGCTACGTGTGCTCATGTATTGTTTCATCTAATGACCGCATGACCACATTACTTGGTGACAAAAATTCTAGTCCTAATTAGAATCATTAAGCAAGTTATAATTTCAGGTTTTAAATTGGGGTGGGGGGAATGCTATGTGGTCCTGAGCTTTATGTTTGGCCAGGATAGTATAAAGTCTCCTGCCTTCAGCAAGGGGTTGGACTAGAAGCCCTGTGATCCTATGTTCTGTTTGTGAAAGTGGAACATTCCATAAAATGAGCCACAAAATTTCAGTTCTACCCACTCCAGTGATATTAATTTTACTACCGATAACTCCAACAACAGATATTTTTAGAAGAAATCCCTGTCTAATTTTACCCATCTCTTAAGGGTCAATAAATGAAAAACATCCCAATCATATAACCAATCAGAATAGAGCTGGAAGGGACCTTGGAGGTCTTCTAGCCCAGCCCTCTGCTCAAGCAGGAGACCATATACCATTTCAAATAGGTGGTTGTCCAGTCTTTTCTTAAAAACCTCCAGTGGTGAAGTTCCTACAACTTAAGGTAAGGTGTTCCACTGATTAATTTTCCTCACTGTTAGGAAGTTTCTCCTTAATTCCAGATTGCTTCTCTTCTTGATTAGTTTCCATCCATTGTTTCTTGTCGTGCCTTCTGGTGCTTTGGAAAACAAGTTGACCCCTCTTCTTTGTAGCAGCCCCTCAAATACTGGAATACTGCTATCATGTCACTCCTAGTCCTTCTTTTCTCTAGATTGGCCAGACCCAATTCCTGTAACTGTTCTTCACATGTTTTGTCTCTAGGCCCTTAATCATCTTAGTTGCTCTTTGCACTTTTTCCAAAGTCTCAACATTTTGTTGTAATGTGGGGACAAAAACTGGATGCAGTATTCCAGGTGTGGCCTTACTAAGGCTTTATAAAGTGGTACTAATACTTCACGTGATTTTAATTCTATGCCTCTGTGTATACAACCAAGAACTGTATTAGCTTTTTTTGGCTTTACTGCACACTGCTGACTCAATTGGCCACAATTGGCTGTTATGCATTCACTAATATTTTTCAGCACAATTTCATAAAGGTGGGTAAAGTTCAACTCCAGCCTGATCAAAACAGAGAAAAAGAGATGAGTATTCTGCATATAAATATTCTAAGTTAAATTGAAGATGGACACCCAAACTTACCAGTTCTAATTTCTTCTTGATCTGTACCATTTACATAATCTTGACTTACAAGGGATGCAAAGCAAGCCTAGATAATTACAAAAACCATTTATTACAAAAGCAGATGTTAAGAGCTTTATGAAGATAAGATTTTTGTTTTGTTTTGGCACACATAAAGCTATACTAAAATATATTTTTACTTTCTTGAAAAATATACTTCAATGATATTTATTTCCTATTCTTTGCTCTATTAAAATGGCATACACATTTAGTAGGTTCCAAACAAATACAAAAAACTTGTTTGTTCAGATGGAATAAATAGGCTCCATTTTTCAAATGAAGCTGAATTCAAATTCAAATTCTTACAAAATATGAAAATTTCACATACTATAAAGCATTATTTTTACTCTACAAAAAGAAAGGAATGCCTCTTAAACAAAACCGTAAAAACATGATTATTCTACGCTGCAAAGATATGCTTCTGAAAAATGAGTATGATTCATTTTAGCAGATAAATTAATAATTTTCTCCCTTTCTTGCGATAATGAATTCAGGGTGGTATCCAGGAAGATCTTTTTATCCGCATAACAACGCACTGAAAGTGATGATCGGGCCCAAGGTAACCCACAAAGTTCCACAAGCCAAGGGAGATCACAGCCATTATCACCCCACACTGGCTTGTATTAGAATGAAATGTTTTCTTATTCTGATCAGAAAAATTATTTTGTTAATATAGGATTAAAGGGCGCCTCTATTCAAGCTGGCAGCCATTTAAACTCAGAAACGGAAGTCCACAAGAAGGTACTCTCTAGCTAGCTACTTCATTTCTATAGTAGCCCTCTAGTCCAAAAAAGGACGGCATAATCCTGCGTTTCCCTACTTCCAGCGTCGGTCTTTCCGTCATCTCTATGGTAGGGAGAGGCCGCACGCTTGCACAGCCTACCTCAAAAGAAGCCTCCAAATCATCCACAAGGGTACCGATGGAGTTTCGCGGACCCGTGGGGTTCGGCGGAAGGAGTCCCGCGGGTACCGGACCTCCGGGAGCCACCGGAGGAGGTGGCGGGGGAGGCACCGAGCCCTGATTCCCAAACATCCCAGTTAGTCCAGCGGCCATAGTAACCGAGAGAAAGTTGGAGCGATTGCGCAGGCGCAAGAGGAAACGAAACCGCGCTGGTACATCACAACATCGCGAGATGAGGACCCAGGGGTGGGGCCTCGAGGGCGGAAAAGGCCTTTTTTCGGGTCTCAGTGGAAATAAATGGATGAATGAATGAAAAAGGTGCAAAAATTATCAGTAATGAGCATGAGCAAGTTTTTGAGATGTTGCCCCGCGCCCTTCAGCGGCGGCGAATAGCCTCTTCCTCCAAGCATTTGGTCGCTACGTGTGGACGGTCTATACACGTGTCGGAGAAGTTTCCTTCCCAGCCCAGGGACTCCCATGATTTTCATGCGAATCCCTCCCCCTCCTTTCCCACTTATACACCCATTTCTGCCAGGAGCTTGATTTCTTTTCTTTGTTTTTTTAGGAGCAAATGGTTATTATCTTAACAGCGAAATAAAATTTATGATCTGGGTCTCTCTTTTTTGCCTTCGTACAAGGCTAACGAGTGCGGTGACCATATTTTATTGGAAAAAATAAAAGACAAATATGAAAAATTGGCAAATCTGCAAGAAACTGCTTAATAGAAAATTCAAGAGCAAAACCAAGCAAAACTTTACAAAAATATTTTGTAAATATATATTTATAAAAATATCTAAAATCAAGCAGTATTTGTAAAATTATTTTTAAAAGATCATTCAATTTCCATATTTTCCATCTGAATTCAAAAGATTGGTACTATTTGTATGATAAAAGTTAAATGATCAAAATAAAAGGGCAAAAGTGAGTTAAAAATGAGTTTTCTGAAATAAAGGACTGTGGAAAGAAAAATCATCAGGGTCCAGTCCAAGCCTGCAATAAACAAAATGGAGACTGCTATAGAAAGAAAGTTGTAGTTTATTGGAGAGCAGAGGTAGACAGCAATGTGGTTCTGAGGGAGCTGACCACCTGTTGCTGGGAGTCGTGGGTTTTTATACCTTCTTGGGCTTTTGTGTTTGGAGTTGTTCCTGTTTGAGGCTTTGTATTTCCTGTGTCATGTACTTTGACCTGAGTCGTGAGTGTGCCCTTTTTGTATTCTGATGGTGGTGAGTTAATCCTATTATATCCCAAAGGTCATATCCTGTTTCTCTGGAGTTGTGGCTGATGGCTTACTTCCCATGTTGGATTTCTTGGATGAGGTTGCTGGTTCTAATTATATCACTCTGCTACTGTTATCTTGAATCAAAAGTTGGAATTAAGATTGCCGGGAGAAATATCAACAACCTAAGATATGCAGATGATACCACTCTAATGGCAGAAAGTGAAGAGGAAATAAAGAGCCTCTTGATGCGGGTGAAGAAGGAGAGTGCAAAAGTTGGCTTGAAACTCAACATTAAGAAAACCAAGATCATGGCATCCGGCCCTCTCAATTGCTGGCAAATAGATGGGGAAGAAATGGAGGTAGTGACAGATTTTATCTTCCTAGGCTCCAAGATCACCACAGATGGGGACTACAGCCAAGAAATTAAAAGCCGCTCCTGGGGAGGAAAGCCATACTAAAAAGCAGAGACATCACCCTGCCAACAAAAGTACGTATAGTCACGGCCATGGTTTTCCCAGTTGCAATGTATGGCTGTGAAAGTTGGACCATAAGAAAGGCTGAGCGCAAAAGAATCGAGGCCTTTGAACTATGGTGCTGGAGAAGACTCCTGTGAGTCCCTTGGACTGCAAGGCAATCAAACCGGTCAGTCCTAGAGGTGGTCAACCCTGACTGCTCCTTAGAAGGCCAAAACTCAAGTACTTTGGCCACCTAATGAGAAGGACTCACTGGAGAAGAGCCTAATGCTGGGAAAGATTGAGGGCAATAGAAGGGGACGACAGAGAATGAGGTGGCTGGATGGAGTCACTGAAGCAGTAGGCGTTAGCTTAAATGGACTCCAGAAGATGGTAGAGGACAGGAAGGCCTGGAGGAACGTTGTCCATGGGGTTGCGATGGGTCGGACATGACTTCGCAACTAACAACAAACTGTTATCAGTTTTGCTGGAAGGGATTTCAAAAAATCCTGTCTTGAATGGGCTTCTGCCTTGTAGTATTTGTTATGAATGGGACCTCAGACTTTCTGAATGGGATTATCAAATTTGCATTTCTACAGACCTAGCCTCTGCCTGGGGCTGTTAAAAAAACTGGGCCTGCTTTTTTGCCTTTAAGATTCTTTGTGGAAATATAATATTCTGCCTTTATAATATTCCCGAAAATATTTATTTCTCTGGGGGAGTGAGATGTTGTCCTCCCACAGGACTGTATAATAAACCACTGCGCTTCCAAACTACCAAAAAGGGAGGAAAACAACCTCTCCCTAAAGGCATCCTGGTTTATTTAGTCAGTTGAGAGATGGGAAAGTGGTTAAAATGAGCCATTTGTTAAGAAAATAACCTTTACTGCTAAGCTTTGTCCTAAAACCACCCACAGATGCTGCTTCAAGGGCAGTCTCTCAGCTGGAACTGCTCAGCCTGCCCTGTAAGGATAATGCCACAAGCTCCTTCGATCCTTTCCCCGCTGCACACACTCTCCTACTAGGGATAATGGGCTGCCATGTCCTTCCAGCACCCATTGGAAGCACAGGACTGTTTTGCACCCAAAGCATGTTTTCCCCCAAAGACAAGACATATCCTTAGAGATGTCCTCTACAAAATTCAAATTTCATCTGTTGGCATGCAGAAATGAGGGCCTTATTTATGCTGGCATAAGGCCTCACTCCTTTCTTAATATTCTGCCCAACCATCTATGAAACAAATCCTTTTGGAAGGCATATTCTGCAAAAGACAAAAACCTCAACAACTAGAAGTGTTGGAAGATATATTTATTGTATGTGATAGCTGTGTATCTATTATTCAATCCATATTATAAAGCCTGTTGGTTTAGACTGATTGCTCTTTGGATACCAAATACAGGACAGGATCCTGGAATGAAGAGTATAAAAAGCAACTGATTTAGTAGAACTCTATGGAATGAATTTATAGTCCATTGCTGTGGATCTTTTCAAAGTAGCCCCCCAAAATTAAAGTCGAAGATGGATGGCCCTTTGGAATTTTATCAGTACACTGGCTGATTCCAGGTTCAAATTAACTGTTTTTAAAGCCAGAGGTGATCCTCGCAAAGCTGCTTTCTAAAAACTTTGCTTGTCTTGGGCCAGTCGAGTAATAAACTCAACCAGGGTACGTGTTGGCCTTCCCGCCATGCCTTTTCGCAGATATGGAACCTCATCTTTATTTTCCATTACACCAGCAATATCTAAATGAGCCCAGTGAGGAGCAGTCACAAATTCTTTCAGGAATGCAGCAGCTGTGCACGCGCCGCCAGACCTGATGGGAGAAAAGATAGTTTTATGTGCAAGATTATTTGCATTGTTCTTAATAATTTACATAGGAATAAAAGCTATCTATAAAACTGCCTATCACCATGGAAAACATAACAAGATACTACCCCAAACCTTGATTCACATAACCAGAAATCAGAATCTAAGCCATGATTTCAACTTGAAAGATACAAACAAAAACCAACAGAAATGTGCAGTGTTTAATCTGGTATAAGCACTACTGTCTCTCTACTTGTCTGTGGCACATTTTCCTGGGCTCATGTGAAGTCACACTTATTTAGAAAAATAACAATTACAGAGGGAGTGGCATAGTTGCACTACTATCTCTTTATAATTTTGTTATTTAACAAAATTCTCCATTAGTTGGATTCAGAAAAACAACAATCCATTTCTGCATCACAACAAAAAGCTGAAGCAAATTAGTAAATAATTTTCTCTCTGAGCAAAAGAGAGTGTCTATTGATCTCAGCAAGTGGAAGGTCCAGTTATGCTTCCTCTGCCAAGCCATACCCACATGAACTTGGCTATAGATTGTTGCTCTATTGGATCCTTGCCCAAATAAAAAAGATCTGAAATATGTTTAGGCAGCTCCTCCTTTAACTCCTATTTGTCCAAGTTCTCTGTAGGCACTGGAAAAAGTAATGTGAGCATAATAGCATAGCAGCAGCATTGCAATTTAACTTAGCTATGTTACCTGTATTTTCCAATGTTATTGATATCTGCTAGGTGACAGTCTGTCATTTGCTTTGTGTAATGTTCAAAGAGAGGCATTCTCCAAACTCGATCCCCCGTCAGAATGCTAGCCTGTCAGTGTAGAGAAAAGCTATTCAGATATCAAATTTCCACACAGTTTTTTACAGTCTTTAGTTTGCTTATAATGGTTGAACCCAATAATTAGATTTAAACTGAAGCAGAGTTTAAGATTCTAAGCTTCACTCTTCTACCAAAATCCCTTTCTTTTTTATACTGCTTCAGAAAAATAAACTTCCTGCCATGGACAGGAGGCACCAAGAGAATCCTTGCAGGCTGAAAACATAAATGATCTCAGGAATTGGCACAGCTGGGTGGGACTGGCACTTTCAATTTTCTTCCTAATGATTTTCACAACCAACCTGCCTTTTTCATAGCAATCCCAAATTCAAGCAACGTTATTACCAAACTATCCATGCATCAAGATCCCACAAGCTCAGGCCTGCCAGTGTATCTGTGAAGTTATTATTTATTAAATTTATATATGAAGTTGAGGATTTTGTGCATCATTTTATAGTTGCTTAAACTGAACCACATTTACCCTTCCAATGCTCATTTCTTCTCCTTGAAACATTATCTTGACATTTTTTAATCTTTGCTTTATCCACCTAAATCATTTGTTCTCATTGCAAACTAAGCCACTTCTCATGCCTGCTTTCAGATTATGTCTGACATCCATGCCTGATCAGAGGGCATGACTCTGAAACACTCATTGGGCTCAAGGATGTGGTTGCCTATTTTATCTGCTGCCTACAGGAAATATGTATCTTGGCTACACAGGTGCTGCATTGGCAAGACCAGTCTGATAGTTTAAACAGGGCTTTTCAACCTTTTCAACCTTTTCACCGATTGTACCACTTTTAGGATATGGCAATATTCGAATACCACCTAGCAAGGTGTCAAAAACGTGATGACCAAAAAAAAAAAAAAAAACCCTGTTCAAAGTTGCAATTGCACTGAAATGACTTATGACCATTTTTCACACTTATGACCATTGCAGTATGCCCAGGGTCATGTGATTTATATTTGGATGCTTGGCAACTGATTCATATTTATGATGGTCACAGTGTCCCAGGGTCATGTGATCCCCTTTTGCAACCTTTTGACTAGCGAAGTCAATGGCAGGGCTGCTGGTGGCCAAGTGCTAAGGCGGGACTTCCTTCCTTCCTTCCCTCCCTCCCTCTTTCTCATGCCCATCTCCTTCTGAAGGAAGAATTTGACCCCCCCCCCCATATTTTCCCTCTTCCATATATTCATCAAACAAGGAAAAGCCTCCAGAGACAGAAAAGACAAGCCGCTGAGGGAACTAGCTTAAAAAGGCGCATTCCCCTTTAAGAATTAGCTACTGGCTAAAAAGAAAAGTTAAGGAGCCGGCAGCCAGCACTTAAGGAAGAAAAAAAAATGTAGTAAGTACTGGCTGGCTAAGGCAGCCTCCCCAAATGGCTCCATTCATAAGTAAAGGAATGCTACAGGCAAAATCCATTCAGGAGAAAAATATTTCAAAATCCCTTGCAGCAAAACTTACAGCTAACAATAGCAGAGCAATAGAAGCTAACACGAGACATCAGCCATCAGCCAAATAGAAATTGCCAAACACTCCTTAAGAACACAAAGCCCACATTGCACAAATCCCAAAACTTCAAAGTCACAAAAGCACATAAGAATCCTCCCACTCTCCATCTCCCTCCCTCCGTGCCTCACCTCCAGCCGATGCTGCCTTTCTTCATTGCTGCCTTTCTTCATTCCTCGTGGAGGGTGACCCCTCCCCCCCCGCTGTATTTCTTGCCTGTTGTAGATCGGCTCATGGCCGGCCTGCTTGATCTCCTCTCCTCTCCCCCCACCCTCCTCCTTCTTCTTTCCCTTCGGTGCAGCTAAAGCTGACTCCGCCTCCTCCCAAGGCTGCCTCTTTTTTTCTCTCCCCCTCTCCCGCCCAAACTGCCTCCTTTTATAGCCTCTCCTGTCTCTGCTCCCCTCCTCCTCCTTTCTCTTCTGGATGAGCCGGAAGTGAGCCTGGGGACTTTGCCTCGCTCCAGCCACTCTGCAGCTCCGGAGGACTCTCTCATAGTAAGTCCTACGCTGCGCTGGCTCTTTCCCTCCCCTACACTTGGCTGGGCAGGGCCGCGTACCACCTGCCACGTGCTAATGTACCACAGGTGGTACGCGTACTACCGGTTGAAAAGCCCTGGTTTAGAAATTCATAACACAAATTGTTGAAATAATTAGGGGCATCAAAAATACTGTTTTCCATTTTTCAGTTAATTAATCTTAATAAATCCAAACTTGGTTCTCTTCTGTTTTTTGTCTGAGAAGTATTAGAGACAGGAACAAATATATTCAATTGCATTGCTGTGTTGTTTGTTTGTCTCCAGGTGGCTTACTTTAAGTATCAGTATAGACAGAAACCTCTAGGAATGTTGAAAACAAGGTGAGGAAATTATCACTAGTTCACAAAAGTTTTATCAACTCCAAAGCTAACGTTTTGTGTTTAGCTTTTGTAGTCAATAGTCACAACTTAGCTTCTCAATAAAAAGGGTTGAATCTTTTCTTTAAAACTCTCTAAACCAAAACCTATCTTGAAATCAATTGTTAGTAGCATCACTTACCTCATATAGGTGATGCCACAGCTGCTGTGAATTTGTAAAAACCCCAGTAGCTGCTGATCCTAATGCTACATCCATGGCACCTATAAAGTATTATAAAATGCAAGTTATCCAGCCATTTTTCCATGTTGACTAGCATTACAGTAATTGCTCATCAGCTAGCAATTTATATTTGCATTTCTAAAAATATCTTTTTTTCTTTTATTTGCAAGGTTATAGCATAGAAATTTTTAAAAATTTAAAAAAATTGTTCTATGTCCTAGGAAACTGGACCATATTCCTGCACACCAGCATTACTATCGGGTGCACAGGAGATATTGTTTTGTAGCTCCACCCAATTGTTGGACGTGTCTTATGAAAAATTTGTTTGATCCATCCAACTCTTTTTTAGTGTCTATTGCCAAGCAAAGATAATTTTATTCAGATGGTTTTCCATTTACTTTTGATGTTTCAACCTTTTTATTATCTGCAATATTGGCACCTGGGTTTTTTTTGCTTTGCTTTTAATTACTTTAATTGCTCATAGGAAGCTGCTTAAGTGCACAACCTTGATGAAAAGATGTAATGTAATTATAGCTGAATCTTCATTCAAAATAATCCTCTCCCAGTAGTCAGAATAGTGCTATAGGCAAGATTATTTTAAACAGCAAAGCTTATAATTTTGCATTTGAATATGCAGCCTACTCTTCCCAGGGTTGGGGGAAACCCTCTAAGTCAGGGGTCCCCAACCTCTGGGCCACGGCTATTGGCCACTGGGCCGTGTGAGTGGCTGGCAGGTGCACATGCACAACTCCACTTGTGTGAGTGTCACTGAGTGTTGCGGGCTTTTGCAGCCCCACTTGCGCAAGCGTTGCAGGCATTTGCAGCCTCACGCGCACAAGCTCTTATGGCCTTACTTGCATGAGCAATGGGTGTTCATGCACGCACACGCATTCACCCCCCCCAAAATCCCTTCTTTACCCCCTCCCCCTGCTCCGGGCCACCAACCCCGAAGTAGTAAAGTAGGAAAAAAGGAAAAAAAAACATTAGCTTTAAGACAATACAAATCTTCTCTTATGCAATTTGGAGGGTCTGCAGTCCGCTGAAACTCACAAAGACATCACATTATTAAAATATTCTGCATAGGAAGAGGAGCTTTTCATAGTATTCCTAATAAAAAAGGAATAAATAAATAAAATAAAAATAAAAAAGGGCTACCTGTTAATGTTGCAGTGTCTAAAATTGCCCTTGGATTAAAACTGTGTGCATAGTGAAGAGCATCAGCCAACACCAATCTTCCCTCTGCATCTGTATTGTCAATCTTTTACGAAGGGATCAGAAAATCAGCAAGAGAAAATCACATTGTTTGTAATTACAGCATTGGCTAACAAGCTTGCCTATATCATCAATAGCTAATTTTGGGGGCAATTAATAATACAGTTTAAAACTGTAAAATTAATGCATTATAACTGTAAACCTGAAATAAATAAAATTACTACTATCAAATAATGGATACAATAGAGCCAAAAGCCCCATCCACGGGATGCAGGCAGCACACAAAAACACGCACCCTCCGTTCTGTGAAAAAACCTCTCTCCACGGAACCGGTCCCTGGTGCCCAAAAGGTTGGGGACTTCTGGTATTGCAATCCTGAAAGACTAATGGTTAATACTAATAGTCTATCTCTATCCCAATGTTTCTCAACCTTGGCAGTTTTAAGATATGTGGATATCAACTCCCAGAATTCCCCAACCAGCACAGGGCAACAATAGGGAACAGATGTTGTTGTTCTGTTAAATATGAGATTGTTATCATTTCCTCAAATCTGATGCCCTCCAATGAAGGTTAGAAATGTTAGCAAGCTTGGCCTCAAGGCCTTTCCATGGGGCTCTTGCAAGCAACTGTTGATTTAAAGTTCTATTTGTTCAACTAGAAATGATGCTACTAGATGAAATCTCAGGTGCAACCCAAGCTCCTATTATCCTATTAAAACCTGTGCTAAATAAGCATCTTAAAACATACCTGAATCGTTTTTCCATTCATGGCTGTCACAACATCTCCGGGTTTATTTGCCTTCCCACTGGGCAAGTTTTCACAAAGGGGGGCCAGACCTTAGATATAAAGAATGCCAACTGAATTTATGCATACTGTAACATTATTCAGTATTTTTTAAACCAGTGGTTCCCAACCTTTTCTATACCTCGCACCCCTAGAACACTTCTGATATATTCTCGCACTCCTTACAAAGGTTTGAAATAATGGCAACGAATTATGCATATACACTATAATTTTGAACACCCAAGTTTTCGCACCCCCTGGAATATCATCTTGCACCCCTGGTTGGGGACCCCAGCTTTAAACCATGCTGCTTTTAAAACTTGAATCAAAAATTCCTCAGCAGTGGTATTGTTTCACTGGTATCTACTTACCTGATGCAGACCAATTCCTTTGCTCACCTTTCAATAAGCAAATTTGTACAAATGCCAGCTGAGAGGGTTTAGTCCTTGCAAAATAGATAACCTTGAACATTTCTCTCCATTGTTTCCTTTTGATGTTTGTCAATGTTTTGAAGGAAAAGGGTCAGTGATGGGATTCAGCCAGTTCGCATCACTTCAGCAGAACCGATAGCTAATTTTTTGTTGCCCAGGCCCAGAATGGACTTCCGGAAGCGGCATCCACAGAGAGAACTGGTTGTTCACATATTTGAATACCACCACTGAAAAGGGTACTCCCTCACCCAATTTATTTTTCCTAGAGGAATTAAACAAGCTAAAAATTGGGTCGGAGGTTGTAAAAAGTTTGAAGGTCCACTGATCCATATGAAATGGTCTTGTGAATGTCTAATAAGACTTCTAGAATAGTATTTTAATGTACATAAACATTAAAGGTATTAACGTGATGCTGAATTATATGGCAAAACCCTGGAAAAAGTGATATTATTCTAGATATTTTGATTTTGGAAATGTGTAATTTTTCTGTTCTGCAAAAGGCAATGTTTTCAACAAATCAACAAATGAAGCAGTTATGTTCTTCTTTAGCATACAGTTTATGATACTTTGCAATAATACTGTTGTAGTAGAAACCCTCGATATTGATGCAGAAGACAAGACCACGAAGGGTTGGAGAAACAGGTTTATTTGCGCAAAGGTTCAGAGCATTAGCATGGCAAATTCTGAACCCCGGGTTACGTCCAGGGTGTCACTTTTATACAACTGGTCACCCTCGCTTCGCCCACAGGGTGACTTCTTATCTACCTTTATCACAGCAAAAGAAGAAGTTTATATCCAGCTTTAACATGACAGAAAAGGAGTACATGTAACTGGGCGTCTTACCACATCTACACCATTGTTACTTTCAGTTGCCACTTCTTGGAATATGTTTCATAACAGAGTTTATCTAGCACATAGGTCATCACATTTAGCAAGTAAATAATATGTGTCTAAAGCTTGCAACATAAAGGTTCTGCTAATTTGAATTAATATTTTTCATGGTATTTTTCCATCTACCTCACTGTGATATCATTAGGTAATTTCATTTCATTTTTTTATTTAATTATATACTAATACTATAGTAAAAAGTACTATAAGGTATTTTTTGTAAACCAGAGACTGACACGGAACCACTGATTGGTTCAAAATTGGGAAAGGAGTCCGGCAAGGCTGTATTCTGTCGCCCTGCCTATTTAACTTATATGCAGAACACATCATGAGAAAGGCAGGGCTAGATGAATCAAAAGTTGGAATTAAGATTGCCGGGAGAAATATCAACAACCTAAGATATGCAGATGATACCAGCCTAATGGCAGAAAGTGAAGAGGAAATAAAGAGCCTCTTAATGCGGGTGAAGAAGGAGAGTGCAAAAGTTGGCTTGAAACTCAACATTAAGAAAACCAAGATCATGGCATCCGGCCCTCTCAATTCCTGGCAAATAGATGGGGAAGAAATGGAGGTAGTGACAGATTTTATCTTCCTGGGCTCCAAGATCACCACAGATGGGGACTGCAGCCAAGAAATTAAAAGATGCTTGCTCCTGGGGAGGAAAGCTATGGCAAATTTAGACAGCATATTAAAAAGCAGAGACATCACCCTGCCAACAAAAGTACGTATAGTCAAGGCCATGGTTTTCCCAGTTGCAATGTATGGCTGTGAAAGCTGGACCATAAGAAAGGCTGAGCGCAAAAGAACTGAGGCCTTTGAACTATGGTGTTGGAGAAGACTCCTGCGAGTCCCTTGGACTGCAAGGCGATCAAACCGATCAGTCCTAGAGGAGATCAACCCTGACTGCTCTTTAGAAGGCCAGATCCTGAAGTTAAAACTCAAGTACTTTGGCCACCTGATGAGAAGGAAGGACTCACTGGAGAAGAGCCTAATGCTGGGAAAGATTGAGGGCAATAGAAGAAGGGGACGACAGAGAATGAGGTGGCTGGATGGAGTCACTGAAGCAGTAGGTGTGAGCTTAAATGGACTCCAGAAGATGGTAGAGGACAGGAAGGCCTGGAGGAACATTGTCCATGGGGTCGCGATGGGTTGGACACGACTTCGCAACTAGCAACAACAACAATACTGTTAACTTTAACCCTTTACTATGAAATTTGTTAAATTCTGTTAGAGTCTTAAAGTGGTTGTCAGATTTGTTTAGTTTTAATTATGTAATTATTGTTCATTCTGCTCCTCTTTATTTTTTATAGTCTTCTAAAATAAAGAAAAATATTTGAAAATGAAATAAAATACAGGTAATCTTCAATTAAAGACTCCAAGTTAGGCTGGAATTTCCATTGCTAAACAATGCAGTCATAAAGCATGATGTCATATGATGGTACCGCTTAACAAAGGCAATCCCTGTTGCCATCATTAAGTGAATTGCCATGGGTCACAAAGTGAAGACATCATATGACCACCATTTGCGACTACCTGCTGGCTTCCCCATTGGCTTGGCTTATGGGAAGCCAGCAAAGAAGATCACAAATGGTGGCTGCAGGATACGACGATATCATAATTGCAAGCCAGGTGTCCCAATCGCAATCACGGAAACATTGCAATGGCTGGAACTAGGAGGACCAGAAGTATCACTTGTTCAGTGCCATCACAAGTTTGAATGGTTGCTGGATGAGTGGTTATTAAGCAAGGACCATGTGTAATTAGGTAAAGGATATCTTCTCATCTAAAACACCATGTGAGAAGAGAATAGGGAGAGTAACCGGGAATCCTTACAAAGTGACAAACCCCAAAACTGGAACGTCTGCTGGAATCTCTGAACTGGAAGACTCTTGATGATGGAATCTCGCCACTCAACATTACCAGATTTTGTTTTGGAAAAGAAGCCAGAGGGACAAGTCAATCCAGTCTTCAATTTCAGCAGCTAACTCAGTTTGCTTGAGTTGTTAGGTTCAGCAGCTTCTATTTCCAGCCCAGGAAGCAAATCATGGGATAACTTTTCTGCCACAGACCTTGGAGAATCAAGATGAGCTGACCCCAAGGTCTGTTGACATCTCTTTCCAATTCAAATAACTTTTGTAAATTTATTTTTCTACAATCTACTTACCAATTAGATTAATGGGTAACTTCAACTCTGCAGCTGTGACAATGGCAGAAAAAATGGTGGCTGCTCCTCCCATATCTGCTCTCATGGCCTCCATATTGGCTGAAGGCTTGATCGAAATGCCACCGCTGGGAAAAAATACAAGAGATGCCACAACGATTGGTCTCTTTGCCCACCCCACCCCACAAAATGTACAGTACCAAGAGTAAACTTTGCTGTGATGCCAAGCCACAATTTTTTTGTTTTAATAAATGAAAAAGCATGGAAAATATGGTATTATTATAAATCTGAAAGGGAAGTTCTACAACACAGAGAAACATTCATTTCAGATCTTCTGGAATAATACTGGAGAAGAATTAAATGAAGTCCACAGGCTGAAATTCTAGGTAAGCAGGACAATCAAAATCCATCTGATGGTAAAAATAATACTTTAGCACCATGATTACCTAATAGGTGCCTGTAAAGTTCCCTTGTCCAGTCTCACTATGCACACACTTTCTGAAGATGAATCCATTGTCAGAAGCCCATTTTTCCAGCACAATGTCAGGAATTTTCTCTTATCCTATTCCCAGGCCATGAGAGACTCACCCTTAGGCAGCCTCAGTATTCAAAAAATATAGCTCTATCTCATTGTAGTTTTCTTATTGGATTATAGCACTTATTCTTAATTTTAATCTGCATTTTTTATTTTTCAGAATTTTCTTAGCCCCTTTGTGTGCTTCCCAGTGGAGAAAAGCAGGGTATAAATTCAGTAAGTAGAATAAATCTAACAAATGGATCCATTGCAGAGATGTTATTTAATAGAATTTTTTGAGAGTAATCTCTGCAATGGATTCTTCATTTAGATTTATTTATTTGTATCTTTATATACCGGTGGAAGGAAAAACTTCCCAATTATTCCATGGCTCCTAAATGGTTCCTCCATGATCCCTATCTGAAGCTCCACAGCTCCCTCCCTTTAAGACATGAGACCAGAACCTGGAAAGCTTCTTCCCCTAGAGATCACATAACCTTGGGGAGATGAATGAGCTAAAACCATCTTTCTAAAATCCCTTTCAATGAAGTTTGCATTGCATTCATCTGCACTTTCAAAGCACATATTCTGGGAACAGGGGAAAAATTCTGCTCCAAAAATGCTCCTAAGAAGCTCACCTATCAAAAGTTATCCCCTTTCCAACAAATACCAATGGAGCTTCTTTGGGGTTGTTGCTGCCTTGGTAGTGGACTTCCAAAAAGACTGGGGGTTCATCTGAGCCTTTTGCCACACTCCAAAATGACCCCATTCCTCGCTCCTGTATCCAAGATTTATCTCTGTAACGACAGGGAACAATTTCCATTATTTCTTTCCCAGTTACTGAAAGAGGACACACATTGCATTCCCGAATGCCAGCAGAAAAATAACTTTTTTCTCAAATTCTAAGATAATAAAAAAGTAAATAAATAAAAAGAAAAAGATTTATATTAACCAAGTTTCCCCTTTACAACTATTCTGTGGAAACACTCCTCGGCAGTCTGTAAAGGAAATATCTTGCTAGTTCTCTCCATTCTCTTGTAATACCTCTTCTGTACAACTAAATTCCTAATGCTTCTCTTAATTCATAATCCTGCATGCTCAGAGAATCAGGGTGCTAAATTGGTGAGATGGGTAGCAAACAAACAAACAAATAAATAGGTTGCAACTGCTATAGCTATTAAACATTTAATTGCCCAGCAATTTCAATACTTTGCTTTATAGTTCATGCTTATTTGCATGATATTTGTTCCTTTTGCCTTTTGCCTTTTTTGGTTTGCATCCTTTGGATTGTAAAATCAATAAAAAGCAATATTTTGAGAGGGGGAGAAACCTTGCAACACAGATACTACACACACAAGCATGTGCACAAAGATTAAGTGCACAACTGTCTATTACCTGAAGGGTTCCTTCAAGTCCCAGCAATAAAATCTACAACCTCAGTACATCTATTTTCCCAGGATGCACTACAAAGTGGAAATAAGCAAGTGCTATGTGGAAGAATTTAAGCCATTTCAATATTGACTGTAACAGAACTTGCAAATTATATATGTTGTGATAGTTGTAAAGCAGGTCACTGACATGACTGACCTAATTTTACAACCTTTTTTGTGTCAGCCATAAAGTGAACACCAATATAAAACAAACCCTTTATTTGCTATGGTTTGAAAATGGGAAGTAAATGCTGAGTTTCAGCCTGAAGACTGACAAGTAAGATATCCAGTGTCCTGCTTGAACAGACAAAGTAAACCTAAGCTTGACAAGGGAAATGGGATAGAAATTCAGGAGTTTGGTTTCTCCACCAGATGCAGCAAAGTAAAAAGACTAAGTATTCTACAGCAATTAAAAGACGTAAGAGAGATATGATTTTGACAAAATGGAAACTATGGGGAATTTCTATAGGAGGTCTATATTAACAATGGGGTAAGGTTTAGGTTAGGTTGCATATGTTAATAGGTTCAGATGCATAAGCCAGTATTTCTCAACCTTAGCAACTTTAAGAAGCGTGGGCTTCTTAAAGCCAATGCTGGCTGGAGAATTCTGGGAGTTTAAGTCCACATTTCTTAAAGTTGCCAGGACAAGAAACACTGGTGTAAGCTATTTGATGCATAGTGTAACACTGGAGATAATGTTAAATCCATACAAGATACTGGTATCTCAAATGCTAAGCTAGCAAGGGTCATATGAATAACTTACTGAGGCCCAGCTCTATTTTATCATTCTTAGAAATATGCTACCAACCAAAGACCTCTTAAACTAAACTTACCTTTTATGAACAGTCACGTTGCTACCGAAGCTTTTCAATTTGTCCTCAATGATGGTAGCAAATTTGGTTGGTGTGATATGGTTTGCAGGGCCTTCCATAAGATATCTGGCCAGGTTCTGGCCTTCTGCATAGCGAATCCCTTTCTGCCAGGCATCAATTCCATCACTAAGTAGGAACACAGAACGTTTTTCTATCAAGTACTACTGCAGAGTTTCTTTATAGTGGCAAACAAAACAGAACTGTAGAACTTTACATTCATGAAAGGGAAAATCAGGCTCAAAAATCCAGTCTGGGAACCATGTGAATCTTCAAAGACAAGAAATGCCTAGAGGACAGGGTGGGAAGCATATCCAAAGAATTGCAGCTTCTGCCAGGATTATTTCTTTCTAGGGAGGTTCTCCGAATGACAAGGAGCTCTAAGGAAGAGAGCTGATTTTTTGAAGCTGAACAGCTCTCACAAGATAATATTGGCCTGGACTTCCGGAGAAGAAATGGCAGATTGAAGACTTATGACTGTGGTGGAATGAACAGCTGGCAGGTACAGGCTCTTTGGTAATTCCTCTCTGGACAAGGAGAGGACTTGGGATTGCCCATGAATGCTCCAGATAGTCTTTGTAATGAGATCACAAAATAATAGTCTCCAGTAGTTTATTTGTCTGGGAGAAGAAGTAACCATCTTGCTTAAACCATGGCAAGCACCTTTGAGGACACTGGGATCACATGTTTCCTTTTCTAAGCACTTTTGGAAATTGCTTAATTGTTCTCAGCTATTAGTAACCTTCAGATCAACATATTTTGCAGCACTGGGTGAGTTTCCTTCAGTTCTTAGTGAAATAAGTTTTAAACATGTTTAAGAACTTTAAAAATGTTATTTTGGAATAAAGAGCAAATAGTGATTAGAATTTAGATTTTAAAAAGTTATAAATGTACTAAAGAGCCAGATGGATCAGAAATAAGATTTTGGAATTAATTATAAAAGTTCTTCCCATAGGAAAATGCTTTTGTTTTGAATTCTTAAAAAATGATACGATGGGACTTTGAAGGCTGTACATTTCAGAGAAGTGACAAGGAAGGGACAATTAAAGAAGATTTAAATTCAACTCACAAATACAAAATGAAGCAAAATATTTTATCATTGAACATACTGAAGGTTATTTTTGAACAATGTACTCAGAAGTTAATTTTAAGAGTACCTTCCTCCATAGATAAACTGTGTTTAAAACATGTTATGGAACAGAAATAAGTTTTACCTGGTAAGACTGATCTGAAAGGAGATTTGAAAATGACAATCTATAAGAATGACATGGAAAAGATGTTACACTAGACATGCAAGAGAAACTGGCTGACGTCTTAATAATTAAAAGGGATATACAAATAAAAAAATCAAGAGATTGGCCTGGATAATTTTCTTATCTTGGATTTACAAGGCTTGTTAAAGCTTTTAAGAATTTTTTGAGAAGAAGAAAGTGAAATGAAAAGAAATAAAGTTCTAGGACATTAACAAAGAAGAAGTGATAGAGGTGGTTGAAGTTGCTGGAACTTTGGGCGAGAGTGATCATGCCATATTGGAATTCAGCATAATACATACTCAAGCAAAAGATCATAATAAAACCGGTGTCCTAGACTTTAAAAGAGCTGATTTTTACAAAGAGAGAATGTGGGAAGGATTTCTTAAAGGGGAAAACAACCTAAGATACTTGGGAAATTCTGAAAAATCAAACAAGCCCAGTCCATAGCAGAAAAACAGGAAATCCAAAAGGAATTCAGCATGGTTGCACAAAGATCTCTCTGATAAACTAAAAGACAAAGCGATAAATATAGAAAATGGAAAGAAGGACACATAACTAAGACAGAATACCAACAAATAACCAGAACTTGCAAAGATGAAACCAGAAAAGCTAAGGCTCGGAATGAAATAAGATTTGCAATAAATCTCAATAATAATAATAATGTTTCTTTCAAATATTAATAGTAACAAAGTCAAGGAAATAATCATCTAACCAATAGGAGAAAATGGTAAGGAAATGACAGGTAACAGAGAAAAAGCAGAACTTCTCAATTCATTCTTTGCATGTGTTTTTACACAAAAAGAAAATATAGCCCAACATGCCAATAACATAACTGTAAAAGACAGACTAGGTATGCAAATTAAAATAGGCAAGGAAATAGTAAAAGAACACCTGACTACTCTAGATGAGTTCAGATCACCAGGACTTGATGGATTACATCCTAAAGTACAGAAGGACCTAGCAGAAGAGATACCAAAACCATTAAACCACATCTTTCAAAGATCCTGAAGAATTGGAGAACTACAAGATTATTAGAAAAGACCTGATGTGGTTCCCATCTTTAAGAAAAGGAAAAAAACAGATCCAGGAAACTATAGACCGGCATGTCAAACTGCTGGCCCACGGGCCGGATGCGTCATGCCGAAACCGCGCCCACCTCATTGCCAGCAATGGGGAAAAAGTCACGATATGTCGCGCGACGTCACATGATGTCACAAGTTTGACATGCCTGCTATAGACCAATCAGCCTGACATCAATACTTGGGAAGATCCTAGAAAAGATAATCAAGCAACAAATCTGCAAACAACTACAAGCAAGTGTCTATGGAGATTCTTAGTCATCCAGGTCATGGTTGTCCCAAAGGTGCTTTTTCAGGAGGCAACTGGACTTTCTTGGTTTTTTTTGAAGACATTTTGCTTCTCATCCAAGAAGCTTCTTCAGCTCTGACTGGATGGTGAGGAATGGAAGGATTTATATTTACAGCTGGTTATCGAGGCCACTTGGAGGTTTATCTGTGTCCTCAAGGTCACCTTAGTGGTGCAAATGGGTGTGGAGCCTTCTTGGAACTGCTGAAAGGACTGTGTTGTAGATTGGAGATAGATGATGTCATATCCCTCCCCTGCTATTGAGAGATGCTCTTGATTCACTGGTTGATCACTGCTGGAGTATAAACCATGTTTGCATGTGGAAATGATTTATTCATTTAAGTGCAAGGTCTAATAGTGACTTTCAGTAAAGACTTCATTCAACAGCCTTTTATTTCTCAACACTTCATGGTAAACAAATTATTTCTGCAACAGAAGCACCATACCAACATCATGTCTTGGGTTACCTGCCATGCAACTGAATTTCAAGGGTGGGTTTCTTTTTTTGCTTCAGTTCCTCATATTCAAAGATGCTGAGGGCAGCCCCTTCAGCTGCAGCCTGAGCATCTCCACAAGGGTCCACTTCAACACAAGGAAGTTCTAGGTCCTGCAG